>CM056824.1:22789082-23404082 GCA_029853015.1 Chelidonichthys spinosus
CCGACGATATCGAGTGGTATCTGAATGGCGTAATGGTGTTAGTGAGGGACCTGCAGGGATGGCGGTGTAGCATCTGAAATCAGAGCTCGTAGAGAGATAGTTCAGATAACATTGTGGAAGGTGTGCCGAAGAGTGAAGGAGAGGGAAACAGGCAGGTGAGACGAGTGTTTTCACTATTTGCTTGTAGTACTTTGAGACCGATCCCAATTTGATTTAGTCGAGCATATTCATTTCAAGTGGCATAGAGAGATCATACGTATGGAAGACGATTAGGAGAGTCCATTTAAATACACCAATCCCTGTTTTCTGGGAGAATGGAGAGGATGTGTGTGTGTGTGACTTGATTCCTGACATTAACTGCCTTGACCTGAAGGGGGAGCTTCAGCTTCCTACAGCGAGCGTCTCCCTCCAGAGCTTGATGCAAAACCACAGCCGCCTCCCTGCCGCGTCTTTACCTCACACCACCTCTATAACACACCTCCATTATACCCGTCAAGGCCACAGGAAACAAACTCTTTTTAAAAGGTGCGTTCTGTGCTTTGCTCGTTCGCCATTCATCATCATGTCACATCCTGAGAACAGGCGACCTTTTCAAAGTACCGTAAGCATCCAGGATGCAATTAAAATACAGACTGTTAAAGCGGATAAAAGGTGCGGTTGATGCCTCGCTGGCTGTCACACACATCCGGCTACATTTTAGACAACAAAAAAAGGCAATGTTCTGACGGCAAACAACTGGAATCGAGATGTAATTAAAAGTCCAGCAACATTTCAAGTTATATCGTGATAGAGCACTGGTTTAAAGGTAAAATCTGTTCATTTCTCTTTATACTCTGGAGGAAAACTTCTACTTCGATAGTCGTCCCAGAACTACGATATATGTTCATCACCATGAGTGTTTGAGTCTGCAATGTAAGACTTAATGCAGCTTGATGAATGCAGCCGTCGTTTTGAAGTTGAAGGTCAAATAGAACTTAAAGGACATGTTAACTTGGATGACAGCAGCAGGAAGGTGTTGTCAGAGACAGGAAATGAACAAAGTTAGCCTCTGGCCTCCCAATCACCAATCAACCAAGGACAGAAAGAAAGAAAAGGAGGAGAAGAAGGTTGAGGAGAACAGTTTTACAGTATTGCGTCTTCTTGCCCATTTTATTAGTATTTCTTTCCCTGATCTTACCCAGCTGATCTAAATAATTGTGAATTCTCATTAATAATATTAACAATAAAGGCAGAACCCACCCACGAGAGCACAGTCGCCACCTGGACATCATGCATCCACCAACTTATTTTAGAGTTCATCTTCAAATAAGGCAATTTAGACTATAAGATTATTGGGGAATCTGCCAGTAAATCCTGCTGAGCTCCGCTGCAGTTGACACATATATTATTTATCTTCCTTGATGATCACGAGGAGCTCAGGCAGAAATGAGCATTATTGAAGTTTCAAGTCTGTAAAAGACTTCATTTGTCATAAATAACGATGGACATCTTGGAATCAGAGTGAAGGAGAAAATGCATCCGGCTCTGCAGCATGATGGGGCAAATAGTTTTCATGATCAGCAGACAAATGGGATACGTTTGTAGAGTTTTATATGCCTGTTCTGCAATATATCAATGTCGCATAATTCTGTTCTCATCGCACAAAAACTCGCACTCAGAAAAGGACCGGCAAGCAAAACTTGTCTTTGAGGCAACCTGCACTTGTTTGGAGCTTGAATGACACCAAATTGATCGTCAGGATTAAATGGGGTTTTTAGTGTGAGCTTCGCCTAAATTAACTTCTGGGTGTTGTTCGAGCTGTGGATCAGAAAAGACAAAATCCTCTAACATTTATTATGTTAGCAATTAGTCAAATGTCAGATATTTCGCCAAACCGTGGTCTTTATCCCTGTAATATCACTGGTTGCAGGAAACAATTTGAAGTAATACTGCATGTCAATGAAGACTCCTTTATTCTCTACAATGATATAAAACACAAAAAGTTACAGGACAACAGAATTTTTGGGGGGAATTTTTAAGTCAGATGATCATATTAAGCCAGTCTGATACACTAAAGGCTGTCAAATTTCATAGTTTGATATTTGGGGTTTCAGATTCAGGGGGAGCATCCTGGTTGCAGAACAGTGGATCCTGGAGTGGTCATAGGAGTTCGACCATCCAAACTCTGATCTAGATATCTCGTTTGGGCGAGTAAAGGGTACTAGACACCAAGAGTCCTTGTAGCACCAGAGTAAGAGTTGTGTCAGCATTCCGCCAAGATGTCAAGTGCATTCTCAGTGGTTGTTGGATGTTGTTGCGTATGGCCTCTCACAGATTCTGTGATGGACAGAATCTTGAGGGAAAACCAAGGAGACAAGAAGTTTCATTATGGAGGGCTAAAGGATTGCATTTCTGCTTCTTTGTGGATGATGAGGTTCTGCTGGCTTTTGAGGTGTGAAGCAGCGAAGTTGAGCGTCAGCACGTCCAGACCACCAAGTCCGAGGCCATGGTTCTCCGACGGAAAACAATCTGCGTGTCTAACTCTCACCTGTGGTCATGACCTTCGGTTAAAGACTGAAAGAATGAAACTGTGGATGGAGTAATCCAAAATTAGTTTCCCCACACAGGGGCCCTGAGTTCACCCTCAAACAATGAGCAGTTCAGACATCTGGAGGCAACTTGGAGTAGAGAAGTTGTTCAATAGGTTGGATATTTCTGATAGCAAGGTATGAAAAGAGAAACCCCAACAATATAGATCTGCAGTCAGCCACGCGGTCTGACCTGGAAATGGGGCAAGTAAAACACTATTTCCCTACAGGGATGAATAAAGTATACTTATTCAAATTTAACTTACAAAGTAGAGCCAGTTTGATAAATAGCAGGCTTGTGTGGCAGGAGACATTTCCCCAGTGACAGCAGTCCTGCTGGGACCAGTGTGTCCGGGCTGAGTCAGTTCACAGCAGGTCGGACAGAACAGAGGAAGAGATAGCGTGTCTCTTTCCTTCTGCCAGCACAAGCCTCCTGTCAAGACCACATTACCCATTCTGCCATTTCTCAGTCCCAAAACCCAGGCTTCAGAGTCGCAAGTTTCAACATCTCCGTTTCTTCTGCGGTGACTTTGTAAAGGCCTTACGTGTTAAAAATGGAGATGGTACAGAAAACATGCATGGTTTAATTTCTACTTCTTCCATTCTTGTGTTTAACACGAGTCTGATGCTTGAAGTGAGCAGCAGGAGTCATAACAGTGCTGCCACAGCTGACTAAGTGACATGGGTTATGTAACTGCTGCTTGTTTACTCCATGTAAAACAGGATGAGATAACACCAATAACATTTCAAATACTATGGCTTTAGACACGGGTGAACAAACTTTTTAGTGTGACTTTTTAAAGTTTGACTTCAGACTTCCAGCGATCTTCACCAACCAATCATGCATTTTACAACTGTTACGACTTCATGATTAAAATAAAGGTTCATACTGGAATGTGGATTTACCTAAAAATTAAATACCCGCTGAGTTACAGAGATCTCTTTTCCAATATAAGTCAATGGGAAAAAGTCGATGTGGGCCTCACATGACGGACCATTATGGTAAATTTGCTTCTACACCCTTCGCTCTTCCTGAGGGCTTACTTGCTTATTTTAAGACGTCATGTCCTGTCACTCCTTGACAAAAGCATTTGATTTCTCCATAAAGTTTGAGCCCTGATCCTATTGCATGTGTTTATTTTAATGCTAGGAAGAAACAAAAGCTAAAAGGTAAGCAAAGCACGTTCAGCTCTTCTGTGAGGGCACCAAAACTGGTAAAAAACCACACAACAAATTATGCTGAAACATGTTCACGATGAGCATACGTGACAGATTCAGGAAGATTTGATGGAATGTATTTTAGATTAAAAGCTCTGTGAACATGTTATGTGTGTTTGTTAGAGATAGAGAAGGGGCAGAGAGACCTCTAAAGCACCAGTCCAATTAAAAGCTGAATTCCCAGCAGCTCTCTGAGATCTGTGTGTGTGTGTGTGTGTGTGTGTGTGTGTGTGTGTGTGTGTGTGTGTGTGTGTGTGTGTGTTATTTAGTCATTTTAACTCATCTGGGGGGCAGAAGGTGATGAAAAATGAAGCCTGAGAGGCTTTGAGCGAGCCATTTAGAATAACATTCATAATGTCTTTTTTTGGGGGGTTTTAGCTCGAGCACATTAAATAAAACACAAAATATGATACAATTCTCAGGAAATCTGCAAAATAAAACCCACTACAGTGATGCCAATATTAGGAATTGAGCACATCAAAATAAAACGCAGGCGGCGCTAATCCTTCAGTCGGGCGTCAATAAACCATTGCAGAAGAAGATCTGATGTCATTCAAAGAGCACAAGTCAAATCTCAAACTGTAAGTGAGGTTGTCTCCTCCTCGCTCCACGCAGGTCCGATGTTTTGGTCATTATTTTCTGTCTCTTCGGTGGCGCAGCAGCTTGAGGGAGCGTTTAAGTCACATGCTTTGTGTATGTCACGATGTATTTGCTTTGTCCGCATCACATTTGAACTATTATCATAAAAATGTTTATGGCAAACAATCTTAAGAGCCAAAATACACATCTATAAAACATGAAAGTTCACACTAACTTGTGAGGTTGTATCAGAAGGACAAACATTAGATGTTTAATTTGTCCTGAAGTACTGGTGGATGCATTCAAAGTGCCGGTAAGTCCGACAGAGGCACTGAAGCATCTATTCTTATCCCGAGCAGCCGGCTGCCTATTACAGCGCTCTCCTCTGCTCTAATCAACTGCTGCCCTCATTTCCAGCCACCTGCAGGGAGAGTTACACCAGTTGGTGATTGAGGAGGGATTGGAGCGGGCAAGAGTGCCACAAGCCATTAGCCTGGAGACGGAGCTCTGGGACTGCTGCTGCTCCGACTCTGTGTGATGTTGCGACAGTGTGTTGGTGCACTTCTAGTCAGGTAATCTACCGAGTCAAATTTAAGTTGTGTTAAAACCTTTTCATTATCACCCCGAGTCCTGGTTTCAGAGTGCTCATCCTACGGCGGCCTGTGTGTGAAATAAATTCAAAACTTTTTGAAGTTAAAGCGTTAAAGGGAGTGATTAATTGATACAAACTGGTGGGTCAAATGTCATAATGCAAAATGCAGTTAAGACAAAGTCATTACTTTTTTTATGGCTCGGATAAAATCATTTATCACTCATTCGCAGAATGCTTGCTCACAGCCACGTCCTCCTGGAAATATAATCAGATAGAGAAATATAATCAAATAGAGGCAAAATAAGGATTTACATAAAGAGCCAGAGGGCATCCTGCAAAAAGCCTCCTTTTGTCAACAACAGCCTTTTCTACTCAAATGCAGACAATTTCTTTTCTATAAAAGGACTCCAAAAACTATTCTGATACAACCACACCCAATCCAATTTAACGGCAATGTGACGTTAACCTCTCGTCAGTTGAGCTTCATAAGCCGTCCAGCTGCAACGATAAGACGATGACTGGAGGAATCCATCAAAACAACGTCTCTAGTGAAACCGTCTGTGACAGTTAGCAGCCACAATGTTGTGTGCATGCTGCCACTTTAGTCTCCCCACAACAATTGTCTGTCATCTGTGTGTCTGCCTGGAATACTGGGTTTCCACCCAGTCGGTAAATAAAGGTAAGGAAATGCAACAACTGAGGATTGCCAGCTGATTATTAAATTGATGGTTAGCCTCCGATATTTCTTGGAACTGTTGAACAAATATGTTTAAATGGTAAAAAAAAGAGAGTTTAAAGCTGTATATTTGATTTGTTACAGTGAGTAAGTAACATCTGATAAACATGTAACATGATTTCAAAGGCATTGTTTGAACTGTAATGGTCGATTTAAAGGTCATATTGATAACATTTTTCATACTCGTGAAAAAAAATGCTTCGATTGTGAATTAATCATTTTAAAAAATGTTGACGGGTGCAAAATTAATGTTTTGTTTACCTCTGTGTAGATGTGCGAGGCTTGTGAGCCAATCGAATAGCGACGTTGGTATCACGTGGTATCTCTGCATAGTCAGGAGTCTAGTGTCAGTTAGTGAGGAAAAAACGGAAAAATGGCTGAGTTTGACGGTAAGCAGCGGGATTTCAGTACCAGTCCCAAGTACTAAGAACTGGCAACCCATTGAGGGCGCATGAGCTTCGAGCAACAGCTGTGTTTATGATGCAATGGAAGGAGGGAGTTTGAGTGCAAGATCTAGAGGCTGGATATAATCAATGTTGTCAATAGCAACTTTAAATACCCATATTGGTATCTGGTAGTAGTACTCAAATGTATGTACTTGTACTTGGTCTGAAAAAAAAGTGATATTGTTTCATTCCTAATTAAAAGTGATTATAATTTTTCAAAAAGAAATCGGCAGCTAATGAAAATAATGATAAGCTTCAGCCGAAGTGAAAGTAAGTGAGCAGAGGGCAATAAAGGTGTGGGATTAAAAAAAAACATGGCATAGTTGTGCAAATATGGCGATGACACACAAGCAGGGGCCGGATTGGGGTGTAATCCATCCTCTTCACTTCAAAAACAGCTTGTAATGCTGCACACTGCACCAGGGATCCAACCGGACATATCACTTGATCGCTCGCACGCTCACACGCACGCACGCTCACATGCACGCACGCTCACATGCACTATTGCACACACTCTCGCTCGCACGCACGTTATTTGAGGCACGCAGAGGATGTGTGTCAGGTCCGTGCTCCAGGAAAAGATGTGTTTTTTCAATCCCAGGGGTCATCTGGAGTGGGGTCAGGTTTCTGTGACCGACGCGCACACACAGACAGACACTCATTCGTACGCATAGATACACACAGAACTGCAGAATACGACACACAACAGAGCGTCTCTCTCTCTCTCCTCATTTCCGAGTCTGTATCAGTGGAATTAGATGCGTATAATAACTCAGCAGTAGCGCCGAGGGGTTTCAGGAGACATATTTATAACTGGATCAATGGATCTATATCCACACCAGACCTGGAGGTGACAAATTACCTCTGTGTTTCAAACTGTGTGTACATCTGCGCCCGTTGGTGTGTATTTGTTCCCACTCACAGTGTCTCTGCTCAGCATTGTGACCCGAGGTAAAGGACCTGAACACTAGCCAACGAACTGTTTTACTTGTGCATCTATATGCCAACATTTGAGTTAAATCTGCTTTATGAAACACAGGCATCCATTCCTTGACCGAATGTGGACTAGCGTCTTGGTGTTGTGCATGCCGGCTCACTGGAATGAATGGGACACACTTAATTGACTATCAATTGTATCAATTACACCTGTATTTACCTTGACATGTCGAAATGGCTGCTATGAAAAGGGCCAATATACAAATCTGGTCTTCATGAGCAGATTGGATGCGTTTGTTGAAATTGCTATGTTAATTAGTTTCTATGGAAAGTAATCAAAGCAATAACTCAGGGATGCACCAATCCGACTTTGTAATAAATACATAGATGTATATTTACTGAATTGTTATTTATCATCAAAATAAATTACACCGTTTCATATAAATAGGATCAGGATCACATTCTCTTGCCCTTTGACATGTCTACCGGAGGAGACGGCGATCAAACCATTACTTCCGATTGGAATACGTCTCATTCTACCTCTAAGCCACAGCTGCCTCAGAAAGGCCATAGTAACAACCTATTCAGTGGGGGGGTTAGTAACACCTCTAATTGTGGTGCCCTTGTGCCTGCTTAGCGAGTAATGTATGAGAGTGAGAGTGTGTGCTTGTGTGTAAGCATGTCGGTCGAGCCCTCGTTGTTATGATTAATGTACAAGCTGTGTGTGTGTGTGTGTGTGTGTGTGTGTGTGTGTGTGTGTGTGTGTGTGTGTGTGTGTGTAGTTGCGACTCCAGCCCTCAGGGCATTAAAGCCTACTAAACATGTATGGAAATGACCTTCCAATGTTTGGTTGTGTGTATGTGTACATACATGCTGAAACACACACACACACACACACACACACACACACACACACACCTCCACTTCTAGCCTGCCTCACTGGAAATGGACATAGTTTAAGTGTATTACCCGCAGTCCTTATTCCTGGAAAACTAAAGGAGGCATCTGTCACTAAATATAACATCAGCAAAACTAATAGCTTTTTTGGATGTAGCTATGTTGTTTTAGCATCGAGCATAAGAGCATCTCTCTCCATTGAAAGAAGTAATGGATGCGGAGGAGGCTCCATTCATATTTCATTAAGGGTAATGACATGGAGCAAAGGGCTCAAGATGGCTTTATTGGATCAGCACTGCATTACATCAGAAAAAGATGAGGAAGCCTAAAAGCATTAACATGACATTTTTCACAGACCCCAGGAAAACTTGTTCAGCCTCCCATATGTGCAGGGTTATGTCACACATAGACAATACGTCTGGTTGGAAAACTTGCGGAGTGTTTTATGTAATCCAGCAACAGGGAAGATGAATAACCAAAGGTAGAAAAGTCACATCAAATACAACAAATGCAATGTACCTGCAGGAACAAATACAGAATGTGTATTTGTTTGATATTTCTCAGCCGACTGACAAATATCACTGCATTTCTGAATGTTTGCTTGAATTTATATTGCATGATATCTTCACCACAAAAAGTAGCCACACAAACACTGGGTGGAGATTATAAATCAAACAAGGAGAGCAAATTCAATAGACTGCATTGACAGACTGTAATGTAAAAGGAGGGCACTGCTGCAGCATCATTCTCTCGCCTCACTGCTTTTGTTAACTGCATGAAGTGGTTTGTGGAAATGTACATGTAAGATCAAACACTTGTGTGTTTTACTTAATAGGGGAAAACTATGTTGTATGATCCATGTAGCTAGTGTGGTGGCTAATAGAACAATACGTTTATTCAAGAGTAGTTTTTACGCAGTTATCTAGTGACCGTCTGAAACCAATTTCTCATCTGTGGAGCAGGTTCTAAGTCACTTTCCAGCACTGTCGGTACTGTCAAGACCGTCAAGTTATTGGTCAAAGGAGCACATTTTCATGTCAAAGTCCACCAAAGCTGAACTCACACAAAAGGTATGCATGGATTTCCATTGCTCCAGGGAGTGGATCTCTTGATTTTGGACATTCCATTGAAATAAGCTGATTTTGCAGCGTGTAAAATTCATCTGAAAGACGTAAAATTGGGACACCCAAGTGCTCTTTTCCCTGCTTCCCCTCTGCAGAGATGTCTCGCCAAGATCCATTATCCGCAGGGAGACAATGGATACCTGCCAGCAGAGAAGACGCTATTGTGTACTTGACCCTGACCTCTCTGTGACTGGCCGGAATAGCGATTCCCCACGTCTATCGACACAGTATCACATGACCCCGAGGACAATAACAAATGACAAAGATTGTCCTGTAGGCCATACTCTGTGACCCTTTCTACCACCTCTCCATCGTGACAAGGCTGCTGGTCTTTTTGTGCCGAGCTGAGCGCTCACTCAAGCTGCAGTGCTGGGGCTTTAATGTTTTAGATATACAGCTGTTCCTCTTATTCGGGGCGGTGAACACAATGGGTGAATAAGCTAATCAGAGGTAAGGACTGTGATGGCGATAGCTTCAGTGCTCTGACCGTAATCATTTGAACTCGACATTATCCTGTAAGAGAATGACAATGTGAAGACAAATCAGACTACAAAGCACACAATCTCTGTATAAGTCCTCGGAAATGTTCTTCTGATTGACTTCACACTGGAGGGTGTATTGTTCGGAACCCAAGGATGCACAGAGTCCAAGTTTGGACGTGAGACACATTTCATATAAATGAACTTTGAAGAAAAAAAGGGGACTGTGCTGTGCAGCAGCGGGAGTGGGACTTCACAGCTCTGCAGACTGAGACGATGTAGAACACAGCGGGCTTTCACAGACAACGACTCATTGACTGCAAGTCACTTTCCCCACAAAGTCTTCTTCACTTTGCGATGAGCGTTCCTTGACAAGGCTGCAAGCAGCATTTGCCAAGCAACGGGCCTGCTCCAAACGGCCAACATTTATGGCCCCCAGGTAGTAAAACCGGAACAAAAAGAGATGTAGGAGGGATTATAATAAAAGCTGTATAAGCAGGTGATGAAAGTTGATGTGAAATGTGTCTTGAATCCAGGATTTTCCTGCAGGAGATCAAGGACTATTTCTCTCTCTTTGACGGAAGCAAAAAGGTATATCCCACCACCCGGAGAGAAGAACTAGACCTGGTGTCACACTTCAGCCAATTAGGGTATTCACCCAGCCGCTAAATGCTCCAGATCAATCTCCTACATGTGCCCAGTGTTTTCCTAATGGTGGGACTGCCTAATATAGATATAAGCTTTTCGTGTTGACAGCTAGAGCCTTTATCTGTCTTCATTATGTTGGCTGCACTCGTGGATCGGTTGTGATAAATGACTTCCTCTGTGCTCTCACTTTTTCCTGTGCCTACCCTCTGCTTTTTTCCCCCTGTTCTTTCATTTTTGTGAACACAATCTCACTGCTTCAGTGACCATCAAACTGAGGTGCCTTTTAGTTTATGTTTTGACAACTCAGAGATTATCAGGGGTCTTTTGATCATCTCGGTGATGGATGAAATCAGCTTACTATGTTGGCCAAGTACCATATTCTTCTGGCAGAGTACATTTCTTTAATATATATATATGTATATATGTTTTTAATAATGTAGTAAGATGGCTCTAAGGTCAAACTGCCGCTATAAGATTTTCTTTTTTCATCTGAAGCCACGTCCAATTTCCTGAGGGTGATTTATACCTTGACAACAGAACAGATGGCACATTGGAAGAGCAGACACAGAGGGGGCACGTTTCACAAACAAGATTGGTTAAGTCACGGTTGCACGGCTTGCGAAGAGCTGGGGCTGAACTCCTCGAAGAAGTGAAGCAACAAGACACCGACAACTATGAATTCTGACTGGAGCCCTTTCTCACATCTTACAAGAGTTAGTGCAGTTTGCAAAGGGGGATCCGTCCCTAAAGCTGGTCGGTTGCTGAGCTCAGAATACTTAGATCATTAGCGTTGGAGGAAGCAGGTGTGGGAGCCACTAGAAACAAATAATGTATAAATATAATGTATAATTACATAAATTTAAACTACGTTTAAATAGCTTTAAATAGACTATCAATAGTTTTTACGCTCAATAAATCGGACAATATTTAGCAAGAATCAAGAAATCTTCCACGACCAGTGCCTTTTCTGCGGTTGGGGTTATGGATAAGGGTTGTTTAGATTTAGATATGAGGACACACATGTTGATGGGGTAACAGTATTCATGAACACCAGCACCCCTTTTTGTAACAGAAACCCTCTGATAATGATTTAAATTTACAGCATTATAGACGTTACAGTATGATGTCTAGTGGAAAAGCCCATCCCTTCTGAAATCAGTATTCCATGCAGGCAACTGTGTAGTGAAACCATGGTACTCTGCCGAATTGCCTTGTTCTGGCAATGTGTACCTCCATGCCTCTCTTCATGATGCTGCTGCCACTGACCAGTCATGCCTTGACTGGGTCGTGACCCTGAGACAACATCAGATATTTGAAGTGGCTTAGGAACACTATAGCTACACAATCCCCTCAGCACATATACGTTTTAGTTGGCCTGTGAAATGAGTCATATCTCCTGAGTCACCTCAGTAACACCTCCGTGTCTGGTTCACCTACTGAAATCATGGGCATTGAGTGTATTGTGGCCATTGTGTAAGATATTTGCTTAGATAAGATAAGAGGTAAGAGAAGACTGAGGCCCCGTACACACGAAGCAAAACTGACTTTTTTTCTCCGTTTTGCCTTGCCGTCGTTTCAAGAAAATCCGCATCCAGACGAATCCACTGAAAACGACTCAGCGCACTGTAGTACATATTCCAGGCCTATATGTGGCGCTGTTTCTGCTACAAAAATGCAGAAGAAAAGACGGAGCGTGACCGGATGTTTACCGTTGCTGTGGCAACACGTGAGAGCTACGGCTAAATATCCACTGGACCACCCGATCAAAAAACACCCCTAAGATGACAATTTGTCCCGTATAAATAAAACCAACAATAAGCACCATCAGCCGTCACCCTAAGGACCTTGACGAGGCGTTGTCACACGTTGGGATGGATTAATTAGAAAAATAAATGCCTACATTCATGGGAAGTTAGCTAGCGGTTGTTTGTTAGCATCGTAATAAAGTCGCTTTTTTTCCCCGGAATATGGCCCCCCTCTCTCGGCTCCGTTTTTTTTTCATACAGCGGCCCTGATACGCCGACGTACAGACGAGCAGAATATCTGCTACGAGCACGGAGGCCGCCGTTATTGTTGTTGTTACGAGACGTCGCGGGGGAAGAAGTCAGGCTCAAGGGTCGAGGAGCGGGGCGATGACGTCAGCGTATTCGTTTTCGCCGTCTACACGAAAACGAACACGAAACGGAGGGGTGCCGTTTTTTTCCTTTCCACCCTGAGAGCTGGTTTCAAAAAAGTGTGTTTTCACACCGCGAAAACGCCGGATTCGTATGGACGGAAGGGCGAAACGCACAAGAATTATGCGTTTACGCACTGAAAATGTTTTCGTCTGGACGGCCCCTGAAGAACTCTCTTGCAGCTTCACTGGCCCTCTTTTATGTGTTACCAGTTCAGGGTCCAGATTGCCGACATATGCCAGGTCACAATGGGAGTTCTCAGCAGCATCAATTAGCTGCTCCATAGGCTGAAAGCTTGGGTCAAAGATCCCATTCAGGTGAGAAGACGGAGAGGGATAAGGAGGGAGATGAGGGGAAACAATTGTGCTAGCATATTAGTGAATGTACAACCTCTAAAGTTGGATGAGAAGGGGGTGATGGAAAGGCTGGGAACAACTAGGAGAGACTGACTGGCCCGCTTGCCCTCAAATTGTCTGGAAGATGTATGATTTATAGGGGTGTTCATGGTCCTCAACAAGATTTCCTCAATAATAAGATAAGTTAGTGTTTAGTGTTGTGTAAATGTGAGTGGTAGAAGATATTTGAAGTGCCTCTAGTCCCTGAAATAAAAGTCTAGGATTTATTTGTGATGTGACTAACAGGTCTTCGACAGCACGAATGGGCACGACACTCTTAAATAATCAGAACAGACTGTTTAACAACTGTATGAGAAGATATCTGGCTCTTAGATAAAAAGGTGTAAAGATACTAGCCTGTCTAGTCAGACATGCCAAGGTCTTTGCCAACGACGACTCCGAGGTGTATTATTGCAAGACACATTCAGTCACCAAGTATACAATACGTTAGTTGCTTTGCCGACGGTGGGGACAAACTCGGATCATAACGTTCAGAAAACTGAAAGCACAATCTGTTCTCTACTCAGTTTTGAGAGAGAGAACACTCTGATTGGCTCCCTCTCCATGGCAACGGTGCTCAAGGATCACCTGTATTGTAGTATTTTGCGACATGCTTAAATGACTTCTCACAAATAAAGCTGAAATATTAAACTTGTGATTAAGCCAAAAACCTATAGGGTAGGTATATTATCCAGAGTCCCACTTAAACCTATGCATTGATACTATAATATACTACAAAAGGTACTCAGAAGAAGTTTTGAGTGTGATGTCACTCCGATCAATTATCAGACTTGGTTCCAGAAGTCAGATGTCCTGATATTTCTCCTTCTTTGCCAATGTGGTCTTTTTTGGGTTTTGCAGTCAAACCTAATACTGTCTCACACTACTCCATTATGTAGCAGTTTGTACAGTCACCCTCTGAGATATTTTACCTTCATGTTTTACTTTATGGATAGTTCTTATTAAATCCCTGTCCCAGAGTGGAAAAAAGATGGCACAGTTACAGAAAATGGAGGTAGTAGAGTAGTGGAGTGCACAGAAGAAGATGTATAATGATCAATTGTCCACCTCTAGTGGCAGTCTACAAACCCCGGTAATCCTGAAAAGACTCTCCCTTCCTTTTAATGAAGCCGAGGGACAGGGAAGAAGAAAGAAATCCTGCCTGCCTGGCTGAGCTTTGTGGTTTTGGGGGGATTTTCCTGACTCTCTTATGTTACAGCAAGCTATAATATGGCTCATAGACTTTATGTGTGGGGGATCTTCAGCAGGGTGCTCTTTTTAAAACACGTGCCAGTAGCAGTTGCTTTCATGTGAACTAATTTAATTTAGTACTAAATCAGCATAATGTCCAGGAAAAGGCATAACTTGCATGCTGTCTTGGAGAGAGTGCAGTAGCCGGGCTTAAGCAGGGTTGATCATTTCAAAGCCTGTTTGATATTTAGGAGTTAAAAGGAGTAAAAACTGGATTATTAAGTCAGAGCTTCCCAGTTTGATCAGAACAGCCAATGAGAGAGACGAGCCAGAGTAGCTGATGGTGTTGCCAAGCAACTGTAAGTATTCAAGCCCTTGAGGCTAGTATTAGTACTAGATATTGACAAATACTAAAATTCAGTTAACTCCCCACTTTGGCCTTCTACTTTTGTTTTTTCCCCACAATGCAAAGTATTCCTGTGTATCTACTTCCCCATGAGGTCACATGAGGTGGTGCATTGCTCCCTCTGCCACGTTAATCGTAATAATTCTGCAGTGTGCATGTTTGAGATGAGAGAGAAGAACATCTGCGAAGTTGCTCCTTTGTGCGTGATGCTACCAGATTTGAGAAAAACTCCTGTGGTCTGAGCCTGGCTTTAGATCAGCTACTGTGGAGCGGCAGGAGAATCAAGGCCATGCATGACAGTATTTCAGACAGAACAAAGACTCGAGAAAAGCTTTTCACCAGTCTGTTTCATTCAGCCGTGTCAGAGCATAATCAACAATGCTATCGCTCATCCAAACTGTTTTTCCCCCTTTTATATCCTTCTAAAGGAGACTTCTAGCATTTATTCACTGACAAATACTGCACTGCTATACATTAACAGCTGTAACATTACCGTTTCTTACAAAACCACACGTGCACGCTCTCTTTCTCGACTAACCTCTCGCCACAGAAGCCCAGACAGAGTAGCCTTTACCAGGCAGTCACACAAATGACAAACCCACAGTCAACTATTTGTTGAAGGTTCGACTTACTGGGAAGGTAATTAAATGCGTCCACGACAATATTTTGAAAATTTAGAAGAATTGAGACCGAAAACACGGAATTTGGCCCTCAAATAAATAATGGTGACGAATACAAAGGCCATTCTAAAACCCTTTAGAGCGGGAAGTCGGATGACGCCTCGCAGCACTAAAGGACTATGAGTCAGATCATTGAGCTAGATCGTTTATGTGACCCTGACCTCAAAAGTTCCATTCAAGGCAATTTACAATTCAGACCGCAATTTCTCAAACATTAGCCAGACTGACTCTTTCCTCAAAATGAAAAGATGAGAACTCACATAAGACTTTCCCTTGAATCCACATCAAACCCATTAGAATAAAAAAAGGACCAGCATCAAAGATGTTCATTTATTCCAGTGTGGCGTTGGTGAAATATAACTGAGAAACACACAGACTTGGAGCATCACAACTACTGCAAGCAGACACTGTCAATTAAACATTTCCCAGATGTGTGTTTGATTGCCCTCCTGGAAAGGGTAATGAAAGTCTTTGGATCCTCCAGCAGTGGCCGTCTGCCATTGAAGGCATTTTTTAGTTCAGGGTTAAGTGTGATTACATTTAAAGATGCACAGTGAGGTAGAAATCATGTCATAAAATGAGCCCATTAAAAAAGGCTACCGCTGGTCAAGTCGCTGATGCAGATCTCCCACACTGCCTTGGGAGAGAAAGCTTGAGAGCAAGCCATTAGAAAGAGAAGGGGGGGAACAAGTGAGCCATTAGTTGAAGACTAAGGAGGACACTAATGATCTATACAGCTAGCCGCCCTGCTAATTAGCACAGAGTAAGAGGTGCAGGTCCCTGCATTCACTAGCAATCAGGGCCAAAGTGAAGCGGTTGACTGGCAGGGGGAGAGAATTGGGAGTGAAGGATGCTGGGTAGCAGCTGACCGAGTGGCTTTGTCTCAATGTTGTGACATGAAGACTTTCCCTTCTGCACTAACGAGAGATGGAGGACACAATCTGCCAAGTGCATAATTGGAAGAACTCACTTTTAAATGGAAACGACTTTAGGCTTTTTTTTTTCAAAAGAAAGACTAAATAATTATTATTAGACTGCGCAGCCTGATAATTTAACCGCTGTTGAAAGAACACAGAGCACAGTTGCTGTATCGACAGAAATTATTGTTTGCAGCTATATTGAACGCCACATCGACAAGCGCACTGACAAAACAGCTCATTACTTACAATTCATTAGTCATGCTGTTCAGCAGGAGCAGACGATGCCTCCGTCGCTGTATACAGTACATTAAGTGTCATAATTCATGATTCCACAGACTCTAGTTCTCCCAACTGCAGCGAGGACATAAATCCCCATTATCAGATGCTTTGCTGGTAATAGGACAAAACAAACATTCATATAGGTGACCTTGCACAGCAGCGATATCAAGAGGTACCAGACTAGCAGGACTACATATCAGCCCTGTTCATGCTGGACAGTGGCACGGCAAAATCTCTCCATGTGTCACTGTGAAGCCTGGTGACCACGACAAACTACTGAAGCTGAGGCAATAGTTCACTAAGATAGCCGACGTGCAAACAGCCAAATCTGTGGAGAGTTTTGTGAGACATTTGAACTCACAGCAGAGAAGAAAAAGAGCATTTGAATGCCAAATTTCAACTACGGCGGGGTAGAGCCATGTTAATAATAAAATAAAAGAAACATGCATGCATGCTGAGCTCTGGATGATCAATTCATGGAGGAAAAAGCAGGGTGACAGGGAGTGAAGTGACTCAGACTTCTGTTTAAATTCAGTAAGTCAGACTCCAATTGGCTCGGCCTCCAATTTGCACCAGTGTCCTTCAACACACCATTGCACCGGTTCCCACACTGGAGGCTTTCTGGGTTGGCGTGCACATGCAGTCAGGCAGCCACACATTTTTACACATGACTTAATAAGAAAAAGAAAATAGCTAAAAGAATACTGGGTGGTGTATCTTTAATCTGGTTCCGCTGAGTCACATCCTGGCCTCCCGCGTTGTCCCCTCCTGTTCTACATCCTCTCCACAAGCCCTGCGCCAACGCACGCACACATATAATAATGTCTTCCATATACGCACACAGCAGCAAGATATCATAATGATAGACACACACTGGCTATTAGTCTCTGTGCACAGCAGACACTTGAGTTTGCCGAGTGCAGACGCAGAGAGGCAAGTCGCGGCGGGCACAGCAGCATGGCAAAGAGCGATTCATTACACTGCTTCATGCACCAGCCAGGACCTGGAACTACATCACCTTCGTGGAATAGACTCGTTATTCATATTAGCATTAATGTCATTGTGAATTCCTGCAATGTTCTTCCTACATTTTTCTCACCGGTGTTTGCTGTGAAGCCGGTGGAAATCCCTTCAGCCCAGTGATGGGAACACAACGGGTCACTCATATTAATGGACTCACACAGACACCGCAATTCCCTGCAGCTCATCGTTTCCGTTTGAGATACAGTTTGACTCGATTTTGGCAATTGGACGAGTATATCTGCGATTGTCAATTGGCAGAGTACATTGCCGGTATGGGGTTTTATTTTTCAACTTTTGTCGAGGGTTTTTTTTGTAATTTAATTGTCTGTGATATGAGAGCAGTGCCAAGCAGGGGCTGTTGGCTAGCCAGCAGTAAAACCACCTATGTCAATGAAGAAAGGAGATTTATGAATATCGGTTGGATTTATCTATATTGAAAAACATTTTATTCAATAATATCGGAATCTGCCCCAAAAAACGGTCAGAACAGACCGCTCTAGTCACGATGCTTACACTCAGTATCACTTATAGCAGGCATCAACAGCCCTGGAGTTCCTCTTTATGTCTTCCTGTCTCATTTGATACCTTTGACACTTTTTTCAGCATCAATTGTCATTCACAGTCTCTTAAGCCGAGATACTCAGAGACTGCTCGTCCCTCTGGGAGGATGCTGCCTTGCATTTTTCCCTCCATGTGTGTCGCGACCGGCTCTTGTAGGTCAGCCATGAAAGGCCCAGGTGAAGGGGGGCTTGAGGAAGAACATTAACCATTCTGCATCAACTCAACATCACCACAGGCCAGAGTTCATCTCCATCTAACCATCAACACAAGCTGGCTTGAGGCGTCCAAACTATCGTTTAGTGGGATATTTATGATGTGATCAGCAGCACTGAGAGATCGAATCAATAAGCTTCCTCTCATATGCCACAAGCATATGGCGGCCGTGACCTGTAGCCAAAGGCACATTGTTTATAGATGTATTGGTGGGATGTCCATAAGTCTTCCGGTGGGCTAATGTTTTTTTTTCTTCTTCTTCTGTGGCTCCTATTGGGCTGAGTGCATGAGGAGCAGCGAGGGGATGCCATTAAAGCAATTTCCGCATCTCGTTATTCACTCCGCAGTTTCCCGCACACACACTGCTCATCAATTAAATTCAAATGGGATTCAAGTGATTTGGCAGCTGTGAGGAGTCCCCGGAGGGAATAATGTAGTGGGTGGTGTGGGGTTGTGCTCTATAACCACTAAAGACAGGAAAAACATTTTTTAAATGTTGATATATTTTCTCAAAATGAATAACTGTGAAAATTAAGCACATCTATTTGCCAATTTATTTTGCATTTTAACTTAACTTGATGACACCTCGGCCACTCACGCATTTCTCTGACGTTTCATGCTTTGTCAGCACACTAGATTTGATCAAATCCACATTTCCCTATTTCTGGTGAACAGCAGCAGTAGCAGCTGCGCGAGACCACACTTTGTTATCCTCACATGATTTAGGCTGTTGTTATGATCCTCACATGACTTTTTCCACCTGATGTCAAGACTTATAAATCATTTTTTTATGTCATCGAGTGCAGGCGTCGGGAAAATTCTTCTGTTGTGAAAAACACTCTTTTTGAACACAAGAGTCGACCTCTGCTTGGAAGACAGAATGCAAGTTTAAGACTCCTCCGCACTGGCTTCAATCTTCAGAATGGGATGATACTTCTCTGGTAGTAAAATAAGTCCTATTACATGTACGTCTATGGGAGAATGACCCTAATCTAATTTGTTGTTGTTTTTTTTTTTATCTCAGTTAACATTTTAAACATTAGTTTGTGGTCTTAATCGCAAGTTTCAAGTCTTGTTCATCATGTCAGTCAGACCATGAACAACAGACAATAGACTCAAGCCAGATGCTTTTCGCCACTCTGCCACTCTCGTTCATCCGATCCAACCGTCGCTCCTGAGCAGTCCAAATATGGTTCTTCCATTCACTAAAATCCAACATGGTATTGCCAAAATGCAGAATTTAATACTTCAAAACCATAGTCTACAAACCTACGGGTGAGGTCACAATGACTACATCCACTTCTTATATACAGTCTATGGTTGCCCCACAGACTCATATTCATCATGTGGTTAATGAGGGACAGTGAACAGTGTTGTCAGGCCCTCTCAGTGTCCTAGTGCATGAAAAAGATGTTACATTACCCAAGCTTAAAGCATGTGTTGCATTGTTATCGACTACACAAAAATTCTTGGCTCGTACTTGTCCTCCACTGTGCAGTTTGTTTTTTTCCAGGGAGATAAGAGAAAGCCTCAAAGCTAATCAGCAGAAACGAGTTTGAGCTGCGGCTCACTGATACATAATGCAGAAACTGTTCAAGAAGTGCACAGCAGGAGTTCACAGGTTGCAGCCAGGCAGGAGAGACAGAAACATTAGAGATGGAGGACAGCACAAAGACACCGAAGAGGAGTAATGACTGGTATGCCCGTCTGGCAGCTGTAACATGTTCAGGGAGTACCGTGTGACTTCTTTGATAAGACGAGCAAGCCACTTTTCATCTCAGTGAATACCAACCAAAGCAGGTCAATAGGGTACAACAAAAACTAAATTCCCAAACATATAACAGAAAGAGAAAGAGACACAAATGGGGGGGTGATATGTAGAGTGAAGCTTGAAAGAGAATCGGAGAGCAGAAGAGGAATGTGGAAATGAAAAAAGAGAAACTGAAAGCTATGGGAGGCATCTCACTCTGTGTGAAACGACAGCAGTCCTCAGTCGAATCCAGTCTGGGCTTTAATGTAACAACATACAACCACAGTTTTTATGTTTTCAAATATACGTTGTTAGTCTGAGTCAGAGCAGGGAAAGTTGCCAATACATTATTGTCCATTAACTCATCATTTACCAGAGTTACATTTCCTTAATGGATGATAAAGTGGGGGACTCTGTCAGTAGATTTTGCCTTCAAAAGAACTTTGACTGGCTAAAAGGACATGCAGCGGTTTTAGGTGACTTGACACTGTAATATTTGAATTTGAGGGCAAAACCTGTTCAAAACAAATATGGACTGAATCAATAAGGAAAAAAACAATGTGTTCTGTAAGAGGGAGGAAATGGGGCAGAAAAAGAAAGGTTTATTGAAGAAAACCTGCCAGCAAGCACGTTAGTTTCACAGAGCCAGTTACCACCAGTTTCCCTCATCTCAGAGGTTGGCGGGACGGCATATTTGATAATCTGCATTCCTGAGAGCTCTCAGCCCCGAGTCAACAAGTGGCAGAAAGGCTTCATAAGATTGATAAAACATGAAAAGGTAAAGGATGGACATGAGATTGATTGGTAGAAATATTGTTTTGATGTTGAGTGAAAAACAAATTCTTTACAAAAGAAAAAGGTCAGAGGGACAGAGGTTTTTTTACAGAGCGCAATGTAGTGTTGGTGAAGAAAGTGAGTGGGCAGTAGACTGTGTATGCCTCTCACTCTCTCTCTGTGTTTTCTGGCCATGAGTTAATACAAGAGTACAGAAATGGATTCGTGACAGCAGGTTGGCACAGCTAAACTCTCAGCTAAAAAACACAAGAAATGTGACGGAGATGGAGTATAGATTTGCTCCGGGGAATAATGTCAACGGACTCCGCCTATCCGATACTAACTTATTACAACATTTCTCACCGCGGTGACAAAGCAGGTAAATAGCCGCATGTAAATGATTGCTTTGTCATCGGTTAATGTAATGGTGTGTTTATGGTTTGTTGGTGAATATAGTTCGAAGGTGTGGTGCTGCAGAGCTGTGAATCCTGAGGCTGAAAAAAAAAAAAAAAAAAAAAAACAGCTTTGTCACCCTCCCACTCCTCCTGCATTCCCAACACTATTTGCCACTGACCTCCAGGGGTCAACCAAGCCTACATTTCTTAGCTGCTCTCTCCAGTGACCTCTTTTCCTCCACCTCCTCTTACCTCATGTTTTAATTCTGTACTTTCCAAACCCCCACACAGATATATATAAATATAATTCTTTTTTTACTTTTACATTCTCATTATAAGGTGTTATTTAGTGGCCATGTAGGATTCACGGTTCCCAGAAACATGGCAACAAGACACAAGTCACTATTGCACTAGTTTTCCTCATTTTCAGCTTTGCCTCGCCACTTATCATAAAATAATTCCTCAACCCGTCCCTCAGAGGCCTTGTTCTGATAGACAGCTGGAATCTAACTTTTTCAACAAATTTAATACCAAACAGAAATTGTGTTATCAAGAGGAAAAAAAGGCATGATCAAATCCAATCCGTTCTGACCAGAGTTAAAACATATTCGCAGGTGGTTTGAAATGCAATTCAAATCCAATATCTGCAAATGCAACAACCACCCAGATCACATTTCAAGTGTTTGCTTATTTTTTCCCCCTCCACTCCCCACAGGACACATATTTTAAATAGCAAGAAGAGCTGGGAAAAGGAAATGGAGGGTAAAAAGAGCCAGCCTGCTGTGTCATCAGCTTAAACAATAAATGGAAATTGACTGCATATTATTAAATAAGGGGATCTTATTCACTGGGTCTGTGTACTGATAGAGGAAAGGAAAGGATATAAATTATCCAATAAGGAACTTCTACTTTCACTGAAGTGCGTGTGGGTCTACCTGCTGTTTGTGTCGTCGCTGTAACTGCTGAGGGCTCATTCACAGAAAAACATCTTAAATTTGAGGAGCGACTTTGTGATCTGATGTGCCAGACTGGAACAATACGACCTGCCTGAGACAGTGAAAGGATATATTTTGTGGTCAAAGGAGTGGCTGTAAAATGTATAAATTCTACAAAATAAAAGTCCCAGACTGATGCTTACTCACTTACTCTTCCTCTCTGCAGTATTAGTAGACGTGTTATTGTTAAAGAATAGCTACCAACAAAGCTCTTCTAATATGGTGATAATCATATAGTCCCATACATTCTTCAAAATAAATGTCCTGTTAGTTTGTTTTAGTGTTTTTAAGCTTTAATTTTGAAGTCTTATGCTTGAAATTGTCCAGATTGTGTGCAGATGCTGTCGAGACCTCACCAAGATTCAAACTCAATGCGCACCAGGCCACCTTGGCATTTACTGACATTGACAGTTAATGAGTCTGAGCATGATCGGACGACAAAAGTCAAATTGAAAAGAAAAGTATAACCACTGACTGTGCTCCCTGACATGTAAGAGCCAAGAAGAGCTGCCACTGCTGGCATTGATACGAATGCATGAACACACAAACTTATAACAGCTGAATTTACGAGAAGACACAATGCATCTGTTTACAACTACAACAAAAAAAACTATGAATCACTGTCAAGAGCATGTGGGTGTTTAGTTGGCGCTATGCATACAGGAAGTCTATTAGAGCTGATACAATGGGATATCAATAACAAATCCTTTCACCCCATTACACAATAAAATTATTACTTAATGTTAGCACAGGGAATTATGTGGGAGCCACAGAGTTACCATGACAGCTACGGTCATTTTCATTCTCACATCTATTACAATGTTTTGTCACATAATTTTGTAGGAATGATTTGCAGAAGATTGTGTTTGTAGCACTTGAACACATCAGACAATATAAACTGATGTCTATGAAGTGATATCCGAGGAAAAAATGGCTGGAACCAACAGATACCACTGTGTTAAAAGCCCTCTATAATATAGTACCAGGAAGTGTGACTAATATTAGTAAGTACTATAATTAAGTACCAAAAAGGGTGACTAATATTAGTAAATATTATAATTTAGTACCAGGAAGGGTGACTAATATTAGTAAGTACTATAATTAAGTACCAAAAAGGGTGACTAATATTAGTAAATATTATAATTTAGTACCAGGAAGGGTGACTAATATTAGTAAGTACTATAATTAAGTACCAAAAAGGGTGACTAATATTAGTAAATATTATAATTAAGTACCAAAAAGGGTGACTAATATTAGTAAGTACTATAATTAAGTACCAAAAAGGGTGACTAATATTAGTAAGTACTATAATTAAGTACCAAAAAGGGTGACTAATATTAGTAAATATTATAATTTAGTACCAGGAAGGGTGACTAATATTAGTAAGTACTATAATTAAGTACCAAAAAGGGTGACTAATATTAGTAAATATTATAATTAAGTACCAGGAAGGGTGACTAATATTAGTAAGTACTATAATTAAGTACCAAAAAGGGTGACTAATATTAGTAAATATTATAATTAAGTACCAAAAAGGGTGACTAATATTAGTAAGTACTATAATTAAGTACCAAAAAGGGTGACTAATATTAGTAAGTACTATAATTAAGTACCAAAAAGGGTGACTAATATTAGTAAATATTATAATTTAGTACCAGGAAGGGTGACTAATATTAGTAAGTACTATAATTAAGTACCAAAAAGGGTGACTAATATTAGTAAATATTATAATTAAGTACCAAAAAGGGTGACTAATATTAGTAAGTACTATAATTAAGTACCAGGAAGGGTGACTAATATTAGTAAATATTATAATTAAGTACCAAAAAGGGTGACTAATATTAGTAAGTACTATAATTAAGTACCAGGAAGGGTGACTAATATTAGTAAGGTTCACAGAGTTGGCAAAAACTTAAAAGATAATCTGGAAATCTTGGATAGTCTGCCAAGAGCTATAAAACTATTTCAGAAACCTATTTTTTGAAAACATGACAATGGTATGACTTAGTTGGTTGTGGTGGATGTGATCACGGCATCACTATAAGCACATGCATGAAAAGGAGGGATTCTGGTTCATGTGAACCCACTCACCCTGGGTTGCCAGTTTTCATATTGCTTCTGCAGATTGGCCCCGATGGTCTCCAGGGCTTTCTGTGGACTCATCGACAGAGGATCTGGCGAGCAAACACAGAATGTAAACAGGTTTTGATCACACATATCAGTCATATCAGGGCAAAACCGCACATGCTCAATCTGGAGCTGACGAACCAGCCGTGAACTTATTATTATTCACCACACGCATTTAAACTGCTGTCCATCTCATCCAGGAAAGTGACATAATCCAAACAAGCAGACTCACGTTATTTAAGAGGGGCGAAAGACACGTCCATGCCATGATTACAGAAGTACGTTATAGATTATGATTTCAGCATCAAAAGGATTTTTTTTTTCTTGTTACATCAAAAGCAAGGTTTGGAAAAAATAGCAGTAGCACCTCAGCTTTAAAATATTCATGAGAGGAAATCAATATGGCATGAAGAATAGCTGAATATAGATTGGCGACAGATCAAATTGCATTCAGCAGGCAGCAAAGCCTATATTGGCAAGTTTGCAAGAGATAATGATGTGCTTTATGCTGAAAATTAAACCATTTCCCCCGTGACGAATGAGGACTATTTAAAAAGCATTATCGCAGCAAAAAGAAGAGTCAAATTACAACTTCCGTTTTATTTCATTTTCTTATTGTGGATGATATGACTCACAATCTATTTTGACTTTAGAAATACTAAGTAATGACTTTTTAGTGATGACCTATGTAGAATTTCCTCAAACTGGATCTAGACCACACAGTCGTGTTCACTATCTAGTCTCACTCTCTAACATCTTCTATCACAGAACTTGGCATTTCTTTTATCATGGTATCAGTACATGTCAGGATATTGTTCTCTAAATTCAATTAAGAAATGGTTTAAAATAACCATACTGTACCAAAACAGCTGCCTCACACAACAATACTTGAGTTAAAAACACTGAAATACAGATGGATGCCCTTCTATTAGTTGATAGCTGTTGCTTCATTTGACATAAATTAAACTCTAATGCACATTTGAGGACATCACCTCTGCTTTAAACCCTTAATATTCCCAAACACTGTCTCATAAAAACTAGTAGTAGGTCTGCACAGCATCCTCAGCAGCTGTTGAGAAAGTTTCAGAAGCGTTTGTGATTCCCCCTTTAAACGACAAGCAGTCTCAGGGGAGCTAAACTATGGTTTTGAGGTTCCCATTCAACGGAGGATCCTTTTGCTTTCGTTCCGTGTCATGTTGTGTGGTTCTGGTGGGTGGGGGCACACCGCTTCATCCTCCGTCGACAGAAGCCTTATGAATTGAGCTCCCATGAGAATGACGGAGAATGGCCCTAAAATACTAGAAGGAAAAAGCTAAACTTTAACCATCAACAAGTCTTGCATGGTTTACCACTACTTAATAACCCTTTGAACCCAAGGTTTTTCTGCTCATTGATATACTTGTTATTTACAGGCTTTTGGCATAGTCACTGCATATCCTAACCAGGCATGCTTTATATTGCTAAAGTTTCATTCCCTGGTTTTCAACACACTACAAACAGCTGTACATAAATGGATATGAGTGTGTCTGTGTTCTGGGGGAATTAAAACTTTTCTGGACCATAGTGAAGTTAAAACAAGAGCCACACAAGCCGGGCTTTGAGTTAAACGCAAATGCTAACATGATGTATTGGAAAGTCCAAGGTGTTGATTTGATGATGGCGCTTGAGGAAAAGTCAGGAGATCAAAACTGATGCTTTTACAATTCATTCTGAAGTGGACACACAATCCATCCAGTAGTCTGAGAATCATGAATGTCTGTACAATATGTCATGGTGGACTACTTGGGCGATACAAGGTTATCATTCAACATTATATTGGTTGGCCATGATAATGTTCCTCTTGGGTACAAGATAACAGAATGATATTCAGTTATGCAATGCCTGTTATGAAGCTATATTCAGTCCCTCTTTTTCTGTTGCTTTCTCTAGTCTCCATTGCATTGTTGTATCATTTTGCAGAAAAAAAAAGTATTAACATATTAGCATCCATCTAATGTTGTGTTATGTAGTTATATATATGTAATGTATGGTGTTACATTGTGATACAGGTGCATTTTTCATTAAAAAAATACTAATTACATCCATATTCCTTTCTATAAATTTTGACTTTTGGACTGGGGACTGAGATAATAAGGGATGAGGACAGAGCGTTGCAGCAATGTTTGTTAGATTTTTCGGATTTTATTTTAATAACTGCTTTGATTTAAAAAATAATTTTGGCATTAGTAGTATTAAATATATATTAAACTACGAGTTATTGTTAGGAAACCGTTTACCTCTACTATCTATTTTATATTGCTGAGAAAAACATATTTCTTTGACTTTGTCACCTGAATTGTGTACGGTGAGTTTGTGCATAGCTGCCCCGTCAACAATCTGCTTCCTTCACATAATTTAAGACCCATGCCCGACAGTAGTGACAGTTCAGAATATCACATTTAAGATGAACCCACTTTATGGTATCTCACACATTGTACTGCGTTTGAGTGCTTGTCAGTTTTGCATTCATGTTGGCGTGTGTCTGCGTGGACTCACCTATCCAGCACTCCAGTCGGGCGCAGGGGGAGGTCTTGACCACATCAGGAGGGTCCACTCCCACGTTGAGACACAACACGAGGGCAACGCTCACTGTCTTCATCTGGGGGGGGAGAACACAACCACATCCTCACATCACTCATCAATGCTCAAATAATAGTGGATTCATTCTTAATAATTCCCAAAACCACATTAAAACTTTCTTCTAAAGCTGCCAGCACCACATTCTGCTGCTGTGGACAACACTCGATAGCTAGCTGATCGGGGTAATGCATACGGAATAATATCAAAATCAGCTTCAATCGCCAAGTGAGAACACATACCAGGAATTTGACCCCGGCTTTTTGTCACTCTCAATATACGAACACAGAAGACGTACAACTAAAACAAGGATAACAAAGATATCGGTGGAAATAATAGGAAACTGAAATTAATGGGTGAAAACGACATAATCTGAGCTAAGCTAACCTTAAGGCTGCATTCAGACTGACTGTACTTTTGTGTGAAAGAACAGTCATTCACTGGAATGTGGCCAGTCAGCCGACGCAGCAGGGGTGTCCACACATATTCCACCCACTTCACGCCCTCATTCTACCCTATGGTAAATATGAAGCACCTCATGAATGCTCATCCATAGACGTGAGCATGATGATCAATGGTTCTTCACTGTGAGTCACGGCAAGCAGAAAGATTAAGAAAAGGACTTTTTCAGACACAGAAATCGAGGTGCCCTGAGCACCCTTCTAATTATTCCATTCAGGTAGGCCTATTACTAACAGTGCATCCATCATGCAGCATTATCAGTTGTGTCCACTACCCTGGGATCATTTTAAAATGGATGTTTGATAGGTGAATAATCTATAATGTCATATACAGTAAATACAATATAAAACCAGACACACTTTGACAACAGGTCTACAGTATTGCTAGCCACTATGTGAGACTGTACTTGGGTACATCAGTGCTTTGAGCTAAATGCTAATATCAGCATGCTAAAATGCCCACAATGACAATGCTGATGTTAAGTATGTATGTTTAGGATTTTCAACATTTAACATTTGCATGGATAAAGCATCAGTCTTTAGGATAATCATCTGGGAATCATGTAGACTGTAGGAAATACAAAATTCAGTAGTAATAGTCCATCCAGTGGACGTCAATATTTCATGAGATAGTTGAAAACTTTGACCTGTTGATGGCACCCAAGGTAAAGGCAGGGGATCAACACATTTGGGGGGGAAGCTCTGGGCGATGTGCCATGGCAGGAGATGGCAGGTGTTCTGCGAGTAATGCTGCTTTGTCAGAAAAAATGCTACTGTAGCACAAATCTATAGCAGAGTCTATCGATTTGGATTACAACCCGGGGTACGTACTGTAAGAAAATGGGGAGAATACTGTATTTTGATCGACCAATATCCCCTATCAAATGATGCTCCCGCGACATAATCATTACATATTACACCTTTTCCAAGTACACTGTAAGAATATGGGGAGCATCTCCAAAGGGAGCACATATCAACCTACAGTTTTGCACTTTAATATGGGAACTTTCTCCACACTGCTGCATTATACAATGACAATCAATTTGATTTGAGGAAAAATATAATTTAGATTAACCTATGAATTAGTAAAATAATCAAAAGTTGAATTAATGGCAGCACTAATGTTTATACAAATTTTGAAGGAAATCCATCAAGTCATTTTTGAGAGCCTATCCAGTCTTAGTCTGGACCAAAAAAAAAACCCTGCAAACCCTGGAGCCACGTTACCAACATGGCGGGAAATTCAAAACTCAACCGATTCATTCCCTGTCCATTTATCTAGGTTGGATAGTCTCAATACAGGGGTTCAGAAATAGTCAAAACTACAGTTTGCACACATTATATACTGACATGTACCATAAAGCAAGTGACCTTTCACAGGTAGTGTTAGATAAGGTCACTCTGTGTAATATAGATCTCTAGAGCACACGTGTGAACACAGCGGGTTACGTGGCATCCAATGGCTGAGCAAGATGAGGAGGGCTGTTGTTGTTGTGAATGTAATTAAGGTGCCCTCTGCTTTCCCACTGACAGAGTAAAAGGTCAGTGTGCTAGTGGGACTCGTCAGGACAATACGAGACACACACACACACACACACACACACACACTCACTCTGCGTCGCATCACACCACTTCATTCTTCATTTCCATCTGACCTCCTCACCTCACGCCCTTTTCCCGCCTGCATGGTGTATGACATGGACTGATCATAATGAATGAAGACTCCATAAGTACCCTTGTTGGTGTGAACTGAGGTGTAACGATTCATTCGATTAATCGATAATCCTATAGATTCAACTAAATCGATCTGCTACAATAAATAAATAGAATGAATCGTTTGGGCTTCACCAATAATCGATATAAATGCATTTAATCTGATGAATCGTGATTCTTACTTATGATTAATGTTTTAATACGTTTAAGACACTCTCTCCCCTGCCAGCATGTAGTCTACTGAAAATGTTAAAAATAACCGAGCATATTTTAATTACATTTTTGTATTCAGCATAAAATATTATGCAGGTTTACTTTTTTATAGAATAAAGATGTTATTTTTTCACCTTTCAGAAGAGTACAAATAGTCTCACTCACATTATTGCATGTTTATTTCATTGATATATAATTTTGGTTACAAGTTATTGAATCGAATCGTGGTTTACAGAATCGAATCGAATCGTTACAAAAAAGAAAAACCGTCCTTGAATCGAATCGCCAGCTACTGTATCGTTAATCGAAGTGAAGCCAAAGATTCACACCCCTAATGAACTACGATGACCACTCCCTCCAACACCAACAGTCTAATACAGCCATAGCAGCTCTGTGAGTCACAGCAACTAAATGCTAACATCGGCATGCTAACATCCTCTCAATGACAATGTTCATATGTAGATGTTGAGTAGGTATAATGTTTACCATGTACAGTGTTGGGTAGAGCATGATAGCAGGTTAATGGTTGCTAATTAGCACTGAACATATAGTGCAATACTGTATGGGCCTAACTTTTACAGCAATCCATCTGATACATATTGAGATATTTCGGTCTGGACAGTTGTTGACTGACAGAAATTACCATCTCTAGAACGATGCTACTCACAGCAGGAGGTAAAAAAAACATCAGATGATGAAGAGTTCTGAAAATTATTTTAGGAGCAATTGCTAATTTGCACCAACAGTATATGCTTTAACAAAAGGTGTGAGAACCCAGCATATTCAGGAAGCCGAGCTGATAAAGTAAAGATGTTTGGCCAAGAATAGTTCAATAATCCAATGAATTTACTTCAAAGATGGCATTTATTGTTGAAGGTGAATATATAAACCAGGCCAAAACAGGCCAAATGCAAGACACGCACCTGTGAAGCAAGAGATCTGGACGAGCAGTAAAAAGATGTCATGGAATGAGTCCTAAAACACAGAGATGAGTTGGCAGTTTCGGTTCTCTCCGCTTGTAATTAATGTTTTTTTTTTTTTTTAAATAGGTTGTCAGTTGCCTGAAATGAGGTCCATTGTTATCACAAGTTAAGAGATTTTGGCATTATTAAATCAGGAAATACCCTGCTCATGAATTTTGACAGTTTTACGTGGCAGTTGCTTACAGGTGGCTAAATGAGACTGCTTAAACATCATCATGGCAAACAGAATGTTTTTAGCTTAGTGGTAACATGAAGCCTACTTCTGCCGATTGCATTTCCCCTCAAACATCATAATAGTAGTGTTCTTCTGTGAAGATTATCTCCCTGAACAAATCATACAAGTATCTTTCAAATTTGAAATTCGTTTTTCTTTTCCCTTTTAGGAACCAGTGTGATGCTGACTTCTGGGTTGGTCTACAAAGATACGTCATCCCTGCAGCACTCAATGAGGCCGTTCATTTCAACCTTAGGTCAAGGCAAAGCCGGAGAATGCCTCAGATACACATCTGATCACATCTGTGAGCAACTCATGGATTTTTCATGGTATCTTTCAGTCCAAGAAAAGCTCAAGAGTTGTTTCACAAACAATAAAAAGAGGCCAGCCAAACTCTGGGACATACCATAGAAATGTTCACTTTCATCCTTCAAAAGTACTTGGCCCTTTCCGTCAAGAATGATCCAATGTCTTCTGACAAACAGCTCGAAGTGAAATGAAGACTTAAGATATTTGGAAGGCAAAGGATGGCCGTGCTGCTTATTAAGCTCTCTATATTTATTTTTCATTATTTGGTGCTTCCCATTATCTTGTCCTAACTCCTGCATTTCTCAATCTCATTTGCTAAATAAAAAGGTGTGATGTAGTTAGATCCTGTGCATTCAAAGCAGAAGTGTGAGCTCCTTACACAATACACAGGTGTGCCCATTCCCCGTGAGCCTGCAGGAGCTGCAAAATATCAACACAGACATTGCGGGATACGACACTATGAGGACACAGACTCGAACCATGGCAGGTTTACCCTTTAAAAAACAATCGCTTGAAATGACAGCACATTTTGAAGACGCATGAAACCAAAGACCGGAGAAAAAACGTTACAGTTACAGCAGGTATAAAATATCAAACATAAATGTTGACTCTCAGGAGGACTCTTGTCTTATTTTTAAGTCAACATGTTATACTGAAAATACATAAAAGCCACAGGAATCGGTGCTCAGCTAAGTAGCAGTCGGCCTTGTGACCCGACAGACGACACACATGGCACCACAGTCGCATCATGACGCCGTTGAGTCTGATTACAATGAAGTAGCTCAAGATGGCGGGACAATTTACATCCTAACATAATCAGCCCTGATGAAATTATTTGTTTCCGTCCAGCATCCAACGCACGCAATTTAGAATCCATTTGATAATAATTTGCATGAGAATAATACAGATGGATGAGAGTGTTTTCTCTGTCCCGGCTTATCATCGCAGTGAAAACGTGGCATTCGAGTGTGACGGCACACAGATGCGGTCCACATTATCCTCACTGATGTATCTGCCTGTTTATTCCACAGATTACCTCACACATACTGGAAACAAAAACAAGCAGTTCATTTATCAACCAGGTTTGGGAAATGCTGGCCGGCTAGGATGTGGTAAATAACAATGTGCATGGCTTACAGCAATTAATATGTTCTTATCCTCGGGGAAAAAGTCAGACCTTAGACCTTGTTTATATATGGCTGTGTGTATTTCCTGTTAAGGTCAAATAAACATTCATGAAGGCAGGTGGTACTGGACTGGTCTTTATAAAATGCTCTTTAACTGTGAGATAAACAAGTAGAAACCAATTATCAAGGTCGACTTAATCGTTTTTGGGAGAGCCAATGCAGTTTTTTCAGTCATTAACATGAGTTTTTAGTTTTTACAACTAAACAGAGTTTCTTTTGTGGTCCTAAGGCTTTGAGGCACCAGATTAACCATTAACCATCCATATCTATGCTTGTTTTTTCACCCATTTTTGAAGGGAGACCAGAAGACGTCCTATCAGTTTTGCCGACTTGTTAGATTTTTTTGGAGCTGCTGTTGCCAACTACTTTCATTGGAAAAGAATTGGCAACACTGGCTGGGTTATTCAGTTGGATATTTATCTAGGAATGATTCAAGAAAACTGAAAAACATTCTCTGGCTGCAGTTTCATAAATAACAGGAGCTGATGTTTTGTAAATTGAATACTTTGATGCTTTAACATGTTTCAGTGGTTTTATAACTTCTGAACAATGGGAAAATAGTTGATTGATAAGTCGACAATGAAATTAATTCAACCGCAGCCTTAGAAAAAGTAAACAGAGTTGGGCTATAAATCACAAGAAAGAGGAGGTGTCTGTTAAAGACAGTGATGAGAAGAGAGTCAAAGTCAAGCAGGGTAGAAGGACAGCAAAGCACCTGTTGACCAATACCAAGTGTCCTTTTATTAAATGGGTGATCTCAGTCTGTTGACTGTTAGCATGAAACCGTGAGGAAAGCACAAACACAATTAGATCCAAAAACAGGTATGCTGGACATCATGGATTTCCAATAATCAACTTATCTGTGTGAGGAGAGGAGGAGGAGGAGGAGGAGGATCAGGTGGAGGAGGAGAGAGAAAAAGAGAACATCAGAAGATTGAAGGAGTAGTATGTGCTTTAACAGCACTTTGCTTTTTGATCCCAGCCTGTCCCTTTGCTGTGATGAACTGATTAACTGAAGAGAGAATGAGACAGACGAGGGACATGAAGGAAGACATGCATGTACTGGATGTGTGTGTGCACGTGAGTGTGTGTGTGTCTTCCTGTTCGGGCCTGTGCATATAATTGGTCACCATCCTCCTCTCATTAATAACTGCACGGGACTCCAGGGGACTTTCCAGCCTTTTCCCTCTGCGTCCTTTTAAGACGCCCATAATGCCCCCGGCACCGCTTGCTGCGTCGATCAATGACCCCTGATTATTCCATTTGTTAGGCTCGCGATAAATGAATGTTATTACAAAGGTGGAGAGCATCGATCTCCTCTGTGCATGCAATAGGGAGCTGGCAGCAACAGGTCAGATAATGGACGCTTCAGCTGAAAGCCAACAGGGACTAAAATAAAAAAAGTTTTTTTTACACGCATCTAAAAAGAAAAAGATAATGTGAAATGCGTTTTCCAAACAGGATGAATACAAGTTGTTGAGTCCGAAGTGGGAGATTAATCAAATGATGCTAAATTCAAAATTCAGAGGATAACGATGATTTGAGCTCTCAACATGTCGGCGGCTGAGCATGCAGCTAGCAGCTAGCGGTGCAAACAACGATAACAGTACCGACAGAGCCCCAGTCTCTCTCCAAACATTAAGTGTCTCTGGTAGGGGGTCCGCGACTCATAGTCGTTATGTTCTCATGAACGACGTGGTAAAATGAACAATTTGATCTATAAAAAGGAGCTAAAACGTATTAGCCTACGCTAAGCAACATCCACCATTACCTGACAGCTTCTAATTATTTCGAGGATCTTGCAAATACATTATGTTTTCACGGCCCTCTGTGGCTGAAAGTCTATATCCTACCTGATGAACTGTGCACACTGATTGAATTCAAGTAATGATGCCGACAGTTAAGAGGCCCGGACCACCCGTCTCATTTCCACAATATTACAATGGGCAGGGATATTGATGACTTATTGATTTCTTCATTCCTAAGTCCAAGAAACCCAGCCAAGGCAACGCATGTGTGCAAGTTACAGGTCATGCGGCAACCATCACAAGCCACAGTGGCTCGCTCCGACTCTATATATGAATATGAATAAGATGGTGAGAGGCGAAACGGACAAACACAATCCACAAACCAAAGCGTAAAGTCCCTGACATCCTTGATGCTGTTTGGTCAGTGAATTCCCACGTCAGATATTCTCTCTCTTTAAAAAGGAAAACAGGTGTTAAAGTAAGGGTTCGGTTATCTTGTGAAACCAGCAAGACTATGCTAGATTTTAAAAGTTATCCAACTGAAAGAAGCTCACAGTATGAGCTCCAAAAGTTGGTAAAGCTAGTGAGAAAGTCGCCAAGTCAGCAGCACTGAAAGCCCATCTCTTCAGGACTCCATCCAAAGCCACTGCTTAGTGAGGAGTTATCATAATTATCATTGTGAACATAATCAATGTTGACATGGCAATGTGGCTTTAAGGACGTCTCTAACACCAGTGCAGACAGGTTGACAGGCAGGTAGCCTTATTACACTCCTGCGACAGCCACAGATATCGGGGTTTTTTTTTTATCAGAGCATTTCACTTATTGATTGTTGATGTAATGAGAATTTCAACAAATATAACAAAAAAATATTTTGAAGAATACTAACACCAGCTTTAGTCATATTATCATTAATTACAAAACATAAACCCCCTGCCATTAATGTCAACATGTAAAAGAAACACTGGGTTGTTCCTCCTTTTTCCAGTTAATGTTTGTGAGCCATCAGGCTAAAAACAAGTGAACCACCTGTGGATCAATAACGGTCAAAGCTTGTGCTGCCTGCAATCACCTTATCTTATCAGGTCGAGGGGCATGTGAGCCGTCGTGTTCTATGTTTCCTGAGTCTGAGAATGAAAATTGACCTAACACAAATCACCTCAAATCTAATGACCATATTTGGGTCCTTTTTTTTGTTTCTTAATGGGAACCAAATTAAAACCATGTAAAACCAAATGCAAACCTAAGCCCACTCATTCATTCCCTGTCAAACAGACTGCTTTAATTCCACACTGCAGGTGTGACAGCTTAAGAAAGCAAACATGATTATAAAAGCCACACCTCTGATCTTTACCTCTGATCGTTTTACTACAAGTCACATCACTGTCAGAAACAATACTCTTTGCCCTCCTGATAGCTTTCTAATTAACAATTAGGTCGCTTTTTATTCCTTTCGGGAGCAGCTTGTCATCTCAAACGAGCCCTGACCTTCAACTCTACTGTACAACGCAGAGAGCTCTTCATACGGCAAATCTAAAATCTGTTATCGTCATTCCACTTTGCAGGTGCAGCAAAGGTACACACAATCATGCCACACACACACACACATACACACAATCACGCCACACACACACAATTAGCCCAACAGGGGAATAAACACACCAGTTTGACCTATGAGCCTTGTAATTGAACAGTCTCTCTCTCTCCTCCCGTGTTGATATAGAAAATTTAGTTAGTGTGTGTGTGTGTGTGTGTGTGTGTGTGTGTGTGTGTCCAGAAGTCCACAAGACCTCTGATTTCCCACAGTGCAGGACATCATTTACAGCCCACTCGTAAGCCTCGCGCTGCACGCCTCTCTCACCAGGATTAGCTGTTTGAATACAAACCTCCATATCCTAACTGTGAGAGACGCCTTAAATCATCCACGGCATTTATGTTATCATCACCCACGAACAAGTGGAAGGAGAATGCACAAAGCTGCAGTACAACATTCCCAGCACTATTTTTGTGGCGAGGCAGTGACCAGCGCAGGCAGCACTCCGAACAGTTGGTATTTTCCAGACATTGAAATTCACTCTGCAAGTCTCTGTGGTCATTTTGTAAAGGACACAGGTAGGAAAGGAGGCAGACAGGTGGGAGGTTCAATGAAACAAAAATGCTTGAAATGTAAATAATATATTTATTCAAACATCTTCCAAGCAGTAGATGTATATAAATCAGCTCAAAACAACAGCAGGAACGTCGTGTAAACTGTAGGAAAAGCTCCATCAGTTCATTAAATCCCTCCAGCCTTCTGACGACAGCAGGATATATTGATAAATCTGCAGCCTCCGATTTAAGAAGTGACGCACCAGAGTGCAGCGTCATTACACACGGCCGTCTACGATGTTTACCACACCAACCGCTACTCACGTCAGACTGGTGCGTGATGACTTATACCCTGTTGTTAATGTGGCCTAATAGAAAAATAACAACATTCAGACTTTCAGCTTTTCTTCATGTCTTACTGTGCAAATGCTGCCGAATCAGGATTTACGATATTATGTAATCATTTACAACATGAAATGAGGCAGAATTATGACTGCAAAGTGTCAGCTTGATGCGATCTAAAAAAAAAAATGCTTCACCAAACTATCTCTTCATTATTTGTTTCCATCACCACTGCAGTAATTAACTTTTTTAAATCCACATCTGCCTCTGGCTTCAGGTGATGAGACCAGTAGGGGTTTCACAGAACACTGTGAAGACTAATCGTCCATCTGTGGTTCGGTGGCAGCAGCCTGTCCAGACGAGCCACCAAATTCTCCGAAACAATTTATGTTATAATTAACATTAAATATAATTGATAAATAATGAAAACTGTATTGCTTTCCGATGCAACCCATGGGGGGTCTCAGAGTTAAAGTGCTGAGCGTAATGCATGGAGACACCAGCCTAAAAACGCTGCTGTTTAAGGGGGAGGGGCCTGAAAACAACCCGTCTGCACAGAAGGATGAGGAGAAGCTGAGCTTTTTAGATGTGTGTGTGTTAATGAAAACCTCTAGTGTAATTAAGAGACCAAGTATGTTTCTATAAAACATGATTCTCTCTTTCTTTAATTAACAACTCATTAACAGTCTGTCGTTGACAAACACTGGAGGAGGGAATGACAAAAGCTAGAGGCGGGTGACAACATGATCATTCTACCAACACGCCAAATTCTGCTTTCAATGTTAACACTTTGAACTTAAAATAGGCCGTCTCTTTGCCACACAGTAGCACATTTGTGTGGAAAGCAAAAGAGGCTGAATGCATTTGCCAAAAAGTCATCTCTGAAACCACTGCCGATCGTCAGACAATGATCCTGCTTTCCGTCGGTTTCAAATTAGCTTATAAACTGGCCACTTATGAAACAATTCGGTGTCTCAACTCCAACCTCACATGTGGAATTGTTAGCCGGACTACAAATAACGATAAGTCCACTGAAAAGTTAGTGTTTGCGTGGATATCCGCTGGCTACACTGGAAGCCCATTAATATAGCCCCCTTTTTCCCCAGAGGCTTATTCTTCATCAGACCAAATATCAACAACCCAACTGAATGTTAAACTAACTCAGAGAAACAACCTGAATATTCTTACTTGTGAATATTTTCACTAAAAAAGGTAAAAATAAATGAAAAAGCAGGTTTTGTATCCATGACCATTCATGTTACTATTATTCAGCAAAAGATGACTTTTGTTTTCACATCCATCATTTTGCCATTACTGCCATTTCAAAAGAAGGATTCAAACTCAGGCCAGAGTTGCATTCAAAGCCAAATTATTCCTGCATGAAACGAAAAAGTGCTCTTAAGTCGCAGCACAGAAATGTGAAAGAACACATTCTTCTAACAAGTGTACAAATGAGGGTGTATGGCCTGAAAAACGCACTGAGCAAAGAAAAATGTTACACCGTTGATTTAGCATGACTTTCTGAGAGGAAAACGAATTTCAGCCAGCATCTATTACCTCTTTTAAATCAATACCGGAGTCACATTTAACGATGTCGTGTTATTAAACATTTCCCTGAAGCTCGACACTGCACTGCGATGTAAATCCACTGATGTCCTAAAAGCAGCGAGGTGCTCACATGTTCATTTGGGTGAATTGCAGAGTTTGTGAGGGCTATGTATGCCATCGCAGCATTTACCGTCATTACAACGGCAATGCTCTGTAGCCACGAGGCGATGAAAGAATCAGGTTAGTAGCGATGCAGTGGATCAAACGACAGTTTTATGAGAGCTGAAACACACTGCGCCCATTCATGAGGCAAAGCTTTGAGGTTCCCCTGTCAGAGCAAAGCTATGGGCGGCCTCCAGCAGAATGAAAAGAATTGGCACTTTAATAAAAACGAGGGTAGCCAATGACTGCCGCTGTGCTCCTGGCTTTTGAAATACCGACGTCGCCTCAAAGCACACCGTGTAGTATTGTGGCATTTGTTTCTTTAATGGATTTACATTGTTGAGAGTTAATTCATAGTAAGCTTCACCCTCTCCCTTACACAGCTAAAGCAGGAACTTGGATGACCTCAGTCATCTGTCCGCACTGGTTCCTCGTAGAGGTGTGAGGGGTGCGCCTCACCCATCAGCAATTAGAATCCAAAATTATTCTCAATGTATTGCATCCTCGGCTTTCTATATCCCTGGATATGGTTACTTTAAATTAAAACTTTAATTTAGAAAGTGTGTCAAAAATCAGTTTACAACAGCCAGCTGCATCTTAAATACCAATGTCTACAAGAGCCAAACAAAACTAACTAAAAATCCTTCTACAGTGCATAGCAAGTGTTCTGGAATGTCATCTACAATAAGGTGTACACATAGCAGCTCCAAGGCAGGGCACTGTTTGCCTATGGCATTTTACTTTTCTTAATTCAAAGCTCTTCTACTCTTACTTGGTGCATCTCCCAACAAAATCACCAGACATATCCTTAAAAAATAATAATTAAAATAATAGAAAGTATCACCGTAAGTGATGTGATGCCTGGTATTTAAAAAAAAATCTTAACTGGGAATTTGGGTAATAAACCATCCATTATAATCAACTGATCCGTATTCTTTTTCATCAGTTCCACCTATGAAAACCTCAGGTCCTCTGACCTCTGGTCACCTCAGGGACAGTTGAAAATGAAAATGCAGCTATTGCACAACTGTGCACGAGTTTATCCAATTCAACAACTTATGAATGCACTCGATTGACAAGGAGAAAGCACCAAATATCAGAATAATTACCCTGTCTTTCATCCTCCAGCTCTGCGCCAAAGCCTTGGAGCCCTCGATCTTCTCAGAGTGCCGTTTCTTCATGAAGGCCAGCGGAAGTTTCCAGTCGTTCATGTCGGCCTCCTCTTCCTCTGTCAGGCCCACGGCCGGCGAGTGAAGCAAGTCTGAGTCCATTTTCATCAGGGCTCTACAAGGGAGAGGCGTCGTTAGTAACACAGATTTGATGAATGTCTGCATGCTGTCCAGTTGTGTGGAAACTAACCACCAACATGACCTAAATCATTTTAGCTGCAGCTGGTGATCTACTCAACCATAATTACTAATAAATTAGTCACTATACAAGTTTAACATGAAGCGTGAAAGAAAATAAAAATCTGTATTTCAACATGTCTTGGAGAAACAATAAGAAAGAAAACTTTTCTCTGCTATGCATGCATGTGTATGCTAAAACCAAGCCATCAGCCAGGACAACAATACAGTCACTGAAATGAGATGGTGGATCAAATTAATCAATTAAAGAGGAAAAACATCATCTACAGCTCAACCAACCAGCAAATTGGTTGTGAGTTCAATAAATGTGTGACAGTAGCATTACTGGAATTTCACAACTCTGGCAACCACAAGCGAAAGTGTGTCCAGTTCACGACCTCCGGTCAACGGCGGCCCTGCGGTTCATGTGATGATGATGATGATGATTATGGTTATGGACGGTGTTTAACTGCCGTGATTCTGCTGCCTGAATGTAAATCACCATCACAGCTGAGCGCGAGCTCCCTCGCGCCTGGAGCTGCCTCGCTCTGCGGTGTAGCGTGCAGGTTACTACGGATGATGTCATGATAGTGCTAAAGCCGACCACGTGAGCTCCGCTCGAGGACCCAGATGAGGTAGTGGTTCGGGTTGTGTGCTCCTAATAATGACGCTAATACGGACGGGCTGCGTTAAACGTGACTTCACAGCCGGTTAGCCAAGCTAGCTCGGTGCTAGCTAAGCTAACACAGCTAATTTGACAGCTCGCCGTGAAGCTGGTTATTTACAGTCAGCTGTCAAGCTGCAGGAGCGCGAATAAAAGCGAAACAACACGAGCAGAGAACGCAGAGTGCAGAAATGTCAGTGAAGTGTGCAGATGCGTGCAACACCTTGGTGCGGTGGGATTCTCAACCCGGACTGGTGAAGCTCTCCGTCTCCGGACGATGACAGACACCGTGGCACAAACAATCCGAGTCAGAAAGTTGTAGGGGAGCGTCCACAGCCGGTAGAGTATGTCAAACCCGTCAAATCCGAGCTGGACGGGTGCGTGTTTGCAGGGGAATCTGCGGCTCCTCTCCCCACGGCTCTTCGCTATGGGAAGGGTCTGGAGACGAGGCCCATCTTCACGCGGACAGTCTGCCACAGCCACACGAGGCACCGGCCACGCTTACCGATGACTGGGATCGTGTGGTCTTCTTCTACAAACCAGCGACCCCGGTGGCTTATTTAGCGAGGTGGTATTCCTGGAAATCGCACAAAATCCCGAGAATTTCTCCGGAGAGGCACTTGTTCAGCACTTCTGCAAGGGCGCAGCCATCTTGGGTTGCACCCAGAATGCACCGTTGGGGCGACGAGGCTGTCATGAAACGTCACCGCCGTGTTCCTGTCACACAACAACACACGGCCGAAGTTCAATTTATCAACACAAAAGCAATTATAATGTAAAACTATACGATGAACAATTTTTTTTTAAATAACGACTTTTTTTCTTTTAATAATTTAATTTTAGTGAAAATTATCAAAATTCTATATTCATTCATATTATTTGTATTTATTTAAATACATATTCTCGTGTCTCTGTACCGTTATGTTCAGTACACTTTCTGATATACTTTATTTATTGGTATTTTTTCTGTTACTTTTCACTTATATTGATGTCACACAAACTTATTTCTCATAAGTAACCAGAGTTACACACATTTCTTTAACTTTTATTGCTAATTGAATAAAAGTATGAAAATGTAATCACCCAAAAGTATTTTTTCGTGAATGTAGTGATCCTTACGGGTCATTTTATTCACAAATATCGATTTAAATTTCTGTGTTTACTATTTTCCAAGAAGTTACATATTATTATTATATTACTAAATATATAATCACAACATTTAACTGCATATTTATATTATTTGCTGTTTTGTATTTTTTTTGTGAGAAACATCTCAAGTAAATGTCACAAGTCGCTATAGGCCTACATCAAATGTGCATATATATTTAAATTTGACAAAGGCCTACAAATTTATATATTTATTTTGTCAAATTATGTTGTGTTTCATTAATCAAGATTAGTTGTTAAATCACACTAAATCCCTTAGTTTGAACCGAGCACGAGAAATGCTTAACTCTCGTTCAATTTGTTAATCTCACTCACATCAGGCTGATATAACCATCTGAAATTGTAGGTTACTATTATAGGTGTGTGTCTGTGTGTGTGTGTGTGTGTGTGTGTGTGTGTGTGTGTGTGTGTGTGTGTGTGGAGGTTGGGGAGTGTGCCTGCCTTGTAGCAGACTCAGTGGCAATGGTGGTTCCCATTGGTTTAAACACACACACACACACACACACACACACACACCTCTGTGCTTGACTGGAGGCTGACCAACTGTTGAACCTCAGATCCAGGAGCAACAACATGGATTCCATCCTGGCGTGAAACAGTGGGAGCAGATGTCCAGAAGAGCGTGTTGCCTTACATTAGTATGCAGATTATATGTAAATTACGCTCTACAAGCGTAACAATAAAAACAAATCTAATACATATTTTATTGCATTTTATCTGTCAGTGGAACTGGATTTCAGTGCAAATACAACTTGCTTATAACAGTGATTTTGGCCCTTTCTCTTCACTGTCAAATTTGATGCCAAAAGCAACAAGGTAACATGCATTGTTCCATTATTGCTACTAATCATAGAACAACAGTATCATTAGTGTCAAGTGTAGGAGTTTGGTTGATTTAATAGCCAAGTAAAGATATGCATCATGTCTCCCCTCTGTGTGATGTGTTGGATCCTGAGCCCGTTCATCCGAGAGCTGCATCCATCAAAAAATAGCCGGGGAGCAGCTGTTCTAAAATCCCCCACTGCTTGTGGGAGTGTTTTAAAAGCCTGTGTTTTATTTAAGACGCAGATGTGCCCTCACAACGGTGATTCAGTTGCACCAAATAAGAGGAGCTGTAAATAACAGGAGGTAAACAGGCCCACATTGTAGGAATTTGGACACATTTTGAAAAAATAAGCTGTTCATTTTGGCCTTTACACATTTGTTAGAGGGACTTAATATCAGAGCATGTCTAATGCCTCCATACGGCTCTCAACATGGCGACAGCTGAGCTGGCGGCTAATAGCTAAAGATGCTAAAAAAGGTTTGCATTGCAAACAATGGCAACAGTGCTGACAGTGTTTACCTGAGGGGGAGCCGGAGGGTGGATTACTCCACTTTATCGTCACAATGCTCTGAATATCACATTTAAATTGCCAGGAATCAGAAACCAAGACAATAAGCTAAAGGTTGATATAAAGTGTAAAGTGTGCAGTGAGTTTTTAGAGCCTTTTCACAGAAAACAACTATTTAACCAGAACCAACAGTTGCGTTGAGGGCCAGGCAGCTAAATATTGAGCCGAAACTCCCTCTGAAGCTGCATTAAGCCGAGGGGAGCCTCAGATTCACATGATCAGATGTGGAGAGCGTTGCTTTCCTCACCTCTTGGAGGCGAGTGTATTAATGAGTACTTTGTCCTCAACATTCTCGCCGTGAGGTGTGCAGTGATAGCTCAGTGGTAGAGTTGGCGCCCCAAAGTCCTCACTTCGGCGGCCCTTTCTGCATGTCTTCCCCCCATCTCTCCCCCCCTTCCACTCTCACGCTGTCCTCTCTCAATAAAAAGCCTAAAAAGAATTCTCGCTGTGAGGCTTCACACTCATTTCTCAAACAGCAGGAGCTACAGGTTTGTTTTTGGGAGAAGAGTCACGGAGTGAGTGAGCTGTCCCATCTGTCCCCGTATCAAAGTCCAACACCAGTGGGCACGTGCTAGCTCAGGCAGTCGGCCGTGACATTACCGAGACCCATTCAATGCTGAGAGTACAATCAACATGTTTACACGTTTGTTCTCGGTCAACAAAGGGATTTGCTCGAGGGCCTCCATGACTTAAATCAAGCACATCACAGTCTGCCTTTGGGCTGGAAGAACAATGCCGGGATACGATGACTAACAGCTTTCTTTGGGCTGTCAGCTCATCAGAAAACATGAAAATGTTACACCGGATGGACGGAGCATGAAATGATCCTTCTCAGTTGAGCCTGCTCTCCTAATCATTTAGTTCCCATCCAACAAAACTGCTTTGTCAATTAAAATACTTCTTCTGGAGTGTGTTCCTTTTGAAGGATCACAAATATGATTCTCATCGTAGTATGGAGGAGGTCGGGGTGGATGGCTGAGACTTTCACCCAGGAGGTCATTGTTCGCCTCCGTAATCCTAACCCTATGTCATTTTGGAGGAGACAGGGTTGTTGAGTGCAGCAATCATCGTGATGCCCTCTTGCCCCACTCACAGCGCAGGAGCAATCTGGTTTGTAAGACCCTCAGGTACATCCGACTGATCCGAGTACATCTGGTCCTCTCGCCTCCCGGTCCAAGTGTCCACTACGGGAGGAAACCAATCCAATCTCCCAGGTGTGATCGAGGCTGGGACCCTGGGATTGTCGATGCCTAACAGAGGGGGGACAAGAAAAGGGAAGATTAATCTACTTTTTTCCTCCTTGTCATGTTGGGAACAACGAGATCAACTGGGCTCCATCCTGGAAGTCGGAGCCGCTCCCAGAGTCAAATCAGACAAGAGCAGGAAAAGAAAATCAGAAATCCTGTTTCTATGGATTGTTTGCAACAAAGTGGGAGAAAGGGTGACAATGAAAAGAAGAATGATGGATAGATTCAAGGAAACGAGAATTTAATCACATTTATCTCTAGTTAGATATTTCTAGAATAAATAAATACATTTTACAAATTATATCATACTAGTCTTCTTGTGTTTGGTTCAAGTCATTTCTTTGTAATTGTTTTTTACATTTTTTTTTTTTTAGAACCAACACTGAGTATTAAAGTCCCAGTCGGCAATTCCGGCGGAATGTTTGATTTTGAATGAACTCTCAGGCTCCTCCCCCACGATCACTGAGCTCCTCCCCCTCGACTTCGTGACCTTTGAAATCCCTTAGATCACGCCCACCTTTGAAACGCGGATCCGATGTTGACTCTGGTTTTATCACGGGCACCGTCGCCATCTTTCTTTTTTTCCTTCTTTTCCACCGGTGTTTTCTTTTCCTTGGTTGTTTTGGACCTCCTCCTTTCGGTTTTTAACCGAGGAATTGGAAGCTTCTTGCTACTTCCCTCCGCCTCCCCCCTGTGGCAGTGGTACGACCCAAGGGGGGAGGGGCTCTGTGCACGAACACAGCCCTGCGTGCTGATTGGACAGGATGATCCGGGCCCTGTCGATTTTTGAAAAACAAACAACAGGCTCTATGTGCATGTAGAGGCGCGCTTTTTTTTCTAAAACCAGATGATTTATGTTGTTCTATCGGAGGATAGTGTCGGCTTCGGTGAATATGATCAATCAAATGTTGCCGACTGGGACTTTGATAAGTTGTATGTTTTACTATTTGTGGGTGTTGAATGTAGATGGACTCCAAAAAGGAGTTGGTCCCAAAATAAAGTAATTTATGTCACTAACTAAGTATAAATCTTACGGCAAAAGTGTTTTACTTTTGGACAGGCCCAAAACACGTGGTAGTGATCGTCTTCCTGGGAGCCACAATTCCTCCAGCAGCTGGGAGAGTGTTGTGATAAATCTGCTATCTTCATACCAAACGCTCTCCATGGGGCTGAGCTTGATATTCTCCATTGAAATTCACAATATTTCAGCCCAGTCTCATGGCAGCTTGTGAAATAGTCATGAAAGGCAATCTATTTTGTTTTGTGTGCGGGGACACATGAGTTAAACGAGTCGACGTGACTTTGAGACGCTCAGAGCTGGTGACACGTGTTCGACTGCTTGTCCCAAAGTGAACCTCTCATTCTCTGTACGTATTGTAGGCCTAAGCATGACATTTTAGGAGCATATTTGTTAGTTTTTTGGGGATTTGTACTCCAAACTCTCTCATGTGAGCCACATCCCATTGAAACTCAGCACTTGGGTCTTTTAAATGCTCAATTTGTTTGACACGGAACTATGAATAAATCAAAATTGAGCTCTCAGGGTTTGACAAGAAAATGAAAAAGTCGTCTGTAAATAAATACATTTAATGTTCTTGACCCGTCATTTTTATACCGGCAATAACACTGAGTGGTCCCCTGATGTAACGCTTTATTAAACACTGCAAACAGTAATCAACTGATTGGACAGGTCCCTCTTTCTGAGTTCCCCTGTAGCTTTTTGACTTATCTTGTGTCTGAGTTCTCTTAATAAAACCTGTCCGATCTAGACTTATTATCTGGGGAAGTTTCAGTTCTGTTTCTCAAAATGTGGCTAGAGATCCTGGTCCAGTACTTTTCGGCAGATAAATGCCACATTCAAGTTCATCTTTACTCTCTTTTGGTTTGAAAAGAAATCGCCTCTTTTCTCCAAAAAGGAGACCTATTATATTATTATTATTATTATTATTATTATTATTATTATTATATTATATTATATTATATTATATTATATTATATTATATTATATTATATTATATTATATTAGACCTTCATCATTGGGTTTAGCAGATCTGTATTCCCTTCTCAGACTGAAAAACTATCCAATCCTCTAGCCTTATTTGGCTTTAAATTTGATATTTTTAATTTATTTATTTGACTAATTTCACTTTTTTTTTGTCATTATTTTATTGTAGTTATTAGTTTTATCAAGTCAAAGAAGATTTCCTTCTTTGTTTTATCTCAATTTGGCTGTGATAAAAAGTAGCAAATTGTTGTATAACTTTTAATTTAATTTATTGTAGTCCTTGAGTATTTCATTTATGAATTGAGTTTTCTGCTATGCTATATGAGTACTTTTCTCCCGTGTCATAGAGAGGAACCTTTGCCATCACGTGATCCTGTAATGGGACGCAGATAGACCAGTGACTCCTCTTAAGAAGAGGAAAGACACCGAACTGTGAGGGAGCATTAATCCCCTTCCCTTCTGCTCTCATTTTTCATCAAGATATATGTTTTACAGAAACTTCCTCACTCAGCAATTTATTTCCACTCACCACTGTCATCAATCAAGTTCAACGAGAATTAAAATGTTTGAAAGTTAGATCCTTTAAGCTAAAACCTATAAAAAAAACCCGCTCATTCAAACTCTTCTGAGAAAGTTTGAAGGAAGATAAAAGGTTACAGAGCTTATTCCACCCTAATCATGCATCCCTTTGCTGTTTTCAAGCCAACTTTACAGTACATCGATAAAAAAAACACTGTTGCGGTGATTAATGCTTTGTTCTCCATTGCATAATGATGATCAGTATTTACTTGCAAAGCAGCTCCGGAGAAAGCCTCAGACTTCATAATTCACACTCAAGGTTGACTGAGAATATGAATTGTAAATCTATCAAGTCCCCGACGGGAACTTGTAAGACAATGATTGCTGCAGTGCAGGCTTTAAAGGGAAAATATTTAGTCATATCGCTGCTTGCCGTTTGTAAACACGGCATTCAAAATTCAGCCCTCCTCTCAATGAGCGAGAGAGAGAGAGAGAGAAGCAGTGGTTGAGTGAGTTAGAGAGTGAATGAAGAGACAGGTGCCGGTGTTAGTGAGAACAAAGCCATGAACCAGACGAATAAAACGTTATTTTTGTTACTTTCTAAAACACCAATCAACACATCAGTAACCTGGGGGAAGGTACCACAGCAGGAGGAAGCGTTCGTTCTCTTTGCTCTCTCTGGGCCTGCAGGGCCGTGACATACACAAGACTCAGTACAAGCAGCGACGTTTGACCTCTGAATGAGCGAAGGCTGCTCACCCTGCAAATTGGCTGCAGGTTACACCCCCACCAGGGGTCCACAGGGTCTTTGCTGACGACCAGAAGGGACCCGAACACAGCGAAATAAGAAGAAAAGTCCAAATGCAAGCAGACGGCAGGGTGTCCGCAGATAAAGACACTGCCACACACTTCTAGTGGGTTATGAGTGGTGATTTAGAGGGATTATTTTGGTGTCAGGAAAGGAAATCAATGCATATTATACCATTACTTTGTATTAACTGGACGTCGAGGGCTTGTGATGGCTGCAGGTTGAAGCTGAGGCTGGGTGCCGGAGCTGTAGGTGAAGGCTGATGATGGACGTGGCTATGGGATTGATTGCAGGCAAGGGCTGTGGCAGACCCTGGAAGTTGTGTTCAGGAGCTGCATGGGTCATAGCTGGCATCTCTAAAAAATATGGCTTCAGGCAACAGAGGCTGCAGGTGGAGACGGGGCTGAGAGTGTGTTTTTTTAAATGCAAGCGCGAGTGTGTGAGCACAAATCACTGCAGATGAGAGCTGGTGTTGGTTCCCACAGCAACCGAATGGAGGTGAATGGAATTCCATGTGATACATATATTAAAAGAATGTGAGAGTTTAGTGTGGTGGTATGTGGTAGAAAGCTCAAACAGTAATTTCCCATTTCAAAAACCCTCTCATTATTGAGATTCTTTCCTGTTTTGACCTCAGTTCCTGCAGACCGAAGAGTTTTTGTACAGCAGGATTCTTCTGGCTCGGGTGACCTTGAACTCCTCCACCAGGTTACTGAAAGGAAGCTTTAGCTTGGTGTTGTGTAAAGGGTGATGCTACTTAGGCTCCGTGGCAGGACCAAGCACCTGCACAGGAACCGGCTGATCTTCCTCTCAAAGCCCCCGATGTCGGTGGATCTGACTTCATAGATCAACAGTGGCCAGAGGAGTCTAGACAGGAGTCTGTGTTGGTATAAACACACCTTGAATTTATCTGGGAGCCCCGACTTGTCCACTGTGGAGAGGTGTCATGGTCATCACTTTGGGATTAGGGGTGGAAGGCTGGAGCCTGGGGATGAAAGAGAAGCACATAGTTGTTGTTGGAGAGATGTCAAGCTTTGGCACTTCTACCAGCATCATTTAACAGTTAACGTATAGCTGACACTGCAGATAACGACCTTGTAGTCATCAGTCTCTGATAATTGTGAACAACAAATCCATGTTGAAAACAGCAGGTGATTTACTTGGATCAGTGAGAATTATTGTTGAAGGAAATATAAGATTATCATGATGTCAGCAATAGCAGAGGGAATAACAGTCTGTTTAACTTCCAACACGAGCTCTAAACGGCTGAAAATATATAAATAAAACTAATTCCAAGATGTCAATAAAAACACAATCTTATATTTCTTAATAATTTGCATTGTGTGTTTTTAATGCAAATAAACATTGTAGATGACTATAACAACTAGAATGTTTGACTTTGGGGCTCCATTGCAGTGGTATCATTTCTTGGTTGTTCCCATTTATGATGAAGTGGGTAACCTGACCACAAAAAAAAAAAAGAAAAAAACATTTCATGGCCACAAACAAGAGCAATAATGTTACACAAATCAATTTGAAATAATAGGTTTCAGAGCCGAGAAAAACACTGGAACAGTCCTGGAGGCATTGCCTGTAGTTTCCTAACAAGTTCACGATAGCTCGTAGCTCTTCTACACTGCTTGGTCTCTTATCTTTCAAGGCTCTCACAGCAATGGCTAGATTGAATTTGCTCCCTCGGCTGAAACGACTCTCTTTCCAGACAGCTGTGTGTCAATAATTGACTTTGAGAGATATGTAAATGACCGCCGTGTTCCTCTGAAATCGCTCGCAGCTTCTCCTGACAAGATAATCGATAGCCACTTACACAGGTACCTATTCACTCATGACCGTACAAGCACCATGGAGCACACATCCTCCAGACAAGCCTCCATTTACCCTTGATCAATGAGTTCATATGAGACTAGACAACAGCCAGTCAACTAAACGAATGTGGGCGTCGATGAGGCTCACTTAAAGATTATCTGCCACAGCGTTTTACTTTGGAAAATTATGTTTTTTTTTAATTCATAAGCTCACTAGTTACTTACAGCGAGGTAGTATTATTTTTTTTTGTTAACGCACTCATGAACAAGAGACCAGGAGACGGGGGAACAGGGAGCGGGGGAGGAGAAGAGGGGGAGGAGGACAGATTGACCTTGACCTTGAAGCGTTTCGAAGCGTTGCCCTCAATAATGGTGATGTCACTTTGTATTTGAGAAAAGCAGCAGGTGCTGGAAGGATTTGTGACACTTCAGGCTCAACTCTTGTCACAAACACGGAAGAATCTATTTTGATGGACGGACACACACACACACACACAGAGAGAGAGAGGTTGTGGGCAGTGGGGTACCTGGTTCTGAGAGCAAACCAGTACAGACCACTTTAGCTGACTGAGATGGAGTTTATGAAAGGAGAGGAGGACATTACAGCAGACAGTTAAGCCCATATTTTTGGATCACAAGATGTTTCATATTCATTAAGTGATTTATATCTAACAAATGTTTCGCATTAATTTAAATCTAGCCAGCTATATAATTAATTAATAATTAGTCTTTGACAACAGCGAAGATAAATGAGACGTGAGTGAAGCGAAGCTTCCAGTCAGCTGTGGGCTCCGGGCTTCAGAGCGAGCGCCTTGCAGCAGAACTGAGGGAGAGCGTCAAGTGGCCTTGAAGCTCAACATCAAAAGGTACACGATGAAGGCAGCGTCTCAGGCTGATTTAAGGAGAGTGGCGTCTGAAATTCAGATTTGACCGGCTCACTTGTCATCACTCAAGGTCTTAAATGTTCCCATAAGCAGAAAGTCAACTCGAGGCAGAGACATATCAGGTAGTGTAAAGTGGGAGAAAGCTTAATATAAGAGCATGTCATGATATACAAACCCTGAAGGTGTGATCCCACCATGCACCTGGAAATGTGAGTTTATTTCTACTGAGAATGAAACAACATCCTGGTTATTAGGCGCCTCCGAATTCAGACATCGGCACTCACCAAGCAACCCTCCTTCCACCTCTCTTATTGATGTGCAGTTCATCGTTGCTCCTCTTCATTTGTTGCATATAAATAAACTGTGTGGTGCAACACATCTCTAAGATTTCCTCCAACATTATGAATAATGTAGACCTTTTGAAAAATGCACCCAAAGCAAATGTGAATGATGATAATGACACTGTGCTTTAATTAACAGTGTGGATAATGTGGCATCTTTCACGGCACTGACACGGAGTGGAATGAAATATACCGATTCCTCCTTTTAACGCACCGGAAAAAACTGCCAAATTATTCCTACCAAACATTAATTGGAACATGATGAAAAACACAAAACTGACAAGAGATTTGTTATGATAACATTTTTTTTTTAATAATAAACAAGAACAGGTATAACATTTTTTCCCCCAGACGCTTTCAGCGATGTGATGAAATGTCTTTTGCTTTTTTTTTTTTTCTTTACTCTGTAAACGAGATTGACTTCAACCTCAGTCAAAATTGAATCTCCTTTCGGGAGAAATAACCCAGCACAAAGGCGGGTTTTGGCCGGGAGAGAGAGAGTTGTACTTTACAAGGACACTTTGGTCACTTGATGTAATTGAGAGGGGATGTGCGGCGAGCTCACTCTCCCTATTAGCCTCTTCCACTCCAGACCCTCCTGCTTCACAGGGTTTCATCTTCACAACGTAATTGAGTCCTAAAACACACCTGCTCCCACAGAGTCGCGGCCTCGCACCGACACTAAAACGCTAAGTGCTTAGCTTATCTTTAAGACCGCTATCTCCGTGGGAACTCTTGCTCCATTATAGCGCTGTATAACACTTTTAGAAGCCTTAATGTTGATTTCTGGATGATGTAGCACACTTCAAAATGAAGTCTGATATTGTGTGGGTGTTTTTTCTTCTTCTATTAGAGACATTAATAGTCAGCACAAAAGGCGACATCTCGACGAGCGGGCAGCGAGTGACTTTTGTTGCTCCAAGGCCGCAGCGTCTCTCTCGGCGGATTGAGTGCGGACAGGATTGTGTCCGACATTCGCTGAACCATCATCTCGTTACGGGCCAGCTGTATCGAGACGGGGGAGTCGGACTCCTCAAGGCAGCGAGGCTGAAGGGGCAAAGAATTGTCTCGACATGGGAAAACTCTGTTAGATCTTCATAGTCACAGCGATGCAGTGTCCCCCTCATGTTCTACCTTTTTTACCGCCTATATGGAGATCCTCCATTAGATCTCCAGCAATCATGAGACTGGCTTTCATTTAGGGTTGTTATCTTAAAGGGCTGAGTGAGGGATATTAATCAGAAACACTAACACTATATAACTTGAAATCCTCGTATACCGATCATCAATAAATGAAATGCTCTGAAATATGTTTTTCTTTTGGTAAATGTCATCTGTGGCCGTGGCAGGACGGTAAAAACCCCGTCCAATCCAAAAAGTCGGGCCAGAGGAAATAATTGGACGTCCTTCCTGTCTGTCAATGCTTACTTCCTGATTGAGTGCACTTTGTTAAAGTCTCTGTGGTTTTATCTAATAACCTACTGTAACTTTAAGCAGTTTTGTTGCCCAAACCTAACAAAGGAGTTTATGACATAACAACGTGGCATTGTGCGTTTCTGCAAGCGTGAAACGAGGCTCAACATTTAAAATATCCCGTGGTTTGCAGAATCATACAACGCCAACCAACTCTGTCACTGGACTTCATGCTGTTTTGAAATCTATGAGAAGGACTTGCCGTCACTCCTCACAAAACCATACAGCACAGGAAAAACAAGAGCATCCAGCGTTTTTAAAAAAACATCTTTCACAAAAGGCCTTCTAAAAAAAAACAATATCATCACTTCAGTCTGATAGTTGCCCACTTCCTCTCTTGTTGAGGCGAAGGCTAAATGGGAAAAGCTCTTTTCTGGAGGGAGTCCAACAAGGCCAACACGTCTGCTTGATGTACAGCGCTGTCGTAGCAACAGCATTAATGTGCAGGCTTGGGAGAATTATGATGAGGTTAGTTTAGCACCTAGTGGCAAACATAATACCAACGGTATTTGATTATGTAAATTTGGGTTTTAATGAGAGGGGAATACGTTCGCGAGCTACTCTCCGGTGTTGCTGGATCAATCAATAAAACGAGGTTCAGGTCTGAGAAGTTATGAGCGATTGATTATAGCGTTAAAAGGTTGGGGACCAAATCATTGAGTCCTGCGAGGCATCTCCATATATGGACATGTTGAGGGGAATAATAGATGACGTGATTTACAATGTTTGTTTGTACTTGAGTTTAAACAAGAGCTCATAGGACTGGAGGGCTGTCTGTGTGAATACATGAATGGATAATCTCCTTCAGCTTTTTTCCCCCCCCTTGGCTCTTCTCGGTTCCTCCCCTCTTCCACTGCTGCCCCCAGTGTGAATGCATGTACAGCAGCAGACTTATCTGCAGTGCAGGTTTCCCACAGGACGGCTAACTCCCCATTCATCTGCTTCTCTGTGGGATGCTTCAAATGGAGACGTCAGTGCAGCAGAGCCGCTGTGCTGAGGCTCCGGCTACCGGGCAGCGGATCTGGATTCTCGGCTTGTCAGGAGTGAAGCAGTAAGTGTGTGTGGAGGGAAAGGAAAAGCTCACTGGACTAGAAAGAGAAAACAGTAATCGATTTAACAGTGATAACTGCAGTTCTGAGCTGTAAAAAGACAATAAAATGCATTTGGGTCAAAGGAAAGCATCTTGTTTTTTTCCCCCTCTCTTATATGTGGTAGTGAATATTAAAATACACACAAAACAAATGGTGTGGTATATCTTAAGCCATACCACTGCATCATCTCTCGCTCTCAGATGCTGGATAAATAAGCAAGCAGTTTGCTGCCAGTGTGTGAAATTGTTCTTATCTATCTCTGCCATTAGAGAGTGGGTTCTATTATAAAGCTTTGCATTATTCAGTGAGCCGGAGAGACTGATCATTATGGATTTCAGCCCTTTTCCACACCGGCCCCTGGAGTCCAGCTCAGCCCGCCGGCTGATGCGTGCATACAGTAGATCTGACCTTGAGCTCCAAACACGCTGAGTGAGGAGGAACGGGTCAGCTCGAGATGGCGCGTGAATTCCCCACCAAACATAAAAGTGGAACATGCGAAAAAATAGGGCCGCAAACGATCAATTCCCACCCGCACAATTTGCTTTCAGGAAAGGCAGAATGATTTTGTAAAAAAACATAAAGTCAACTCTCCGGCTGCAACAGTGCCACAAGTCTCCAAAGTTCCCTGACAACAACTTAGAGGAGTTAGACTGGAGCTGATGGACATCTTTTCTCAGGGATACAGCAGGCTAAGTGGTGAGAACAAGAGAGAACATACGGTGCTCTTTTATGTGTGGGATTGGAGCTGCATATCGAATAGTATTCTTGTTATTATTAATGAATGAGGCATGAGTTGTTTATCCATTCGGACCATGCACACTAATGATAATCGTTGCTTGTTTTTTCTTTAATGGTCATGTGCTGAGATAAGGAAAATGTGTCTTAGGCAACAGCAATTAGGCTCTGCCGTTAACCATTCGTTACATCCACTGTTACTCCCCTTCAGGTTGGCACCTTGCTGATTACAACACGCTGGATCAATAATTAAACAAATTAAAGCGGACTGCTGGGTCAATTTTCATCCCATCTTAGCCAATGGCTGCAGCTTAGTCATGCACAACTCTGGAAAAAAAAAAAAAAAAGCCCTCTGGAAATGCAGCAGTACAAAAGGAAAAGCTTATTAAAACATTTGGAGAGCACATTTGTTTGCGGGGTTCCGTTTGATGGCACAGTTTTATGCAGCACTCTGTCACGCCGATGCCACAGGGAGGCAGAAGTCATTTGTATCGGAGCAGGCGGGAACTCTTCATCGAACCCGTCACTCTGATGTAAAAACTCCATTCCTGGACAAGCGCTGCAGAGGTGGGAAAAAAACACAACGGACTGGAAGCTCCATTGCAGAAATTGTTTCTACTAATTCTAGTAATTGTCTGTTTTTACGTGTTTTAAAAAAAAGGCAGATGCTAAGGTGCTAAGTGGCTAAATGAGACTACAAAATGTCATTGGGCCAGTCTACCGTTAGCTTAGTGGTGTGACTGTTGTGTAGTTCATTCAAAAGCCTAACTTTAGCTTTTTATCTCCGGTTATTTAAGCTTCAAATTTCATTAAATCTGTGAAGATTATGAGACTTTTAAACCAAACCATGATGGGTTTTCCTCAGACTAACTGAGTGGGTTTCCAGCTGAAACCTAAGCAAGTTTTTTTTTTTTGGTTTGAATTTCCAAAGTTTGAATGGTGACAAAGCATCAGTATTTGACAAGTTAGGAGTGAGAATGTGTTGTTCCTGCAGCACTCTGCCGCCTATAAGGTCTTTTCAAAGAAAAAAATACTAATAATGTAAGAAAATCTGTGAGAAAGACACTTTTACTGTTTACTTTCATATCATTCATCATAGACACTGCTCCTTAGACTCCACTGCAATGGGGAGAGGAGGGAGAAAAGTCTTTGCTGAAGTTCATATGCAGTTCATTTTGGGTCGAGCTGTTTCCACGCAGCTGTGTGTCCTTCCTACGTCACTGCCATCGTCGGTGATTTGTTATCTCAACATGATCTATGTCAGAGACGCTGTGGACTCTAGCTTATTTATTAATGCGAGAGCAGCGGGGTGGTTATGGAACAGTCCGTTTAATTATCGGGAAACATTTCACGTCGCTTTCAGCGTCTCCGACTTCTACTGTTTGACACAGCTGCTATCAGCGCGTGCACGACGCAACACACGTCTTCTTTGGCAACCTGGGGAGGGAGGGAGAGAGAGAGAGAGAGAGGGAGGGAGAGAGAGAGAGATGGAGAGAGAGAAAGAGAGAGAGAGAGAGAGAGAGAGAGAGAGAGAGGGAAGGAGGGTCACGTGATCGTTTCTGATCATATTAATTGAGAGAGCTTTAAGCTTTAAACTTTACATTTATTGTTTAAAATGTCTTATTATTGTTTGAGCGCGCGCACACCCCCCCCCCCCCCCCCCACACACACACACACACATACAAACACACAAACACACACGTTTGTTTCTAGCACATTCTCCTTGGTTATTATTCATTAATTCTATACTTATTTAGGTGTATTATTTGGCAATATTGTTCATCTGAAATTCACGCTAATAAATCAGATTGACGTTGATAGAGAGAGGGAGAGATGAGGAGAGTGATTTCATTTAAGGTGGACCAATACTTAAAATGCCTGCCACGTGCTTATGAGTTTTAAATAAATCACGTTTTACTGATTTACGTTTGAGGGAAGGAAACCTAATACATATGTAATAACTTTATGTAGCCTTCGAGGCCAAATAGGCTATACTTTAAGTGATCGTTTCAGGTTTTTCTGCATTTTCAGGCTGGTTTTGTGGATTTCGAGCTAGTCATGGTTAATAGCGTGTAATAGTGACAGCCGGTACCAGGACAGGTTGGAAAGAGATGTAATGATAAATCATAGATCTTGTTTGTGACAACACATCAGCTTGTTATGCATGTATCACGTAATTTCAGTCTGGGTTCCACACATCTGTGCAATTTTCAACACAAACTCTTCAAGAATTCAATCAGAATTCTACTTTTTATAGATTTCGTGTTGAGACCTGCTTCTCACTTAAACCGCAGCAAAAATGACTTTCAGGACTCAACTTTAAACAGAAATGTCTATAAGAAGAATGGGCTACGAGACAAATTATCTTCATCACGACCAATAAACATTCAGCAATAATTAGATCTACCTAGAATAGGCCTGTTTGTAACTTTTGTTTTACTTTTACCTGTTTCGCCACTTTTAACTACATGTTGCTGACAATACTTTCCCTCAAGTGAGATTTTGAATGCAGGACTTGTATTACTTAAGGGTCTCACTACTTCTTCTCCCACTGGCAAAGCCATAGGAAGGATATAAGGGCATTACAGGTATGAGCCTACATCACACCACTTTCAATGCAGGCCGAGTCTAATACTCCACACTTTCCTTTTACTACATAGACACAGGGCTCTCCGCTGCTGTAGAGACCGACTGTGTGCGTGCTCTGCAAACAGCGAGGACGACCTTAAATAAGGGGCTGGACTGTATAGGTGGAGCAGAGCGCGCTGCCTCCCCTCAGTGATGCGGTGAGCGCGCGCTGCCGTATGTCCGCTATAAAAACTGCACACAGCCGACCGGAGCTCACAGCTTCAGTGGACAGCTCCGTGGTGCTGAAACCTCACAGACGCCTCTCACTCTGTTCGCGCCCGATGAACTCTGTGAAGCCGCGCTACGCGACCGGAAACATGGACGGATTCACCTGGAAACTTTTTTTACTTTCTTGCCTGGTTGTCGTGGGGAGCTCCGCGCAAGACTTCGGCCAGACGCAGTTTATTTGCACGTCGGTGCCAAAGGATATGGACTTGTGCGCGGCCACGATGCAGAACAGCGGGCCGGCGGAGGACCTGAAGACCACGGTCATGCAGCTGCGGGAGACCGTGCTGCAGCAAAAGGAGACAATAATGAACCAAAAGGAGACAATCAGGGAACTTACGTCCAAGTTGAGCCGCTGCGAGAGCCAGAGCCTCCCGGCGGCGGTGGGACCCGGCGGGAGGCGGCCGGGGTCGAAGAACACGATGGGGGATGTATCCCGGGGCACCACGGACACTCTGACCCAGCTGGGACAGACTTTACAGACGCTGAAACAGAGACTGGAGAATCTAGAGGTAGGCAAGGAGGGGAGAGCAGCGCTGACCGGGTCAAAAGTCAATTCAATTATAGTGGTATTCCCAGTAGAATGAGGGGTAAGACTCTGGCTGTGAGCGTCTTCTGATCAGAGCCACATCTGTGTTAGTTCAGCTTTTAATTGACAGTCAGGGATGAGCATTGTGGAAAGGAAACCAGCCAGTTGCCTGAAAAATGTGGCGCAGAGCACACAAACAGGCAAACAGGAGCAGGTTTGAAGCTTCACATAAAGTAAGAAGCATGTTTCAGGGAGTTTAACCGGTGAAAGTATTCCTTGTAACCCCAGTGTGTGTCTCCCTCTGCCCGATGCAGCAGTACAGCCGAGGGAACAACACCGTGCAGGCGAACAGCCTGAAAGACCTGCTCCAAAACAAGATAGACGACATGGAGAAGCAGGTTCTGTCCCGGGTCAACACGATAGAGGAGACCAAACCGGGCCCAAGGAACGACAGCGAGCAGCGGAACCGCGTGGAGTCGACGCTCACCTCGCTGCACCATCGGATCACGGACCTGGAGAAAGGTGCGTTCGGATTTTCCCAGCTGAATGTGGCCCCATGCGGGAGGGAGGTGTCACGTAATTGTTTCTAGTCTGAAGGGCGCCTCAGTTAGAGAAAATAAACATACATCATCACTGTCACGACCCTCGCGTGGAAGTGTTAACAGGACCGCAACCATCACGGTGCGCACAGAGAGCGCGCGAGGGAGGCGAGCTGCATTGTTTTGCATATCTCAAGCCCTGTTAGCACCTTTGCTTTGCGTGAGAACGTCTCGCATGGGAGCCTGAATGCAAACCGCCGTGCACAGAGGAACTTTGCAGGATGTATCAAGGCTTGTTCTGATTCTCCAACGTGCACGTTTACCCGCTTGCAAATGCGCGTGGGTGTGTTATGTGCACGAGGGAGAGGGGAGCCACATCCCTGAAACACTGTCATTGTAATAACAGTGTTTCATATTTAATCAGTTATTTAAATATTGTGCTAACGTCAATTGAATCAAATTAATGTTCTTCATGAGTCCATCTATGTAAAAATATACATGTGGGTTAATGAAGGTTTACCCTTCTCTCAATCCCTAAGGAAATGCTGAAAAGTCTAATAACTGGCATGTCATCTCCAGGTAAAGACACCAGGCCGACAGATAAGTTTCAGCTCACCTTCCCCCTGAGAACCAACTACATGTACGCCAAAGCCAAGAGGAGCCTCCCTGAGATGTATTCCTTCAGCGTGTGTCTGTGGATCAAGTCCAACGCCTCGCCGGGGGTGGGGACGCCCTTCTCCTACGCCGTCCCGGGTCAGTCCAACGAGCTGGTGCTGATTGAGTGGGGCAACAATCCTATGGAGATCCTCATCAATGACAAGGTAATGCCTATCATGATGAAGAGGGAACACTCTCACATCTCATGTTAATGCAGAACAACTTGGGTGCAATAGTAGGAAAAAGTTCTCACACGTTGTGCTCGGATGACTAACTTGACAACTTCTCATGTGCCAGAAGAGGAAATGGAATAAAATAAGGGTATAATATAAGGGTTGAAATGAGAAATAGAGGCCTTTTTATATAGGAAAAGATAGGTGACAGGAGGTGATTCAGCAGGAAGGAGAGAGGCGTGGAAGCGATGCTTTTATGATTGTGAAAGAGAGAGATGTGATTTTTTTTTTTTTTTTTACAATGTCTCTGACGCAGGTTGCAAAGCTGCCGTTCCTCATCAATGACGGGAAATGGCATCACCTCTGCATCACATGGACCACCCGGGACGGGATGTGGGAAGCCTTCCAGGACGGAGTGATGCGGGGCAACGGAGAAAATCTGGCACCGTACCACCCCATCAAACCAGAGGGGGTGCTGGTCTTGGGACAAGAGCAGGTGGATATTCATATTTGGAAATAATCCCCACACAATTATGCATTAAAATGTTGACAAAGATGGTGGTAATATTTATGAGATTAGACTGTAGGGATATTGGAGACGTGTCCAATTCGGGCTTTGCAGCCAGTGTGGTTAAATTATCATGCCAGGGTTGGAAGAAATAACAGCGCCTTATTAATTTGGCCTGAAGATTGATGGGGAAATATGTGAGCTTTCACAGAGGAAAAAAATCAAATCTTGTTGCCAGAACAAGACTTAGCCACCATTAATTAGCATTTTGCCAAAGGACGCTGAATAAAACTGACTAAAATCATAGTTGCTAATAGTATTCAATACATTTTTTTAACTGAAGCCATATCTAAGAACCAAAGTTCTTACAAATGATATAATTTATAACAAAATCGTATCAAATTCTGCTCAAATGCACATTCATCGAAGGATTTTTCAACTAACAGCTGAAGTTCTACTGATTAACACTCGTCTGTTGTTCCACAGGACACCCTGGGAGGAGGCTTCGATGCCACACAAGCTTTCGTCGGCGAACTAGCTAACTTGAACATGTGGAACAGGAAACTTTCCGTTGCCGAAATCTACAACTTGGCGACCTGCAACAGCAAGGCGCCAGCAGGCAACGTCTTCTCCTGGACGGAGAGCAACATTGAAATATTTGGCGGAGCGACCAAATGGACCTTTGAGCCTTGCCGTTCGCTCAACTGAACTGCAGTTTCACCGCCAAACAAAAAGGCCTCTCTGTATTTCTGAGCTTTTGTCGTTTCGTCATCTTCATTTGACGTTTATTAGAGACTATTTGAGTTATTGGTAAGCTTAAATCTGGGATTTCTATCATTCTTGGGTATTTATGTGCAATGCGATACTTTTCATCTTGAGGTAAAAAAAAAAAAAAATCTTGGAAACCTCAGTGAGAAAGTATTGGTATCTGTTTCTCCTTTTTTTTTTTTTTAATCTCTCTGAGTTGAAAGCAACACCTAAGCTTTTTTTTTTTTTGGTTTGACTTGGACTGGCAGCTGGCAATCTGCGCCTTATGTTCGGACAATTTACAATCCAAGTGAGGAATTACATAACCGCTCCCACCCCCTTCCCTCTGGAAAGTGGGAGATTACGCTGTCCATCCAATTCTTGTCAGTGTTTGGCGCCGTGAAGTGATGTCTGACGCGGTACAGCTCCCTGCGACCCCCCACCACCTCCCCCCCTCCCTCCACCTCCTTCACTCGGCCCCGCCTCTCCGGAACTTGCACTGTGACTGACTGAAGAGATCGCCAGGAGAGGAGGGTATGTTGAAGGACACTGCAAAGTCAGACTGTGGTACAAGTCAACTTGTAATCGTTGTTCGCTTCAAGTGTTTTCTGTAAGAATGTCATTAACCTGCCAACATTGCTACAAAGCCTGGGTGCCTTGGGCTGGTACAAATATTCAGCACATTCAGTATGTTTTAAGTTGCTAATTCAATGTTTATTGGTTTCCGTTTTCCCTTTCAGAGCCGGGTCGAGTTTTTCTTGTCCCCCCCCCCCCCTTGGTAAATGTAATTTAATTACAGTTTGTTATCTGACATGACGTGTTTTGGCAGGTGTTTGTACTACTCTGTATTAGGAATGTTACAGTGCGTGTATAGTAACAGCATGAATGACAGAGTGCTGTGGAAGCATTGTTGAAAATCTGCTTTACTATCTTCTCTGGGTTTGGGTTTTTTACTGTATTGTTATATGCTCCAAGCATGGCAAAAAGTGAAGAGATGAAGAATTTAATTTTTGTAATAAAATTGTGATACTTAACGTCACAGTGCGTTCCTGGCTTTGGCTTGTGTGCATCGGGTAAAAAAACAAAAACACGTGAGGCTGAGGGACGAGAGAAGGAAGGTGGTGCAGGAGAGAGAATCAGATATTACTTTTCTTTTAACAGTAGAGAGAGGAAGCTAATTGCCGGATAAGTGAAATGCCCAAAGGCAGTAAAGGTCACAAAGAGGGTGCTGGAAAAAGAGAAAAGAACCTGCGTGGGTGTCCGTGTGCATTCTTTTTTTAAGCTGACTGCAGAAGATAACGCGTTCGCTGCTTTGTTGTTGCTGCTGCTGCGGGATGCAGCTCCTCACAGGAGAAAAGTGCTCCGTCATATTTGCCTCTCGACGGCTTCAAGTGAGTGTGGCCTACACCCAAACGACAGCACTTAAAGATCAGTTTACAGAATCAGTTCAGCTCGGGTGACCTGTAGCTGTGACACCGAACGTTCACGGCGAAGACGCTGCTGCTGCATTTAAATCAGACACACTTACTCAAATGTCAAGAGAGGAAAGCAAAATAAATCGGAATAACAGGATTTGTTCTGCTCCCATTAGACCACCATTTTACTTTGAGATGGTGTAGAGAAACTCCACTCCTCTGTGTTCTGTTTGGAAATGAACTCAGGGATTGTACGGGGAGAGATGAAGTCGTGGGTCCATGCAGGTTTCCTGTTGAACACATTTTTGTCTTAAATCGGATTTTTCTGCTTCAACATGAAACTGTCATCTCTCACACTTCACCTGATACTTCAACTGCTCTCATGGTAGAAGTGTACGGTGTTAAAAGTTAAAGCAAGGCTTGCATTTGAAATGCTTTGAAACATGATTCAACTTTGAGCGCATGCATTTCAACTACTTTCAGTATCTACATATCAAATGACACTTCGCCTTTTTAAACTGATGGTTCAACTGCTGTCGGCACTTACATTTGAACCGGCTACTCAAACTGTTTACACTTCAACTGAAAATGTGATTGCTTTCGCTCTCATTCAGACATTTAAGCTACTCTCATCTCTGACTCTTCTTCATTCGAATCCACTGCCTGCAGGGCTCGAAACTAAAAATTTCAACAAATGTCAGCTCCTCCACACTTTCAACACTCGGCACTTCAGATCTAACTGACACCTGCTGTACAGAGAGTGCCTTCACCTTTTGAACTTTTAAGGGGCCGTAAACAACATTCTGAGCATTTAGGATTCAGAGTCGGAGCAGGGATCGCCTCCACGACTATGGCTGAGCCAGCGATGCTAACTGTGACGACAATGCTAACATCGTTAACCTGAGGGGGAACCAGAGAGTGGGCCACACACACACACACACACACACACACACACACACAGAGAGAGAAGCTCTGATTACAACACACACAGAGGGACTAACCAAGATGAATGCGTGGCCGGACTGACTACGTAAACAAAGCATGGAGAAGCTCCGATTACAACACACACAGAGGGAGAGCGACTTCATTGTCTGCTCACTCTACTCTAGCTTTACATCAGCATGAGATACTATGTGTAGATGTATAGTATTTAAATGTAATCTTTTCCCAATCTTTGCACCCCAAACGTTTGCCATCATATTGTGTTTTATGGAATGTAGTTCCACTCTATTACGTGGTCAGCTCATGAATACATTCATCGAGCCTCGACTGAAACATTATTGGTGAAAGGCAAAGTTGTAAGTCCTTGCAGGGGTTTCTGTTCAATAATTGTCGATTTTAGGGTTGACCTTGAAGTGGATTTCCTTTAGCTGAGAGAGAGAAAGAGAGAGTCTACATCACCTTATTCTCCCATGATGCATGGCAGACAGCTGCCAGGGTCAGGAGCATTTTAGTTTCTTTTTTAAATGACAAGGCATTCATACAAGGCATCAATACAATTCCTGTAGCAGCATGAAACACAGAGGCAGAAAACAATTTATTCTGTCCCTTAGCCACATTGGCAGATGGGTCCCAAAACACTTGGGTATATCAGCCAATTACATTTATAGAAAATACCAGGACAGCTGAAAGATGACTGGGGTTGTTTGCCAAAGTGGCTGTCATTGTACAAGAATTTTCCAACCATATTTAGGATTTATCAGAAAAGTTTTGTATAGAAAACAACACTTTAAAATATGATGTTCCACTGGTTTGATGAACATGATTTCGTCTTACCATATGATAAAGGAATCCACTGGCATAATAGAACACTTTGAGACCTGCAGCTGGGAAGCAGATGAATCATTGCCAGATAAGCCTGCATCTTATTCTGACACCACCACACACAACGGCAGTCAATGGGCACGCAGTCATAATCACTAGGTGGTCTGCTTACTACACTCATATAATACCCTCCTGGCGTAGTGCTGCTAATCCCCCACAGAATATATTTGAGCAGTGCAAATGCGTTTGTGCTCCAGACGCCGCTTTGTGCCGAAGCGGACGGACCATAATAAATGAGAATCTTTTGGGCCGCCTGTGTCTTATGCATATGAAATGCTTGATATGCATAAGACACAAAGATCAAACCCCCCCTCCTTCATGGACGATCTTGACTGACAACATTACGCCATGAAATGGAAGGCAAATAACAAAAAGTGATTGCAATGGAAACTGCTCCATAAAGCCTTGACAGAAGCACTAAAGGGAGGCACACGACTGAAGGAGAACGAGTACGGAGCAACTTCTGAGGAGTTGTTAGTCGTTTCTACATTACATTACGTCGTGCTGGCAGAGCACATATTCTAGGGCACTTCCTCACCTTGCGATATGAACAGATGCTGTGATTTGCACTTGAGATTAGGAGAAGGTATCCTGGTGTATTTTGAAGACGTGACCTTATATCTTTAAGTAAAGTTTTCTTTAGAGATTTTGTTTTTGTTTGGCAATTCTGCTCTTTTCAATAGGGAGAGAGAGGGACAGGAACGGCAAAGGGAGAGAGAGGGGATGACTGACAGCAGAGGGCCGTGGGTGAGACCACATCGGGGAGAGGACTCAGGAGCTCCGTGCCCTTTGAAATCCCTTAGATCACGCCACCTTTGAAACGCGGGTCCGATGTTGACTCTGATTTTATCACAGGCACCGTCGCATCTTTCTTTTTTTCCTTATTTTCCACCGGTGTTTCTTTTCCTTGGTTGTTTTGGACCTCCTCGGTTCATTTTTTAACGAGGAATTGGAAGCTTGTTGCTCCTTCCCTCCGCCTCCCCCCTGTGATAGTGGAACGACCTGAGGGGGGGGGGCTCTGTGTGTGCACGAACACAGTCCTGCGTGCTGATTGGACAGGATGATCCGGGCCAGTCGACTTTTTGCAAAACAAACAACAGGCTCTAGGTCTTTTTTTTTCTAAAACCAATGATTTATGTTGTTCTATCGGAGCGTAGTGTCGGCTTCAGTGAATATGATCAATAAATGTTGCAGACTGGGACTTTAAGATTAGAAAATCCGGCTAAGAGCTTACATTACAAATATAACCCCTCAACAACTATACAAAGAGCTGTTACACAACACATTAAATCCAAATCCAATATGAATCTTTGATTTATTCGACTCCGATACCAAAATAAATTGGATTCACTGATTCCTCCACTGTATATCTGCCGTAATAAAAACAGAAGGAGCAAGAAATATTTAAAGATCGGGCCCCTGAGTCAACACACTAGAGAAAGATCCACGGTGCTATGTTATATCAATTTCTCCACGGAGGTTGGGTTTTTTTTTTACTCTTTTGGATAGATTGAGTGAATAAAGACACGACATCTCCGCTGACATCTCATTAATTCATAAGCTGTCCCCGGTGGCAGAGGCGAGACAGGAATAATGCTTCCGTTCAGAACTGCAGCCATTCCTCTTGTTAACATTGTGGTGACAAAGCAGCACCATGTAATGAGAGTTTGGGGGGTGCCGTGCTCAACTAATAAAAGTGAGGAGAATGCCTGCTGTTCCCTCAAAGATCAGTAAAATGGCGACGCCTTTGGACTATTGACAGCCTACTTAATTCTGTCACTGAAGCCATTTCATTGAGCTCCCAGACTTGAAATGGTGTAATGGATTGGACTCATAGCAGATGCCCGAAAGTGGAGTGCCAACATCTAGTTTTCTCCCAAGGGGAGAGCAAGAGATGAAAAAGTCTCGTCTTTTTTTTCCCTCTGCTCTCCGCCTCGCCGTTCTCATCCCGTGGCGAGAGCTCCCACAGACAGCGGGGAGTGGAACTTTTGGCATTTACTGATCAGCAGAAGCTTCCAGGAAGGGGACACCGGGGGGGATAATAAGGCTTCCTGTGCAGGATGGGATCAAGGTGAATGTAGGCCACGGCAGGGGGCTGCTTCACCGGTCAGGACTCCCCGTGGGATGAAAACTCTCCACTAAACGAAGACCTGTCAAGACCCACACAAGGAGGACCCACTCCTTTTACAGCCAGCAACTTTGAACAACAGAGGTGTTATTCCTCCCTATAAATAGCCTGGATATCACACATACACGTGTCTCAGTGGACTTTATGGGCAGCATCAGCAGTTCACGAAGACAAAGAAAAATGCACCCCTAATAATAACCAAAGTCAAAGAGAGAATTCTACAGGATTAAATATATATGTTCGCCCACGATGTAGGCTTTATATGCCTTTTTGCATCTACTTAAACTTAACTAGGCACCTTCTAAGTTGATATGGCTAATAGGTTAGCAAAGAGCTGCCTCACATATTGAGGAACTGGTTGCATCTGAATATTCAGCTGTTTGATTATTTGTTCGTTGGGTTTTCAGGCTTCAATTTTGGTATTTAGATATCCTCAGAGGGGACAACTCAGTCACAACCCGTCAATCACAAAACAGCCACGCCCTGAAGCATACCCGCTTTGTCGACTATGTGACTCTAAATGGGACCAGGACTTGATGAACATCATGCTGTATTGAAGACTTGAAACTAGAAAAAATGCAAATTTAAGACACTGTAGCGTTGGTTTCACCTTCCTCACCTGGAGGTCACCACCTGGACAAGCAGGGCCAAACCAACTTAACACAAGATGGGAGGAACTCTTTGCCCTCTTCAGTGTAGTTATGGTGCAGACTGCACTAATAAATATCCCAGATTGATGAATGAATTGACAGTTCAGAAGAGAAATGCATCAATCAATGGAATGGCACAGGAATTTCAATTAAATTCAATCTGGAGCAAATTTAAAGGACCACCAGTCTAATTCTGACTTCTCTCCATTTAGCAGAGATTCCCCGTCTTCAAGACACTTTGTGTAAATCAGTGTAACTTTAGTAGAGCTCAGCCTACCTGTTTTAACCGCCGTTCACTGCCATTCAAATTGTTCAAGATTTGTTCTAGCTGGAATTTGAGCTAGATTTAAACTATGAGGTGAGTTTTAACCTTGACGATCATTTTGAGGTACATTCTGTAACATTTTTTGAATGTGGACAAAACTAATTTTGGTAAACATGGCAGAAGTTTATGTAAGTATGTGGCCGATGTTATGTAGCAACACTGGTATGGTCCTGTGGTTGGTTAACTCTCACCATTCTCATTGTATCTTTGACATGGATACATATAGAGAATTATCCAATAGTTTGATCCAACTTTGCACCTGTATGGAGCTGATTGTGTGCTGCCTCCCTCATTCAATAATCCATAGGCAAACTCTCTCACTAATAAATATTTCTTTGAGATATACAGTATGTGAACCTACCTTCATCCCAAACAAGCCTGGACAATCCTGACAATTCAAGCCCTTCTTTGAGATGTGGAAGCCTTTTGAAGTGTGCGTTTGATCTGAAACCCAGTGGTTCTGCAGGCTCTCGGCTGTTTCCTCCCTCCGCTTGTGATGCGTTTCTCCCAGGTGATGCCACGCTTCCTCCCGCCCACCGGACCTCTCTCCAGGACGTGTTTTACCTGAATGATTGCTTATTTTCCAATTGATTAAGTCATTTTGAAATGTGTTTTAGAGGTGTGTTCAGGGGTCATAGAAAAAACACGTGAAGTTCAGTTCAAGCAAAGAGAAACAGCCATGACTGCACACATGTCATGAATGAAATCCCACCACGCCACTTCCGTTCCGTTTGATTTATTAATGCGCCTAGCCTCAACCTACTGCCACTTACCCCTCGCAGAATCCTCAATGAAATATGTATGGCTGACGCACGACAACAGGATGTGAAAGAGGAAGCTGGATGAACACGGAGGAAGGTGAAAGGGAGGAGTCATCATCGCTAGGAGGCCGGATCTCATTTAGAAGGTCATCTCGGGTGAACTCCCCCGTCAAAATCAGAATCTGCAAGGCAGGCGAGGAGAAGAGAGCGCTTTGCTTTGGGAAACTTCTTTCAAATGAAAATAACAAGAAATTAATACTTTAAATGTAAAACATATATATAGAAGTAACAGGAAATATTTAAACAATGACGGCAACCTCTGATTGTGACAGAATGACCAACTTCAAAAGTGCTTCCTGTCTGGCTCCCCAACAGTCAAGATGGCAGAAATATTAATTATTTAGAATCATAGGGATGTACAACATTTGTAACTACGAATAAATATGTGATAGACACCCTTTCAAGTGGTAAATATGGTACATTTCAAGCAGAATATATCCACTTTTTAAGGCATTTATTTCCTTGTGCTCATTCATAAAGTCAACTATCCGATCACTCTTGTGTTTCACGGAATAAATGTGAAGCTGAAAAATAGCCTATGTGAGTAAAATGCTGGATCTTGGCAAATAAAGGAGAAACTACATGTTCTGATGAGACGCCCTTTAACAATCCCTTGTAAGAAAAAATGTTGATGCCAGTTGTTAAGACATCATTTAATATATTCATATTTAAGGAGGAAAAATCAGTCACAAGCCATCAAGTCTGCAGTTATAAATGTTAGAAAGGGAGAAACCCATGTGCATTTGTTAATTACTAACAATCCCGTAACACTGCTGTCATTAATAATAGGTTTGAGTGTCTAATTTTCTAATTAGCAGCCGAGTCTGCAGATTTACCAAGTAATTAATGAAGGGCTTTTTTTTCTTTTTTTTTACAATAATCCCTCAAATCTACGGTCATAGTGTTTATAAAATTGTTATAAAAATAAATGATCAATTCATTTATTTTCTGTAGGAAGGGGTTTTCCTGTAAAATGCTGTATTGTCAATGTCAAATGTGTTACGTTCCATGTTGTTTTCATGTTTTCATGTTTTGTGATTTGTTTCGTTTGAGAAGTAACAGACTGTAGCACTGGGCCCAAGACATCAAACAGAGATATTGTCCACAACCTGGCAACCTTCTTATTTAAAGACCCTTACAATGTATTTCACAATCAGTTTGGGAGCCTCCATGAACACACTACTTTCTGCCAACATTACAAAACACTGTGTTATTCTGGGCTCAAACAGGACTCGATAGCAGGACTTGGGCAGGTAGAAAATATCGTGCTTACCAAGGTGTGCAGGAGAGCATCAAGGGAAAAGCAGGCAAGGTTAAAAAACTGGTTAAAAACTGGATCAATGCTGGAATGTGAGACAGGGAGGTTCTAAGAGGAACTGCAGGTGTTAATTAGACACAGGTGAAACACACGAGGGCAGGAAGTGAAATATCTGAGAAGAGAGGAGAGGTAGGTAACAAAATAAAGCAGGAAGTACAACGACTGACAAAAAAAATAATGTGTTGACGCGGAGCATTTGGTTATTTCACATGAAGGAAAAAAACTTGGTGGGTAGTTTGTTCACTGTCAGGCAATCAAATCTCATTAAACTAAACCTAATGATTAGCAAATGATTCATTGAGTGATAAACCCTCAATAAATAATACCTAAAGTTCTTGTTGCTCATTTAGTCATTAATATTAAATGTGATAGAAAAATGAAGCCATTTCTAAAGCATTGATAACTCATACGTTATCTCTACATATAATTATTACATGATGTGTTAAACCATAATGAAGCAATCCTTTATGGCGGTACTCGTATAGTGAAAACGACACATCGGTGTACAGTTTAAGGAAGCCCACTGCTGTTGGTTGCTCCTAGTGTTCCCTTGTATTGTGTTCTTTTTAAGCCCATCATTCTGGTTTTCTCCCTCCAGCCCTCGATCTCGTATTATCTCCTCCTTCATCATCTTTATTTCTCTCACTGTGAACTCGACTCAGCAGGCATATGCTTTTTCTTTATTTTGCCCTCCCACATGCTCAGCCTCTCGCATTCCCTCTCTCATTGCCCTCTCTCTCGCTCTCTCTCTCTCTGGGGAGCCAGTTACAGCCTATATTTCATAGAAACGGGCCATCCACCAGAGGAGGACAGTGATTTCCATAACAGGCAGGGGCGGGGCTCATAGTGGTCTGCTGCATTGAGAGAACCACCAAGAAAGAAAAAAAAAAGGGTGTGGACAACAAGATCAGAGGGGATACAGCGTATGAAGTGACGGGGGAAAGAAAATGAGCAACCTGGAGACGAGCAACAGAAACAAACACAAATCCTGGACTTGGTCTTTTACAACCCCCTCCTGAACTGCAAATGAAACGCTGATGTATTTAAGGCCAGCAGTATTAGCACTACAAAGTGGATGATTTTGGAGTCCGATGGAGATTCAAACCCCTTGAGTTTTGGGGACTCTGAGGAGGGGCAGAGATATAATGTCACAAAGGAAGAGAGAGCTGCAAATAAAGTGGATGGAGGGCAATGGATGAGGTGAACAGAGAAAGAGAAGACGCAAAAGAGAAGAAAAAAAAACGGATCAAATGGAGCAAAGTGAGGCAGACAAGATACGGAGTGAGGTAAAGTAACAAGAGATGGGGGAGTTATGAGAGGCGGGCGCAGCAGGACGGCGCTGACGGCAGTGAAACCGAATAGATGCTGCCACCGGCTACACATACATATTCCATCTCTAAAGCTGCCTTTCTTTGGGAACACCGATAGCCCCCTCCTCTTTACTCTATTCCTTCCCTTCACTTTCTTCCATTACAGCCTCACTCCTCCTCGATTTCTCCCTCCCTCTCTCCAGCTCTAGCTCTAGCTCTCTCTCTCTCTTTCTCTCTCTGTCCCAGAGCACCGCAATAGCAGTATGAATAATTGAATGAGTCTGAATCAGGATTGAGAATTTCTGTTGCGGTCGTGTCTGCTGGTGCAGCAGGCGGTTGGGCATTCATGATAAAAACAAATAAAACAAATAAAAAAAACAACAGACACAAACACAATCCCTGACTGTTTTCTTCATTATGACGGTGAGAATGCACTCTGAGACACGTAAACAAACACACTATCTCATGCACATGGCTAGAGCCTGCACTCCAAGTAACTAGCCTGTAGGGGATTTGAGCAGAGGAGGATATTCGGCTAAAGATGTGAGTCTTTCTCAGCCTTGTACTGAATGACATTGAGCTGATGTTCAGAGTCACAGTTGGAGAGGGAAAGTTGCATGTGAATATTCCCGAGCAGATTTCTGCTGGAGGAGAAATCCATGCAGGACCTGATCAATCAATTTTTCAAATGAAGAAAAAAAAAAAAAAAAAGTAGCGGACAAAAGTTGGAGATGTGCTGCAGGAGATGTGTGTGTGTGTGTTTGAGAGGAAAGAAGAGACATGAGTGCTGCAGTGGATGTATGTGTGCGAGGGAGGGACAAAAGGCTGCAGTAGATTTGTATGCAGTCTCTCTCTCTCTCTTGTGTGTGTGTGTGTGTGTGTGTGTGTGTGTGTGTGTGTGTGTGTGGACAGAGTACCTGCTTAAGTGCCTGAGCGATGTGGAACAGAAGGGAACCATGTCTGTGTGGGTATGAAAGAACAGAAGGGTGTATCCACTGGGTGTTGTCAGGTCGGGCCAGAGCTACAGCTACGTGTGTGTGTGTGTGTGTGTGTGTGTGTGTGTGAGAGAGAATTTGTGTATTTGTGCTCCACTTCAAGCTTAATTGCCCCAAATCTGCCATTCTGCGAGGCCCGGTTCCTCGCCCCACCATGTGGCCTCCTGGGAGAGGAGGAACATAAGTGACATATTAATCGAGCACTTTCTCACACACAGTCACACACACAGTCACACATACAGTCACACACACACACACACACACACACACCTGCCCACGCGCCTCCATCTGGGAACAAAGCCAATGGACGTGCCAAGTAATTAGGTGTCCATATTCACATACACACACACAAACACACACTCCTTCACAACGTAACAGTTTACTAACATACATTTGGCATCCTGCTGTCAGACTTTGTGACTTGAATTGAATCAGAACTTTATTAAAGATGTATACAAGTGATCAGGATTCTTTGCTTTCGTCACGGTCACAGTTTTTGATGAACTGAATGGATGGCAAAAAATAGTTGTTGGGATATTTCACTAGAAATTAAAAAAAGTGTCAGTTTCATGACGGCAGAAGAGGAAAAGTTCAGATCACTTAAAATCAAGAGGCATCATCGTGTGAAAAGCATGTCTATACGTTTCTCTCACTGTCAACTCACAAAACAGCCCCATCTGTTGCCGAGATACACAGATGACATCATCGGGGCATTTTTTCTCGGAGTTGCTATCTTCTGCAAAAGTGCACTTTTAAAATCTGGTTTAATCTTCTAAACTCAACAGAAGGTGCTGCATTAAAGTGTACAGCAAAGCAATGACTGCAGATGTAACTCTAAATCAGACATCTGTTGTGTTTAAATGGGAAATGCAAAGCCAACAATTAGGGGGAAACCAAAGAAAAATCTCTGCCGCTAAATGAGCTTTGCCAAAACGCCGGCTGCATACTACCAACCTTAATCAAGAGAGCAGCGCCAAGAGAGCTAGCGAGCCCACCGACGCAGTTATAATGCTAACAAATGCCCTCGTGGTCATTACAAGCACATTGCTGATTACTCATTAGTAGTGAGGATTGTTTTGTTCACATGAATCATCTCTGCATAAAGCCTTCCTGGCAAGGATTTTTTTTTTTTTTTTCCGAGTGTTGCCACTGCAGCACAAACATTACATAATACAACATATAAATAAGTTGGAATTACATAAGCAGAGCAGAGAGAGGCAGCAACTATTTTCTCGGATCTGCGGCTGGGGACTCGGAGCTGGCGGATGATGGAGGGGAAACCGGCAGAAAGAAGGGAATCAAAGTGATGATTCAGCTGTTGAGTGAAAGCCAGGCAGAAGGCATGTGGCTGCGGAGCTCACAATGACAAGGCAGAGAGAGAGAGACAGAGAGAGAGAGAGAGAGAGAGAGACCAGGGGGAAAAGGACCCTGGTCCTCAGTTAGATGAGCTTCATGCTGAGAGACAAATAGAAACTAAACAAAGAGGGATGTGGAAATGGGAGGAAGCAGTGATATCAAAGATGATCCATATGGATTTGTTTCTAATATTGTGTGTTAACCTGTGCAATGCTGTAAGAACGACTCGTTGATTTAGGCCGAGAGAGCTACCATGACACAACCGGTTGTATGATGGAGAGGCAGACGGTAACAGGCTTTCAGAGTGAGGCCACCGCTGCAGTCCTTTAGTGCTTTACATCACTGTAACTAGACTATATTGTTTTCAAGAAGGTCTAGCACTGTGTTTTCCATCCACTGTAACCAAAGCCTTTACTTGTCTGTGTCCTTGTTAAATGCACATCAGTGAGTCAGACTGCTGCGCCGGTTGACATGATCGTTCATCATAATAAACATGGGCACTGTAGTTTGAGTCAACACAGTCCTGTGTGAGTAATGCTTGTTAAAAACTGCTGTTTTATAAAAAAAAATTTAAGTATATATTCGTGGCCTATTTGTAAAGAATAGTGTGCACTTGATGGGAGGACGGCAGGACAGAGTGCAGGACTCCTGTGGGACGAGAGGAGGCGGACTGTGTTTGCATCAATGTTTGGTGTTCAAACATAGCTGATGGACAATGTTTCCCTGGTGTCACTTTTTTAATGTCCTGATGCCAGCAATGTTGAAATGAGAGAACTTTTCCTCATCACGATTCCACACCAGCAAGGTCAGTGGCATGTTCGGTATTCCTGCTGGGACTTTTTCTACTGGTTGAAACCTCTGTGATGGAGATGAGCAGTGAGGATGAGGAGCCCCATGCTTCCTCAGAAGAGAAGGACCTGAGATTACGGTTGGTTTATTGGCTCATTATAACAGTAACAGAAATATTATCGGTACAGAGGGGTCCTGCAGATCACAGGAACCCTTCCAGCCACAACAACTCGGGTTGCTCCTGATCAACACATTAATATATCATAGTGAATAGAGGTGTTTTAAAAATGTAAAAGGTCTAGAATATAATATTAAAGAGCCTTTTGCCACTTTCCCAAAAACAACTGTCAGCTCCCTTTGCACAGCAATGTACTATAACAGAAATGGATGATCCCTGGCAGTATCACAAAAAAACATGTATTAAAAATGCATTTAACTGCGGCGCAAGCCTGGATTTCAGATTAAAATCAAAAGGACTTAAATCCTAAAAAATGAGCAAAAACATCCAGTGATATTGCAATAATGCCCTTTAGGGAAAAGGAACGTTTTGATGCTCTGCAACAGAATATGACCTCATGAATCAAAGACTGCTGCATGGGGGGTAAAGGCCAACCCATTCACTGTCATATTCTCCAACACCACCTTACCAATTACTACACTGAACCGCCAAAGAAAGACAGCGATGCACACTGCAAAAGTCCCTCGCCTCCCTCTAAGCACACACAGGTAGCTCGGAGATTCATTATAAATGCTTCTCTCCCGTGCACATCGCCCCCTAAGGGACTCCTGAGGATCTCTCCTGTTCCCTGTTCCACTTAACTGGGCCTAAAACCGACCTGGACATTGACGAACAAGCAAAGGAATGACCTTAGTAGGATTTTCACCACCTTTAAAAAGTAATACATGTGATAAGAAACCATGAAAAAAATGAAAGGAAAGTTCAATTATCAAACTTAGCCAAAAATATTATATTGCAATTCTAATGATAGATCTTTTTCAAAAGTTAGCCCTTTGCCCCGAAGTTTCAATTAATGCTGAAAGTGCTGTAAAAGTAATTTTGTAATCGCACTGAAACACTAGCCAAGATCACAAATATCGGAAAAATTGTACAGAAAACTGGAATAAGTTCTGCCATTTTTGAAATTCTCACTTTCTTGGATATCTGAGCATGCCAACAATGGAATGGTTAAGGTAGAGCTAGAAAGTGTTGCAGTACCGTTTCAGCTGGAGTTTCGGAGCATCGTGGCAGCACTGTTGGGGTGAAGCAGGAGACGACCAGGAGGCAGAGGTAGATGAAACCCTTCACCAAAACAGAATTCCTGATAAGTGCTCTTGCTCGTTACCTTGGGGGGGACACTCAACCGCTGCCGGCACACACAAACACACACATTCACCTTTACTTGAAAACGGCGTGTCCCGGATGTATCAAAGAGTGTTCCCTTCGGACAGGAAAGGCACGTCACAAAGGAAGTGCTTTCTTTCTGTAGCTCCGTGACGTGATTCCAGTCCCGGCCCCTTTAATCTCCATCCAGCTGAAAAAGCACCACGGGGCCCAGGTATACTGTAGCTTTCTTCAGGAGGGAGACACAGACAGACTTTCAGTGAATATTTCATGTCTGTAGAGACTTTCAGCTCACGAAGACTTCTGGATCACATGAAACGCTGTTTGATGGTTAAACCAAGTAGTGGAAAAATCAGCTGGAGGAAAACCCAGATATATATGAAAAAAGGAGCGGAAGCACATTTTCTCTTGGAAGTCATTTCTCTGAGAGACTCAGAGATCGTTTTGGACCACAGAAAAAGGAAATCTGCACCGCGTCCGTGTGATGCTGTGCGGTCATGCGTTGGTGACAATGTGTCTGCTTTAATACTTACCCACAAGTGGGGATGCGGTTTATGTCAAACGTAACCAAGCAACAAACAGGTGAGTCACATCTGTGTTAGTGTTGTTATACAGAGGGCGAGACTTGGATTCCAGTCTCAACTCGACTCCAACTTGTAGGGCTTGAGACTCAACTAGAAATGGTCTCGATTGACTCAAGAAGTGCTGACTGACTCGCCAATTGAATCGAATTTGAGTCAAATTACTTGAGAAGTCACTTGATCTTGAGTTATTCAAACTTGAAGTCATATCTTTTGACGTGAGACTGGAGCACGTTGGTCAATCTCTGCCCCCATCGGCACTCGGTCTGATGAGGGATCACCCTCTGGGGACAACAGACAATATTGGAGCTGGAGTTATCCAAGACCAGATTGTTTCAAGTAGCCAGTTTAGCTAATAAATAGCTCAATAAAAATGTTTCTCTGGGCTTCTAAGAATGACTTTAACTCAACTTGAACTTTCTCCAAGAAGCATTAAATTAACTTGGGTCTTATACTTGATCAGACGAGTTAATTCACAAAGAAAGTGAACTGAAGGAACACGTTGTGTAATTCTTTGGGCTCTCCTCTGTGACATTGTTGTTGCGTCTCTTCAAAGAGTCGAAGATGTTCCTCATCCGGCTGCAGACGCCTCTGTAAACTCTCTGCGTCTTCCTCTGGAGGTTGTCGACTCAAATCAAACGAGCGCCGAGCGCTTTGCTCTGCTCTGCACAGATCGCCGTGGCCCTCGACTGTTTCGCTCGCTGCCCTTTGTTTGGCTTCGCTGCAGATATATAGCAAGAAGCGTCTCAAGGGCAGACGCTTTATTGAGCATTTTCTCATTAGTCCAGAGCTTCAAAAGTTCAGCTGATTGATTTCTTAAGCATTTCTTTGATTCCCGTTCCATGCTTTCAAAGACGTTGTTTTTCTTCCTGTTCATGATGTGCAGACACGATACAGAGGGGAGATGTCACTGCTGCCCATGATGAAGACAATGAGGTCCTGTATGTCCTCTTTCTCACTCTACTCGTTTTGCGTGGGAGAATTCAGTTTTTTTCTTTGAGAAACATTTTCTTTTGCTTTCATTTCTTGTGCCTGAATGTGCAAAATGTAACATAATAGAGACGCAGCAATACCTCAAAATACTGTTTATTTCAAAAATAATTTTTGCATCTTTGACAATTACTGTCACGGATGTAGCCTGTGGGTTTGAGCTTGCCATTAGCCACCTATTTCAGCTCTCATTCTCCTGTGATTGGTCTACTATGTTGTATCTAATTCGAAAAAAGTCAGTCAAGCTTATGATTCTAGTTGTATAACGTATTAAATAACTCTAGTCAATTTTACAGCGAGTTACGATGTTCAGGGCCGTAGCCTTGAACAACACAATATTGGAAAATAAACATTTCACAAATAAAATGAAACCTGGGGCAGAAGGCAGGACGACTACAAAGCTGAAAACATTTTAACAAGAAGAGAAGAGGAATTCAGAGTTGATGGCGAGCCAAAGTAAGCCAGTTTGAATTCGGGGGGAAAGAATGGAGGAGGCAGAGAGCTGAAAAACAGTGTCAGAGCCGTCAGAGGAGGACCGCTGGTTCGCTGCCCTCTATTAGTGTCTTCAGCCTCGAAATAATGAAAAAGCAAAGATGTCCACCCAAGTTTCAATCGCTCAGGTCCTCAGAAGATCAGCAAATGAAAGGGAGGAGATGGATGAGAGGAAGAAGCTATCAGACCAGAGACACAATAACCTGTCCCCCCTTCCTCAAACGCCACAAAGTGTCCCACGACTTGGGGGCCGGTCTGCGGTCCCCACCAGGCTGATTCTGACCCTTCCTGCTGATCAATACTGCCCCAGCTGACCACTTCTATTCCTAGCCACCCTCCCTGCAGAGTCAGCCTCCTTCCCCCCTGCCCTTCTTTTCCGCTTGCCTTGCTGGGACCGGCCTGGCACAGCGGTGCCCTCTGCCAAGTCTGAGTCATTTATAGAGAGACAGTCAGTGACGAAACATTATACACAATATGGCCCGGGACAGAGTGTGTGTGTTAGGGTTTTGTTTGTTGTCACTCTATAATTTAAAGTAAGGCACAGTTCACACAACCTGGAGTTATTACCAGATGACCAGCATGAAGCGGACCAGGGACATTTATGATTTATTTATGAAACTCCCAGTATATATTTATATAAAAAAGAAGCTGAGTGACCCAAAAATGTAATGAGAACAGTGTATAAAAAGAGCTGGTCTGACCCATATCCAGTTTGAATGTGGGGCGAGTGCATTAAAAGACGGAGCTTTTAAACGCACATGAAAGTTAAAGCACGCATTCACTCTCACTCATTGGAAAACACACACACACACACACACACACACACACACACACACACACACACACACACACACACACACACACACACGCGCGTAAGGTGTAAGGTGATATTAATTCATTTAATTCCCGTGGTCTTCTGTACTGGCTAGTCTTGTAGTACTTTTGATCCATGGCTTCATCATTTCCAACCTGAAACAAGAGGAGACAAAGAACAAACAATATTTTGTTAGATAACAACACATACCAGCCCTCACTGTGTGTTTGTGTGTGTTTTTAATAATTACAATACAATAACAATATACAGACCTATAGATAATACATTCATAAAAGCGTGGAGAGAATAGATGAACAGATATAAGACACTGACCATGTGGTCACTTTTCAGCACACAGGAAGCAGATTAGTGATTATTTTCTTGTATTGACCTCGGAAAGATGACTTCTCATACCCATTTGACGGTTTCCAGAAGGCTGAACCTTCACACTGCTGCCCCACTGGAGACTGGACTAACCAGACTCTCTGAAAGGGGGATTTCCCAAACCTTCAAGCATTCGCAGAGGACCCTCCTGGCTCACCCTACACCAGATCTGATGGTACATGGTACTGAACACGTCGCACTCTGTCATGGCAAAGCTATATTCTGTGCCTTAGCAAAAAAACCTGGACCCTAACAGCAAGGCCCATTAGCAGCCATTATTTTGCCCCCGACTGGAGGCTTCAGACGGCCTCTCCAGTCCAGTTAGTTTGGGCCCTACAGCAACACAACACAAAGCAATTTGAGCAGAATAGCCGCCCCGGATTTTTCCAGTGCATTAAAGAGGCAATCAGCATCAGCTAGTAAACTGGGGGAGAGCGACACTGAGCGACAGAGCGGCCGAGTGAAACCAGAACCAGGAATTGCGTGAGAAAGACGGATAAGTAGAAAAAAAAAGGGAGCCAGATGGAGAACGAGATGGCGAGCTATTATCTCGTTACAGGCTGCCACAGTGCCGGTCAAGGTGCTGAATGGGCAATAAAAGGACAGCATAATAGAGTTGTAATGGCAAGAGAGTGGGCATTACATAAGGCTGACTCAGGGTCAGTGTTGGAGGGAAGAAGATGAGGCCCACGCCGTGTCCTCGGCAGCCAGAGGGTGTCCATTTTCGAATATTAGTTATTAGATATGGACACACTATGTCATGATTGGTGGTTATGGGGAGGTATTATCGGTTCAGCTGGTTGGGTTTTATGCAGAGTTTTTTTTTTTTTTGCTACAAATATTGTTTGTTGAAAATGTTTCAGGTTATTATAACTTGTGCTGTTTTGTCTTGCCTTGTACAACCATGCAAATCAGTAGGTAGATCAATGCAGGACACTCCAGGACGCTCCAGGTAGCCCTCTAGTGTCGAGTGTGTGAACTTCCACGCTAACAGAAAACGTATAGATTCCGCTTGGCTCATCAAAGTCAAAATAACAACATAGTAGGGGTCTAAACCACGCATGAAGTGGTCGTTGATACGGCTGCATCGGTACAACATTCTACTACAATTTTGAAAGTAACTGATAAAAAAAAAATCATCATAAACCGATACAGTCAGAGCTTGTTATGTCTGTGTTCAGAGCGGAGAGGAGGAGGGCGAGTTGTCTGTGTGTACGAGGGGGAAGACAGCAGTGGAGCGCCCAGAGACAGGTGAGCAAGACGAGATTCAATGCAATTACATTCCCGAGAGGTAAAAATTAAAAAAACAAACAAAACAAAAGCAAGACCAAAGTTCCAGCAAATGGCTTAGATCTCGACATCATACACTGGAACCTCCCTCAAAGGTGATTAAAACGTAATGAGGTGAATTGCTGTTTGGATGTACTTTCTAAACACTTCCTGTTTGTGATCGGCATCTGATCTGACAGAATGCCGAAGGTGGAAGAACAAAGACGAAAGGCATCACTGCTCTTCCTCTGTGAAGTATAAACCTGACGATGAATGGAGATCACAGAAAAAGGAGGGCTATTTTTAGAGATCTGTACCTTTCCTTCGAGGAACTACATTTCCTGTTTTGCTTTTCAACTCAATTTGTTGTAACAGATGTATTAAAGCTGCTCAGCCAGGCTTGTTGAAAATCATTTATTTTAAATGTGAAGCGCAGATAATTCAGTTCAAGAAATGGATGGACCCATTCCAATTTTGTTTTCCATCTCACCACTCACTGTAAGAAGAGGTCTTTCTTAAAAGGTATAATATGCAACAACATCCAAGACGGATACACAAATAAAGCCTCTCAATCATCACTGTTGACCCACTAGGAAGCCCTTTCTCATCCGTTCTCATTTTGTTGTGTTCCAGGACTCTTCTGGTCCTCAGCTAAGAGCTTTTGGATCCTACATTTCACCTCCAGCCAGTAAGCAATGTGTAGGCGGTTCACAGACCCTTGGAAGACCAAGGCTCAGATGTCAGACCTTTGCCTGTATTGTGTATTTGTACATCCAAAACCTCCCCCCTTCCTTTCTGAGGAGGTAAGGAAGTCTTCATTTGTGCTTAAGAACATATCCACTGTGAATCAATCAGAAAATTACGTGTTATTCTTCTGAATCACAGCTTTTTTCTCGCTTATGCCGCTCTCTCTTCATTCACTCTCTAGCTCACTCGACCACCACTGCTCTCTCTCTCTCTCTCTCTCTCTCTCTCTAAACCTTTAAAACACACCGCCAATACCCCCACATCCCAGAGTAAAGCAAACACACACTCACATGCTTTTCGACACATATTGACGTTGCATGTGTTGCTATTAAAAGCGTATTATCAATACAAGACAAACGATGGGTTTTGTAACCGAGCTTTGATGGCTTATGACAATTAGAGTTGGGCCGTGTTCCTCTAATAGGCCATTATGCATATTTTCTAATAAGATATAAGACATGATGATGCATGAGGGGCTATTACAGTGATGCAGCTATAATTATAAACAAGGAACATTTTAATTAACATAAGTATATTCAAGATTATGGATTTAGAAACACACATAGGTGAATTAGGAGGCGTTCAGCCATAGAAAATGAATGCTTTGCTGCTTTTTGGAAGGCCGTGTTGAGATTCAGTCAATAGCTGTCAGGAGTCAGTTTTCTCTCCTCTCCCATGTGCTCTGTCAAGCTATATACCATTCTTCAAAAAACAAAACCTTGTTTCTGAAAGGAAAAACAAAGTTGATGTCTATTGAGTCACAAAACATTGATGTTGGAGCTTCAGGTAACCTCTAAAATTAGAATGAAACTTAGAGTAAAAGGTGATTTTAACATACCAATCTGATTGTCCTACCAGAGCTCTGCTTAATGCATACATTTGATTATCTTCAATTAACAGCTTTGGTATGGTTTATTCACTTGTAAAATAAAAAGAAATGGAGCAAGGTATGAAGAAAAAAAGCACAATCACCAGAAGAAGAATAAAGCTCAAGTTGAAAAGTTAAATAAAACAGCCAGCTAATCGCAATACTTCTAAACTATGCATTGAAGTGAAACTGGGAATTACCACGGAATCTTGACTGGAACTTCCATCATCACAATTGGGGAGTTTCATATGACTTTACAAAATCCGGGGTCCCACAAGGATCTATTCTTGGACCACGTCTGTACTGACAAAACATGTCCAAACAAATCTTAACATTTAATCAAGCCTTTTTTTTTTTATTCTGTTACGTATACTTTCATACTGTGACACGATATTGCCTACTCTGCATTTATATATTAAAGTGATCAAAATAGAAATCATACAAACCATACAAACTATAGCATTACAAACACGTCCCCACCTAAATTACAGAAAATTATCCTAACCAGTGATTGCTAAAACCACATGATCGTCAGGTTCAGCGTGACAAACCTCAGCTGCTTCTGATGCCAGCTCATACTTGCTGCCATCGTGCATGCAGAACTGCCGTCCGTACACAGAAGAATACCAAATATACTGCTTGGACTCAGTAGATTTGTGTCAGTTTCAGACAGTAGACTCGGTGCTTGTTAGCCTGTGGATACTATTCCTGGCCGCTGGTTGACTCACTGCAGTTTGGGCTGCTGCAATATACCAAGACAACATAACAATAGAACATCCCGGCAGCAATTTATACAGTATGCACTATCCTAAGAATCCACCTTCCTTAGAAACCTGCGCAGGCTACTTGCAGTGTTCAGTTCAATTATGTTCTTTATGGCCTTGCTCCACACCTCATTTCAACATGCCCTTGATTTATAAACCCAGCAGATCTCTCAGGTTTCAAGGTACTAATCTCCTTCATCTTCCCTGAGCTTTCTTCAAAACTGATGAGCGCATTTAGCATCGAACACAGAGCAACTTGCAACAATATTGTTCAAATGCCTGATATGTCTCACCAAGAAGGCAATTTTAACTGCTAATTTTATTTGACTTGTGATGCTCTTTATGAAAAATATTCTCACTATGCAACATGGGCTTGCACAACAAAATGCAGTTGTAGCCTATTTGCTACACAAGAAAAACAAAACAAAAAAGGCGAGTTCAGATTTGCACCATGAGGAATTTGAACAGCAGCAACAAAACAACTCTATTGATAAATAATATGGCAACTTCTTGAAATTAATAATTCAACATCAGGAGAAAATCTTTGACTATGTCTGAGCAGCAAGCGTCATCGATGCAGAATAAGATTTAGAGTATCATAGATTAGTTTGTATGTACAGATTGTATTTTGTTTCATCTAATATTGAAGTTCTTTAAAAGCAGTATTTATACAGCGTACGGTTCTTATAAAATACTGTTGACTGTTTTTTTTCTGCTTGTGTTCTATTCTCCTTTTTTGATTTAATGTTGCATTACCTTTTAATGTACTGTACGTAATCAAATACATTTAGCTTAATAAATACATTTCAATTTAAAGAAAAGTCATATTGAAAGAGTGTTCAACCTGTTGTAGAGAGTTTCAGACACTTCGAGGATTACAGCTAACTTTCATGAAGCAGTTCTGGAGGCTTGTGGATGAAGAGAATTTGATGAAAGGGATGACCTTGGACCTTGAGCAACCAGGTGCACCACCATCTTTTCTAACCTGTCTGACCCTTGTGTCTGCGCTGGACAGCCAAGGTCAGCTCTTCTTCCAAGGCCTGGCTACAATCTGTCTGTCAGAAAACATGGACACATGACGGAGAGCAAAATAGCTCATAGGGAGCCTGTAAGGATCTCTCTATCACTGAAGGCTGAACAAGTTTATATGAACCTTTAACACAACGCTGTGGCAACATTTCAACTGAAATTTTAGTCTACATCAAATACATCCATCTACGTCTTAGCTGTATAAAATCAGAGATGTCACCCAAAAGGTTTCTGTAGAAAAGTGGTTTTACTGTTTGGAACCAGAAGAGACCGTATTTAGACTAGAGGGTGGAGCTGGAGAAGATCAAAGCTCAGTGAGGGCAGGTCCTGTTAGCATAACAAATGTTAGCAGCTAACCCTAGCTAGATAGTCTGGTTAGGGAGTTGCGTCCGTAATTCACACTGACAAATGTGATATTGATTGGGATTATTATTTGGGATACAATTTTTCACTTGTTAGTACCGTACCCGGCTCTAAACATGTTTATTTCTGCTGTATATTTGGGCGTTTTTCTTAGGGGGTCTATGGATACTGACATGCTTTTGAAGAATCAAGTGGCCATTCAATTTTTGAATGTTTTTGACACTTGTCTTTTCAGCCCCGGAGGTTGCCACTTGAGTTACTTTCTCTCTGTTACAGGTACAGAGTTTGTTATCCAACCACATGCACACCTCCTCACATAACTGTCCATAGCAGAATAATGGTTGGAGCTACAGTGGGAGACTCAGATGAGAGTCCTTTTTCTTTGGTGTGCTAGAGTATGATGATTAATTCAACAAACGGGGAACACTTGAGAGATGCAGACTGGGAATACCTAGCATGAATGATTGTCTGTTTCTATGCATCAGCCCTGAGATTGACCGTCCAGGGTCTACCCCACCTCTCACCTCCCACCCAATGCCAGCACAAGGGTGCGGCTCCAGCTCCCTGTGACCCTCTAAAGATATGCAGTTACGGATCAAGAATGAATGCATGTTTATTTTCTCCTTTTAATATTACTTTGTTACAAAGTGGTCCTTTCAAATTACACAACATAATTCAAACCTCACTAAGCTGCTACTTCCACAAGTTTAAAGGGCGACTTTCATTGGTTTTGGTGCCTTATACATCAGATGTCATCTCTTATTTATGCGAATCCCGTCGTGGCGTAAAGCCCTCAGAAAGCGGACAAATGAGAAGAGCAGGGCTTCTGCACATACCTTCCTGTACCAGCTGCATGCAATCATATCCTGATTGAAGTTGCTATTCTGAGTACTTCTGCAAAATCTTTATGCTAATTGGGGGAAGTGAGTGCAGTCTTGATTTAGATGCCCCTACCTTACTACTCATTAAGAAATAATGAGAGTGACCTACAGTATAATTTACATTATATGTGCAAATAGGCTTTCATTTAGATTAGCATATTTGTCGGATTCCCTCTCACTGAGCGCTGTTACTGTTGATCATGACAAATAAAGCGATTCATTAAATCGAATTAAAGCATAAATCTGCTCTTTGTTTGGTCATAAAATGGGCCTCATTCCTGTTTTGGTCAGAGAGGCAGGAAAACAGAAAGTAACACTGTACGACATACTGTACAGGCCTCAACAACAGCTGGCTTCTGGGTTTATTGATGTGCACATTTTACATTTACACATGATGAGAACCACACGCGGCACTTCTGCAAGCACATGCATACGGAAACATTTGCACACACAAAAAACCCTGCAAGTCAGCACATTTCTAGATGGTAAACAAGCCTGGGAACTGCTTAACCATGCTGGTCAGGCTTCAGGCATTACTAAAACACACACACACACACACACACACACACACACTCACACACACACACACACACACACACACACACAGGGCTGTAAACATTAGCAATATTTTCCCATTTCCTCTGCAGGGCAGACGGGAGAGCAGTAGATCTTCAGGGGGGCTGAGCCCTTCACTGGTAATAATCTCCTTTACACTTCATACTGCCAGGGAGATGAATCATGGTGGATGGTGTCAGTGTGCGTGAGAGAGGGGAAAGGGGCCCTGATGTGCCATGCGAAGGCTAGCCTTTATGGGTGCGTGCGTCTGTGTGTCTGTGTTTGTGTGTGTGTGTGTGAATATGGATTCAGGGGTGCAGAGAGAGGCCAAGGATCTTATTGAGGTGTTGTCAGCAGACCAGAGCAGAGCTGTTTTCACTGATGCCGATGATGTCGCCTGGAATCATAGTGTTTTATGAACAACTAAAAGGTGAAGGAAAATCACTAAAATATAGCCTGTCATCTGCTTGACAGCTTTTACTCACCTTTTTTAAAGGCTGATACACATATTTTACCTTTCTAGTAAACGAGATATGGCATGTTCTGCATCTTTTAGTATTTTTAAGACCCTGAAGTTGACTCTGATTTTTCAGATAGAGATGCTGATACAGATACACTTAAAAAACGTAAAAGTATTTTGCTGGCTGCTCACATAATCCACTTTTTGTGGTATCTGCCATCCTGTACAATAATTCTATAAATTATCTCTTTGAAATACAACTGCTTAAAGTTATTCTCTTTAAGATTCCAAAAAATGAAATCCTATGGGTATGGGTTTTTTCCGTTTTAGCAATAGCCAGTCAATGTATTTGCTTTCTGTAAATTACCTATTCTCTAGATAGCCATTTCAATTGGCAGCGGCAGAGATGGCCATTCCCACTCCTTGACTTGCACAAGAGGTTTACAGAGATTTATAAATCCAAATCCAATATTTTTTATCGATAGCTTCACTGTGAACTGTTCACTCTGCTGCTCATCCTTAATGCTAATATTAACGCAACACTTTCCCAGTGCTGCTGCTGCATATTTACAATCACAAAGAGACTGAGGTGATCAAATAACTAATTGTGGACTTTTAGTTTTACAAACAGAGGTCTCCTGGGTGAAAGTCCTGTGTTGTGTGTTGTTTGACAAATCCCAACCAACCTATATAGTCTATCACTCACTTTCTACTAAACATCACTTTCTCTTGATGGATCTGCATTGAATTGAGTTAAAACCCCGCTTGTGTCTCATACAGACGCTAACGGGTGCATCGCTGCGACTGGCACTGACAAAGTGTCGGCGAATGCCGTTGCTTTAAAGCTCAAAATCAAGATGCATATAAAGCGCTTCATACACAAAGAATTCCTATTTCCAACTCCATGGAACATGCATAATATATGTGCATGTCAGAATATTAAGTAACATCTCGCTTGGATTCACACAGACGGTTAAAGTGCAACCAGGCTCATTTATTACCTGGGGTTTCAACAAAACAAACATGCAAACATGTTATATGAAGATGCATCTCTCTGCCATTTCAGTCTCCGGATTAATGGATTAACCTTCACGAAAATGTGCGTAGACACACCGAGGTTTGGTGTTTTTACATTTCACTCAAATCCAACGTTCAGAATTTTATCAAAAATCCCCCCTTTTTTATGCAACCTTTTAATCATCTTTTCATCTGTATTAGGCTTACTTACAAGATAATATTGTGGGTTGAGTCCTGAATGCATGACTAGGAACTGTTTGAAAAACTCCTGATTGGACTCATCTTTGAAATAACTACGCATGCAGATTAAAGTCAGGGGACTACTGAGATGTCAACTGTGATGAAATGGAATGTACGAGTATTTCAGAAGCATAATCAGCTCTCCGACCTACGCGGTGTGATGTCAGCAGTGACCTGACTGATGAGGACATGGCAGGGTGACAGGGACAGAGACACCTGCCATCCGGCCAGTCCCGGGAGACGCTCACTACTTCTGGAAACAGGTTGCAAGTCAAGATCAGAGGGTTCGTTTTTAAGAACTCGTGCATTCATGGTTCAACATCCTTTTACACGTCACTGAACGTACACAGATGTCAACATTTTAACATCCAACCATTTATAAAGTACTTACAGTGGCTTTACCTCAACCCCCTTCAACATTAAAATGCTGCATACACCCAGTTTTTCAGTCTATATGTTACACTTAGCTCCCACTATCGTATCTAATACAACAGTTCCACAGTAAATGGCATCAATCAAATCAACACAAAATGAAAGTTCCTCATAGTAGCTAGAAATAGAGGATCTAAATACATCGTTCACAACTGAGTAATAGTAGCGGAAACAGCAGAACATTGAGTAGCAGAAGTATTGTAGCAGATGCAATAGCAGCAGATGTAGCTATACCAGGAGATGTGGTAATATTGCTGTAAATGTAGTACTTGTAATATGCCAAATACTACCAATAAACTGAACTTAATCAGGTTTACTCACTGTTACTAGCCAGTGTAATTTCACTGAACTTTCTATTTAACAACACCTACAATATTCTGACTGTATTACAAGTGTAATAGTCAATGTGAAGTCACCCATTGGTTTCTGGACTGCTGCTTTGACGCTTAGAGTTCTGCATTTTGGCCGTTGCCGACCTTGGCTGTCGCAATCTTGATATGAGAGAGAGGAGCTACTGAATAAGACATTCCTAGCCTGAATGGGACCATTATTTACAAGATGAACATCATGCCGTATTGAAGAAGACTTAAAAGTAGCAAATTAAGACCAAAGTCATGTTTTACAATGTTGACTGAGGTAATAAATCAAGTGAGAATTAGGTCATTTTCACACAGACTTCTATACAATTAGCTTTCTTTTCCCATCCAGGGGAGTCGCCTGCTGGAAATTTAAAAGAATACAAGTTTAAGGCACTTCTGCAGGTTGCTGCCTGATCCTTACTAATCAGAAATTCCAAGCAGAAAAATATCAGCGAACAGTATTTTTTTTGCCCTTCGTCTACCTGTCTGTACACCTCTGCTTGGTTTGCTCCAGCGCAGCTGCTTAGCTATAGCAACATCGCTTTGAAGAGATACCCTGTTATCCTAAATTCTGATTGGGTCAGTGTGATACGATCCACTGCCATTTCTGGCAGCGGTGCACCAGAGTGAGAAGGTGATGGAGAGGGTGTAGAGTTAGAAAAACAGAGGGGCTGGATTGATGAGAAAGGGGGAGTTAAGGGACAGGTGAATAGTAAAGAGCGAGGAGTGATGCCAGGCGGGGTGAACAAAAGTGGAGGAAAGAAAGAGTAAAGAGATGTTGGGAGAAAGGCAGAGGGGTTGGAGAGGCAGAAAGAGAAAGAAAGGATGTTTGAAGCCTGACTTTGAAGCACAAAGGAGCTGAGACTCACACGAAGGGTGAGATAAGGAGGTGAAGGGATGTAGGTCCTCTGTTAAAACCTGCCCGTGAAGAGAATCGACATAACGAATAGTACAATCTGTGCACCTAACAATCTCCACCGCTGCATTTTCAGCAGCCAAGATTTACCACTGCGTGCAGCACGTCATGTTTTGTATTTCTTTCAAGCATTATCACACGGTTTCACTCACACATTTATGAACAGAGCACTTGTTTGCATGCAGAGAGAAAAAAAAATAAGGCATTTGAGTTTGAAGTCAAACCAACAACTGTTTCATCCCCTCATCTCTGCAACAAATCTCACTCTTGCCTCGCCTGTAGAAAAAAAGCCATATTTCTCTGATGCAAATGAGCTGCAGTATAGGTCTGATGCATGGAATGGGATGCGGTATCTTCGGAGAAACTCGCAGCCGATAAAAGCACCGCCCCACTCATGTCGATCACCTCTGCGCCAACATGCACATTACTGCTTATGAATGGCCTGTGAGACGCTGCATTACGACGGCGTGCTGCAGCGAGAGAGGCCAAGGGTTCTTTACAGTGAGTGATGTTGTGTGTGAGGGAGGGGAGGTGTTACGTGCGTAGGAGTCGCTGGTTTTCCCACAGTAATGAGCGAGGGAAAAAAAACAACATACTCATGAGCACAAGCACATACACACGACACCGGAGCTACCGATGGCTGAGACAAGGGGCTGATGCTGCAGATCAGCATGTGATTATTACAGGGCTTGAACCCGCTGTGAGCTGCATCCATTATTTGCACAGAGGTTGACATCAGTGATTATGCCCATAAGTGTGAGTACCGTTTGGAAGAGGGAGCGCGTACAATAAAGTTTGTGGGTGTGTGGATAAATCTGACAGATGGGCAGTTAAGGTAGGTAGCTAGGGGGGAAAAAAAGAGTCCAAGTCTGCCCAATGCACCAATTCAATCGTGTCATTACGAAATAAATCTTGATTGCACAGTGTAATAGCTGTAAATAATGACACCATTGGCGTTTAGATAAGTTCCCCCATCAGCCTCGCTTTCGTTATGCAATTCTGCCACCTGTCAGAGCCGTGCACCGGGAAAATGAAGGCTGGATTTACGGCACAAAACAACATGCAGTGTGCCCTTTGCATTACCAACTCCAGTGAAAATAGCTCGTCACCTAGCTTTGCACCTATTCTTCCAGTAAAAACGTCATTGTCAGTCCTTGTATCTGAGCTACTCTCCTTCATATTATATCCTGTATACGTCATATAGAATTCTATTATACACCAGTAGGGATCACGTCCGAAGCACAGACTACTGATTATAGCACTGAACTTAGAGCAAACCCCCTAATAGACAGAAAGACATGACTAGAAACCCAGAGGAAGAGACAAACAGATCTTTATTCAGAGAGTGATGCTGGGCTCAGTTCACTGTGATGAGGTGTGCTAAAGTGCTCTGGGCAGATGTCTATCTAATGCTCTCCGTAGGATTATTAATATTCATCAGCGTAGTCAACTCGATTGCACAAACACACACTCACACAAACATACGCACGAAGTTTAAACAAATCATCTTCCCGGTTATTATTTCCCAGAGATCTCAGGACAACACGGACGTGAATGAGTTTGTGAGTTTAAAAGAAAAAGCTGATTACTTTTCATGGAAGAAAAAAAAAAAAAAAAACAGAGCAAATGCGGCTTTGAAGAGTCCCGAGCCACCGTGATGGAACAGGGTGTGAGAATATTTGGAAAGCTGTACACCGGAATAACCAAGCAATTTGAGAGAGGATGGAAGAGTTTTGCAGTAAAGTGTATCAACAAAAACTCTAGACTTGCCGACAGTGCCTTTGCACTTTAAAGTTCATTACACACCACTCTGTCCTTTAGCTGTGGGTAGAGTAGATTTCCAATAAGGCAAAGTGGGCAACAAACCCCCGGGGAGGTTTGGGATATGCACTACTGAGGCACATGATGAGGACCTTAAGGTGGGTCTTATTTGACCACCGGATCTAGAAGAGGAAATCTCATTTTAAGGTCTTCATTATTTCATTTTGTGCAAATATTTTGCATATTGTTGACCTTCTTTTGGTTTAATCAAATTAAGACACAGCAAACCTGGAGCCATGTAATGTGAGCAAATAGGAATGCTGTACAGAATGTACAAAGTTCTCTTGATAAGCTAGACAGTGGCAACTTTCAATATAATCTATTTTGTTTTCCCACAGTTTCATAATGAACTGAGTTTCATCATTCATTTATATCTATACAATCAATCCGTTTATGTTTAAATTGTTTACATAATCACAGTGTAAGTACTCAGATCATAGGAAAAGTAATAGGTTAAAACGACAAGTAATAGTATTTCTTTCAAAATGTTCCAAAAGTATTAGAATCAAACTCTACTTAAAGACATCACAATATCCTTTAAGTACCGAAATCATAATTATTGATGCAATAATGTGTTACAGCTGGAAAAGTTGGAGCTCACTTTAAGATGGAATAATCCATTATAAGAATCTGCAAAGTAGCGTGTTACTTATAGTCAAAATATGTATGCATTGCATTGTCAAATAAATGCGGTAAATTAAAAAAGGGCAATGTTGAGGAGTTTGATTCAGCAAATTGACTGTACATATGACCACTTCCTGAAAAAATGTATTTATCATTCTGATTATGTGTAGAATTGTCATCTGGCAAAGCTTTGCACGGCGTTCAACGTTACATAACGAAGCGAAGGTGGGAACCTCGTTAATGGTTTAACGCTCCAGTCAGCGGGAAGGCTTCTGAGAGCGCTAATCCCACTCCTGACGAAGCCGAGAATCGCTGCTGACTTAAGCACCTTACAAGTGAGATAGCAGTGGCTCACTGGCAGCGACGATGGAGTTGCTAAGCAGGGGCTGACTTCACATGACAGCCACTCAATAAAAACAAAAGCCCTGGCCCTGTCTGCTAAGACTCTCTTCCCCTCGCCAGAAAATCTAATAACCGATGTTAGCAGCATCTCCCTTGTCCAAGGATGACTCGTCCTTATTACAATAGATCGGCCTCAATTGATTTGTCTTTAGAAGGGGTAAAAAAAAAAAAGGGCTGCATTGATTTTCTGGTTTATAGCGAGAGCATGTGAGGAGTTGGAGTTGGCACACCTGGGTTGCTTGTGTGCACATTAGAGGGTGCGACGGTGAGAACGCACTTGTCTGCTGGTCAGAGTGTGTGCTTCGTGCCGGGGCTTCGACTGGAGATAAACAAGGCCATTTGTCTGGTACTGCAGCAGCTCACCTGTCGTTATAACTCAAGCGCCAGGCGGTGTCGGCCCCGGTCATCTATCAATCACGCGTGTCAGGATGCCACAACAGAACAAGACGCGGCTGACAGCGGTGGAGATACGGTACAACGCCGCAGGGACACATTTTGTCAGTTTTAGAGGGAAACCGAAAAAGCAAAGCACAGAATACAAACTGTGCTTATTTTAACCTTGCAGAAAAGTGCCTTGAAGTGGATGAATGAATGCTTGGCTGCATTCAAATACCCCAATACCCAGTTTTCCTGGGAGACTAAACTTCTCGCCAGAATTGACATCGAACACTGCAACAGTAACTACAGTACTACTGTAGAAAACGAGTACCGGTACATCTTCAGAATTTCTGCATCAACAAGTATCAGTTCTGTTGACTGAACAATAAAAGCTAAACAGATAATCACAACTAGTCACAATCACGTAATATCATCCATTGCTCTCCAAAAACACTGGATCCTAGTTTTCCCATGGTGCACCTCAACAGAAACCCATTCTTTCTACAGGCTTTACTTGGTGAGCAACATGGGTAAAATTGGTGCACTGCCCCTTTAATTTAACAGAAAACAGCCGTAAAATGATTGTTCTAGAAGCTACATATACATTAACTACAACTGTAATTGTTTCAGTGCTGATTGTGGGGACTACTGCATACAATCCAATTAAATCCATCCTTTCAGCAACTTTTGGTAAATAAAAAGTTTATCATAGCGTTTCCATCACCTTCGTACGAATACATCCAAGAAGCAGCGACAAGATGACATATCAAACAAAGCTTTCCATTGCTGCTTCACACCTAAGATGGCATTTATGTTTTATTAATGATTTTGTCACTGTTGTGTTGTTTTTGTCAGCTGCTATGGTTATAGACGGGGCTGTCATGCAGCAAGGACCCCTGTTTGGGCTGAATTATTTATTCATACTCCCTGGTAGAGCCCAGGCATGTTACAATGAGTGGCTGCATGGCTTTGACTAGAGAACGTAAGGTAAAGCTCATGATCTTAATTACCTGCTATATTTTGATGTTGTTTGTGTGTATTTACTTGAGAGTAAGTTTTTCATCTCGCCTTTTGTTTAATTTTACCTTCCTGCCTCTTTTTTCCTTTTGCTTTAACCAAACAGTGACAGTAAAGTTGCTGTTGAGAGGTGTAAACACATTTCTCCTGAGTTTCTGGGGTTTCTACTCAAGTGTAAATAAACACACTCTCTTGAGGATCGGCTGTGTAGCTATTCTTGTATTGGGGAGTCAGGAGCAAAAGCTGCATATGGGCTCCAGTAAATTGTGATGCTGTGATATAATAATCCACCTTTCACTTACTTACATACAAACATGTTTCCACTCAATGAAATGTACAAACATACAAACATGTTTCTATCCAATTCCAAGCAGAGTTTAGGTGAACTTTTGAAATGTTGCAAACCATTTTATATGGATTACACGTTTCTATGAACTTGTTTTGAGCGAATGAACTCCGCTCCGGGCTAAGTGAGGCTCTGCCTGTAAACAGAGTAGAAGAAGTTGGAGCAGGAAAAAACAAAAATGGTAACCAATCGAACTGATGATTTGACTAGTGCACGATAGAAAAATGGAGAGAGGTCATTAGGAGTGTGTTTCAATAAAGTTTCCTTTGTTGTTTCATGCTGCCCAGAGATAAAGACAAGCATTCCCACATTAACACACCAGAAACATGTGAGTTAAATGTTCACGACGTCAGAACTCCACCTCGAACGCACTTCTAACGCGATACTTCAAAATGGCCATAAGAACATTGGAATGGGGCTTCTGTCCGAACACAGTGCGTGAATCCGTGGTGTGACTCAACCTCTCCGACACAGCTGCCTCGCGATGTGATTTACAGCGAAGGCTGCTGGGAATGACGGCGTCATTACGACGGGGTGTTTATGGGAAACTGCCATTGAGCAGCTTAAGGGACATTAAAGCTCTTTTGAAACACTCCTGACACCTGAGGTTTATCCTGCAGAAGAAATACGTGTCTGGTGTTTGTCAGTACAAACTGAAATAAATCGGATGATCTCTTATTCCTCAGTGATTTTTTTATCATCAGGCAAACCGTCTCTCCCTGTCTGTCAAACTTAAATGTTTGCTAGCCACTTATTTTCTCCATCCGCCCCGTCTCCAGACCCCACCCACCCGTATTCCTTCCCCTCCGTCTTCCCATCTCTCATTCCCCGCAGCTCAGCGATTGTTCTTGTTATTGCTGAGGAGTGCACAGGGGGGTTTTGGTGTCAGTGCATATGTGTTTGACGACGAGGTGGCGCTGGTGAAAAATGAGGCCGGTGGTGGCAATTTATCAATACTTGAGCGGCGTTCGGGGCAGAGGGAGGCGAGGCCACGCAAAACACGACACTGAGGGTTTTTCTGTGTGAGGTCGGGCGTGATGAAATGGATGCGGTTTCTCCTCCGCTGCCTCAGACAGTATGGGGAGGATAGATGAGGGGAAACAGAGCGGGGAGGGGAGGGGGGACTTTTTCCCTCTATCTGCAGGCTTCCACTTCCACATCAAGCACTGGCATTTCTCCCTCAGCTACTCCCTCCGCAACATCCCCATCACCCCTCCTCCTCCCTCTCCTATCCCAGGGAGTCAGTCTTTAAGGGTTTGCTCATGCGACACACACTTTTCCCTCCTTTTTCTCTTCCCTGTGTAATTTGTATCTCTGTTGGCGTGGAAACAGATGACAGAATGCCGATACAGGGAATGAAACTCTTTCACAGTCCAATGATGCCATGTCAATGCTCCCTCTCGCTCCCACATTCCCTTTAACTTTCAAACCATCTCTTGATTTATCTCCCTCCTTATTACCTGTGCTCTCAACCCCCTAAATCAGCACGTGCACACACACACACACACACACACACGTGCACACACCCACACCCTTTCCTCCCCTACACTTTCCGACCTTTTTGCAATTCATCTCCTTCGCTATCGTCTCCTCTCCCAATCCCCCACTTTTTATTGCATAAACAGACAAATACACACACACGCGCACACACACACACACACAGTTACTGTACTATGCATGTGAGCCGGCTCGATGCCTGCAGCTGCCGCAGGCACACTGTGAAGCTCTCTCCACTGGGAGGGATGCATGGAGGGAAAGACGCAGCAAGGCAACGGAGGGTCAAATGATTGAAAGCAGCAAAATAGAACAGAAATCAGGGATAAGAAAAAAAGAGGTGATTAATAATAAATAAATAAATAAATAAAAACCCTTTTGGCTGAAAGTTGTCCTTCACTAGTTCAAAATGACTAATGACTCCATCTGTTAATAGCTCAACAAAAAGCTAAATGCGCCAATTCCTTCATCTCGCTGCCAGATAAAGGAGGAGTCACGCAGCACAGATTAGAGAAGGCTGAATATATACAAAGCAAATGCACATTTGGATGAAGCCGAGACTGGAAGAAAAGTGGGAACAATAAGAGAAGAAGGTATAACTAGGAGGAGAAATAAGGAAAGGAAACAGGAGAGCAATAGAGGAGACACCTGAGGGGATCCGTAAGTGGAGAAACTAAGTAAGTAAGTGACTTCATCGTAACTCCAGCTTTGATTTCGACATCAAATTAAACCGGGAGTAGGGCTGCACAAAAAATCGTTAAAAAAATCGCGATCTCGATTCACACATACACGTGATCTGATTTCTACACACAGCGATTCTGAAGCATTTTATATCTCGAGCTGCATCACAAAGCGACACATTTTTGAAGCGCCCCCAAACGCAGCACTGCCGCTGCCTCCTCCCTCAACCTATGGTAAAGCGTCTTTACAACACGTGATTCAGTGGAGGAAACCGCCTGCAGTTGAGTGTTTGGAAAGAGTGAAGGTGCGTGTCCACAGGGGCGATTTTAAACGCGTGTGGACGCGCCGCTTCCCAGTATTGCACGCTTGGTGGGCTGCCACTAGAGGATGATTGACAGGCGCTCGCCTTCAAACAACACATTTTTGCGAGCGTTCGCGAGCGTTCCCGAGGCGGCGAGTCGAGCCCGGAGCCTCTGATTAGCATAAAGTAGATTCGACTTCAACTTTAGGCAAATGAGGAGCGGCCAACTCGCGCGCCGTCTCTTGACATTCGTCGCAACGCTACCAGAATGCATTGCACGGCTTTTCACATAGACAATGAATGGGACGCGGGAAAACACCGCTGCCTGTGGACACGCACCTTGAAGGTAGCCTACGTGTCCACAGGCAGCGGTGTTTCCCCGCGTCCCATTCATTGCGCCGGGCTCGACTCGCTGCCTCGGGAACGCTCGCGAAAATCTTCTAAACTGAATCTTGTCGATCTAAAATAAAGACAGATTCAGCAACTGCATAGCTTATTTCTCGCTTAAAATGTTTTCAGAAACACCTTTCGGTGAACTATTTTCGTAAAATAAGAGAAAGATTCCAAACGAGCCGCCATGTTGGTCTGCGTGAACTCCGGAGCAGACAGGACAGCTGTGAAAGCGATCGTCCAATCAGGTGCAGCCATGAAGTGTGCGCGTGATTGTATGAAGGAGAGCGCCTGTCAATCATCCTCTAGTGGCAGCCCACCAAGCGTGCAATACTGGGAAGCGGCGCGTCCACTCGCGTTTAAAATCGCCTCTGTGGACACGTATTATTATCATCAGGTAGCCTACGTGTCCACAGAGAATTTTTTTTTTTTTTTACTTTTGTAAAAATTACTTATCTTCCAATGATAGAACTACTACTATGCCTCTGCCAAAGCAACAAACGTTTTTTTGTTTTGTTAAAGTTAATCAGTGCAATTAACATTTTGTGGAAAAAAAATCGTGCAAGAGAATCGTGATCTCAATTCTAAGCAAAAAAATCGTGATTCACATTTTTTCCAGAATCGTGCAGCCCTAACCGGGAGCATTCATGTTCATGTTCAGTTTCATGTTCATGCACATACAGAGAGAATTAGAAAACGGTGCAGGATATGACAAAGTGACTTTGCACTAAACATTAACGCAAATTTGACTCATGGTGGATGTCTTAAACCAGCTAAACAGCTCCATCAACCTGACAGGGAATGATAATTCTCTGTAGACCTTGTTCAAGTTACATGTAGTCACATGACCCACTGTTAATATCAAGAATAGTGATTCGTGCAGCTTTAAATTACACTCCTGGTTTGACATAAGCTATAGTTGTAGATTATTTTTAAGACAAATTAACCCCTAATTCTCTTCCCTGACTTTGATTTACTTTCTGTGTGTGGGAGAAAGAAGAAGAGTGGAGGACAGTGAGACAGAAGGCGAGAGGAAAAAATATCATTAAAGCTTTGTGCCCCTGAGTCACCTGGACACTTTTTTATTAACTGTCCCTTAGAAGCAGAGTTTGCATCAAAACTGTTTGCTCCACAGTCGGGGTCAGCCTGGGACACACACACACACACACACACACACACACACACACACTATTTGACCATAAAAGATTCATTCTAACCTTAATGCAAGTCCATTTTGAGATGAGAAATTATTTCATAAACAAAAGCTTTGTCCAAAATCAAAGCAAAACTGCATAAAGACTGCATATGAGAACACAAATGACTAATTTGTGCACTTGTTTTTCTGGGGACAATAGCTTTATTTTTGCTTGTATAAGCCGACCAAAGTCCAACATGAAGTGACCTATAAGGAAAACCCATGCACACACACCTTCATCCATGGTGGCCTGATTGGACAATAACTAAGCCTCAGCAGGTTGATCTGGACTATAAGGAGGATGAGATGTGGTGGTGTTATGTCAACTACATAGTCAGTGACATAGTGTACATCCAAGTGACCAGTTTAGAGCGGTTGGAGGGAGCTGAAGCTCTTCAGTGTTAACTGGAGGACTGAGCTGAAGAGCCAGTGAGAGGACCTCCAGCAGCGAGCCGTGCCCGAGTAACAATACCGTTTTTGAATGAGAGGTTCAGCTCCATACAGAGCTCATCGCTCCAACCTTCAGCTGCCTCTACACCGTCTCCATGACATTTCGCAATTTTGAAAAGGGCACTAAAGTTTGTATAACAGCATGAAGTTGATTGAAACAATCTCCATAGTTGAAGCTGAAGAGTCTCCTGATGGATTAGCGATAGGATTCGTTCCACATCGTGACATTCCCGATTCCATTCCAGCTGCGATCTTTGTTGCATCATCAGCCCTCTTCCTGTACTTCCTGTCTCATCATAATGTCATACAACATTGGATGGATGGATGGATGGATGTTTTGGACTTCTGTTTGAGTAGAAGCTTGTTGAATTAAAGTCTTTACTGTGCTGCCACATTCGTTTGAGGGGTTATGGAAAAAAAGAAAATGAGGATAGTACCACCTCTTGCACTTCTGGAAATAATCTACCAAGAAATGTTCCACTTGTTTTCTTTTTCTCCTGTTGATGGAGATGGAGAAGCGCAGTGAATTAAATACTAAAGACATGTATGATGGCATTTAGGCATCAGTAAAATCACACATCCATTCAGCAATAAAAGCAATCAAAAGAAGAAGAGGAAGTTAAATTGAGGAAAGAGCGGCACATCACTCCATCACTCCAAGCACTGAGAAGTTTTTATCCTCCTGCCATGACTCCTTTATGTTACAGGCATTGATTTTTCCACCCTCTTGCTCTTCCCCTCGCTCCCTCTGCACCCCTGTTGTTTAACTCCTCTGTTTCGGATCTTTTCATCTCCTTTCCTGCTGCTCCGTCTTTCATGTCTCTTTCCTGTCTCTTTGACGGAGACAGAAACTCTATTCCTCTTCCTCTGCCACCCAGGGACACAACCCACAGTCCGCCGCCGAGCCGCTCGCTCCCCGACACGATCTGCAGGCGGACGGAATTCAGCCCCTCACGTACTAGAGCTCAGTGCGAATGACTCAATCAGAGATAACCGGTGACCCGCGTTCACAACGTGCCTAAAAGCGAGTGGATGCAACATTGCAAACGTAGACGCCCGAGAGGCAGAAGCGAGGTTTTCGGTGAATCAGATTACCGTTTTGGAGTTCCATGAAACTCTGACAGCGACTTCTCCAGTCTTAAAGCATGTTTTACTTCAGAGTGGTGACTACAGCACCACATGCACAATGATTCCCGTGCATTACCTTGTTTCTGTCACGATTTCATTACGAACCGGAAATAGTTTTCCACTTCTCGACAGACTGCATGGAGGGACGGAGCCGCCTGTTCCCACTGTTAACCCGGGCGAACTGAATTCATGTACGCGGCGAAGTCGGCACCCACGAACCCGTCTCCTTTACCGTGGCCAACACATTTATGCACGAGGAGCAGAAATGCTCCTTTGCGAGGATGCATTCCCACTCCCTTTGTGCGCTCACGTCACGTTTGGGATTTGGAATAATCAGACATTTAAATCTAGTGATTCATGTTGTACACAGACATGCATTTTGCATTTGTTTCGGATAGTTCAGCACAGAAATAATGCCAATGGAAAGACAATCAGGGTTTGAAAGTTGTGCTGAGCGACGCAAAAAAATGGACAAGAATCAATAAATTACCATTTCATGACACAAACGGCAAACTGGGCTGGATCAATGTCATGCTGCATCGGGGGAAAAAAAGGGTGTGACCAAGTTATGTGCATTACATGTAAACGACCGCTTGTTTGCAACAATAATGAGATCTTCTCGTCCTTTCTTTCCAATTAATTTTGTGAAATATCTTATGGGACATCCTGCTAACAGACAATAAACCCCCCCTAATGGTTGTGTTCCTGCCAAAAGTGAGATCGCTCTGTTACGTTAATTAAGAGATCACATGCCTGAAGTGTAGGTGTCGGATGAAATGCGCCTGCGGCCTGTCGAGTGAGTGAGAGGGTAAGACAGAGGGCGAGGCCTGGAGGACCCTGCTGCAGCCCTGCATACTCAGCACAAAGCCTCTCTCTCCTGCCTCAGTCTCTTTGTAGCGAGGCTGATCAAAGAGCAGCGCGCTCAAGAGGATTCACCACGTCAGGGAGCTTCCAACCGGATGAACACGGACTTCCCATCGTGTTTCCCAGTGGGGCGCGCTGAGGGATGCGAGCGTGCACACACGCTCGTGTGAGCTGCCGCACGTCGGCCCCGCATGTTCGTTTCTACGCACGTCGTAAAAGTAGTCGGGGCGAGAATGACGATTGAGTTTTTCTTTCTGCAAACGGACCGCGGCTTTGATCCGTAATGAACAAGGTAGGGTCGATGTGAGCACTGCTGCCTGTTATTTCAGATGAGGCTCACAGGATCAAAAGCTTTTTTTTCCCCCTCACCTCCAACTTCCAGCTCTCTCTTTCTGCCTGCGTCTCCCTGCTTAACCTCAGGTGTCCTTGGCTCACCTCTTAAACTGCTGCAGGATGGAGGTGTGCACCATCACTGAAACAGACAGCCGGGCCAAAAGCTCCGGTCTCTCGGCAAGAAAACAAAATCCCAACAAGCTACAGGAATGCGGCTCGGTTGCTGACCTCTGACCTCCCTGCTGTTTCCTCACAGAAAACACAGTGTTTGTAATGTTTGACATTTGACAATTTCACAGGTTTGATTTAAACTGTATCTTTCCTTTGAACCGTAATAACTTGTTTCTGGCAAATCGTGAAACAATCGGAGGTTTTTCAGAGTGTTTGTCCTCCTCTACAATAAATTTGCTTAATTCAAACAGCAAATTGGATGAAAATGATTACGCGTTCTACCAACAAACCTGGCTTTACTCTAGGATTTGGGGAAATTCCTCGATGAGTCACTTGCTCTTTGAAGCCTGAGTAAATCCCCCCCTCCCAAGGTACGCCATATACAAGTTAAGTGTGTCTGTGTGAAACCACACGTGTACTGCGTTTTCTCTCACTTACGTCAGTCTTTGCTTGGTGTATCTACACCGGGGAAGTGCGTGCGGAGGTACTCTCTGGAGCGACAGTCGGCCTGTGGAAGAGGAGAGGGAGGATGAGGATGGAGGGAGCCAGAGGGAGAGAGAGAGAGAGAGGAAGAGAGAAGAAAAGATCCCACATTAACAAACCGTTTTGCGATCTGAGGTGAAAATGCAACTACACACCCTGAACACGTTTGAAATTAAAATGAAGTGCCTTGATGCCGACTTCACACAGAACAAACAGAGCTCTTCTGTTTGCTGCCAAATCTGACAAACAACGTAAATCACTGAGAGACACAGTGGGTTGTTTGTACAAATTTTACTCAGGCAACATAACTAAACCAACTAAACATCATTATACAGCGCCTCTACGCAGGTCCCAACATCAGAAAGCTCTTTCTATGATCTGCTTCGTGGCTTCAGAACTGACAAAAATGAACCATTTATTACTCTTTCTTAGATATTAAACTACGGTTGACCGTCTTGAACCTCAGTATTGAAAAAAAACTAAACTTTTCAACCAACAGCAGCGGTTTAGAAACGCGTTAACCTGCAACACGTAACTCTCCTCTACAGCGCCTTGAGCATATATTGTAGCCAAAGGCTCTTTTTGTATGCTGGTGCTGCATTGAGACACAACCTGTCATTCATTATGAAGCCAAGAAAAACGTGTAAGGGGATACTAGTTCATTTATTGTTGCATGGTTAATGGTTAATGATAGGCCGTCATCATCCAAAAGCACAGGAAGGGAAAGCTGTTAAAGACAATGGATGGATGAACGCTTTATGTTGGTCGTTTAACTTCTTGACCACATTGGAAATCTGTGTTCTCACTTTAACACGTCATCCCTTGGATTGGTGGGTTGGATGGATCGATACATTTTTTGCTGTTTTTTTCTCAACAGCATCAAACAGACGTTACAAAACCAGCTTTTCATCAATGCTTTGATTTGGTGAAGCTGTTTGAATTCATAAACCTGGTCTTCTCTGATCAAACTCCTCCAAAGTACCTCCATGTAGACACTGACAAGGTTTCATCAATAGCATCACAACTGCTGTTTTGTAAATGTTGTCCTAGATACCTACCTACTGTTACCAAATCTGTGCTGCTGCCTGTCTTGGCCAGAACTCTTTTGAAAAAGAGATTTTTAATCTCAATAAGATGTTTTCCTGGTTAAATAAAGGTTAAAAAATAATAATAATACGCCGGGTTATCAAATATGGTCCTGTCTGAGTTCATAACATCAACCCAGAGGTGCTCGGTGAATCGCAAGCAGTTGACTGGTTTCCTTCAGCAGTAAGAAGCCAAATAAACTATTTTGTTGTGATTTAATTTGCAATAAAAATGTCACTGAAGTTTCTACATGGAGACGGTCATTTCTAAAAGAGTCCGAAGTAATGTGGGTTCTTTCGTCATCTAGACATAAATACAGATATACAAATATACCACTGGCTGCACGGTGGTGTAGTGGGTAGCACTCTCGCCTCACAGCAAGAGGGTCCTGGGTTCAATTCCCGGGTCGGCGCGGGTTCCTTCTGTGTGGAGTTTGCATGTTCTCCCCGTGTAAGCGTGGGTTCTCTCCAGGTTCTCCAGCTTCCTCCCACAGTCCAAAGACATGCAGGATGGGGATAGGTTAATTGGTGACTCTAAATTGCCCATAGGTGTGAATGTGAGATGTGAATGGTTGTCTTGTCTCTACATGTTGGCCCTGTGATAGACTGGCGTCCTGTCCAGGGTGAACCCTGCCTTCACCCAATGACAGCTGGGATCGGCTCCAGCCCCCCCGCGACCCTAAATACAGGATAAGCGGTAGAAAATGGATGGATGGATGGATGTTCTTTGTACCATCGACACACACAGTTCCGTAGTAGTTCCTATGTACTAATGTGAGGTTCTGGAGCTCTGAGAGACCACAGACCGCTACAATACCTTTTGCCTCAGAATCTTAATGCTGAAACGCTTTTTCAACGCAGCATCACGCAAATTAAATGCGTTATTGGCCTCATTCATCATTCCTAGGTCTTTGCAAACCTGATGAGTGTGTTATGGGAGAAAAACACCAATTAAAGTGAAGTCATATAAACGATTTAAAAAAAACAACACCTGCACACACACACTAATTGAATCAACTCTTCACTGCCTGCGAACGTTGACTCATACCCATCGTGTTTGTTCAGACATACAAAGAGCCTGTGGTGATGAGAATGAGTGTGGCAACCTGCAGTCGCTAACGAGCTAACCTGCTGTACTGTTTCCGTTCCTGCACAGATTGCCGCTCCCTGCCTAGTGGGGGTAAAAATACTCAGAGTTGAGAGGCAGATCGAGGTAGAAGCTACAGCTGGAGAAATGTCGGCAGTAACACCGGGCCATCCGCTGCGTCTGCTATTCCCTGCTCCAGGTACACAAACTCGAAGACAATCTGTGGAGCTGTGTCAGCAAAAGAATGTGTCCGCTTTGTATTCATGACCTTTGGGTCAGCTTTTAGATGCTGGGAACTATTTTGTTCTGCCGGCCTGTTAGTTCACCGCTTCAGACCGGAGAACTATTGGATGGATTGCCGACTACTTTAAAGTGAGACACTGGGGCGGCCGGTGGCGCAGTGGTTAGGGCAGCCACCCCATGTACAGAGGCTTAACGTCCTTGAGGCGGACGTGGGCTCCCCTCTGAGAGATGCTACAGAACACTGTACATCAAAACAACCAGACACAAGAACAGTTCCTTCTGACAGGCCGTCACTCTGACGAACACTTAACATCAGTCATACGTGGTAAATAACCCTCTAACACCAGAATTATCCACGGCTGCCATCGTAGATCATCATTTTACAGTTTTAAAAACATGTAAATAATGCACAGAAGCACTCTGTCTATGTATATCCATTCACAATTAATTCGTTTGCATTATTTGTTTTGTTCACAGAACACTTGAATTATGTACACACATCTTAGTTCTATTATGTTCTTATTCACAGTATCCTAGCTTCTATTTCTGTTAAGTGCATTGGGAGAGTTGCAAAATGCTCAGTTAAATTCCTCGGAAATTCGGATTCTGAAAGGCAAGCCGGTGCACGGAACAATCAGCTTCCTGTGAGGATCTACTGGCGGCTATGGTCATAACTTAGTGTGTGCGAGACGATACACAACTGGAGAGTTTCATCAAAAGATGGGCAAAGATCATTGCCTTAACTTTGGCAAGTGTTTGATTTACAGATCATTCAATCACCTGCCAGTATCTTTTGAGACATGAGAGTGATATCCATCTTGTCTTCCAACCTTTGGCAGGAAAGCCATATAAGCTTTATATTTCCCAAAATGTAAAACCTTTAAAGGGAATGGGGAATGTCACTGAGGAAGCCCTAATTTGACCTAAAACCTAATTTAATAGTGTGAACCTAAACAAACTGTTAATAAGCAATAAAGAACTGTGGTGGAGAGCCCAGAGTGGGCCGGAGGGGATCTGGTTCGGGAGCCACTGGATTTCATCCCTGCTTTTTGCGGACGATGTGGTCTTGTTGGCTCCTTCGAGCCAGGACCTCCAGCATCTCCTGGGGCGGTTTGCAGCCGAGTGTGAAGCAGCCGGGATGAGGATTAGCACCTCCAAATCTGAGGCCATGGTTCTCGACCGGAAAAAGATGGCTTGCTCCCTCCAGGTCGGGGGAGAGTTCCTGCCTCAAGTGGAGGAGTTTAAGTATCTTGGGGTCTTGTTCACGAGTGAGGGAAAAAGGTGGATCGGTGCAGCGGCTGCAGTAATGCGGTCGCTGTATCGGTCCGTAAAGAGAGAGCTAAGCCGAAAGGCGAAGCTCTCGGTTTACCGGTCAATCTACGTTCCTACCCTCACCTGGTCATGAACTTTGGGTCATGACCGAAAGAATAAGATCCCGGATACAAGCGGCCGAAATGAGCTTCCTCCGCAGGGTGGCGGGGCGCTCCCTTAGAGATAGGGTGAGGAGCTCCGTCACACGGGAGGAACTCGGAGTAGAGCCGCTGCTCCTCCACATCGAGAGGAGCCAGTTGAGGTGGCTCGGGCATCTGCATCGGATGCCCCCTGGACGCCTCCCTTAGGAGGTGTTCCAGGCATGCCCCACCGGGAGGAGACCCCGAGGAAGACCCAGGACATGCTGGAGTGACTATGTCACCCGGCTGGCCTGGGAACGCCTTGGGGTCCTCCCGGAGGAGCTGGGGGAAGTGTCCGGGGAGAGGGAGGTCTGGGCTTCCCTGTTCAGGCAGCTGCCCCCGCGACCCGGTCCCGGATAAGCGGAAGAAAATGGATGGATGGATGGATAGATGGTGTAGAGCACTATATATTGTATATTCGCGACACAATGGAGGGAAAATCTGTGGTAAATTGAAGAGAAAATGACAGCTGTGAGAGAAAAGAAAACCCTCCACTGAACCCTGAATAGTTCAGGGTTTCCTCTGGCCACAGGCCCTGGCAAGGTGGAAATGCACAGGTGAACTCTCTGTAGGACCTTTTAGTACATTTGTGTCACACACACACACACACACACAAAAAGGTGTCTGAGTCCTGCCTTTGGTCCAATGGCCCGGGGCAGATCTCTATCCTTCAGCCCCCAAAGCCCCTTAAAGCCCTGCAGCGATGCCAGTCTGCCTCCTCCTTTCTAAATCCCTCCTTCCTTTTCCAAATCATTTTTATAATCCTCCGTCCCCCTGGAATCCACCTCCCCTCACACACTTTTTTCACAACAAATCCATTTTATCATAATCATATCTAATCATTCAACTCCCCCCCCCCCCTCACGATCCCTATGCTTCCCGCTCCCTCCTCCCACCAACCCCAGGGCTGCTCTTTCATGCGTCTCCAACCTTCCTCCCATCTCTCTCTCTGGAGGTCCGGAGTCCAGTGGCTGAAGCATCAGAATGTCAGACCGCCATATATTAACATTTAGACAGCCTCTGGGCCCAGAGGGGAGCTCCAGTTTAAAAATCAGTCACATCCTCTCTGCATGTTCAGGAAGGCCGACTGGTACAGCTGGCACCAGCGGAGCGCCGGTGTCAATCTTCATGGAGTTTTACCCCGTCAGCTGTCCGACGTTACCGCTTCATGGGTATGCAGGCTTCTGTCTCGCTCACGTTTTCCTCTACTGCTGTCTGTTCCTGTTGGATTCCACTAAAAACGCATTGTGTTGCCATCAGTGTCAAGTCAATAAGAGATTCAGGCTTCTGCACAGAGAATCTAGTTTTAAAAAGACAAAATAGGGATATTTATGGGCCACTTTGGATGGAATTTTTCAATATTAATTAGCCTGATTAAAATGCTCTACGAAACATCGGACCCATCTTAGTTTCCCAGAGCCCAAGGTGACATCTTCAGCTTGTCTTGTCTGACAATCTAAAACCCAAAGATGCTCAATTTACACAGATATATAAAACAATTTAAAAACAGAAAATCCTCAAATTTGAGCGCCTAGAGCAATGTCAGTCAGTCAAACAAACAGTCGTTCCACCACCTTGGCCCAGAATGTAATATTTACATAATCACTGGATGAATCGCCAAAGTATTTCCATTTCCATTAGTCCAATACTTGAAGTAGGAGGCCTAGATTCAAAATGAGGATGGAAATGTGCTGCTTTCCTCGACTTTGCTTAACGATAACCAAACAGTCGCTGATAAAGACTCCCTAATGTATCTAAATGACCACTCACTCAAACACAAAACTCATGTGAGAAATCCAAGTCAAAGCGAAAGGACTTAAATACACAGAAAAGTGAGACATGTTATTCAGTGAGACAGGACGGTATGAAATCCCTGTTAGGCAGTCTCAGTGATTTCCTGCTGCTGTCGTCAGCTCCATCCATATGTGTGTATATGTGCGTGCTCACTATAGGCTGGGTTTGTGGTACTGCGGCGGTGACAACAACCAAAAATACACTAGCTCTGCAGGCCTGAATTATTCAGAGAGTGGAGATGGAGCAGCAGGAGGGGGGGGTTGGAGTTAGATGGATGGATGAGAGACGGCGGCGACAGAAGAGGAAAACAGTGCAGCGAGGACGAACGAAGTTGGAGGGAACAAGGAGGGAGGAGAAAGTTGAAAAAGTGGGGATTCTTAAAAAACAAAAGGCACACACTCACACTTGACACACGCAGGTTGGTTGTGGCGACACGAGAGACAACACACACACACACACACACACACACACATGTGCCTGCTGGGGAGCACAATGAATTCTTGCATCTGAAGACTGCAGCAATAAAACAAAAAAACATACAAATTTTTTTTTTAAATCCTTACGTCTTACACACAAATATAACCCGGCTTCAATATCTGCACAAAAAACACACATCAGCAATATCTCACACACACACACACACACACACACACCCTTATACCCACACATAAAACCCACTCCTGAAGCTCCTTTATTCAATGCATGCTGGCTCCTCATCGGCCATCACTCACATTGAAATTCCATCTGTTTTTGCAATCTGGGAGTGCAGCTGCGGAGCTTATACGTTTCCTGTCTTCTCGCCCGGCACAGAAGGCGGATGTATGGAAACCCAAAAAATGCAGACTGGAGACCGCGGAGCCGCATTTATTGCCTCTTAGTTGGGAAATTGTACGCATCAAATATCCAAAACGGTCTGCGAGGAGAGTTTTTTTTTTTAGCATGGGCAGCTCTGCAGGGACTTTGTTTTAGTACCGTTGCGGATCAACACCAGCTCCACAGAAACCACAACCCCGTCTGATAGGGAACTTCTAGGGAACTGTGTGTGACACAACGAGGCCAACTTCAAAATTAACTCTGTGACTAAATGAACAGTGTACAGGTGACTTCTGTAAAACGAGAGGGAACATAATTACTGACTTCCGCTCAGTGCAAAGCACTCAGACAGAGAGGAGAGCTCTGGAAATAGGCTGTTACTGTATGTCTCAGGGAGCTCCTCAGAGTCCCATTACTGGTGGATGTCTACCCATCAGTGTGTGGTAGAGGAGGAGGAGGAGGAGGAGGAGGAGGAAGAAATGGATATCATCCTTAGGATGATGACCGATGGACCAAATGCAGCCCAAGACTACACACATGACATAAACAAACCAAAGCTTATCGGTGACGCACATTATTGGGGAAACTCCGCGTATGAATGGCAGTGTTTCATTTTTTTTTTTACTCTCATCGCCATGAAAAATAAAAAAACTAGCACCTGGATAACTGACTGAAATCCATTTTTTGTACTTCCTGTCTGACTGAAGGCTGAGAGGCGACTGATGATCGTAAAGAGGAGGTTCTCCATTGACGGTATTAATATTAATATCCTCTCTGTCCCTCTCCGTGTGTGTGTGTGTGTGTGTGTTGACAGAATGTCTATATGTGCTTCACTATGATTCTGATGATATAATAATAAGATGTAGTTGTTGACAGTGATATTTAGCAGGCATGAGCAATTGTTGATGCATTATATATGCTCATCAAGCACGGCTGACGTAAGAGAAGGTTGGAGGGTGCAACAGCTGAGTCGGGATGGCGCTGGAGGACACAAACAGGAAACAACAAACACGTCTCTTGGTGAGGTATACGCGTCCTTTACTTCGTTGTACTTTTGAGGGAGAACCCACTGAAATATTCATCTGTGACATGATAAAACAGAGTGAAAATCAGTGTTATAAAGCCATTAAACTGACTGACGAGGGATATCACTCACACAGCAATATTGAAAGTTTGCTAAGTGCCATGAGCTCGTTGTCACATCAGACCAAGAAAGGCTGAAAACATCATATGCAGGATTACTTATTAGGCAATTAAAGAGTAATATAATCTGGCCGTAAACAAACAGTAGTGTGAATGATGCTGGGAAACACAAACATCATTCCTCTTTCACTTCACCATTACAGCCAAACTCTTTGCTCCTATTGGTCAAAGTCAACCTTGTGAGTTGGAGTCGACTAAATAGAAGGTCATGTTGATTTTCTATCTAATATTTTTGGACAAAACTAAGTCAAATTAACCCTTTCTTGCCATTGACTTGCAGTTATTGTTACACTCATTGCTACAATCACCACGTGAGCAGGACTGACAGAGCACCAGTGTGGTTTGTCTGGGAACATTCACTTCCAGAGAATTAGGTTTCACTTCTACGGGGCCATTAGAGCTATTAACAGACTGCCAAAGGAGAGGAAGGAACAGGAAATGTGCCTGTGCGTGCAGCATATGTACATACTGTAAGTGCTTGCGGCTCTCTGTAAGGGTTTGTATGGTGATGTCTCTGTGTGTATGCATGTTCTGTATCTGTGTACAGTCTGAGCAGAGAGGTCAGAACGGTGAGCTTCTGACCCGCAGGGCGTTTTCTAAATTGAACATGTAGGAGGGAAAAGTTGGTAATGCTTTTTTTTTTTAGGAGTCTGAATACTTTCTTGAAAGATTCCTTGTGAAAAGTATGTGATTTGGTCCTAATTAAGATGAGAGTTCTGGGACTGTATTTGTAGTTTAGTTCATGTCTGTGAAGATTCTCAGACGTTCAGGTCCTGGTGATCGTTGAAAGCTTTACTGTAGGAGACTGGACGTGATGTAGGCGTTTGAAGATGGTTCTCCTCGGAGGCTAACCGAGTTCAGGTATTTGAACAGGTCTCTTTTCAGAGATGGTCGTTCCAGGATTGATAAAAAATTGGCTTCTTTAACATCTCTCTCTTTGCAAGAATGAGAACTCACTGCATTGGACCACACACACCACATTGGGTATTTTGTCCTTGGGGTGTTGCTGGGCTTGAAGTGCACAGGGATGTGGTGTTTGTTGAATATCCTCCTGTTTCTCAGAGACACCCGCAATGTATGGGATGAATGTTTTTTTGTTGTTGTCGTTTTCTTCTCAGTCCATGTTGTGTCTCTTTATGATGTTGTTGAATGGCCAGTCAGGGTATCCACGAGTGTTTAGAGCTTCCCTGATGTGTTTTTGCTCTGTCTCCTTTCCCTCCTGTACTTGCTGCCGGAGGGTTCTGATGACGCCCAACTTGTGGTCCAGTTAGGGGTGCGAGTCAAAAAGCAGGTATTGATCAGTGTGTGTGAGTTTTCTGATGCTGTTTGATGCTGTTATCCAACATCTATAACTAACTCCAGATACCGTTAAAAAATTACAGAATTTGAGTGGAAAAAAACATTAGATCATTATCAACAAATGACCATTATTCATATTTTAATGAGAGCATATTTTTCCTCCTCCAACTATCATTTTCAGAGAGGCAACTTCTTCAAAAACCTAAAGCAAGTGCAGTTGCCTCCGATAAAGCTGTCAAAGACGACCATGACCTGGATGACTGAGAGTTTTCAGACATTCTCGCTTAATCATTTAAACTATGAGAAAATATTAAAAAGTGTCCATCGCAAGTTTTTATAACTCAACGTCTTCAAAAGCTAAATGTTATTTCGTTTGATTTAAAAATGTCTTTGCATCAGATAATATGAATCCATGTGAGTTTTACATTTGTGCTTGAAAATCAGTTACCAGGATTTATCGATTATGAAAATGGCTACCTAATCTCCACACTAGGCAAGGACCAAAAACATTTGTATGAGGGAAAGTTTCATCATCATCCCAAATACGCAAGTATCCTCATTATCAGTTACCAGGAAACGAGTCATGCTCAGACAAAGGAAAGAAGAAGAAGATGAATTCCCCTAATAGGCCACTACATGTAATCTATGTTTGTTGTAACGTGAGCACAGCTGAGCCCAATTTCATCCACTTTGCTGCAGCTTTTGTCACTTTGAAGCTCGTAGCTAAATCCGCAAATATGAGGTTAACGCTGCTTCAACAGGGAAGCAACATGGAGCTCTGCTAATCCGCATCAACACATCGACCGATTGGCAGATTAGAGGAGTGAATAATCAAATCAAAATTTGTAAATCACCTCACTCATGAGAGTTCCTGGAGCGGACGTTCATAATGAGTCAAAAACATAAAATCTAAGGCTGATGGGGCCAATAGTACGCGAGATGAGCTGCAGACAGACAGAGAGACACATGCACACAAGCACACACGACCAAACGCATGATTTCCCCACAGGTTTAAGTCTGCTGGAAATGCTGCCAAGTTTTGAGACATTAGTTGCCGACGGTAACAATGAAGCCCGAATCACACTGTGCTTGTACGGGGGATCGGAGCGGCCCCTAATGCAACATCCTTCTGATGTGTCGGCTTCCTCGCTCTGACCCTGCTCGCCACCCTCTCGCTGTGACTGCAGGGTAAAAAAAAAAAAAGAGCAGAGGATGAATCGAGGCAGGTGTCAGATCGCCGTCAACTTCCCATTCCATGCGGTGGGATACGGAGGAGAGTGTGAGAATTTAATGGTGTGAGGGAGCAAGACTAGGCGTGAATTAGTCTGAGCACGTGTGCGAGCGTGCACGTGCATGTGCATTTGTGGGGTTTCGACTTTCCGCGTGGTATAAAAGATTCTGCTGCAGTGCTTTCATACATGAGCCTTCACTGCAGAAGCAACAGCATGATGTCATCTTTTCCTTTCATCTTCCTCTCTCTCCGAATCTCTCAAGCTGTGAGGAGGGGGTTTATTCCAGGCATGATGTCAAGTGAGAAGATATTATTAGATATTGAAGAGAGGGGTGGAGGAGAAGGTGAGGAGAAACACGAGTGTGGGGTTAATTTGTACTTAGCGCTTGAGGAAAAGAACACCCAGCTGCTGTGACACTATGACGAAGCAGGAGATCGTTTTACCTCCGCAAGTCATGATTCCTGAGTATTACAACCTGAGGAAACACCAGACTCCCTGTACTGTCCACAAGGTCAAACCAACTCAACCTTCATAATGCTAAAATATGACTAATATTACACTTCAGAAAGGATAGTTTGTCTTCACATCTTCATGACATCTCATAGGGACAAACAACACAGTTACAAGAAATACAATCTTTTTAGCTTATGAAGGTCTCAGGATATAAAATCCTTAATAAAGTTATGGGTTTTCTTTTGTTTTTCCTCACAGTCAGAGTTTTTGATTCAACGTGCAAGAGCTTTTTCATCATTTTAATCATCTTTACCTAATGAAAAAGTCTCTCAAAAACAGACTTCCCGGGGAGCTCCAGGAGATGGACATCCAGGGTTAGCTGTAACTCGTAAACTATGATCCAGGCCACTTCCTGTTGAATCAGCATCTGTTGCAGCTCAGGCTCAGCACCCAAGCAGCCCACTGTGACACCCGCGCCAGGCTGAAGACGAGTTGCTACAGCCAACTGAAGGTCCGTCCCCAAAGCTGCGACCCCCTCTTCGAATTGGGTTGTTTTGACATTTGGTGGAATATTCTCCCTATTTGTTTTGAGCATTAATATCAACTGAACACCTATGGAGGATTTTGGAGCCATGGTTAAACAGCACTCTCATCATCAAAACATCAAATGAGGGAAATGCTGTTCATCCCTCAAGTAGACTTTAAGACAAGAAATGTTAAAGCTGTTATGGAGGCTTGTGGCTTATTTACGGTTCACCATTTCTACTGATTTCTACTTCCTTTTGGCCACACAAATGCCATACGTCGACATATCTATGTATCTATGTGTAAGTAGGCCTGCATGTGTGCCTTCAGTCAGCCGTAATGAGTGTCTGGACAGAATATATACCGCAGCTTATCTTCAAATACCGAGAAGAAAACTGTTGTGTAACTCAGTCAGTCTTCCTCTCAGATCGACAGCTTTTTGATTTGATTTTTTTTTTCCTGCACAAGATGCATCTGAGGTTTCTCAGGCCGGAGGGACCTGAATCTTGCTCTGCGCATTAAAGAATCACATGAACTCAGAGTTGAACTCCGGACAGAACACTCACCAGAACTTGATCGGGTTTTTTTTCTGTGATGTCAGCAGTAAAGAGAATAGAGAACGTCAACAGGGAGAGGGGGAGAGAGAGAGAGAGAGAGAAACAATGGAGTTTGGAGGTCAGGGAGAGAAAATAAGAGTGGGATAGAGAGATAAATAAAGATGGAGGTGCCAGTGATTGGACACAGCAAGGGGAGAGTGTCCCCGGTCCTCTCTGTGTCCACTTTCTCCCCCCCAGCTAAACACATCACCCTCTGATGAAATAAACGCAGGAGGGGTTGAGTTAGTCGCTGCTCCCGTGGAGAAAAACTGATTTTGAGATGCGTGTGTGCGACCGTGTGGTTTTTTTTTTTCCGGTGCAGCAGAAGTAAAAGCACAATGAACAGCAGCAGCACAGCACAGCCTAGTGGCAGGAAGACAAGGAGCCTCAGGCAGGAAGGGATCACTTCAAAACTCCCCCTGAATGACTTTGTTTGATTAGGTTTTTGAATGTTGAAGCTCCCAGCATGCACCAGACAATGGTACACTTTAAAGTGCATTGCATATATATTTGTAAGAGAACTAAACATCGTGATTTTTAGCTCAATTCAGTTCATTCTTAAACTATTTCAGCTTGCTCATTGAGTAACAGCAAAAATACCCAGGAGCAAGTTAGGCCTGATAGGAGAACATTTTCAGATTTACATTTAGATGGAGTCAGACATGTAAACTCTCTGGAGGAGTTTACATGTGTAAGGGAGTACTTCTACACACAGCAAGTAAAAACATTTGTATGAAAAACATGTGGGTCTGATAAATTTGTGTTACTTGAGGCAATTTGAGAAAGTGGAGTTCAGGCGTTGGTAGCGAGGTCGTCGGGCAGCGAGTCTCTACTCATCTCTGCTCGAGGCTCGCCGCTGCTAGCATGCTATTAGCATAACAACCAGAATCTCCAAAAAGAAGTGTCGGCAGCAGGGCTCATAAGTTTTTTACTTAGTTCAGAGTGAGATTTTGGCTGAAGGTACGTGTCCAACAGGCAGTGTTATTTCCACACTTCCCATTCATTGTCTATGTAAGAAGCCGAGCAATGCCTTCGCGTCGCAGCGAGTTTCGAGACACAGAGCGCAAGCTCTCGAAAATCTTTTAAACTGACCGTTGTCGATCTAAAATAAAGACAGATTCAACAACTGCATAGCTTGTTTCTCGCATAAAATGTTTCAGAAACACATTTCGGTGAATTATTTTCATAAAAAAAGGGAACGTTTTTTTAGTTATCCCGGTGAGAAATAGTAGATGTGGCATGTGAGCATGTGAACAGGTTGAAATGCGTGAGACTTGAGAGCCCTGCGACAGTGCAGTAGCATTGTGGGTAACGTAGGAAGTGCCAGGTTGTGCTGAGGAAGAAGCATGTATGGAATAAAAAGGTCTGTCCATCAAGAATCCAACAATGTTAAAGGGATGCGATGCTAAAATCAACAGAGTGCTCTTTTCACTGCACAAACTCATCATAAGTTTCTCATTTCAACTTGATGAATGACACCAGATTTGTCTGAGGACTCGCAGTACGAATAAGGGAACATCAGCAACACCGAGGCTCCAAAGTCCAAACATCCAAACAACAAGGCAAACTTCAACAAAGTTTTGAATGCAAGACCCGTTCCTGCCGTTCCTAATCATCATAATAAAAGCCCACGACATACAAGACTGCATAGCTGTTTACCAAAGGGAACTCATGATACAAACTCACATAAAACAGCTTACAGTAGCTCAGGCTACACAACAAGTCACCTGAAACAGAGTGATGCTGCTCTGACATGAAGTTATGCACCAACAAACATCTCACTAAAGTAAAGTGGTCCATGATTCCATGACGGGAGGTGAAGCTGCCGAGTGCATTAGAGGATGTCCACTTGAACGGTGACCTGCATAAAGGCAGCTGTTTGGGTGAGTGGACTCTCCATAAACCACAGATTTGCGGTGGTGTTTGTAGTGTTTAGACTACACCTTGATGAAAGGTGAATGTGACTTCTCTCTCATGTTAAATAAATCAACCCTTAATCCACCACAGTTTGAAATGATTCAACATATTTCCACCAGGATTCATACCGTTGTGGACCAGCACAAGCCTCCAACACAGCTTCGGAGCTCTTTATAGATTCTCAGAGTATCTGAAACTGGAGAGATGAATGCTATGCTTCCTAAAAATGTTCAAAAGAGAGCTGGAAAGTGGAGAGAGCTGCCCAACATGGTGACCGTGAAGGGAGAAGCCTATGATTCATATAATTTGTTTTGTTGGCTGCTTGCTAACTGTCACAGTCCTGCTGAAACATGAATTGTTCCAGAACGGGGGGCTCTGTGATCCTGTTTTCTCTTCTCCAATGTTTGACTTTGAGATGGCCAATACAAATATTAAAAAGGCAAAAAAATCACTGGAAGTTTTGTATCTAATAGCTGACATAAACTTGCAAAAAGGAGTGTATCAACAGAACAATTAAATATGTATGATAACAGAAATGCCTTGGAGCAGGATTTTCTACACCGCTAATGGATATAAAGAAATATAACTAAAAAATCGAATCTGATTGATTGATACTGCTGGACATTTTACAACAGAGTGATGTTTCTGTAATCATCGGGAGTCTTCCATCATCATACCCCCTCCTCCAGGTTACCCAGACCCCTAGTTTGGCTGCACACTGTACATTGTTCCCTGTATCGTTACAAGTCTCCCCGGCCCCGCTGCAGAAACACACAGCATGATGCTCACACCTCCCCGCGTCACAGCAGGACGCCGTTACACAAGCGATGAGTACTGCACGCTCTGCCTCACAGCTTCCATCTGATCACTAAATATTTTGTTTCTTGCTCTGCCTTTTTTTTTTTTTTAAACAGGACAGGCTTTCCCGTAGCCGCTCGGCCGCACATCCTGATTGAAAAACCCACCGTTGACTGGCTGTGTGTGTGTGTGTGTGTGTTTACCTGTCTGATGGGCTCTGGGACCCGGTAGCGGCTGCAGGAGTGTGTGAGGCGTACTGCTGTGTCCACGCTGATCTTGTGGCCAACGGACACGTACACCGGCTTAGAGCTTTTGTTGGAGCTTCTCAAAGCCTGGACACAAGAAGGAGACGTCTCCAGTAACTTTGACCACATTTCTCTCTCTCCGTTATCGGGATTGTCAGACGCATTTGGTTGAGTTTGACTTTAAACCGGATGAGCGCCATTTGAAGTCAGCAGTAACAAAACAACTCTTTTTGTTAAAAGTATGCGTTTGTATTGTTTTTTTGTTGTGTCTGTCCTTTGCTGCACCTTTCCAAGCACTTTGCCCGAGGCGGCTGTGAGTGGGAAGCTGTCTCCTCCTTTCTGCAGAGCTGCTATCTGTCGGGGCAAAGAAACACGAATCAAAGAGAAGGAAGATGCACAGCATCAGACAGCATGCCAGTACAGACGGCAGCAAACTGAAACAAAATATTAACCTGCTGTCTCTCACTCTCCTCTCATTTGTTAACCTTTGTATGACTTGAGTGTCATGGCAACACATTTGGAGTTGTGATACCTTTCAAAACTTTTTTTGTTGTTTTTTTAGGGATAGCACGATGAATAAACCAGCTGTGATCCCAAGCAGAACAAACAGACTGAAAAATTCACTGTGAACAACTCTGCTAAAAGTTAATCACTTGATGCTCAGAATATTGTCAAACTCCTTCAGTCTGAGAAAACCATCACCTATTGCCACAATGTCTGGCAGAAATTTGCTATTTAATACAATTCGAAATTAGACAAAATCTGGCCAGTCATATTTCTGATTAGTGGATGATGAACTCGGGGTAACTGAATTTAGAAAAAAAAACAAATACAATTCCCAATAGGAATTAAAGTTTTGATCTCACAGTCAAAGAGGTGGTGCAAAGTCAGACGTAGTGATGCGGGCGGCTGATGTTGACAGGTGTGCGGTGGGTTATGGGCCAGCACGATGAAGGGAGCTTAGCCTCCATGATGGATGGGGTGTCTACTCTACTATGACTGATTACAGCAAGCAGCCAGCAGGGAGACTGGAGGGGCCACACGGGGCCTCCATTCCCGACTGGGATGAGGCCAACACTCTGTGTTTGTGTGTGTGAGAGAGAGAGAGAGAGATAGAGAGAAAGAGAGGGGGGTTTGGCTCCTGAAGCAAGAGTCGGACTGCAGCCAGAATAGCAGAAGTCAGAAAGACAGAGCAAGTCATCAATAACACACTAGTTTGAGCTACAGCCATGCTATCAGTGAGAGAGAGAGAGAGAGAGAGAGAGAGAGAGATACACTGGAGGTGAAGAAGGAAAAAAAGGAGGGAGAAAATGAGAAATGCAGAAGACATAAGATCTGAAGGACACCGAGCAGCAAAGAAGCTCGGCAGCAGAGTTGGTGGAGGACGAAACGTCAGAAAGGCTGTCTGATGTCGAGATAAAGCGATTCACCGATAACTTTTTAACTTCACTCTTCAGAAAGGTCTGTGTCAGATTCTGTCACGTTCTTGAAGGACAACAATTCGTTTACGTTCTTATGACGACGAATCCCGTTGTGGTCCTAAATTGAAGGCGTTTGCCAGTTGTTCCTATTTAGCAGGTAAATCACGTGCAAAAAGGGGATAAGTGTCTTTGAGTTGGTGAAAAATCGCTATAAAAATAAAAAATATTATTATTAGAAAAGTCAAAAGAGGGCGGAGAACAGGACTCCAAATGTAAAGTATTTCTGAGGTGGAGATACTGCAGGAAGTCCTATTTAATAGCGTCAGTGGTGGATAAAAATGTTCAGTGTCAATGTGATGTATATTTATTTTAAAAACGTAATGGTTTGTAAAATACAGTGGAAACCACCCGGAGATCCCGTTTGTCTGGGTCAAATTAATTACAAAAAAATAATCTATATTTTTCCATGCGTTATCATGTATGAAAAAAGACCCCAAAATGAACAACGTAGGTGGAACGACTTACAGCTGATTATTACAGCATTTGTAAGGAGTAAGGAGAGTCTAAATGTTCCTCATTTCCACTGTAATGAAAATGATTTTTTTTCTAATTGTTTTTATTCTAATAACTGCCTTTGTGGGTTTTAACGGTTGGGGAATTGGCCAAACAATCCCTTTAACCGCTGGGTCGTTGTGCGTCTTCGTGCAAAACTTTGATGTGAAATGTGAAGACCTTCTGTGCTCGGGCGTCTGATGAAGACGCACACACGCCCCCCTCACTCACACATTTAATTAGAGCGCCGGAGAGAAAGATCTCTGCGTGACCTTCAGAAACAGTCAGACTCCATGTTGGTCTTTTGAAAACTCAGCATGCTGGCTCTGGAAACTCTCTCTGACATCTAATCGAGCGTGGCAGCATATAGCTCGTCGATGACGCGGTAATGGCTAATCTTATTTCTAACCGACTAATTTTCTGAATTTGGGCGTGAGCCTGATGTGGCGTGGGTTCATAGATTACTTTCGCAGCTACGTTTCCTAGTAAAGGGCGCCAAATCCGGCGTTGACCTGAGGCGTCGGATTAAACGGAGCCCCCGGAGAGCGGCAATTACATCAACATGCACGGGGAGGGAATACTAAAATGTCATTCAGCGTGAGCGTGCAGCACCGACGCGACGCGATGCCTAAAAGGAACATCATCCGATAAGTATCAGACATGAGCGGCTGCATCCTCTGAGGTGACCGCGGCCTGTGGAAACAAAGAGATCAGATTCTTCTCCTCGCTACGGAACCAACCAACATTCTCTGATGCCAAAGCCGCTAACAGGAATTGAGATGGATACACTCCTACAGAATTGAATTAGTATGTTACAGTACTACATGGAGGTCGTTGGGGTTACGAGCAGAGAGCGTCTCTGCCGGCTAATTAAGTTGACAGTGGAAGAGAGATGACTGTGAGATCCATCCAGGCCTGCTCCCTTAGAAACTTCTCAACGCCGCTCGTCATTAGCATTACGGGAAATGCACATCATTGCTCTTCTAAGCAACGTCATGTACAAAGAAGCTTCAGAATATTTTCCTCAGGGCCTTGAGGTCCGTTGTAATCACCGTCATCTCAGAGCAGAGATCAAGCTCTTTCTATGGAGGAGTTCCTCCCACTATGTTGGTGTTGGCTTAAGATCCCATTTTAAACCATTTTAAATGGTGTAAATGCATCCACATGACAAGCTGTTTTAACAGTCAATACATAGACTAGAGATGTATTGCAGATATCTGTAATTCAATTGTTCCTCTTGTCATTTCATCACTTTGGCCGTTCATTGTTTTGGGCTTTCAATTCAATTTCCTTTTTGATATCTAGAATTAACATTCTGACTTTCTGCAATATCATTTTACAAAGAAATCCCATTTCAGAAATCTACAATCCAATTATTATTAGTCGTGATTTTAATTTAAGGAAAAAAACATTTAAGATATCCATGATTCAATTTTGAATATAAAGTAGTAAAAATGTCAAATATCCACAATTGGTATTTTGACGAGTAATAATGCAGTTTAATTATAACTAGACACAATGCCATTCGCAGATATCATAAATACACTGTGGATATCTCCTCAAGTGATGACTATAACAGTTTGATTGTAGATCTGAATTAAATAGCCGATATCCAGCATGTTCAAAATTCTAGTTATCAAAAAATCTAATTATAGATATGTGAAATTGAAAGCCCAAAACTCATGAAGGACAAAATCAACGTCACATTTCCGAGGAAGAATGAGGTCGTGGATCTGAAATGTTCTCTTTGATAGGAAGAAATGAATTACAGACATCTGTAATATACATATCCAGTCTAGAGATTAGAAGTCAAAATGGGCATTTAGACTTTTAAAGGACCTTTATTAGTTTACTTTGTTTATCCTTTTACTTCAGACGGCTGCTCATCAGGCTGATTTAACTTTGGAGTGTTTTTCTTCTTTCCTCAACAGGTCACTGAGGCTTCAGACTGAAACATGGTGAGCATTTGCATATTAATGAAATCCATTTTTTTTGTTTTTGCTGTCCCACAGGTATACTTTGACCAATAGGTATTTATTCCAGCTTGATTTGTATTCATTCTTTGTGCATTGGCTAAACAAGGAGGATGTGGCTTGTAATAAAAGACAAACTGTCAAAACAGCAAACGCTCTCCACACTCAACAACAGACTTAGAATTATGAGTTTGCACGCAAATTAATCCTTTGCCTTAAATAAATCATTGACTCTTTTTAACAAAAACAGCATTAGGTACATGATATACAAGGGAGCGCATCAGGTTTTTGCATTGCTGAGCCACAGAGTGACAAAGATCAACGGCAGAGGAGGGAAGAAAACAAATGAAAAAAAAACAAGTTCAAGTCAGGTCTCACCTGTGACTGGTGTTCTTCGTTCTTGAACACACCCTGCACCTGCAGCAGGTTCTTGGCCACGCCCACACACGGCAGCCCCGACAGCACCCCGAGGTGACACGCCAGGCCGAACTCTGGAGGGTCCAAACAGGGACAAGTGGATCAGGATCTAAATATCTGATTTAAAGTTATTACAAGGAACCTCTGAAACGGTCTCATACAGCCTACACCGTCAACCATGCTGCTGGAGGCCCAGGCCGTACTGCTGGGCCCGCTTTAGGAAGGGAGACACGGGAGAACCAGAACCATGACTGCATGGAGGAGACCGTCAGACCCTGCTGCAGTAAACTGGGAGGTTTTCTTAAGGGAATCTGGTGCTCAGAAACACTACCACTTTTGTCCCTCGGAAAGTTAAAATCAACACAAAATGAAAGATCCCATATCTTAAATGTTTGTCAGGTCTCTCCCGTGGACTGATACTTTCAGTAAAAATTTTTAAAATCAGTTTATTTGTTTTCTTACCAATAAGACACCAAGTACAAGACAAGAAAGGTGGCCTACTTTAGCATAAGGACTGGAAGAAGGGGGCGACAGATGGCCTCCTTCTGTCCACAGTGAAACAAAACCTTCCAAAACCTCTAAACTGCCTAATTTACACGCCTCTTTGTTCAATCCGTAAACAAAAATCAAACTGAAAACTGGTGTTCAAGGGTTAGACACCTGCTGGGAATCTTCCCTCAGTCTTTATGCTGAACATGGCTAAACACGTCTAGACTCCACCTGTAGGCAGTGTTTAGCCTCTCGTTGCATCTCAATCTCATAAAAGGATGCAAATAAACACATTTCCCAAAATATTGTCCTCTTTCCTCCTGGAGATCATCTACATCAATTTACATTTATTACCATAAATGTTCTGGCCGTTCTCACAGCGGACACAAAATGCACAGGTGTAAAGTGTTTTTAATGAGTTGCCATTACAGTGAGCCAACACAAAACATGCGATGGCTGGTTTTGCTGCAAAAAGGCAGATTTAGACATCCTGCCTGCTCACAAGTTTACACTTCCATCACTGAGTTGACCTTTTATTTAGAATGACTGTTGACAGTTAAAAAATGCACCTGAGTTACCGGGGCTGAGGGCGCCTCTGCTGGTTGCTGCTGCTGTTTCAGGGACATCTTGTCAGGCTGAAGCAAAAGATTTGCCGCCTTAAACAGAGCTCTTAAATACAGGAAGTGGCCAATCAGAATGTACCATGTGCCAACCCAGCATGGGGGAGATTGGGGTTTTTAGTCCTAGAAGATTTCTTTTTATTATCTGTTTAGAGTAAATGTGTTTATTGGTGTTTTGTTCGGGTTAGTTGGTAAAATATTTATACAAGCAGACTAATTCTCCTGTTTTTTAGTTTAGATGGTAGTGTTTGTTTCGGTGTTATCCCCTTGAAAATGGCCATAATTTTGTCTGTTCTATGAAATGTTAAATAAGCAAAGCCTGAGTTAAGTTATGTTTTGTTGACATCTTTCATGGGCCCAGCACATTGTTGCTCATTTTGTAAATTGCTTCATTTGTTGGTTAACAAAACCCCCATTTCCAAAACCCCTCCAGTGACTCCTCATGTCATACAGGCTAAACTGTAACCAAGCAACCAAGTTTGTGGAAAACCGACTTGAAATTTAGAGATTACTGATGATATTTTCTCATTTTATTTGTATTATTACCGTTTGTTTGTGGCTATCTTCACTTGGTGACAATCTGCTACAAATATAAAAATTAAAAACAACAACAACAACAACAAATGAGTCAATTATTCAGTCCCTATTAATTATACCTGTGCTTTCCTTTTCATGGAATTTAAAAAGAAAGGTTGCATCCTGCTGTAAAAACAGACACAAACACATCCCCTGGGTCAGTATCAGTACAGCAGCTTGACTTACCTCTGTAGTGAAAGAGACCATTCCCATCCACAAACACCACCTGTCGAAAGGGCACAGCATGACATTAAGTTACCCGTCGCACAAAACAACGCTGTAGCTGTTCGTGTTCCAAGGTTGTAGCACATTTGGACATTTTTATATGTCATATGTCATAGCAGGAAAAAACAGACGCAATCAATAATGTTAATCATGGCTGCTGAGAGCAGGTGGAGCGGAGGTATCGTTAATTAATTTATTAGATCCATCTGCTTTTCCTGATCCAACATATAATGCCTGCTGTGGAGACTTTGCTTTCTGCTCATCTTCAGTCCACACTGATGCTGCTCTCTGCTGACTGTCACACACAGTTTCATACTTTTCATACATTGCGTGGACAGAAGGGGCGAGGGACACTTCAGCACATGAGGGCAATGCAAAACACATGGATGCCAGTCGCCATAAAACTCAACAGAAGGGAAGATGGGGCATCTTTATCAACCTTTATAGCTCATCCCTACAATGTTACTGCTTTCATCCAGGACACAGCCGTATTGGTATGTTCTCTGAAATATTACAGAGTCGTGAGGAAGGACGTTGGCGGTACAGATAACCCTGACTATCGATCCCTGCCCCCATTCACACATGAACCCGTGGGGGAATACGTTCGTGAACAATTCAGGAACCAGTGAAAGGAACAGAAAAAGGAGTGTGAGATAACAGACCGGCTTCAAAAGTTGCAGTTCGTGAGACACAAGATGCTCACACTGATACTCCCACTATTCCAGCCTCACCACACCGATCAATCCTTGAAGCCAAAGGTGACTCTAAAGATGTTTTTCAGCAATGATTTAAAAGTCAGCGAGCAAAACTCACTTCAAAGGTTGCAGATAGAGGGAGCAGTGACTGCAGCTGTCCGGGGCGAAACGTCAGCCCAAATAAAACTCTGTGTGTGTGTGTGTGTGTGTGTGTGTTGTTTCTGCACACCTGCGTGCATGGTGGGAGGAGGTGAAGAAGGTGAATGGGCTGTGACAGTGTGAGTGGGTGAGGATGAACTAGGCGCCTTTAAGCAGTGAGAGAAAGAGAACAGAGGAGCTCTGTCAGAGCCAGGAGTTGCAATTAATCCAGTCTGTTTTAAAGTGCATGACGTAAGGGAAGGTTAACACCAGGGATTGAACCTAAAATACATGTTTGGTGCTGCCCCCCCGTCCACAGCAACCCCTTAACCCTCTGAGAGCCACATTAAAGCGTGTGTGCAGAGGCCCACCTGAGGCAGAAGTCCGGGCTGGTTCCTCTCAAGCCGCTGCAGCGCCTCCAGGAGGAAGGGGTTTCTCTGAAGGCCAGGAAGCCAGCTATGTAGGGGGCTGTCAGGGTCACCATCTGACTGTCCTCATACAGCACCTGGGGATAGACGAGGGGACGGGAACATGGCTCAATATCTCAGTGGGCCGCGTACCCTACCTGCCTGCTCGTTGTGGGACACTCTTAATAAAGGTGTCAATTCAGTGTCACACTGTCAGGGTACATGAATTAGTACCTGATGCAGAAAATGCTGAAATGTCTTGGACTGGTCGTACCCTCACAAAGCAATATGAAATGTAACATAGACAAGGAGAGTCTCTTGTATGATATGGTTTCCTAAAGAAATCAAATTCTGCTTTTGTATCCAGAAATATACAGGATGTTAGTCATTGATGGTATTTACACCTCTGTACGTCTTTACACCACCCTACTGTATAAAGTCGGGCAATGTCACCACAGATAAAAGCACAATGACACTGTGCGTCAGCAGGGTTCAGGAGGCCACAGTGAGTCACAGACGCCCTAACATCAGATACAAACATCTGATACGAACGGCTCCTGTCAAGGCCTACGAGCACCCGCTGCAAGTAAAACATGCAAAAACCGGTCGCTGCATGAAGGCTGAACAGAGGCTGAACAGACTCAGCCATCAGAAATGTCAACTACCTTTGAGGACAAGTCAAGGTCGGTGATAAAAGGCTGGGTTGTTATGTAGGAAACTGTTCATGTCTAAAGGATCTTTATTCATATTTACAGAGGGCTTCAGACTAGTTGATTTTAATGCAAACGATGAAAGGACAAACTTTTATACAAAGCTTTCCTTCCATGACGCACTGTGTGGCACGTTGCCGGTAATACTCGGTGTCACAAATGGCCGTCGGTGGCATTGTTGGAGTAAATTGAAAGCAAGCAGGGATCCCAGTATTGGAAAGCCTGTCTGAACAACATTTCATTAGCATGTTTTCAGTCATTATAGTGGGTTATTTAATGAGACGGTGCCAGCAGCGCATGTTAATACACAGATAAATACCAGAGAGGAGGAATGCTTGTAAACGGCTGCGTAAAAAAAAAGGTAATGGAATGAAGAGTGGGATAGCCAAGGTCACTCTGACAACAGCCGGCTTAACAGACTCGACCTTGAGCTGTATATATGTATTTTCAACCTCGGCTCTCAAGTGCATTAACGTTGCTTTTTCAATGCCTGGAAAGTCTGCTTTAAGTGCTTAGGTTGAAAATGGTGTGGGATGAGATTAGATGCCCACTTCACACTTTCACACGTGTCTTGTTTCTATATGATTAATCCTCTTGTCTTCTGTGAACAATGATACAGAACTAACTTTACAAGACAGGAAAATGATTTAAAATTATGTAAATGCATGGTTAGATTTTATATTATATATATTAAAATATTTTGAACATCTTCCAGTGATCTACCAGTGTGCCTCTAGTAAAATGTCATGGATAAGTACAGGTAAAGAATGTATTTATGTGTTTATACTGCACTGAAAATATGTAATGTACGCTACATTTAACCAATCCAGTTCCGTAAATAAGAAAATCGCTTTGTTTCATTCTCAGCCTCACATTTAAAAGACATCACATGTTCATTTTTAGTGATGTTTTCTATGCATCTAGTCTCAAAAAGATAAACCAACTCGATACAGAAATGTGTAATAAGGTTGTGAGCCTGTATGTCCTCTAATTAAGTAATAAAGTAAAAGCAAACCAGACACAGCAAACGCATCCAGTCCCCACCTGTCACCACTAGAGGTCGAAAAAGCTCATAGATTCCTTAGCTCAACTGTAATAACTGGGTATAGCTCACCTCCAGGTCGGGGTAGCTGAGTACCACGAGCTGGGCACAGGCGTTGACGTCATCCCCTTTGATGAAGGAGAGGTCCACTCCTCCCACTCTCTCCAGGCCCGAGAATTCACGACTCTTCTGCCAGTCCTCCGTGTCCTCCTCCACCACCTGCAGTCTGAGACGAGCCTGCTCACTGCAAAGAGGACGGTACCCGGGTCTAACAAGTGCAGTCTTCTTTAGGTTAGCAACTGCTATCACATTTTTATCCAAAGCTGGTCACAAATTGGAAAAGACGGCACTCTCTACAAGCAACATCATCTAGGAGTATCATCTCATCTCCTGACCTTTGGCAGCTTTGTGTGTCTTAATGATTCTCAGTGATCAGGCTCCTTATCTCAAACTACACTCAGATAACAGGACATCTAGGACAACCAGCAGAGCACACTGTGTCAGACAACACAGACCTATTGAGTTTGGCAGAGTGAACCAAACTTTTGGAACTCAAAATCTGGTTGTATAAGAGAGTGCTGCAGCCTCGCCGATTTTAAATTCACAATGAAATCATAGCTCAAATCAACCCAATCATGTATCCGTCACGCAACGCATGTTTTAATGTGGTAAAAATAATAATTAATAGTGGTTGTTGTTTTATAGTGAATATGCACTTGTCCTCTGTTTCTTCTGCTTTTTGCTCCTGTATTCTGAGTCCAAAAGCTACACACACACACACACACACACACACACACACACACACACACACACACACACACACACACACACACACTTCAGAGCTGAAGATGGCAGGCAGCATAAGGACATTATATGGAATCACGGTGTTATCACTGGCCCTGTCATTACAAACTCACAAATCAATGGCTGCTGAGGACTGATGGCGCGAGTCCAGAGCTGCTGGCAGAAGAGTTACAACAACACAGGGACGCAGACAAGTGTAGCAACATCTGTCAGCGCCTTATGTTGCACTTTGTTTGCTCTCTTCTGTTTTCTTTTTTTTTTTTTCAACAAGCTAATACAAGATTACAAGTGGCTACACAGCTGTGACGTCAGTTGTACTGTATGTACAGTAGGCTACCGCGTCATGTTCAGGTGTATAATCGGGAGAAAGCGCTCTGACCTCTCCCACCCTTTCACCAAATCCTCTGCAGGAGAAGCGAACATCTGTGTCGGCCTGGAGAAGAGGATGCAGTCAGCTGGGGGAAAAAATGTATTTTTAAGAAGTTAAAATCAGCTGAAGCAATGTGAACGGCGCTCGTGTTTCCCTGTTTGGCTTCCGCTTACTGACGTCATCACGAGGGCAGCGCCTGCGTCTCGCGCCAGTGCGGAGTTGAGTTGAGTGGGTACATCCTTCCACCTCGTGGCCAGAATGGCGAATTACACTGAGAGAAAAAAGAAAAGTAAAATGTTCATGCAGCCTTTACTTGTAATGACACTGTAGCAAATGTACCCTTTCTAAAAGAGAACAAAGAAAATTAAAAGATTACTCATTTATTAAGCTATAACTTATGTTTAAGATTTATTTTCTGATATGTTAGTTATACTGTCTGTTTAATGGAGCGGACAAAAAGCAGCAGAGTTTTAAAGGCTGGCCTATAGAACCAGCTGGCATGGTGAGTGGGTGTCTTCTGGGAGTTTTAAACACTGATCAAAGACCTGAACCTAACCCTAACCCCCTAACCCTGTAGAACCAGCTGCCATGGTGAGCGGGTGTCTGCTGGGAGTTTTAAACACTGATCCAAGACCTGAACCTAACCCTAACCCCCTAACCCTGTAGAACCAGCTGCCATGGTGAGCGGGTGTCTGCTGGCAGTTTTAAACACTGATCCAAGACCTGAACCTAACCCTAACCCCCTAACCCTGTAGAACCAGCTGCCATGGTGAGCGGGTGTCTGCTGGCAGTTTTAAACGCTGGTCCAAGGCCTGCAGAACCAGCTGGAACGGTGAGTGGGTGTCTGCTAGGAGTTTTAAACGCTGGTCCGAGGCCAGTAGAAGCAGCTGGCATGGTGAGTGGGTGTCTGCTGGAAAGTTAAACACTGGTCCAAGGCCTGTAGAAGCAGCTGGCACAGTGAGAGGGTGTCTAATGGGAGTTTTAAACATTGGTCCAAGACCTGAACCTAATCCTAACCCCCTTACCCTGTTGAACCAGCTGTCATGGTGAGTGGGTGTCTGGTGGCAGTTTTAAATGCTGGTCCGAGGCCTGCAGAATCAGCTGGCACTGTGAGTGGGAGTGTGCTGGCAGTTTTAAACGCTGGTCCAAGGCCTGTAGAACCAGCTATCATGGTGTGTCTGTTGGGTGTTTTAAACGCTGGTCCGAGGCCTGTAGAACCAACTGGAACGGTGAGTGGGTGTCTTCTAGGAGTTTTAAACGCTGGTCCGAGGCCTGCAGTACCAGCCGGCACTGTGAGTGGGTGTCTGGTGGCAGTTTTAAACGCTGGTCCGAGGTCAGTAGAAGCAGCTGGCAGGGTGAGTGGGTGTCTACTGGGAGTTTTAAACACTGGTCCAAGACCTAACCCCAACCCCAACCCCAACCTGCGATTCATAAGATTTAACACATTCATATTGATTATTGGTGAAGCCAAAGTGATTCATTCTATTTATTATTGTATCAGAACGATTTAGTTGAATCAGTAGGACTGACGATCGATTTATCGATGCATCGCATGAATCGTTACACTACTATCCATCCATCCATCCATCCATCCATCCATCGCCTACCGCTTATCCTGTATTCAGGGTCGCGGGGGGGCTGGAGCTGATCCCAGCTGTCATTGGGCGAAGGCAGGGTTCACCCTGGACAGGTCACCAGTCTATCGCCAACATGTAGAGACAAACAACCATTCACACTCACATTCACACCTACGGGCAATTTAGAGTCACCAATTAACCTATCCCCATCCTGCATGTCTTTGGACTGTGGGAGGAAGCCGGAGAACCCGGAGAGAACCCACGCTTACACGGGGAGAACATGCAAACTCCACACAGAAGGAACCCGAACCCGACCTGAGAATCGAACCGCTGTGAGGCGACAGTGCTCGTTACACTACTAATTATTTGATTTTTATTTTGTGAAGAAGGCGATTATTATATTTATTTCAATTAATGCAGCAGTGATGGATTTGATTCATACCCAACACCCAAAGATAGATAGAATATGGTAGCTAATCAATGTGGATGTGAATTCATGACAGTGCCTAACTTTCACCAGCAGGTGTCGCCACAGAGTGTGAAGCTTCAAGCATTGAATCGTTTTACGATACAATTGGATTGAAGGCTTCTTTGTTTCATGAGGCTTCATTTTGCCATCACTACCGTACCGTCACCTGTTTTAATACGTCCATCATTCATGATTGTAACATCTGAAAATGTATAGATTATTTATATTTAAGTGGAACGGATTTGATCGTGAATTAATGAAAAGGGCGCTGGACAAATTAGACCCGTCATGTACTAATATTTTATTTTATATTTTATTTTATATGTGGGGGGGTCCAAACGACTTTTTTTTAAAAAGGTGGGACCCTCGCTCAGTATATGGTGGTGACATCCATGAACAGATCCCTTAATTGATGAAGACCCTCTTGTCAATGTGCGTCCCTCAGTTGCATTACTTGTTGTCATGGCAACCGCCGACCCAAACACGGAGATTACGTAACGCAAAGGTCTACGTTGATCTAAATCAGTTATTAAACATTAGAAATGCTCATTTTGGTGTCACGAAAGGTTCAAGAGCAAAAAAAAAAAAAAAACTTTCAATGAAAACGATTACTTTGGGGAACTGAATTCTGATATTTTAACAAAAACAATCCCTAACATTTAAGATGTACATTTTATTCAAACCTTTGATATAATAAAATGTAAATACAAAATGAACTCAAAGCGTATGTCAGAAAAGAAAAAAAAAATCCAAAGTGTTGTTTTTCCATCCTTTACTGTGACGCCATGACTTCTAATGCAACCTGAGTCCCGGACAAATGAGTGTGTTTTTGAGGGGAACAGTCCGAGAACAAGATGGCTGTCTGGAGGCAGAAAAAAGTATCTTTCTTCTTCTCCCACAGGAAAACGGCGTTTTAATGCGCCCCACCAGCGTCATGTAAATAACCCACTAGGTAATCACTTTGATGGCTTATTAGGCAACACGTTTAAACGCTTATAACGGCGTCTCTTCAACGAAAGAGGACCTCGTCCTTTTAGACGGACCCGAGGACCGGAAAGTTTTCTCTCACGGTTTGTTGGGAGTGAAATCTCACTAACGCTACGAGGAGAACGAATGTTCTCGATTTTTACATATTGTGTTAACTTTAATGTGACGTAGGTTAGCTATTTGACTAACTTTTCCAATATGTCTGCTTTGTTTTAGGCGTCAGCCGTTATAAACATTTCGCTTAGCTTGCTTTTTTTGTTTCACAGATGCTTCACCGTAGCTAACGTTAGACTGGAAACTAACCGACGTTAACCGGACCATGAGCTCCTCCCGAGTCCGACCACAGAGCCAGACCGGCAGGTCGCCTCACAGACTCGATTCGGGCGAGGGGATAGAGATGGAGAACATCCAGCATCAGGATCTGGGTCTCGGGGGCGCGATAGGCACGCCGTCCCCTCCGTCCAGACAAGCGTGGAGTCGGGACAACCCGGGGTTTGAGCACGAGGATGAGATCATGGAAGCGGACTGGCCCCCGGCGAGTCCCGGGAGGAGGTCGGTGTCCACGGCCTCGAGCAGCAGCTGCAGCAGCGGCCTGGGGAGCTACACCGGCGCGGGCAGCAGCACACACATCCCCCGAGGGGGACTCTACCCGACCCCGACTGTGGATGCCCGGCAGCAGGGCAGGCACGACCCCGGCAGCTGCATTAAGCAGATACTCCAAAAGATCAGAAGTTAGTCACTTCATCCTCTCTTAACTTTTTAATAATACTTATATATATCTGATATAGTCATCAAACACAATGGATAGTTCATATGACACAAGAACATGATCAAAGTAGTTAAAAACAATAATAAAGAGGTTATTTAAGTGTAGTGAGGTTGTGGGGGAAAAACAGGATAAGCTCTTAAGAAAAGTGTCTCTTTCCAAGAGATCATTGTAAAATCATCACATCAACACAACAGGTGACTTGGAACTGTATTTCAGCTCTTTCTCGAGTTTAAGGCAGACAATAATCTAAAGTTTTAGTGTAATATTTTTGTATAATTATGTCTTCCCATTTTCTTTTTCTTTCCTTTGCAGTTCTGTGGGGCACCGAGCTGATGGAGGACAGTGACAGCAGTCGAGATAGGTACCTCCGGAACGTGCTGAGGGAGATGATTACGTACATCACGTTCCTCATCACTATTTGTATCTGTAAGTAAACACCAGAAGAAAAAACGCCTGTAAAATTATATCAGATTTATGGTCAGAATCTCCTTCAGAAGAGTCGTCAGAGGTAATAAGTAGTGGAAATCTATTAATTAGATATGGGTATTCTAAAAACAGCTACCACGATAAGTGGCAAAACATTCAAATAAATTGTTCATGGTGTTGCGACAGCTCCAGGAAGAGAGCTCAGAAAACTAAAAACCAATGATGAACGGCACCCAATGCATCGTTTCCTGTTAGTTGAAAATTATATTAATTTATTGTATAATAACTGAAATAAAGTAAACTATAACAATTAATAACACATAGCATCCACACTTTGAGCACTAGGCCCAGCTTTTAAATGGTCACACAGTTTCAGGAACATGCTCAAAATACGTGCATTTATAATCTAATTACTTGTGCTCTAAAAGACACAGACAGTTAATCTAAGTGACTTTGAAATGTGCCGACCAGGGCGACTTGCTTGAAGCTGAAATGTTATTTTCCTCACAATGTATGTACGGTATAATGGTTTTGGGATGAAAGAAAAATCATAAAATCACAAATTTAAAATGTGTGTAACGAGAAAAACTTGTGTTAAGGCTTTTCTACCCTTTTTTTTTTTGCCGCGATGAAAAAAATGTCAAACTGTGGTTTAGGGTGGATCAGGAAATTGTTTCCTGGATTGGGGCATATTCTGGCAGGCGGAGCTCAGCTATTAAAACAGTTTCCAGAGCTGCTCCCCGATGAATACTGAATGCTTAGCAGAATAGTTATGCATAGGTGAAATAAAACCACGTTTAACCTAATCTTTGTCAAGCGTCATTCCAGATGTAAAGAGCTCATTTATGTACACATAAACACACTGTTCATTTTTCTGTTTGTCATACATGCAATATAACAAGGGCTTGTTATGTAACTATAGCTAATAGTAATGGTTCTGCTATATTGTGATTTACTCTGCAGTGACCTATGGGATGGTGAGTGCCAATATGTACTACTATACCAAAGTCATGTCTCAGCTTTTTTTGGATGCGCCGCTGTCTGCTGGGGACCCGTCCTCTTTCAGAACCCTCGCAACCATGGAGGATTTCTGGAAGGTAAAATGCAAAATGAACCTATGTTTTTACATGAAAAATGTCTTTCCATCTTAGATATAATCTTCATCATTGTGTTACACCATGAGCAAATAAGTGCTTGTATTCAGGTTCCATGCAAGTATATAAAGGAGAAGTTAGACATATTGGAAAAACCACATATTCCCTGAGTTAGATGAGAATATCGAAATACCAGAAGCTGAACTATGTTCTATTATGGACTTGGACTTAATCAAACAAAAGGCTATTTGGGTGGTGATCTAAGAATCCATTTGAAATCACAATAATTCAATATCTGGGTATGTCTCCTGTCTCCTGCCACTTACAGTTCACTCAGGGTCCTTTCCTCGACGGCATGTACTGGGAGGTGTGGTACAACAACAAGAGCCTCCCGGAGAATCAGAGTCTCATATACTACGAGAACCTCCTCCTCGGGGTGCCACGCCTCCGGCAGGTCAAAGTGGGCAACGAGTCATGCTCAATCCACGAAGATCTGAGAGACAAGGTTCAGGACTGCTACAACATGTACACCCCGTCCAACGAGGACACCACCTCTTTTGGCCCCAAGAATGGAACGCCGTAAGTCTCTCTCCCTCTCGATCATGTTCAACTATATTATATTGGATGTTTTAAAAGGAAGCTAGAGCTGTTTCATATACGCTATTCTTGTCTTTCTGTTGTCTGGTAGGTGGGTGTATACAGCAGAGAGTGACCTCAATGGGAGCGGCTACTGGGGCCAGATATCTAACTATGGAGGCGGAGGATACTACCAAGACCTGTCCCGTACGAAGGAGGAGTCAGCCACCCAACTACAGCTTCTCAAAGACAATCTGTGGCTGGACAGAGGCACCCGAGCAGTGTTTCTCGACTTCTCTGTCTACAATGGGAACATCAACCTTTTCTGCATCGCCAGGTAAGAATCCTCATTTATATAAGTTGAAATATTAGCTATTTTTTGGTGAGAATTTTGTTGATCTAACTTGATTAACCTGTCAGGTTGTTGGTGGAGTTCCCTGCTACTGGCGGGGTCGTGACCTCCTGGCAGTTCCAGACAGTGCGTCTGATACGATATGTGTCCAGTTGGGACTACTTTGTGGGTCTGTGCGAGGTGGCATTCTGTCTGTTCATCCTCTACTATGTGGTGGAGGAAGTGCTGGAGATCCGCATCCACCGCCTGCATTACTTCAAGAGCCTGTGGAACTGTCTGGACGTTCTCATTGTCGTGGTGTGTATCAAAGTCACTATCGGGGACGATCACAGTCAGATAATAATCATTTCACAGGATTGACTGAGTTTTGTTGTTTTCTCTGGCGGTTCACAGTTGAGTATTGTTGCTATTATCATGAACATAACCAGAACAGCCATTGTTGGCAACCGACTGAAAGACCTGTTGGAGAACCACACGGCTCACCCCAGTTTTGAGCCTTTGGCCAACCTGCAGGTCCAGTTCAACAACGTGGCTGCAGTCATTGTCTTCTTCTCCTGGATCAAGGTATGAAACGTTTCCCTTTGGTTCATAATCCAGTCCAATACAATAATAGTGGAAACACAAGAAACCACTCCACTACGGATTAATCATTCCTCGCATCCTCGCAGCTTTTTAAGTTCATCAACTTCAATAAGACCATGAGTCAGCTGTCTGGCACCATGTCTCGCTGTGCCAAGGATCTCGTGGGTTTTGCCATCATGTTCTTCATCATCTTCTTGGCGTATGCTCAGCTCGCCTACCTGGTGTTCGGAACCCAAGTCAACGATTTCAGCACTTTCCACGCCAGCATGTATGTAATCCAAAGAATAGCCCGCACACCTACAAACCCCTATGACTGTTGTTTAAACATCTTGTTTCTGTTTGTGCAGATTTACCCAGTTCCGTATCATCTTGGGAGACTTTGAGTTTTCAGAAATCGAAGAAGCGAATCCAGTGCTTGGACCCATCTACTTTACAACCTTTGTCTTCTTCATTTTCTTTATTCTCATGGTGAGTAGGTCACCTGTTGTGTTGAAGTCTGTTCCCCCCCACCTTCACTATAAGAACACCTTCCCATCCTTTCTCTGTAGAACATGTTCCTGGCCATCATCAATGACACATACTCTGAGGTGAAGGCCGACATGTCCCAGCAGAGGTCTGAGATGGAAATGACGGATCTCATTAAGAAGGTATTGAACTTCATCCATCATTCTTTTTGGCTGGGCTGAGTAAAACAGTAGCAGCCATGGCAATAACGAAGGAACCGGGTCTGGTCTGGTTGTATCTCCATGCAGGAAACCCTGAATGTTTCAAGTACACACAAGAATGGTACTAAAGACTATGAGCTCCTAAACATGTGACACGTATCGGCAACATGTTTGCTAGTTTACTTCTGCAGAGGTGCAGTTACATTACAAATGTAAGTGTCTGTTTTCCTGTCTGTCAGGGTTGTAACAAAGCTTTGATGAAGCTGAGACTCAAGAAGACAGCAGTAGACGACATCTCCGACAGTTTGCGTCAGGCTGGCGGCAAACTCAACTTTGATGAACTCCGCCAGGATCTTAAAGGGTGAGAAAACCTCAAATAACACAAAAACAATTCCAATGTTATGTCAATGCTACGTGTCTTTAGCGTGTTGTTTTTTTTTCCTTCGCTCAGAAAGGGCCACACAGACGCAGAGATTCAGGCCATTTTTGCCAAGTATGATCAAGACGGCGACCAGGAGCTGACGGAGCACGAACACCAGCAGATGAGAGACGACCTGGAGAAAGAGAGAGTGAGTGATGATGCCAACGGCAACACGCCCTGCATGTGTGTGTGTGTGTGTGTGTGGTTGTTAGCTTACACTCAGCTCACCTGCAGATGTTCAGTGTGTCTCTGCTCACTCGCCAGGAGGACTTGGATCTGGAACGCAATTCGCTGACTAGACCCAGCAGCGGGCGGAGCTTTCCTCGTACCCAGGACGACTCGGAGGAAGACGATGACGAGGATAGCGGCCACAGCTCCCGGCGTCGTGGCAGCAGCTCGGGGGGTGTCTCCTACGAAGAGTTTCAAGTGTAGGGAACTCTAATAAATTTTATTATTATTATAGTACTGTAACTTACATGAAGGTAAATGCTTTCTTGTAAAACTATGTAATGGAGATTTTTTTTGTAAATTACCTCAAATGTGTCCATAATTTCTTGTTGCTTATCAATAATATGGGCTCTATTTTGAGGTTCCCTCTCAGTGAAAAGCATTGCTGTTTGTCATACTAATCTAAATGATTATGACTGTATGACCCATTTAACATGGGATATAATAAAGGGAACGACTCTCTGCTTCTCAGGCTGGTGAGGCGCGTGGACCGGATGGAGCACTCTATCGGCAGTATAGTGTCCAAAATAGACGCTGTGATCGTGAAGCTGGAGACCATGGAGAGAGCTAAACTCAAAAGGAGAGACGTGCTGGGCAGACTGCTGGACGGAGTCATGGAGGTGAGATGCAGTGGAGACACAGGCAGCTCATAGCGGCGCATTTAGCAGCTTTAGCAGGGCCAGATTAGTTTTTCTGAAGAGTTGGCAGAGACCAAAAAAAGAGCGAAAAGGAGTGTGAGTTTTAAATGAGCATTATTGAGATGGCCAGAAATATGATAAGTACACAAATAACATTGTTCCATAGCTGGATATGTTATTAGGCAATTACAAGTTTGCAACATCTACTTAAAAGGTGAAGTCAGTGGTGTGTTTACAACATGTTTCTACTGCCTCCAAGTGGCCAAAAATCAGTTATTGCAAGTTCAAGTAACTGGATAACGGCCAGCTTTGTGCAATGATCTGACTTCTTAAACGTATCACAGGAAACATTTTCTGTAATCGAGGAAAACAAAGACTTGATTTCTCCTGATTTCATATTACATCACTAATAATTACCCTAAATAAGCCATGCTTTGATAATAACACGGGGCATAAGGAAGAAGTGAGAGTACTCTCCTGTTGCATGAACTGCATATGCAGATTACCAGTAGCCAGGTTACAGCAGTGCACGTTGTCAACCTGCTTTCTCACGTAAACAAACCGCACACCTTAACCTGTTGTTGTCTGTCAGGACGAGCGTCTGGGACGGGACACAGACGTCCACAGGGAGCAGATGGAAAGGCTAGTGAGGGAGGAACTAGAGCGCTGGGAGTCTGACGATATGGTCTCACAGGTCAGCCACCCGCAGCAGGCCACCCCCGTCGGCCCCCGGCCCCGCCCGTCCTCCTCGCTGTCCGCCGACGGCCTCGACGCGACCACAAACGGGAGCAACCACGTGTGAGGACTTGGCCCCGGCGAAGAAGATTCCATGCTGGCGAGATAATCTCCAGTGGAAATTTCCCTGCAGCGGTACAAGTAATCAAGATGCTATTTCTTGAAGGATTACAGAGGAGGTGACAAAAATCAAACGCATTCCACCTCGAATATTTAAATGCACTGAAAGAAAGTGAGGTACAACTAAACGTATTTACTGAAGCTATTATCAAGTATTACTTTTTAACAGGATGAAAGGAAACGTGGTTGAAGTATAATGAAGGATTTACAGCAGTGATACATCACAGTATTAGTATTGGATATAATACACCAGCCTGCAAGCATACTCAGTTGTACTCAGAATACACAGTGTATGATTTTAGTATTACATGAGAAACATGCTCACCTGCTTTTGATTATTGTATCCACACATATAAGCATTTACACAAATACCAAAAAATGCATTTCTGTTAATTATGCTGTTTTTTCATCATTTTAATACACAGTAGGTACAAGTGTGGTGCTTTCTGTCATATTTACTCATCCTCTGTACATCAATTAAGCTTCAAATTAAATAGCTTATTATCATTTTATGATACATATTGTAACTTAAAACAAGCTTCGATTTGGAGTGCATCTAGTGTTCATGGGAAACCCATGCATTTATTATTATTTTTCCTCTGTGCCTTACTTTTTTTTTTTTTTTTTTACAATCCATTTCTTTTTTTAATCTATTATGCCAAATAAAATGTTATTAAAATATAAGTTAATTTTATTTATTGCCCATTCTCTGGTTTGGATTATTATTAAGTGAAAAGAAGACAACTTTAAACATGACTCAGTTAATTAGCAAGATCATTATTGTTATGATCACACTTCCATTCTTCATGCTTATGGTTATAACTGTAAACATATATAAAAGTGTATAAAAAGAAAAGTGAAATAATATATTTTATTAATACCCAATCTACCCTAATCTAATTTAATGCAATATTTCTTTAGCAGAGGAATTATCCAAAAAACGTCACCTATTAATTTTCAAATACAGTACTAAATGATTTAAAATAAGCTTTCTTTTATGTATAATTTCCTAATAATGTGGAAAAAATGATGGGAGAAATGCAAAATCTAGAATCCACTTCTATTATTTTAGCGACATTGAATTTGTAATTCCATATTGAATCCATTTAAACCAAAGTAAGAAACTGACCTGCTGTGCACTGAAATACTAGAGGTTACACTTGCAGTTCTTTCCGGAAATATTCTCGAAATTGTTATTTGGAAAAAAAAATATGTACCTGTAAAATAAAGCGTTGCCAAGTATTCTTTACAATATGGTCATTACTCAAAACGTCATCAATTAATTCAACAGAATAACTGCACTTAAAAAAAAAAACACACAAAGACCGACTTTACAGGAAAGTATTTATACATGTTGTCAAAAAGCTGTAGCATAATATAAATGGATGTTTTTGTAATATAGCTGATAATTCTAATCGAAGAAACTTCAGGTATGTTTTACATAAATTCTGCTCCCAGAATCCTCACCAGAGGAATCAATCCCACTGGACCAGGTTTACACTAAGCTATAAAGCTTTTGTTTGACATGAAGAGAACTGTTGTGAAGTTTGCAGACGACACAACCGATATTGGCTGGATGACAAAAAAACAATAAGACTCAACAATCATTCACAGTGGTGCTTTTCCCACCGGAGTCACAGCCTGCTGGCAAGAGACATACAAGTCTCAGCTGCCGTACCACCAGACTACGGAGCCGCTTCTTTCTGAGGCTGAGGCCCCTGAACTCATCCTTTGCCCTTCAACGTATGATATAGTGTTGTTTTTTGGTATCTTCTCTTATGTAGTAAAATGGGACTACAAACTGCATTTTGTTGCACGACCCTGTGTCGTACAGTTTCAATGAATGAAACCTTAAATGTAGGCTATATATAGAATTTCTCATTATATCTATATGTGTGACATAATTCTATAATATCTACAATTCAAAGTAACCAGTGATCAATTAAAATCAAGTGAAATTTGTCAAATGCTGAAAACTACAAAGTGACAAAAGTAGTGAAAAGAAAAGTCTGATTTTCAAATAGTAGCCCAAATGTAAATATCCATAAATAAGAAACACATTAAAGCATATCCATGTCAAACATTTGTTTCAAATGTGATAAAAAAAAGAACATTGTCATTTTAGCTCTTAAAAAAAACATTTTGTAGAAATACTGCATTCAGCTTAACGACTTAGCATAATAAACAACAAATAATGACGATCTAGTCTTTTAATTGTGACATTCTTCGTGAACATCTACTGGCCTGGTTCCATGAGGAGACAAATAAAAAGATGCATAATCACACATTTAAGTGAATTTCTTGATGTAGCGGAGTTTCAGATATGCAATGAGCAAGTATGTGCACATCATAATGAGGAGAACCAGGTTATTCACCCAAAGTCCCCAGGTGGTGTAGTCTATTTCCAGGTCGTCCAGATGCTGCTCTCCTGTACATCTGAAATCATAATCCCAACTGGTCACTTACACATTAAATATCAATACTCAAGCAGATCTTTTTGTAGTTCGGTAGCTAGAATGGAGAAGCCATCATTTATAAGTTACATAATTTGAGAGGTGATGAGACACAACCGGAGCATAAACAACAGCACGCGGGTCTACTCACATCAGGCCGACTGTGCTCAAGTTGCCAGTTGCCAACAACGCCATCAGGTTGCTGTTTTGGATCAAAGTCTCGTTGCATAACTTCAATCCCACAAACTCATTGGCCTGCAAGGCCTGAACACAGAAGGCATAATTCTATATTATTATCAGGGTTGTTGGTAGAAGACACATTTATTTAAAAAAAGTATTTGTGATATAACGTTATCATCATCATCAGGTAAACTCAGCATGTGAGCAAGTGAACCAAAAGCCTGATATGCGTTTGTCAACCTATAAAAAACAAGATATTGGAGTAACGAAATGAAACAGTCTGTCAACTAGAGATCTACTGTATCTCACAGTCTTCATCAACGAAGAAGGAAGCAGTGAGAGGCGACTGAAATCTCTGGGGAAAAGCTAGTAAGTAGACCTTGAGTTACCTTTAAGTTTGTCAAACTGCTAAACTTGAGGAGATCATTATCAAAAATGATGTAATTGATGTGTTTGTTAAGTTATTAAATAATGGTGTTTGATTAATATCTTTTTAATCGTTTTTTAATGGTAAATTATCTCCGTCATATACTGACATATTATTTGCTCAACTTGGGACCAACGCCTTTGTTAAACCACCGTTCATGTACACAGTACTGAACTTCAACAGCCACATTAAATCCGTTATGAAGTCAGCCTACAACCCCCTGAAGAAAAATATTTACGATTAAAGGACTATTGACTCAGCAGGATTTGGAAAAACGCTTTCATCTTCAGCAGACTCGACTACTGTAACGGTGTCTTTACAGGTCTCCTTAAAAAGTCGTCAGACAGCTGCCGTTCATTCAGAACGCTGCTGTTCGAGTCCTCAGTAAGACCAAAAAAGTGGATCTTATTACTCCGGTTCTCAGGTCTTTACACTGGCTTCCTGTCTGTCAAATCATTTATTTCAAAATACTACTGCTGGTTTACAAAGCACTGAATGGTTTAGGACCAAAATACATTCCTGATCTTCTGCTCGGCTACGAACCACCCAGACCTCTCAGATGGTCTGGGACAGGTCTGCTCTGTGTCCCCAGAGTAAGAACCAAACATGGAGAAGCAGCCTTCAGTTGCTCATTTCCAGAAAGCTGCAGGTCTGCTGCAAATCTCAGCTCTTTTGAATCAAGACTGAAGACTTTTTTAGACTGCACTGTAATTGCTATTCCTTGATATTCTTGTTTTTTTTTTTATTTTTTTTTTCAATGTTTAAATTTAGATTTTATTGGCTTGTTTAAAAAAAAAGTTTTTATGTTTTCTGTAAAGCACTTTGAATTGCCCTGTTGTTGAAAGGTGCAATACAAATTAAATTGTCTTGCCCTACAGTGGATGAACCTTCTCGGTCACATGCTGAGTCAACACTTGAACTATTAACATAAAGTCCGTACTATGACTTTTATTGCAGCTCCTCCTGTCAAAGCCTCCCTTTAATTTTGACTTACTGCGAGGCCATAGCGAGGAATGCTGAAATACTTCAGCCAAGATATCCACTTCATCATGTTGGGGAGGTTCACCAGCAGACCTGAGAAAATCTAAAAGCACAAAACAACATATAATCCGTTGATACTCACAGGCTGTGGCTGCACTGATGCATCTAAATGGATGGAAGCCACCTGTGATTTTTCCTGCTTACAGTTTTTAATAGTCAGACTAACACCCAACTAATTGTACCTGAAACCTAATTTACGTGCATCTCTGTGATTTTCTGGTGTGGCTCACCATCATGAAGACAAAGGTGATGGTGATGTAGATGGTGGCGAGAGACACGACGTCCTGGTTGGCCGAGATGGCCATGGCCACAGAAAAGGCTGTGAGAGTCACCAGAGTCACGGTCAGCACGAAGGTGAAAAAGGCTGCAGGCGTGTGTTTTAACCCTGAGTGGGGACACACACACACACACACACACACACACACACACATATTTAGGCACAATAAAAGATGAACAAATTCCTGTTTTTGTTATTTTTTTTTATTTTATTTAAAGTCAGCCTTTTCCACCCATTGACCAGTCTTACCAACGATGAAGTAGATGACACAGCTGAAGGTAACGGAGGTGAAGGTGCGCAGACTGATGTCAGACATGATCTTAGAGAGGAAGTAGACAGACACTCTGTAGTAGCCGCTGATGTTCTCGTGCCTGTCAAAAGAAAAGCCAAGCAGAAATTAATTATCATCATAGATGTCATCGGGATGTCCATGTCCTGCATGACTTCCTGGCAGACTGCACGATAGATGACGATCGATTCCCCCGGCTGTAGATCACATCTTTGGTATATGTTCTTTTTATCTACAGTGGGCTGTTCTGTGGTTTTTAACTGGCAAGGATTACACCTCATACACATCCTGTTACACTAGGCTCGTTGGAGATGAGCCAGGCCTGCACAGAATCGATCGCCGGCGATCGCCGCACAATGCATGCCGGTTAGTTTAGTGTCTGACTTGCTCTGACGTCATGCACACGTGGGCAACGATAATCTCACGAGATCAAGGCGGCCGCATCTAAGAGCTGATTGGCTCTTAGTTTTGACAACAAACAGCACTTTAAGTAGAAAATGCAAATTTCCTGTGCGAGTCTAATATTTAACGCTAGATTGTGGGCTGTTAGTCTCATTATGTGCAATTAAAGTTAAATCTGTGAACAAACATATCTCATGTGGTTGATAATATGAATAATAATCATAATAACAACATTAAAAGAGGTTATTTATATAGACATTATCAAAACGAGCAATGTGAGCGTGTTTTATATACATACATTACATTCATACATTACTAAAATGTATTGGCATTATTTTATACTTTTATACTTATTTGACTCTTTCTTCTCTTTCTCTTATAAAGCAACTGAAGCAGTACATTTTCCAGAGGTTTTACTAAAGTATTCTGATTCTGATTTCCAAAGATATTTATGAACAAATATAAATAAATGCGAATGTGGTCGCAAACTACAGACCCTCCAGATCGGGATGTATTTTTTTCTATGACTTCCTGTCAAATCTTCGAAGGCTGATGGAAACTGTCCGACTAGAGCGGAGCATTTAGGCTCCGCTTCCTGCTGCTCCGCCTGCTCTCGTCTACTTTCCAGGTGAGGCGCAGTTCATCTCGAACGAGCCTACTGTTAAATTACTGGCAAGGATTACACCTCATACACACCTGTTACACCATTAAATTACTGGCAAGGATTAAACCTCATACACATCCTGTTACACTGTTAAATTACCATTAATGTTGATGCATATCCCCGGGATAAGATGGATCTTAAAGTGTATGAGTAATGTAATGATGGAAAAGTGAATTGAACTTTGAATTGGTAAGTTAAATTAACAGTTGGATAAATTATTTTCCTGCCCGTCACAGCACAGCTTTCTTTAATAAACGCTCCAACTATCTAAACAATACATGTCTAAAGTCTGTATAGATATTTAAACCTCTTTTACATACAAAAACAGTTTCCTCTGGGTGATGAAGAGCTCCGCTGACGACACAGTGGTGAAACACTGGTTGGTCGTGATGAAGAAGAAGACACCCATCCTGTTAGAAGAACAGCAAAAAAAATGTTTTCTCTCGGGCTACAACAGGTTTTATCTCATATTCCACTATGTTCTCTTAGAACTGGTCCCAGGAGTTCAAAGATAAAAAGAGCACACACATAATACCTAGTGTGTAATACAGATATATATTAAAAAAAAAAAGGATTGAAGCTTTGCCAATTAGTGTTTGCCAATACTGTTCTTTGCCAAATCAACGAAAGGTGAGCTTTCGTTCATTTAAAACACAGTAACCAATTAGTGAGTGATAGTCACTAATATACAATACAATATACCATAGACTGGACACGGGGGGGGAAGCTAGCCTGGTTCTGTCCACAGGTAACAAAATCCTTCTGTCAGCACCATTGTAGCTCCTTTAAGGTGGAATTCATACAAAACCATAAAAAAGTGTTCATGTAAAAACAACACATTCATAAAAATTCTGCTGATATTCTTATTATAACTAATAAATACTTAAAGAAGAAGACGTATTATATATTTAAAATAGCTTAAATGCAGCTCAAAATTGTTTAAAAAAAAAGGTAACTTGAAAAATTATCACCTAATAAAACAGGCTATGTAAATTAAGCAGCTTTGCCTATTTACACTGATAGAGACTTGACTTAAAAGGGAGTGCTGGCTCCAGATTATGGTGCTAAATGCGATGCGGTCTGTATGTACATACAGGGACTTAAGAGGACTGACTCCACTTTGGCCTCGCACCCAATGAAAAATAACTTGAGACATTTAAGCCGTGTACACTGGTGTCGGCCATACTGCCTATGCATTGACCATGAATATAATGACATTAGGTCCTTATATTCCACTGAACCATACACAGAAAAAAAGAAAAGAGGGAGGCCATTGAGATTTCCGATGTGCTTCACTGAGCTTGTGAGTACCAGGTTGTGCCCAATAAAACACGGTAAGAGGATTAGCCACGCAGGAACTGCTCTGCTTTTCACACTTCCTTCTTAAAAACAAGTGACTGACTTAAAAACCAGAACAGTTATCAGCGAAAATGTTTCAATAATCGACATTATAGGCACATAATATTCTAGATAAATAATCTAAATATTATATCTGTGTGCACATTATAACAGGAAGCAATAGCTTTACATTGGGCGTCATAAACATGCTCATTGTTTTTGTTTGGGTCAATGTCTTTCTATTGTTAGATTTTATATCATGTTTGTGTGTATTTAATATACTTGAACTTTATAGGCTGATTCAGTATTTTTTAATAAATGCACTTAAATTTGACTTCTTTCATGCATTGTAACATTTTTCAACCATTATTTTATTCTAGTCACGACATATTTCATTTTAGAATAATAAAAAAGTGTTTTTTTTAATTGTAGAATTAGCAGACAACCATTACCAGGTGGGGGTCTCTCACCTGTTCTGCAGACCACTGTGATCATCTTTGACCCCAAAGAAAATGGCTCCTACGATGAGGGCGAGGAAAGCGTGGACGACCAGCTGCACAGACAAGAACATGACAGATTTAAATAGAAGCACTGAAAAGCACCTAGAAAGTCCTGTTTGTAAAATTAGCTTATACCAACATCTTTGGGCTGGGTTTTTTCCTCTAATGATCTTTGCTAAGCGTTGAATGGTGAGTTTTATGAAGGACATAAATGATGAAGTTATTTCCCTCCTTCATGCACACTGGAAATAGATGAGGAGGTGCACCTCCACTAAACCAGTTTCTCATCTAATTCAGTCAGTTCTTCACATTGTCGACTGTCATGAATTATATTTGAAGAAAATACAAAGAATTGAAGCAGAGAGTCCTCTGCCAAACGTCCTGGGGGATCAGGGTTCAAATGGACACCTTGTTTCGGACCAAAACTGGTGGTGGTGGTGGTGTGGGGGGGGGGGGGGGGGGGGGGAGGATGACAGAAAAAGAGTGAGAGAAGTGAAAGCGACACAAGTTTTTAATCCCAACAATTTACAGATTATGACGGGACTAAGTGGTTCCCAGGGTGAAGGGATAAGCTAATAAGGTTGAGCCTTTTTCACCTCATTCCCCACAGCCCCTCATGTGAAAGCGGGGCAGTGGAGTGATGGGTCATGATGCCATCATGTGATGAGTCCCCGGACCGGGGCCAGGGGGGCTTTGGCCAGATATGATATCAGTTCAGATCCTGGCCCAAAGAGGCAAGAGTGGGGTCACAACAGTCACCAAAGCCGATTACGGCGCCCACACCACCTAGAGCCCCTCTTGCAGGATTATTTTGACTTATTTAGGGCCAATTAGCTGTTAATAATTCTTAAAGTGAGGAGACTTCTGACGGCATTTTGCCCCATTGGGGTGACTAATGAGAGCATTAAGTCTCGACCCCTCCAGAGTGGTGTCCATGCATCCTGTTCATGATGATAACAGCACTGACACGGATTATTTTTATAATCTTTTCACTCTTTGGAGTAAAAAAGTAGTGCTAGTGGCACAACATCGTGTTCAAACCTCAGACCTAACAGAAAACTGAGATGTTATAAATATTTATCTGTCAGAGGTGGAGACTTGAGGAGGACTTGTTATTTGACCAAAATTATTAATAGCTAAATAAATGTTAACTTATTATATTAACAAAGACTTAACTGTTACCACTGCCTCTAGAGAAAATTCAAAATCATCTTCTATTATTTGATATGGAAAAAAGTAGCTTAAAAGAACATTTGTTTTAACTTATTTGCTTTTGGTGAATTAGAATAAGATCGCTACTCTGACGTACAAATGGTACTGGACTGGAAACAGAGGGAAATAGCTAGCTTTCATCTGTCAAAAAGTTATAACAAAAAAAAAGAAAATCTGCCTAGAAAAGTTGGAAACTGCGAGTTGGAACTAATTAATATCGATAATAAGTAGGAACTAGGAAAAATGAGTCTTCTATCAAATTTGCCTATGGCTATGAGCTCATGACGTGTCATATCTATACCACTGAGGATGAGATTTGTGTTTCAGGTGAGCGACAGGGATGTGTACCTGGGCCACGGACAACTGCGGGTTCAGCAGGAGGTCCCAGAAGGTTCTCTTAAGAACCCAATACAGCTGGTGGAAGAAGGAGCAGTTGTAGGTGATGGCGTGGGATGTTGGATATGAGACGGTGCTCTTAGCCTGGTCGATGGAGTCCAGCTCAGCTCCTGTGTCCCTGAAGTAGCTGCTGTTCCTGTACTCCTCCACCAGGTGCTCCTGGATGCTCTGCCTGGAGCTGATCACCTTCTCATAGTCCAAATCTGGAGGGTCCGAATACACTGGAGGGCCATTTATGACAATTTAAAGACATATTTAAGATGTACTCTTCTCCAATGCCAATGGTCCCATAAAGCTTTGGATTATTGATAATATTATAATTTCTCTTCATATTCTGCTTTGAACTGTAATTTGTATTCTTCTGTTAAATATGTTCTATTCATTTTTATCTTTTTTTTTTATAAATGTACTTTAAATCACCATGTTGAAAGGTGCTAACTAAATAAACTTGCCTTAAAACCTCTGATCAGATATTATAAAGAGACGTAAAAAAAAAAGCTTAAAAGAACAACCATAGCTCATATGGTTGTTCTAAATCTATAAACACAAAAGGAAAAACACGCGCTTCAGTCCAGGAACATTAGACTCGCTTGCTTAAGATGGATCATTTTGCCGGCAGTATTCATGGAGGGATTAATAAACGCCGTTACCTTCACAGCCATGCCTTTTTGTCAGGGTTGAGGCGACGTTGTTTCCATTAATAACATCCAGAAAGAAGTCCGCTGGGTTGTTGTGGGGCTCACAGATATAGCCTGGAACACAGACCACAATCATCCATATTTAATAGTAATGTCCAAGACTGCTTTATATTTTCTTTAATTTTGTATCAGGAGAACTATAAAGATGTCCGATATCTTGTGGTGAGAACATGTTTCCACATACTCACCCATGTTGGTGAAGTAGTCCAAAGCGCTCGGCGCCGGTCCGTGATAGACCATTTTACCAGCAGCCAGCATGGTCAGAGTGTCAAACAGCCGATAGATGGAGTATCGTGGCTGGTGGATGGACATGATGATGGTTCTTCCATGAGTGGCCATTCTGAACAGACACACAGTAAAAAAATATACATATTAATAGTAAATACAATAAAGATGCCTTCTTAATGCAAAACCAACACAAATTATACAAAAGAACAAAACTCTTGCCTACGTTTTACTTCTTTGTTTCATTATGTTAACAGTTAAAGAAGAGAACAATCGTTGTTTCCATATATTTTTTAAATTGTGTCAATTTATTAATTATAATTAAACTGTCAAAGTCAAAAACCTGACAATTAACAATAAGACATTATGAAACTGTGATACAAAAGTTATACTTAGACAGCAAACACATTTTAAAATTATAATTTTAATGCAACTTTTGACAAGAAAATGATTTAAGTCAAAAGAGGCAACTCTTTATATAATAAAATATGAATAATGCTTTAAGCTATTTTCATTACAGTGAGCACTAAATGCAAATGTAATACATAATCATATGCTCTTGTATGATATTTTCTTAATGAGAGTAACTTTCTGCACTAACATAATCTGCTCTAAATAAACTTATTCGATTTGAAACCCAGAATCCTTTTTCTCTGTCAAAAGGCAAAAAACCCGTTGCAATGAACGCTATAGACTGGGACCAAATTCAGTTGATCCTGCCATAAGGTAGCAAACCATGTTTTCTATTTACCAAAACATTTGTATTTCATCTCATTTAACAGGTTTAGTTTTGGGAAACGGACAAAGCTACAGACTCTGAATATAATCCCCAATAAAACCAGAAGAATGACGGAGGAGCTTCTTTATTACCTTTTCAGCAACAGCAGAACAGAGTGGGCGGTGCTGGCGTCCAGTCCTGTGGTCGGCTCGTCCAGAAAGAGAACGGAGGGGTCCATAATCAGCTCCATGCCGATGGTCGTCCTCTTCCTCTCTCCTCCGGAGATTCCGCGAAAAATCGGGGTGCCCACCTTCAGAAAACACACAGAAATCTGTCATGACTCTCACCTGGGGACCGTTGCATGAAGCAAGTTTAGTGTAGCTCAAGCACAGTCGCTATGGCAACTGATGCTGGGAAATGGACAGGGTCCGGAGCGCATTTTTTTAATACATTTCTAGTCTAGAAATGTATTAAAAAATCCTCAGGAATCTTCCAGAAAAGGCACAGTCCTTCTCAAACTTGACTTGTTGACCCATCCGACCCAAACGCACACTTATATTTGATTGGATTCCTCTAAGCCAATCACAGTGTGCCACATCATCTAAAGCGGACTTCTCCTCTCGCCTGCTTAAGAATAGCATGCATGCTCAATTATCTTTACTGCTTAAACCTGACTCAACAAATGAGTCCGATTGTCTGACCTTGAACTGACCTTTTTGTAGCCGCTTCAACTCCGACTGATTTGTTCGGTTGACGGGAGTCAGATTTTGGAAATTCGCAGCACTTTTTTTAGCTTGCGTTATGGACCTGGTGTCTTGATGGTTAGACTGTGTGTGTGTGTGTGTGTTTACCTTGGAGTCAGCCACCTTAGTGAGTCCCAGTTCTTTGATGAGGTGATTGACTCGAGCCCCCTTCTCATGCTGCGACACGGAGCTGGGCAGACGCAGTGCTGCGGAAAAGTGCAGATTCTCTATCACGGTCAGGGTGCCCATGACCACATCATCCTGCGAGGGGAGACAAGAGCTTGAGGTCAAAGGTCAGAGACAGGGAAGATCATATGTTTTGGAGAGAGGCAGGGAATTGTTGACTTGATGGTGTTTAGATATTCATAAACTCTGTATTTAAAGCTGCTATAATATATATTTTTTTATTATTGGGCTCAACAGTGCTTTAAAAAATGGTCTTATAAACTTACTGCTCAGCATCAAACAGAATGCTGGCCAACCATTTAGCAGCTGAAGAGCTAGATAGTGTTGGTGGAGATTTGACCAGAGAGTGAATATTAGAAATCTATCAGGTGGACACAATCTGTTCATGCAGGTAAATAAGTAATTATAACAATTCAAATGCACCTGAACTACATATCCAGCGAGGAACTTGAAGTTCGGAGGCTGTGGTGCATTGTCAATGAGCACTTCTCCCGAGAAACCTGCAGGATCCTTTCTCGCAGCCAGAATATCCAACAGTCTTTCAATAAAAACAATGCGGAAAAAAAACGACAATTAATAATTACATCTTCGACAAATGGTGGTGACTATTTAGCATTAATTTTTCTTGGAGAAACAGTATGATACTCACGAAGACTTCCCACTTCCAGTCGGTCCAAGAATAGCATTGAGGCCAGGTCTCATAATCCCACTGTAAGACAATGACACAAAATTTTCTGTAAAAATTCAACATAATTTGGGTTCAAATTCACTTCACTGCTTGTCTCACGACACAAATGCAAGGAATAAGAAAAAAAAAAAGATTCTTGTGTGTCAGACAAAATACATTTTCCTTCCCCGTTCCAAATAAAATAATATTCATGAGAAGATTTTGCAGTTGTTTCAAATATCACAAACATTTATTTAACCCCGTAGACGAGAGGGGGGGGGGGGGGGGGGGGGAACTGTGGTGTGAAAAAACTCAATAGCAAATCCTTTGACTTCAGAGAGAACTTTAACAAAAGCATCAGAAAGAATCAGCGCTATAAAACAGAATTAAAAAGCCTGGAATAAAAGCCTTGCAGTGGATCACGTGATAGTGTTTAATTCGTTTCCCTGGCAGACCGCTCTTGAGTGCATCAGAGAGATTATATGCAAGAAACCATGCTTAATATCATATAATTAACCCTGAGGCGGGAAAAGGCCCAAGAACTTGTGTGAAATGATTCATTCTTCCATGGGAAACGTCAGCAGCGTTTAATACCATCAGAAAGAAACCCCATGTAAGAGTCTATTCACTATTGTTCTACGCTGGATTAGGATACAGTGAGCCATATTGAAATACAATGAAGAACCACTGTTCTTTTTGCTGTCTTCCAAATTAAGAATTACTTCGATGCCTTTTTTTCAGATCAAGCCAAAAATGATGAAATCAGCCATGCGTTTGGTTCATTTAGAATAAATAAGCTGGGAAACTATATCATTAACAATTCAATAGATTTTCTCCTGAGCTTTGTCAGCAAATTATTAAGTAAAACAATGAATGATCACTAAGCCCCAGCGCAAAAAAAAACTATGCATGTTGTTTTTCTGTGACAGCATTTCAGAGAGCGAATGATAAGAAACACAACTGTTTCAACTGACTTGAGGTCGGACAGTATTTCCTTGTGGGAGATTTTCCTTTTCCAGAAGAAGCCGCTCTTTATCTTCACTTTGTACTGGATGTTGTGGAAGCTCACGACGGAGCCGCACGGCTGCTTGTTGTGGTTCAACGCCATGGCGACCTCTGACCCGGCCTTCCCGTTGACGCCAATGTCACCGGTCATTGCCAAGTTGATGTGACAGGCTCGCTCCATCTTCCCGTGCAGCGACGATCAGACAGAAAAACAGTCTTGATACTGATTTGTTACTTGCTGGTGTGATATCCTCACTCAAGTAAGAAAAGTTCATCAGGGTTTAACGCACAGCAAATATGGTGTATGGTCTCTACTCTCTACTGAATAAAGTGGCACAAACCTCAACAGCACCCCAAGCTTATATTCGTTATTACCAACGTTCCGACACTAAACTAGTTTTTCTTGTTATATTATTATCTGGAGGGTATTTAATTATTTTGCATAAGTAGAAATGTTCAAATGCTCATAAATATGTCTCCTTCAGGGAACGAGGCTAAGTTTATCCACCTTTGGTAAAGCCCTGAACGGAAAATACACTGCTACATAAGACAAACCAATAAGTGTTGGTTATGGTAATATGAATCGTTTAAAACTAATGCATCTCAAAATGAACAACACAGATCGAAGCTGTGGTGTTGAGTCACTTAAAATATACACCTGCACAATAATATATATATATATATATATTGGAGAAAGATAGTCTAGAATTGTTAAATGGTGAGAGTGACATACTGATGACAAAAGTGGTGAAATCGAGCTTTTATCAGAAATAAAATACAATATATTTAAAATTAGAAAGTTATATTTTTTTTATGTGAGGAAGTTTCTGTTTCTGTTAAAATACAGGGTACACCACTGTGTTAAAATGTTAAAAAAAAAAATCTGGGCTACTGCATCGATTCTCAAATGACTTTTTTTTAAATATACATTGTTGTGGATTTAAAGATGCAACTAACTTATTTTCATTAATCTGCTGATTTTATCTAGATTCATTCATTTATCTTGCGTTATATAAAATGTCAGAATATAGCAAAAAATGTAAATCCAGCCCAATTAAATGTCTCTAAATGTCTTGTCTTGACTGTCCCAAACCCAAAGAATATCAATATAATTTGAAGCAAGTAATCTCCATATTTGAGAGGCTGAAAACACTATTTTCTTCGTTATTTGCATGAAAAATTACTTTAATGAGTAATCAATTACCAAAAGAGTTGGGACTCTATCTTTTTATCCATTGACTAGTTGATCTGCTGAACAAATCTACTTAAAACATTCATTCATTTGGCTCTTGCTCCATTCTCAAATAGACAAAAAACAATTCACCAAAATAAAAAAAATTGTTGCAGAAATCCTCTGGAAATGGTCACCACCATGACATCATTGCAAAGTAATGAGAAGTTTTGTGTCAGTGACTTACCGGGCTATGAGACTGTGAGAAGGCTGCTGCTGCAGACTGACAGAGTAGAGAAGCTGTGCAGGCTGACGAACATCAGAGACCTCAGGTGCCTCACCATCCAGTCACACCCTCAGCTGGGATCCTCCAAGCTGCACCACAGGTTAACCCTTTATTGACATCGATCAAAGGCTGCACCTTTGCAAAAACGATTAATTGGCAGGAAGCTGGTGCCACGTTGAAAATAAAAAAGGGAGATTTTCATGACTTTTTAATTATAAAGCAGGTCTAAGTTGTATATAAATACTGTGAAAGAAACGCTCAATCCACGTAGAAATCCACCAAAACTGTGCCTTTTAACAGTTTTTTTTTCTTTCGAAATTAAAGCATGTAAATATGTTCTACTGGAAACCCAAAATAGGAGTACAAACCTGGAAATTGTCCGTTTGTACATATTCATGATAAATCATCCTTACATGTATAATATTTTGGCCCAGAGTCCTTTACTTTCACCTAATATATGCCAACACTGTCATTGTTATGCAGATGATACCCAATTCTATCCTATCTATCCAGATGAAGCCAAGCGGCTAAACTCCAAGCATGCCTTGAGGACATAAACCTGCAGATACTACAATTTCTAGATTTTAATCTCAAAGACTTCCTTCTTTTCATCGACAAACTATTGCAAAACATCAGGCACATCCTTTCTCAAAACCACACATAATAATTTGATTATGCATTTTTACTTTTTGGCTAGATTACAGCAACTCCTGGCGTATCTGGGACTTCCACGTGTACAAAGCAGCAATAGCACTTCTTTCCTGGAGCATACCGGCATTTTCTGTGGAACCTGCTGCCAGTTTCAGACCAGGGGGCAAGGCCAAGCAACTTTATTTGCATAACTTAAAAAGTCCATAAGTGGGGAAAAAACAATGCTCCCAAATTTAAACACTCTATTAAATTCAATTTAAATGGATTTACTTACATGTGGTTGTATGCCTCCACCAATCATTCAAGCTGCATAGGACAACATGCAACAACTCCAATGAGCAGTATTTCAGTGAGTCAGGGTTGAGAAGCCATCCAGCTCCAACATTGAGTCCCATGTATCCTGGCAGAGCCTTGATTCGGTTCACATCATGATTCCCGAAACTCTTGCACAGCAGTTCATCCGCCAACAAAAGTAAATTAGATTTATGGTGAGAGTTGATATTCTGTCTTTTATATTTATTTAGTTGGAGGAAGTTTTTCTTCATCTGGTCAATGATTTAAATCAATGCTGCTTTTTGGTACAAATTATACATTTAAGCAATCATCTATAATTAAATGATGCTGTAATCAACAAGTATCCACAACAATTTGCCGTCTAAAATAAGTTTAATTGATGTTTATTATTGTATTTGTCTGTAGATGTCTAGTTTAAATTAAGGTTATTTCCAACAAAGGCAAAACCCACATCAAGTCAGCGTAAAAGCTTTATTTTCACAACAAACTGAGTACGATGGAGCACGAGCTCTGCCGCCCATGATTTGAATTCTTCTTCACCACTAGATATTGTTGTCCTTAAATATCCAGTGTCCGTCAGGCTCCATTTATCAGACATTTATGGCTATAAACATGACAAACCATGAAACGTTTGTTTACTCCTGGATGAAATGGACAAGAAGGCAAATGTATTAATTGTTGCTGTATAGTTTTTAACTGAAAGGAGCCATTCAGACCAAGAATACAGTACAAACAGCGTGAGAAACAGTCACATTTAGGTCCCGGATTACAGGTCCACAGCTACAACCATTGTAGTTAAAATGACAATGAAACAAATAACAGCAAATAAAAAGCATGTTCACCGAGATAGATAACATTAAAATGAGGTTATTAAGGAGGGCATGTTAATCATAAAGACAAAGTCCTTATAATGACTCAAGGTTTCATTCAATATTTGAATGAGTGGAGAAAAAAAAAACGTATTTACAAAACATCTATAAACCGATGGCAACACAACATTTATCAATCTTGCAGATCAATGAACATAAATAAGTGTTACGCGTTTCTAGCTTTAACAACAGTGAACAAAAACAGTACAGTCTAATGGTGTAAGTCTGCCTTACAATGCAAGTGTATCCACTCACACATGTACCACAACTTATAGAGCTCATGTACTTGAATGATATGATATTTCCTAGTCATGGAGGGCATATTCAAGCAAACATTCACATTGTCAAACATGGCTCTTCGCTGAACAACTGTTTAGTGTTGCATTAAGTGTGCTTTGATCTTTGAATTACTTCTTCTTAATGGGTTACGATCAAACTGACAGCTTTACACGATACGAGCAGCTACGCAAAGTGTTGCATATTCCAATGCGAGACTTTTAGACGGGTTATTGAGTAAATGAGAATTATTGGTTTTCCAGAAGTACATATATAGAATTATTTACAAAAAAAATACATGTGTACATTTCTGTACTGCTTACTCCCCTAAGAAGACCAGTTTCAAACATTAATATCTAATATAGCAGCCACTCAAATGCTGTTCATATCAACAGGATTTAGCAACTCCGTTCACGCTAGTCCACTAGATCACAGGACATACACGGTTAATTTCTCCCAAACCATCAACACTGTGCAATCGGGCATCATCAATGCCTTTACTGCATGATTAAGTATTGTGTGTACCATGAAAATATTAAGTGTGGAGCTTCGTTTATGGGTAAGATACTTTTAGAAGATCAATACTTCTTTTGGGTCTAATCGATGCTTAGACCCAAAAGACGAACTGAATTTACATTGAAACCTTCTCACAGACCTATTTTGGTCATGATGCATGTATTCCAGTTGCTTCAGCAGTTGTGAGGTTTGTACATTTAAAAAAGGTCCAGTGTGTAGGATTGGGCATCAAGCAGTGAGGTTGCAGACTGCATCCAACACAAACAGCCCCATCTAGAGCCAGTGTTTGCTTTGGTTTCACAGCAATGCTAATGCCAATGGATCCCCGTAAATACTACACACAGCACCTTTAGGTAGATTTTGTATTCTCATACAAGGGTTCAATCATTTCCAATCAATGCACGCAGCTCAATTATTACTGCTATTCCTATCCTTAATACTGAGAAATGGACGACTGCAGACTTTTATCAGGTTAAATTCCAGGTGCACACACACTTTCCTTAAGTTAAATAAAAAATTAAGAAGTGCAAACTTGGGTATTACAGCTAATTAGCCGGAAAAGACAGTCATTATGAACTCCTGTCACTTGGACTGCACAGAATGTCTTTTTTTGCCCCGTTGAAGGATCTATTGAGGCTTTAAACGAAGCTTCGATTGTCTGTCTTCATATGTCATGACATCAAAAAGAAGCTGAACAAAATCCTTAACTTGGATAAAGTGATTGGTCAGATTAAATGAGTCTTTTTTCAAAAAGTTAAATTGACTTTCTGTAATGAATAGAACTGTGAGTGCCACAGTGCTCAATGTTTTTGTGTGTTGGAGAGTAAGGGAGTAACAGGGGGAGGGGAGGTTTGGACTACAGCACGCAATGTTTCTGTATGTTATTAATCACTTACTTGGAACATTTGCTTTGTCACCCGCCCATCTGAAACTTTACTATTTCTAGTAAAATAAATAAAACTGTGCAAGACTTGAATTTAAATATCAACGTTGTGAATGAAGCTTCTAACTATTTGGTAAGGGCCCTACCTGCCATTCAAACACTTCTCAGCTTTTAGCACCTATAAGGTCATTGGCTTGCTGGTTGATAAAACTTTTTATAAAAGAGGATGTTTTTAGTGCACATCACAGATTTGCCGCCCGTTTCATCACAGAGGCTAATAAATATCATGATACTCAACGATACAACCAAATAATGTTGTAACCATTCGGTATTGTTGTTTGGGCAAATCACACTGTTGATAATGTTTCCACAAGGGCAATGTTGTTCGATTGTATTGCACAAAGTCATTAGGTCACAGACCATAACCTTTCCATCCGACGTCCTGCCGACTATGCCCAGCGACCGCTGGACACAACACTTCTGCTGAAGGAGAAACTTGCGTCCGAGCTCTTGTGCTTCCCCCAAGCGCCAAAGGGCACCACGATAATTGTGCTGTTGTCCTCAGAGCCGTATTGAAGAGCCTGACAGAGAGAAAAGGGACCATAATAATTCAATCTAGAATCATTGTCAGTTACACTATATGCCTCCGTCAAGTGTCTGTCGAAGATGTCATAATTTCATCCTATTAAGAATTATGGCCCAAAAACTGTCTAAGACCATATTACATTGGCATCCACTTGTTTTTCTATATTTATGAGGGCTTAATTACATTTTAAGTCAAGCTACACTGGAATATTCCAGGCTTTGACCAGCTGTTGGGTCAAGTGCGACACCTAGTGGTAAATAATAAACAACATCCTTGTGCACTTAGCGAGGCATAAAACACTCTCCAACATTACATACATTGTGTGGCTTCTATACCAGCATATTAAAGGCCAAGTATAAACGTCTTACCTGGTCAGATATTCTCTGAGCTGCCTCCTTCGGGTCGTGGCACTGGTTGATGACGTTGCAGATCTCCTGACTATTCACAATAAAGTTTATGCCATCTGTGGTCAATGCCAGAAACGAGTCATGGGCATGGTGCAACTGAGGAAAGACAGGCAATCATTAGAAAGATTTTCAAACGTTTTTTCCTGCCAAGTGGCACTAAATCATTACCATCATTTATTAAGGATAACAAATACAACAACAACCTGAAGGGGAGGTTGATGCAAAAGCAAAAAATTAAAAACCTAATTTTATAATATTTCATTATACAATGTCTTTAAAGACATATTTACAGATTGTAACAGATGTCAAGATGTGCATTCTTGCTTATTCAGATTGGCAGATAGGAGAACAGCTATACAAAATACATCCAACTGCGGAATATGTTTACACAGAAACTAGAACTAGAATGTTTACACAGAAATGTTAAGCGATCCATCGTTCTTCAACCGTTTTGTGCATCCTTTATTATATCTTATATGCATAATCAACAATAAAATGATTCTTTGCACTTCGTGTTGAGAAGCTGAATTTGTCACTATAGCACCTCTTAAATGCTGGCACAAAAAAATCTTGTATAAATCACCCTGAAACAGCCAGTGGACAAATAATAAAACATCCAAAATGTTTTAAACTTACCGATACTCTCTTGGTTTCAGGTTCAGCAATGACCCCCGTGTTCTTTAGGTCAAAGTCTCCGATGCTGCGCGTCATAGCCAACCTGCCGTTGACGTTTGGCTGTCCCAGACTATTCCAGGTGATAAAACCCCCACTTTTCTTTATCCTTTAGGCAGGTGCAGTGGGAGAGAGGTACACAAAAAACTTCATCAGCATCAGAAAGAAAGCGTTTTTTTTTTCCCTTAAAAAAATAACTTTGTGTCAACATCTTTGTACCTCTCTTTCTCGTCCTTCCTCTCAGGAGTGTGGTCGACAGTGAGTTTAAGGGCCTTGCCCTTGCGGCACAGCATGGCGCGGCTATCACCCACACTGCCCACCACCAGCTCAATGCCGTCCCTCAGCAGGGCCACGGTGGAGGTGGTTCCTGCATTCATCCCAGGTGCTACAGAGACATAAAAGGAAACATCAGAGGTGGAATGTGCCATGAAAAGGCCCACACAAAAAGTCACTGTTCACAACAACCACGCGGTGTATGTCACACTCTCGCAGCCACACAGTAAAACATTAATACTAGAGTGGGAAGTCATATAGTGGACTTACAGCAAAGTAGGGATTACAACAGTAAACAACAGGAGGCAGTCACACATGCAGGTCAAACTGTTTCAGCACAGAGTTGTGGTCCAGAGCCAATTTTACAGCAGTTAGGTTTATGGCTGAAACTAATAATAATCAGTATTAACTTACATAGCACTTATCAGTGTCCAATACTTGTATCTTATATCTTATTATTAAAAAAACATGCACACTCATCTAAAAAATAAACTTTTATTAATACTTCCTGAAAGGGCTGGATTGTTTTACTTCTTAGTTTTGCATGCATGTATCAGTTCACTGTCATAAGGAAAGTGACTTTAATGACTTGGTACCTTATAGGAGTTATTCGTAAACAATTCTTATTAATGCAGACAAACAGTAAGATGTCACTTTAACACCAGACTCTGCAACATGGTTCCAGCTGATCGGGAGAATATTTAACTACACATGAATACTAAAGTTAAATTCCTTAAGGGAGGACAAATTGATAAAACAGCATCAAATGCCATTACATGGATTATCTGTCGACATGTGTAGGGCTGCATTAGAGCTTTCTCTCTCTCCAAAGAGAGATTTAAGCAGTGTGGTTTTTAGTAGCTTAATCTGCATTTTAAAACATGCTGCATCTCATGGACTAGATCTGTCAATGACCACATACATCTCATACAACTTGTCAAACTGAAGCACTGTCTTACAAGAAGCTTTGCAACACTTGGTGAAAGAAGAAAAGGAAGAGAGAGAGGAGTGAGAGAAAGATAGGGAACCTTCCAGTAGTCCAGGATTTAGGACCCGCTGGACTCTCCTTCAATATCTAGCCTCTCGTCATCCACATTGGTGCCAAGGGCCTCCAGCTCTTAGCTGTCAGCAGCTGCCGTAGATAACATGCACACACACACACAGGCATATTGGGACATTTCACACAGCGTGGCCGATGTATGGCCACATTACAGGTAAACTAGCTTTCATATCAACAGATAAGCTTAATCAGACATAATGCCGTTTGAAAAAAGTTTCTATATGACATGGGCAAACATGGAGACCACATGATTAATTGAGCTAATGTTTTCGTTGTTTGATGTTTTCAGTGGTGCTCAAATTACCCCCAATATCAATTTCAATGGCCGTGCTAAACATACTTTGCAGATTGAAAAGATATCAACAGATGGGTTACAAATTAAAGGAAAAAACTTTGTGACTTTGTAAAGTGTTGGACCACCACAAGACTTTAAAAGAGCTTGATTATCCCCTGGTGGCCAGCTGCAGTATAGGTCACAAGATGCATCATCCATCGACATATACAGTCTATTATCCACACATGTACTCAGGTTTTTCCTTTAACTTGTTGTCTTTCTGTATGTAAACATGAGTAGTGAAGCACTAGTGTTTGCTCTACTTGCCGCTGAGTTATTGTTCAATCAGTTAATCAGTTACTTTGGGTTAAAAGACAGACCTCTAACCAAAACCTTGAGTCATGACAGTTGGGAAATCCAAGGGCTCAAAGCCTAAATAGGATAAGTAAGTTAGGTCTTGAAGAGAGAAGGAAAAAAAAGTCATTGCATAAATACATGTGTGTATATAGATACACAATATCGATGTACATGTAACAGTAAAGCCTAACAACTTACCATTTGGACAGAAGTGCATGTGCCTTGCGAACGCTTTGTCTATTTCAAGGAAGGCCTTCTTTAAAACTACTTCTAGATTGGACTCCTTAGCCACAAGGTCCCTGAAACAACATCATAGGACCACATTGATCAGAATAACAGCCACAAAAAAGGTTCGACTTTTTTTCAGAATGTTTCCAACAATTTCAGATTTTGAAATTGTAAAGTTAATTTCCTATGACAATGACTGGTATTGATATCTGCTAACATCATATCTAATGAAATCCTTACTTGATGAATTTCTCCATGTATTTTTCACAAAAGTCAGCTGCTTCAGGCCCACCATGCCCATCAAACACAGCAAAATAGAGGATGCTGTCAGTCATTTGGGAGACCTGGAAGCGGTCTTCATTCTCCTTGCGCTGACCAATGAGCGAGGCACAGCCTACCCTTGATAAACTGACTTTGGGAATGGGCTTGCCGTAGCGAATGCTGGAAGGCAGCTGAATGGGCTCATCAATACGATTGTCCCAGATGCCAAATGAATCCCAAGTAGTGGGGCGTCCACTGCCGTCTGCATCGAAGCGTGTGTTGCTGTGACGTTTCTCTGAAGGGCTGTAAATATGTCTGTGGCTGTCCTGCTGGAATGGGAGTGGGACTAGGGACATCTGCAAAGGACCATTACGCCCGACATGATGACCAGTGCACCGGGCCAGGCGCGCAAAAAAGGCAGCTGACATCACCCCGATACCACACCGGAGAAGTACTGGATGCAGAGATAAAGGGATTTGCTGTCACAACAGCGAAGAAAGATCAGTTAGTTAGATGAGACACAGAATCTTAATGAACATTAGAAAAAAAAAAAAAACTTTATTTGTTCAGGAGGGCACCACGGCAACAGAATGACAAAATGTGTCAGCTATTGCCACAAACTCGGTGTTATTTGTGTTAAAGGTTTCTGTTTTCAAACTGAAATCATTAAGTAAATGCCTTTGATTCCGCTTATCTGAAAAAAGATAAGACCAGGTCAATATGAAGTAAGCCCTTTACTATCTACCATTTACTAAAGGTGATTATTGATTGGTCTTCTGTAGTAGAGTTTTCAACGGGTCGGGTCGGCCCGACATAAATGAACCCGTTTACATTTCTGGCATTGTATACATTGTTTATATGTTGTTGATTTGCACTCTTTCCCACTTTTCATTGAAACTGCTGCACAACCATTTCCCCTCAGGATAAATGCAGTTTAACCTTAAATATAATCTGATATGAGGATCTGAGATTTTACATGGTCAGATATAATAACAAACTGATTATCTTTTAATTTTAGCACTCTGGGAAACTGAGATAAGACATTTTCTGACTAAAAAATTGCACACAGTTATTGGACAATTTAATCAGGAGATTTATGGATGAAGTTTACATCTTTCAAATTAGACCCCAAATAATTGCACAAGTACTGGTTTGTATTAATGATGGAAAAACAAGCAGTTTGCGTTTGTCAACTGATGTTCATTTTTACCAGCATTCAACGACACTCACAATATGTAGCCGTCGCGTTACATCAGACAGCTACATTATGTAACGTTTACGTTACTTGAATGACGCAACTCTTGGCAGGAATACAACTTCTTAGGCGAACTATACAACCTCCGGCTAATATAAACACGAATCACACGAGGGGCGTGTACGCAGTTTTCTACGCATACTTCAATATTTGTAAACGACACATAATTATTTCAGTAATGAAAAAGGCAACTTCACAAACGTTTAAGTTAGGAGCATTTCGTTTCGGCGCCTTTAGCACTCACTACCGTTAGCTTACTAGCTCCATAGAGGCAGCTATCTTTAGCTCACTAGCTAACTAGCTGGTTAGCATTCGCTGTAACATTAACGAAACCATCCTTTGATTTTTCAGGAGTCCGTTGAATAAAAAGCATACCTGGTGTTAAGGTGTATCAATACGCGTTCGTCCTCTGTTGGTTTATTGGAAAATAAATCGACAATTACTGTTTAAAACCGCCGTCGTTGTGTCGTCTTACTGTTTTGGACACTCGGATGTTATCAAACACTTGCCGAGGTGAACGCGCCAATGAGCAGCCGAGAAACGTTTACGCCCACTGTTACGCCCCACGCGCCGCGCAGATGATTGGTTCGCGAAACTATGAATGGCAGCTGTAAGAGCCAATCAATAGTCGGCATGTTTGACATTCGGTGTTTTTTGAGCCATGGGTGTTTTAACTCAATACCTACTGCGCAGAGATGGCTTGTGGAGCTCGCAGATCTGAAATATATATGACTATGCGCCAGGCAGCAACATCGCATACGTTTGATTGGATGTCATAGCCGGGAGGTGGGACTTCCAGACGAGTTACTTACATCATACAACAGCAACAACCTTATTCTAGACACAGGAGCTCATCCCCAGCATCCCATGGCCATATTTTAACTGAACATATGTTTTACAAGCTGCGATGTTATGTTACCCAGTGGCACAAAGTGGATACCAATATGTATTATGACACTGTACATAGGACACACCTCTTCATACTGGCCTTTAGTGCTTCTTCTTTTTTGTTGTTGATACAAACATGTTTACACGCATGCACATCACCCAGGCCTAAGTCAGTTACAGTTGAACCTCCAGAATTTTGTAAGGTGATATCAAAGAGCAATTTGTTCCATATCCTCAGTCCTTTTAATATTATGTTATTTCATTCACTTACTTCATGGATCAACACTTTAAAAACTCGGTAGGCAAATATCTTAAATGATTCTTTCTCTGTGTGGGTCTGTTCTGAATTTTTCCATAGCTCTAATTCATAAGAACTGGGTATTTTTCAACAGCCCAGTCCTTCATAACGAAACATTTCTGTTATTCGAGATATTCAGAGGAACTATGACTTGTTATCCTTTATCCAAATAGTATGGACTGTCACACAATAATAAACACTTTGGTTGCAGTTTAAGCCAGAAACTTCCTGGAAGTCAATTTGTGTAACGTCTGTCAACACTTATTGTCTGTGCTTTTTGGTTAATGGTCTGTATGGCATCCTATAAGAGATAAGATAAGAGAGACTTCATTGTCATCCATCTTTATACAGTCCAGTACACTAGCCTATAAAGGAATGGAATGTGATTCTCCTGCTCCCTGGTGCAAAACAAACAAAAAGAATGGATGATGCAAAATTCCGTGGGAATAGATCAAACAGAACATGTTTGCTCTGAACACAGAAGATGCAAGAGTAACAACAAGATACAGAATCGGAACAAACAACACAAAGTAAACACATGTATGCAAACAAGACTTTGTTTTAACAGAATAGACACATTGTTATAAAAATGAGAGTACAAGATATCAAATCACTTTAAGTTTATTTTTTTCAGCTGTTTTTTTAAACATAAGAAAGTTAATCAATTATGTCAATTTGAAGGCCTACTCTTTAGCATTCCCAATAATCACGTTTTCTAAAAAAAAAAAATACATTTTAAAAAAATAGAGAGAGAGAGAGAGAGAGAGAGAACGAAAAAAGAATAAGCAGATAATAATATAATGCTTCTCCAATTTTCAGATGATTAAGAGGAACTAAGGGGATTTTTTCTGCTCTACAGGCAGATCTATACACTGTAATTACTGTATCACAAGTTTGAAAGTTACACAAATCCTATCTGTCTCTATGGGTTTTATCCTCTTATTCAGCATTAATAAATAATGTGTATGCATCAGATATTTTGAGGTAGAAACGTTCGGTCCAGCTGAAATCACAGACCACAGAATTCGATGGGTCGCAGAATGTTTTATTACCGTGGACATTAACACCCGCACTTCCTGGATCCGCGGGCCAATCACAGCTCTCCTGCCCATAACGTACAGTGACGTAGGCAGCCGTGGTACTTCCTCGTTTGTTTTTCTGAGCTGAACCGAAGCACAGACGCTCAAATACAGAATGCATCTGTCCAGGTAAAAACACCACGATTTAATTGTTTTGGATAAACCCAATGCATTACATCACCGTTACTTAAAAATGTGGGCGTTGGTTAAAACGGTAGCTCTCTGTGTTTTTAGCCGCTGTCAGTCAGCGGTGCTGTATAGCTCGCTAAGGTTAAATTAGCTTACTAACTGAAGTATAACGGCTCCGTGCGGACCCACTAACCGTCCGCTCCGGTTCCGTGAACGCACCAGTTGGGCCAGCTAAATGTCAGCGGAGATATTTAGCTGTGGCTGCGCCGCACCGAGGTGATGGTGTTTACAAAACGTAGGCCACACCTCTTCACTTTGTCCCCCAACAGCAAGCTAACGTCACCTTAAACAGAGTTACAGTTCACACTTCAACACAGCTAGCAAACGAGGCTCACATTGAGCTAATTGTGACTGCGATATTTGATGATAATAATGTGTAATAAACGTATCAAACAGTGTCATTTGACTCAAAGCCAAGTTAGGGGTGTTTATAACCATAACAGCGTTATTCATGTTCTGTTCAGTCGTTATTAAAGGTGGTCTTGCAGTTAATGTCTAACATTGTCCTATACTCTTCTCAGCATGCAACACCCAGTACACTCAGCTATATATATATATATATATATATATCAGCCCACCTTCCCTCATGAAGGTTATGTGGATCAGTTTTTTCTTTAACCTGTCAAGGAACTTTGATCGGTGATTCATTTAGGAGTCTGCAGATTGTACTGCTGTTGAGTTGTATTGCATTAAAGTACTGCCAATAATAACAGTGATTACGTTTATTTGCTATATTGGTTTCCAAAACAAAAAATCTAGTGTTGCAACTGTAATTCTAACTGTGTTATTATCATAGGATTTATTACAGGGCCTTTGTATTTGACTGCTTTCATTTTAGCGAGGTGTGTTAAAATCAAATCAGCAGTCGACTGCACAGAATGGTATTTCTGTTTCTGTTCTGTTACGACAGTGGAAACAGACAGAAAACACCTTTAAATCAAAGTGATCAAATCTGTGGCAGATGTCTGAAGTGTAGCCATGGTTGTCCTTTGTATGATGTCACGTCGCATGTTTCTCATGGTGTTCTATTCCCATTTGTTTATTATTCCCATTGCATGTATTGCGTTGCATGTGGATTGACAGTAAGACATGGCCACGTGGAGCTGCTTAAGCCGGGATTACACTGACTGGGTTTATTTAAACACACTGGCCTGTTCTTCTGCCGTACAGCTTACATCGTTCTCACACACAGCCACACCCTAAACCCAGAGTTTATCATTAAAAAAACAAAAAAAAAACCTTCAGGGATTCACACATGGAGTGCAGAGAACAGTGTGTGTTCCCAATGAATAACGATGACGCAATTACCCCGTTTTTTGGTTTCTTCCAGGATTGGACTTTACACGAAGAGGAGAAAGCGGGGCTGCTCTAAAGTCTGAACATTTCTTTGTCTTCCTCCATCCCGCCATCACTCTCTCTGCCTCTTCTGATTGGTGCTCATCTCCCTCTCCCCTCGCCAACATGCTTTGTTGGGGCAATGCAAAGGATGGGCAGTTGGGTATTGGTATTGAGAGGAACCCCATGTTCGAGCCGAGGAACTGCCCCGTGTTCAGTGGCAGGGGACTGATAGAGGTAACCTGTGGAGGACAGCACTCGATGTTCTTGCTGCACGATGGAAGTGTGTACACATGTGGTTCTAACAGCTGTGGACAGCTGGGCCACAGCAAACCAGGGACCTCCCCAGGTAAGCGTTCGGTGTGGACAACAGATTCCCTCATCTTTTATTAATCATTACAAACTGTAGGCTGTTTCTGAGCTCCTTTTAGAAAGTTTTGGCTTTGGAAGCTTTGGAAAGTTACCAAAACAGTGTGAGGGGAGCATGACGTGTGTTTACAAAGGCTGTTTGTATCACTGCTTGTTTTATGGGATCACCGGTTATGCTAACATGCCAATCTGATATCATTAACATTATACCTGCTGTACGTGCAGCATGGTAGCATTGTCATTGTGAGCATGTGAGCATTTAGCTCAAATTAACACTGTAGTGTTAATTCGCTTGCTTGACTGTAGATTATATGTCTTGTTCAGTGCAGCAAACATTAATGTTAGAAATTATAAATTTGGCTTTCATTTCTAATTTTTTTTTAAAATTCAAATCTCAAATACTAAGTGACTTGAAGATATAAAAAGGAAAAATGTATTCAACTCAAAGACATATTGTGTAGCAGCTGCAACTGGACTCGCTGTGTGTGAGAAGATCTCATGATGTCATGGTTCCAACTTTATCATTTTCCAGATAATCTTTGTGTAAAATTGAAGGTTTCCAAAAAGGCAGCAACATGTCTTAGCCTGTTTCTCTGACTCGTCTCTTCTCTTTGACCTGGATGATTTTTAAAAAAGCATCAGCCAAAAATGTGGCAATTAGATAAGCTTCATTTAGCAACTAATGCACAGTATGTGATTGTATTATTCATAGAATTTAAAGGCAAAGCAAACTTTTCCATTTCTGAGAGGGCTCATGGCATTTCTAGGAGATTTGAAACAGTCGTGGCTTGTGAAATGACTGCAGACAGTGGTGGGTTTTGTTGGTATCATGTGGGTGGAAGTTTGTGTTAGTAAGTGGGTGAAACTCTAACGACAATAAACAAAACGCTGGACTTACTGGACCCTGAGCAAAAAAAAGGCCTTTTCAGTAGAAGGTTCACACGAGATCATATCCCTCACTTGATACTTGATAAATATACATTTAGTAACTTGAATATAACTTGTATTATTAGCTTTAAAAATGTAGACTTCTGATTTAAATATTATCAAATCATATTATAGTATAAACTCAATTGAAGCCGCAGTATTAGATTGATCACATGTTTGTAATCGTTTTAAGCAAGTAGCATGTATAAACCGGTTCATCTTCTCTATTAAACCAGTTTTACTGTATAAGAGGAAACCACACAGAAATCTCCTACACCACCTGCACATTTCCTGATGCAACACAGTATATCCTCCTCACATGTGTCATGCTGCATTTCTGTATATCTATGGCGTGTATTTTCATAAAGACAAGCCCTCTTGTGCACATTAAAGGTATAGGTGATGTGTTTTCTAGTATCATACGTTCCTAGCTTCTGAAACCCAGGTGTTATTACGATATTACATCAGTACATGTTTTCTGCCAAGGCCCACTCTAAGTTTGAGCTGTCCAAAAGATGAGCTAAAATACCCACGCTGAATGCCTTACATGGGTTTGGTCCATGAGGGCTGAAGAATCATTTCTGTTTCAACAGATCCTAACATTAGATCCGATTTAGATTCTGTAACTTGCTTACTGGAAGGAAAGGTGGTTTGATTTTTGATCAGCAGAATTTTAATCCAGGCTAGTGCAAAGCTTGAAAATGAAAATGAAAATCCATACATCTACATACTCTTATTTGCTTTGATCTATTTATTAATTTTTTTATCAATTGCTGACGTGTGACGCTCTTCCTCCTCCTCTCCGCAGAGCTTGTAGGAGCTCTGGATACTCAGACGATAACAATGGTGTCGAGTGGTCGGGCCCATTCAATGGCGGTGAATGAGCATGGGCAAGTGTTTGCATGGGGAGCTGGTGAAGGGGGCCAGCTCGGCCTCGGGACTGCAGAGGCGGCTGTTCGTATTCCCAGGTGACTGAGTCACACCCATGGACCCATGCAGCCAAAATACAAATCCTATGAAATATTCTGTTCCCACAAAGTTGGAATGTAAAAAGAACATGATTTTTTTAATTTATTTGGCTGTTAAGATGCAGTGAATTGCCTCCTGTAGGACAGTGAAAGCATTTAATGATATCTCCTGAGAACTGGTAAAAAGAGGGGAACACATTTGTCATTTTGCAGACATGGTTTATAGTTTGATTAACATGTGTTTTGTTTTTCTTAGGTTGATTAAAAGGCTGTGTGACCAGCGGATCTCTCAAGTAATGTGTGGGAATCAGCACTGCATTGCACTTTCTAGAGGTGAGAAAGACACAATATCTGATTCTCATAACAGATTAAAGATTATGAGACTGCATCTGAAATTCATCTTGATTGACAAATTGTGTTGTATTTTGGTTCTCTACATGTTTGATTATGGGACTGAGCAGAATTTTAAGTTTCAACAACCTTTTTTTTCAAGATAATTTATGTGACAGTGATGCTGAGAGGCTGAGTAGAGATGTTGCAGATTCCTGTTGTGCATTGTAACAACCAGATAGTCCCACATCACTAACATAATGTTTATGTGCCTGGCAGTAATTGTTATCTATGCACGGTTACCTATTTTTGCTTCTCTGTCTTTTCCCCTGTCAGATGGCCAGCTGTTCACGTGGGGCCAGAACACCAGCGGTCAGCTCGGTCTCGGGAAAGGAGAGCCAAGCCAGCTGTTCCCTCATCCCCTGAAGTCTCTGGCGGGTATTCCTTTGGCACAAATAACCGCCGGGGGAGACCACAGCTTTGCTCTCTCCTTGTCCGGAGCTGTATTTGGCTGGGGCAAAAACAGAGCTGGACAACTGGGTCTCAATGATAAACAAGGTAAGCTACGGCTTTTCAGAGCTTCAGTGCTTCGGTTTTTCATTTATTGATATGTTTTTCTCTCCATTGTGTGCTACTGGTCAGAGAAACTCCTAAACAGGGAATGAATGCCTCCTGCTTCATCTACAACTGCATGACAGCATACTCCCTGTAGGAAAAGGGCAAGGCTGCCTGGCATACAATAGACTCATGCGGCCCCATAGTTGTCAGTGAGTCGGTGCCCTTCGTAGTTGGAGGACATCGGACACCGTTCCCAGCAATTTGCATGTCGAGGGCACCTTTCTCCGCAATAACATGATTTTACAGTTAAATAAGGACTTTTATAGCAACTTCATCTCCTTTTTCTGTGAATCCTGGCCACATGATGACATGACCGATGTGGATGTACATGGATACAAACTTATCAGAGCGGACAGGGACACTAGACCAGTAACATCTGTTGCACGGATGTAGTGAAACCATACCAACGTTACTCAAGCATCCAGGAATCAGTTTTCATCGTGTGCAGCCCATACTAATCCCAGAGAGAAATCTCGTCTGTCATTCTTGTGGGTGTTTACATCCCCCCCCTGCAAGCCCCTGTCTGGGAAGCACAGCGTTGGCTGGCTGAGCAAATTTCCTGGAAAAACTCAGTAGTTATTGTCTTTTCAGGATCCATTCAGGACTACAATAAGGAGACTGACTTTTGAAACAACTGACATGCTTCAGGACTGCATGGAGTCTTAGAGGCCCTGAAGACAACAATAACACCTTTGCTGAACGCTTATGCTCATATTCATTTCTGTTAGCAGGCCTGCCTTCCCCTTGGTTAGACTCTGGTGTTTTGACTCTAACAGTCGTTGGATTCTTGCTTTCACTTCGTTGAGCACAAACGCTTTTGCGCACCATCTGTGGACGCTCATGTCACGGTGCACAAAGCTTCAGGCCGACTAGACAGAACTTCAAGAAAGGCTGTTAAACCTGCCATGGAGGAATCCAAAGCCAGGCTGGGGTCTGACTCAAGCAAGATCCTTTGACCTAGCCATGTCTCCCCAGCCCCGGATCTCACAAGGGTTCTGACTCATTTTTAATCAGTCTGTCTCTGAGTGCCATGTGACACTTTTTTTTTTTTCAAAACATCCACCATTGTCCCGGTTCCAAAGGAGGACTGGATTGCATGCCTGAATGACTAGAGTGACCCATTGCTCTGACATCTGTCCTTCTGCCCCCGACCACACAATACGCATCGTGCCCTACCTTTTACCTTCTTGTTTCTTCTTCTTGCTGTTGGACAGTTCAGTTGCAGATGAATTGCCACTAAAACACTAGCTTGAAATGCAGAAGTTGACATGTTGCCTTAATTATTATATTATAATAACAAATGATTATAACAGTGTGACCTTGCTCCTCAGACCGCGCTGTCCCGTGCCACATCAAATTTTTGAGATCTCAAAAAGTTGTTCACATCAGCTGTGGAGATGAACACACAGCAGCCCTCACAAAGGTATGAATACAGTGTTCTCAGTTATAGGATCCACATAATATGAGAGGATCTTGCTGCCTCCCATTGCATGCCATTAAATGTTAAGCCAGTCTGGTTAGTTAGGTCAGCTATCAGATTGTTGGGAGTTCGGTTCCAGTATTCTTGCTCTATAGTGACCTGCTATTTATGGCATGTGACCTTTGTTGCGTAGATAAAAATCCAACTCTTATTCCAGCCAGACAGCCCAACCCACACCGAGAAAAACAGTTTTACTTTGACTAACTGCATTACTATTCCAAGAATGTCCGTCTCCATAAACAACAAAAAATAAACCCTGTGTTGTGTCTCTGGCAGGACGGCGGCTTGTTTACATTCGGTGAAGGCTCATGGGGTCAGCTGGGTCACGGCTCCACCAATAATGAACTTTTACCCAGACGAGTGTTGGAGCTCATGGGCACCGAAGTGTCCCAGATCACCTGTGGCAGGTAAACCTGTTTCTCCATTTTACTTGCTACACCTGTACAATCTGATGCACCCGATACAATTTCAAATGCAAAGTTTTATTGTACTGCATTCAATTTAAAAGGTATTTCAAATTTGAACACCTTTTGTATGTGTATGAACCAAAAAGCTCACAAATTAATTTCAGGGTCATTGGATTGTCTTGACTTAGATTGTACCTCATGTATCAGAGGCTGGTTCTGTCCCTCTGCATCCTGAATCTTGCGTTTGTCCTTGTCAGGCACCATACTTTGGCCTTTGTGCCCTCCTCCGATATGGTGTATGCGTTCGGTTGTAACAGCCACGGCCAGCTGGGCACAGGAATACCGGGGGATGCAATTAGCCCGTTTCCCGTCAAGGCCAGTTCCCTGACTGGAAATTCTCATAGAACAGGTAAGCAGAAGACTCCAGACAGGTGTTGCGTGGCTACTATGTCTACTTTCGTTATAAACAGTAAAAGCAATAGGGTCTTGTTGAAAGAATACAAAAACATGTACCAGATTTATTATTTACGACATGAGAGATGAGCTCAGTAGTCATTCATCCATAGAAAATAGATTTAGATGCTTTTTAAACGACCTACAGCCGCATACAGAGAGCTGAAATATTATGGGACATTGGCCTTAAGCTATAAGGCACAAATAAACCCTGTGTATGCTTTGTCACAAATGCCAAATTTGTGACTCATCATCGTTCTCTGCATCACACGGTTGGACGGAACAGCCATGTGTTGTCATGTGATTCATTCATAAAGCTCTCCTGTTGAAGCGACCTCACATTTTTTCTCTCATTTAAGTGTAGGAACCACAGAACATCCCACTAAATGCTTTACCTTTAGACATCCGTCTTGTCCACACTTAGGGCAGAACTCGTTTCAGGTACCAGGCACCTTTTTAATGGGATGAACTGCAAAGTGCACTCGAGATAGGTTCTTGCATTCCCCTGGGAGATATAAAGCTTTAGCTTGTAGTCGTGTTATTTCTGTTTTGCTGAAGGTGTGCTTATGAATCTTGTTCTCACGTCTCCTGAAATCAACGAGTAACTTGTTGCAGCTGTCACTCAGATGGTAAAGTGTCACTTTGGGTGTGGCGATGCTGAGGATGAATTACCGAGTTAATAATTACTTTCAATACAAGTCAGCGGCCAAACGAACAATGAACCAGTCACTATAAAATCTACTGGGTTTGTGGTATTTGGAATATCAGAGATCAGCTTGCGATGTGAAAGTGTGATGTAATCCAGTGGGTCTCTTCAGGCTGGCGATTGATGCTTGATATTTCCAGCATATTATCCTTTACCCTTCGTAACTACGCATCAGCAGTACACTCAAGGGCCATTTGTAAAGCTTAATCCATACAAATGCATTTGATAATGCTTTACCGTACAATAAAAAAACAAAAAAGCAACACTCAATAACTATTGGATAGATTGTTTTAAATGTTGGCCAGCTAACACTGTTTTTCTTTCCCTTCTTTATTGGAATCAAAACAATATACAGTGACCAAAATCATCTGCGGAGGAGACCATAGCTTTTTATTGTACTCTAATGAACAGGTATGTGATTTAATTAAGCTTTTATTGATTATTATTGTATTGTATTTGTATTAGCTGACATCAAATTTGTCGGTTTTACTTTTAGTCCCGTTAATTTCTTTCAACAGAACTAAAAATGATCCCTAATGAGATAATGAAAAATCTCTGGTTGGTTTCATACATGTATTCCCTTCCCTTCAGCCTCACCATCAGAATTAAACCCTCAACAGAAACCTTAATCCAATCAAATCTACAACATAAAAAAATATGGATCAAAACAACAATTTCAAAATGAAGCGTAATAATAAAAAGAATTGCCCCGAAATAATCTATTTTGTTTCTGCTTTCAATTTAATCAGTGTCAGTGTTTCACCACAGGGTGGCATTAATGTCTACACTTTGTCCAGTTCTTATAAAGGGGCTGTATATAGACTAGATGTCTGGCACAAATATCCAGCAACGTGTCCAGACTGTGCGCTGATAAAGACATGACACACATTCAGCCTCGACAGTAAAGTATTCAGACTCCATGTGTTTGTTTTATCTTCGTGGAGGAAAGAGACACAACCGAGACCGAAGCCCAAATGTCTCTGTGCTGAACTATATGGAAGCACCGTCAGTGCAAACAAGCCGTTATCTTGTCTCTGTTTTATCTTCCTCTCTGCAGTGTTTTGTCCCCCCAGAAGACTTCAGAGTGATTAATGTCAGTAAATCAATCTCCCCCATCAATTATGAAAGATTAAATTCATGGCGGTTAAAGCTGACGTACAGCACAGATTCTAGTGTCACAAAGTAAGTCAAATATTCTTTAATATGTTAGATTGTACTGTATATAAAATGTTTGTTCTCTTGTAGATGATTATTATTAAATGTTTTACTTCACACAAGACTTTATTTTGTTGAATCCTGAAGCTCTGACTCATGTTTTTGTGCTCAGTGACATCATAATTCAACTCTCCTCCACGGCTTGTTGGAACGCCAGTTTTTTGGATCAAAGGTACGAAAATACATCGAATTTTGAAGTACTTGATTTTACGACTCTGAGTACAAATTAAAGAAAAAAAGACGTGATCTCATCCTGGGAAGTGATTCAGCAGGGAGCTCACAGGGTCCACGTCATGATATGTCATCTTATCCGCCAAAAAGGAAAAAAAATGCTGAGGCCAGGGCAGGGAAAGATGCTATCTGTTTGGTTACTGAGTGATTTCTGTGACCAGTCGCTCTGTGTGAAGATCTGTTGGCTTTTCAGTCCAGACTCATCAGCAGATACTTATCGTGTCCAGAGGATGAACTGTGGTGGCCATCAGGGTGGAAACAGAATACTTCATAATGTACTGTCTGTAATTTGTTTCCAGACATCAGTCAGAGAATATCAAGCCTGCAATCATTTTAGTGTCAAGAGTCAGATAATTGATTGTTATACCACATGGAAGTAAACTAATAGCTGGCTGGAGCTGTATGAATAAAAACACGTCATAAATAATTCAGTTAAACTGTACAACATGCATGGAAATGGTCAGTAAAAATATTAAGTCTACATAAACTGCAGTTGGGTGCCGAAAACCTGCTTCTTGTTTGAAATGTCATAATTTTCAATGTATTTATGTTTAATTTGGGCCCTGAGTTCTCAAAATAAAGTGGATGGTGCTCATACACACTATCTGCATTAGTGTTTTTGTTTGGCAAACAGTCCTCTCGAGATCAGATCTGATGTAATTGTGTTATGGCTAAATAAAACCTGTGATATAAGAATGTGAAGGCTTACACTGTAAATAGCTGCTGTCCTTCATGCTGAGGTTTTGTACACACTATCTTAGGCTTTTCCTCAAGGTCCCTGAATCTGACAACAGACTCATTTTAAGGACATCATAGGTCATTGACACATATGTTTTTTTGGGGGGGTTTCTCAGTGACGATGCCCACTTCAAAACCAACCCAAAGATTCCAGGCATCGATCTCAACTCTGTCAGAAAACTATTTGACACACTCAGTAAACCGTCTTTCTCTGGACTTCAAGAGCAGGTATTAAGTGGTTTTAAAAATGTTATATGTACAGAAGGTAAAAATTAAATAAGGAACTCGTCGTTACACAGTATTGGATAGCTAACTTGTGCTACATAGAACATTGTTTTGCTAGTTATGAAAGTACATCCGCCACAGATTCATGGCTCAAACTGCAGGACTGAGTCATAACCTCTAACATTAGCTCAGTAATCATAGGTTCGGCATTCATGGTCTGCCTCAGCCCAGCATGAGTTATAATGCTTGTGGAGACCGAGGCCACATTTTCGAACCACTTAAAGGCCCTCCTTAAATTTAATGAAGCATATTTTTGATCCAAGCTGATTTGGGATTTAGAAAAACATCCCATTAGTTTCTTTGCTTGCTTTAAACATATCATAACATTGTAAATGTATGATATTTATAACAGTACATTTAGCTTCTCATATCTGTGTATTCAAACGTAGGAATACACACACTTTGTCATACATGTCCTCTCTCTTTCTGTTTAAGGCCAGCAAGAGTTTTGAGAGTCTGTTGATCCCTCAGCTGCAGCGCTCCCCTCCTGACGTCGAGGCCATGAGGATCTACCTCATCTTGTCTGAGTACCCGGCCCTGTTGGACTCCAAGAACTACATCCGCCTCACTATCCCCCTGGCAATGGCTATCCTCCGGCTAGACGCCAACCCCAGCAAAGTATTGGGTATCATACTTGCATGCACACTACAAGTTTTTTTATTTTTTTATACCGATCCAAGTCATTTCAAATAGATCCAAATAGTTTTTGTTAGCTGATCCTGTCATATCAACACCATCACACCACTTGACTCGTCATCTACAGCACGCCGGCGACCTCATCCACGTCCTCGCTCCGATGCTCAGCCTGTTATCACAAGGAACGTTTAAGATACACCACCTTAAATGAAATACAACCTGACTGATGATGGATATTTGAGGCCGATACACAGAGAAATCTTGCAAAGCTTGTTTTTGGTAAATGGCTTCCTCGTTAGATATTTGAGAGATAAAAAAAAATGATGCATTGGCAAGCTTGACGACAGTTACTTCCTGACATTCTCACCTTTGCACCTCTGGCCAATCACCGTGTGATGCGGCCGTACATTTTCGACAGACTCCTCTACTTGCGGTGTCAGAAAGCGTGTTTAGATGCTGTTCGAACATCCTTAGAGAACGTAGTTCGATCAGCATGTACAAATACACTACAACGGCGTCCGTGCACGAAGGTGCTAGAACACAAACATATCCACACATATTTACTCGTTGTAGTTGCTCTGTAATTTAATTCAGGCTCTTTCCTCTGTCCCCGCAGATAACTGGTGGTGTTTCGTGGACGGCGGCGTGTTCACCAGAATGGTCGACATGTACAAGAGCATCGTGGTGTTCATGCTGACGGGAGGCAAGGCGCTGCTTGTACCGGTGTTCTACGAGAACTATTTTGTTGCCACTCTAAGGCTGCTGGAGAAACTCCACAAGGTATTCAGTGCAGTCCGATGAGGAAATGTGTTTTCCCCCTGCTTGATAGCTAATCTCTAGACTACTGTGTTGAACCAGGTAAACTTAAAGGCCCAGCATGTGGAGTACAATCGCTTTTATATCCCCGACATCACCAACCTGGTGGACATCCAGGAAGACTACCTCAAATGGTTTCTGAGTAAAGCTGACATCGTGAGTACTGACATTGTTTCACTTCCTTGTTACTTCTCCTGAGGCTAAACACACACACACACACACACACATTCCATAACTCATGTCATTCTTAGTGTCTGCAGAGACGTTGAGGAATTTAATCCAGAGCTTCTTGTGGGTGTGTCACTGTTTGTCAGTCCTTGCTGTACAATGAATGTTCACAGACAAGTCCTTATAACTACTTGGACATTGGAAGGATTTAAAAATAAATGTTTTTTATAAATGTTGCTGCACTGTCAGTCAGGTCAGATGACTTTGTTTTCTCTTATTTTATTTCCTAGAAACAATCATCCTCCCCTTCACAGGTACCTGATTTAAAGATTGAACTTAAACATGAAACATGACATGTTAGATTTGTATTTAATGTTATTACAGTAATAAGTATGTTTACTAATTTTCCTTGCAGGGTGACTTCCCCTCAGTGAACCTATGTGCCTACCCGTTCATACTGAACGCTCAAGCCAAGACAACCATGCTGCAAACAGACGCTGAACTGCAAATGCAGGTCCCTGCTGTTAATGTGATCTCCATCAACGGGGTTTGATCTGATTGTCGTCTGTGTTTTTCTTCTCTATTTGAAGTTGACTCTCAACCTGTGACTATTACCCAGATGGCAGTAAGCGGTGCAAACCTGCACAACGTCTTCATGCTGCTCACGCTGGAACCCCACCTTGCTAGGAACCCTTACTTGGTGCTTCATGTACGCAGGAACCATTTAGTAAGTGACACACTACGTGAGCTCACCATGTATTCGGATGTGGACCTCAAGAAACCGCTCAAGGTGAGAGCTACGACCAAAGCTTTCGAAGGTCAGCGTAGTTCTACAATTTTGATAAAAAAAACAAACCTTTTGTGATCTCCTCCCTCCCTCCCTCCTTCCTTCCCTCCCTCCCTCCTTCCCTCCCTCCCTCCCTCCAGGTGATCTTTGATGGCGAGGAGGCCGTGGATGCAGGTGGAGTAACTAAAGAGTTCTTCCTGCTGCTGTTGAAGGAGCTGATGGATCCTGTATATGGGATGTTCACTCATTACAAAGAGTCCAACCTGCTGTGGTTCTCGGACAAAGTAAGTTAACACTGTCGCTCATCATGTGAAAAGACTCTTAATCACACTTATTGTAAGTTGATAAAATTAATGACTGCAAACATATTAGCTGTGTTAAATGCAGTGCAGAATTTGAGACAATGCCCATGGACGAGTCTGCAAAAGCTCGAGATGCAGTTTAGGGTTTGAGACGATGTTTCTGTTTTTTGGTTGGAATCTTTTTTTTTTTATCATGATCTCCACAATCTGTGCTCTGGCTGTTATTTGACCTCCAGCTGTACTTTCCAGGAAGAGCTTCTGTTCCTATCATTAGTGATGATAAGTCAGCGGGAACACTCAGGTTTACAAAACACTTACCTCTATAGAGGGAACTTTAAGTACCACTGCTTACTGCTTTCTGTGACAAACCAAATAGCTTTTTTAGGACCAGAAGCAATGACAGAGGCATTTATTTATTTTTTGGTTGAAGGACAGACAGTTGAAAAATAGTATCATAATCATCAACAAGCTTCGAATGGGCTGGAATTTGAAAAGCCTGTCTAGTAAATAAATAATATATAGATATAAAGTGAATGTTTACGTCTCTGCTTCCACCTTGATTACAGTCACTGTGACAGAGACATACAATTATTATGTCAATGTGCAATGTACCACTTATTTTGTTAGATCTTAGACCAGCACAGAAAGGCAATCATGAAAAAATAAATGAATAAAAAATGCTTTCCCGTGTTTCCAGTGTTTTGTTGAGCAGAACTGGTTTCACCTGATCGGGATCATCTGTGGTCTGGCCATCTATAATTCCACAGTGGTGGACCTCCACTTCCCCCTGGTTCTCTACAAGAAGCTGCTCAACGTGTCGCCGACACTGGAGGATTTCAAGGAGCTCTCCCCCACCGAGGCCAGGTAACCTGTCCTATGAGCAGCGACTTTGATTTCCTGTTGTGCTCAAACACACATAAATAGTGTGATTATCTGCTGACATAATAATCTATGACTGTTGATGTTGAGTCCTCTGAACGCTACAAGAGGTGTTGCACACGCTGTAGTCACTATTAGAAACAACAACATTTTAAAGGACTTGATTTTTTTATTTATATGACATGCTTTTATTCGGGTCGGCACACTAGTAAGCGCACACTGATAGAAAAGATAATACATGGTTTGAATAATGTGTTGTTGAGATTAAATTGATTTGTTTTGTTTTACTGCAGAATAAACTGGGGTTGAGGTCAAAATTGTAATGCCGTGGTATTTGTTCCTCTTTCACTAATTATCCTTTCCTTTGCCAGCTACACTTCCTCTTTCCATGTTTCCTGTGTTTTGGTGGTAAATATCCAGCATGTTGTTTACAGGAAAACTAACACAACACTCCCTCTGAGTCATTTCCTGTGGTTTTACAAGCTGCCACTTCACTTTTAATCTATCAGACAATTCCTACTTGATCCATGCAGCTGTAGGGCGGACGCACCTAATCCCCGGTTCTCATTTTAACAGGGACAGGGATTCCAACCTAAAGGTGAATGTAATAAACTGATAAGGTAGAAAAAAGCAGCCAGACGTGTGATCCCACAGTGTTGCAGATATTTCTGGATTGTCAACAAATCCTCAGCTCTGCATGATGGTGATATGCATGAAGGAGATATATGTTCCCTATGAGATACTAATTATTTTCTTACCTCTTACATGTTTTGATGATGGTGATTCTGGCCTTTTCATTTGTTTTGTGCGTGTCACACTAATAAGATTATTAGTGTGTGTTTTCCCCCACTGACACCATCGTGTGTTTAATAGTGTTGCTTCTTACATCCTCTCCTGTTTCTTCCTCTGCAGGAGTCTACAGCAGCTTCTAGACTACGATGGAAGTGATGTGGAGGAGACGTTTCTTCTCAATTTTGCCGTTAGTGTAACTTTTCACCTGTTTCACCGTCATGCCTTTAAGGCCCAAAACCCACAACATGGCCGTCTCTTAATGCTCTCTGACTTCACGACGCTGCAGCTGTCTGATTCAAGCCTTTTGGTTTCTACTGAGGATTTAAATCTTTTTAAAAGGCCATGAATTGGGTTTTATTTTAAAAAGTGTGTTTGTTTGGGACTGTTTTCAGTTGCGGATATAGTGATATATATATATATATATATTTTTACTATTCTCTGTTAATTCCTTAATCACATGCATGTTACAAAACAAGATAGTTGTGTCCATGTGCCCAAAATTCATGTTCAATTTGACTTGTTTCTATTGTTTGGTTGTATCTCTACTCATAGATGTGCTTCTAACAGTGCAGATCTGTGGCACAGAGAAACATGATAATCAGGCTTTGGCAATACAGATTATATTTGTGGATGTGATGTGATGCATTTCCTACACTTCACTCCCGCATAGTTAAAAAGCGACAAAACTCCAATCCATGACTCTTTGTTGTGTCCACATCCCAGATCACCAGAGAGAACTACGGCATGACAGAAGTCAAGGAGCTCGTTCCCGGAGGAGAGAGCATCACTGTGGACAGAAACAACAGGTGAGGCAGCTTAAGGCGACCGTTTCATCAGCTCTCCCATCACTCCACGTCCCATTTTAATAAACGACCTTGTTTCATGAATATTTTTAATGCTCTGTTCTTTCTAAAAGACAAACAGATGACTCTGTGGTTTTTAAATATATTGTTTTTCTAGCACTGAGATTATCATGCTGCTCACACAGCTGGCGGCCCGTGTCCCGTTGTCCTGACTCAAGGTCACGTTCTGTGTTTGAAAACAAAGATTTCGGTGTTGTAGTTGTCCCGCCGTCGCCACCCTGTTTCTTCAGCTCGTCCTTGTGCCAGCGCCGTTGATTACGCCGTCATGCGGAGGCGTCCGCAGAGAGTTATGGGGCCGCTGGCGGTGTCGACGCGTCTGGCTGCTGGTGTTGAACAGATGGCGACAGCAGCGGTGACCCAAGTTGTTCCTGCAAAATCCCATCAACACTTAGATATAGAGGTGTATTAAGAGAATTAAAAGAGAAATCGCCGTGGTGTAGAACATCCAGTGAAGGAGACGTGTTGATTTAGACTGAAGGGTATTTCATCAGAGTATTTGCAGGGCATCACGAGTCATGTGATCTGGACAGTGTTGTTTGCTGGTGTGTTACACAAAGCTACAGAACAGGTTTTCATTGCAGCCCCATTTTTCTGTAGCAGGTTACTTCCTTATTCTGATGCTTTTTCTGCTTTAACATGATGTTGCAATGCATGGCAAAACAGCAAGTCAATATTTTAGTAGTAGTTTATTTTGTATGAGCAGTGGAAGTGTTAAAAAACCTCCAATGATGGCTGTTTCTGATTGGAATGGTTAATACTATGGAGGTTGTTTTTCAGGTGGTTAAGTTGAGAAGTCAACCTATGATCCCCTATTTGACCCCCTATTTCTACAGTAAGGCCTCACTGAGAAAAACAAAATCAGGTTGCATGTGTTTTTTATTCAGCCTCCTTTGAGCCTGGATAGAAGTATTAGATTAAATCATGATCAAGTTATTTGTAACACGAACATGCGCGTACAGACAACGGAGGGGGAAGTGAGTGTTTCCAGTTACACCTTGCAGTCTGGATAAATCCTTATAAACGGATTTGTGCAGAACAAATGAATGAATCTAAGTGTTTACCGTGTGTGTGTTTCAGGAAGGAGTTTGTGGAGGCATACCTACTCTACGTGTTCTCAGACTCAGTGAGTGAGCAGTACTCGGCCTTCTCCTCCGGCTTCCTGAAGGTGTGCGGGGGGGAGATCCTGTCGCTCTTCCAGCCCTCTGAGCTGATGGCCATGGTGGTCGGCAACAACAACTACAACTGGGAGGAGATGGAGAAGGTCAGTGTGGGGGCCTTAAAATCTCTACTTGGTTGTAGCAACAATGAGTTACTGTCCAGCAGCAGAAATTCCAAAGCGTTTCCTGTTTGTGCTCAGTGAGCACATGTAGAACTCATATTGGGTTTAGAACAGAAGCTCAGTGCACACAGTGACGTGTGTGCAAACTGATATTTGCGGATGTGACGATGAGGATCATGTATAATTGGGGCAAAGTGGAAATTTGACTGATCGGCAACATCTGGAGAGTTAGTCCCAGAGTATGTTACACTAACGCAGTGATGAGCAGCAACACATGACATCATATTAACCATCACACTCCTTCACTGGGAAGATTTGTTCAGCAGCTGCAGGTTTGGAGGACATATGACCTTTTTGTGCCTCCGAGCCAGCGACAGCTGTGGGCGGAGGCGCTTTTGGGTGCCTGGGGGGGGGGGGCATTTCTATGAATTGCACTCAAGGATGAACTGATTGGATATTGTTGATCATATGGATAAATGTCAAGGTCATTGTGACCTCACAAAATATGTTTTTGGCCATTCATCTACAGCTTTTTAGGACAATTTTACAAATTTAGGATGACATATGACGTGATGACATTTTGGACAGAATGTATACTGCAACTGGCTGGAGGAGGAATTCAATTAAATTTCACAAATTCACTTTTATTTTAACACGTTCCTTAACCTGATGATGATGCTTCAGCTCGATGTCAAAAAGCCATCATGAAACAACGTATTCTAGCAAATACATCTTTGAAAAAAGTGTTTTTATGGATGGTACTAATTTTTTAGCTTGGAATCCCAACAAAGATGGGATGTCTTGACATTTGGTGTCATATATTTTTACTAGTCTCGGATCCTTATGTAAGATAAATCAAGGCAAAGATGTTGCTGGGAAAAGCTTTTCAGCGCTAAATCTTTCTCTTCTCAGAATGCCGACTACAAAGGGGAATATACAGCCACTCATCCAACAGTCCGATTGTTCTGGGAGGTTTTCCACGAGTTTCCTCTAGAGAAGAAGAAGCAGTTCTTACGTAAGCATTTTATTGCCTTGTTGTTCAATGTGCACAACAATGTAAATCTCACGCCCTTTTCCTCCAGCATCTTTATAAATACTGTAAAAACTGCACGCTTCAACTAAAGCCTGAACATGTGGACAATAATTTCAAGAGCTTTGTCGTAAATCATTCCAGTGTGATGCAAGGTGAAAAAAATAGGACCTTTCCCACATTGATTTGCAGTCATTAGTTTGTTGCAGAGGACGGAGGTTCGATCCCCAGTTCCTCCTGTCCACAAGTCACAGTGTCCTTGAACCCAAAAGTTTAACGAGTGTGTGTGTGGGCATATAAATGCAGCCATGTAGCATTTATGCAGGAATGTCTGGACCATTTTCTGCCTGCTCTTGATTCTAAGTGTGTCTCCTGCCTACAGTGTTCTTGACCGGCAGCGACCGCATCCCCATCCACGGCATGGAGAGCCTGCGTATCGTCATCCAGTCCACTACGGCGGAGGAGCACTACTTGCCCGTGGCTCACACCTGCTACAACCTGCTGGACATGCCCCGCTACCAGACCAAAGAGATCCTGCGTCGCCGTCTCACCCGGGCCGTGGAGCAGTACGAGGGCTTCAGCCTGGTCTGAGGGAGGGGCAGACATGCAGCAGTTTTAATGCACTTTAAAAGCAATACGACCCCCATGTCGGTGTCAAAGGAGTGTGATGGGGGGTGTCGAACATCTTGAATCTGAAAGGTCTATCTATGTAAATGCAGAGTATTATTGTTTTTATTGTTTTGGGCAAGGTTTTTCAACCTTTTAGGACCATTTGGAAGATAATTTAAATGCTGGTGTGTGGATATTTATTTGAAATGAATCACAATCCTGAAATAAAAATATGTCAGATCAGTCTCAATATTAATGAATGCACGCAGCAAGATTCACAAATGTATACATTTATGTATAATTGTATATAAATGTATACAGAATCCACATCTACAAAAACAACCACAGAACGTTAACTCACTATTTTGTCATTTGTATTGGTTTGATATATTAGTAATAGAGACAGCTCAGCAGAGTGCATTACGTTTTGACTGACATTGTTTTGTTCTTACCAACGTTAGCACATGTTGGTTAACGTTAGCGTAGCTTTATCTTGGTTTGCCAGCTGAAGTAACTTGTCTCACATACTGTTTAACATTTTCATTTCATTGGTTTCCGTCAGTTGAGAGGATTAGCACAATAGCAGTCAGGGCAAAGTTACAAATATCAAGTGGTAAACCAAGACATGGCTAACGTTAGCCTTCCAACTGTCCTACATATTAGAAGCAGAGTGGTGGTTTCACTTCAAATACTTCCAAGGTGAAGGGATAAAAAGGGAAAAGTCTGTAGAGATCAATTCTCCAACGTTAGCCAACGATTATGTTAGCTTAGCTATAAGCTATGTTTTGCCAGATGAAGGTCTTTCTTTCATCATCGTGGTTGTGACCTTCAATACAAGGTTTATGGGTTGAAGGATCATTTATTGTTGTTCTTCAACAGGGGGTTGCTGAATCCCTTTGGATCCTTTTGGGGATCTTTACAGGCTTATTTTCCCATATTTGGTTGTTTACAGTAGATTCCTTTCCACCCTGTTCCCAGGTTGCCAACATGACCCTTGCAAAGGCGACCTCATGTGATTGACTGAAAAGGCATTGATTGGCAACAGATAATTCCCTAGAGCAGCAGAACTTGCGTGCATCACAAATTTTGTGTTTTAATACTTTTTTATTTTTACATTTATACACAAGGATAACTATTTCTGTGTGCATTGATAAATACTTTTGTGGAGAGAATTGTTTATATAAATCACAAAATACTCGTTCTGTTCACTTTCATTAATATTGAGACTGATCTGAACTCATTATAAAAATGACATACTTAAATTCAGATGACAACCTCGAATAATTTTTTTTTAAACCAAAGCCAAGAGCAAGAGGTTGAGAAACTCCGCCTTTTGGGGTTTTTGAAGTTTTACTTTGGTTTTCCTTTTTTGCACAGCTGTTTATTTTATATTAAACTGCTTAAATTCTATTTTTTGACTTTAAAATAATTATGTTATTACCTTGAGATAATATATCTGCTTTTGTTACTTATAATTTAATAAGGAACCGTGTGTAGGATTTAGCGGATTTATGGCAGAGATTTAACAAAATATTCATAACTATGGGTTCATCAGTGTGAAACATTGAATAGTGTTTTTGCTACCTACAGTAGCCCAGAACAGCGTTAAAGTTTTTACATCACCTGAAGGCCACAGAAATTCTCCCGAGACACTTGGAAAGGGAGGGTTAGATGCAATCTGCAACCTCACCACCAGATATCACTAAATCCTACATATTGCTCCTTTAATAAATAGAGTGGCTATTTTTTGACAAAGTATATTATGTATATATGTATGTAAATAGCACTTTGAATATAATCTTTACCCTTGTTATTGGGTGTTTGATGATTTTAACGGGAGAGTATTCAGCAGGCAGTAAGGTGCTGGATGAAACATGGGGAATATTATTTGCAAACCTTTTGTTTCTTTTGCTGTGGATCACGGATAGCTGACTTTCTTGAACCTGCATTCAACAGTGTTGCCTTCTACAGCAAAACCTACATGAAAAGCTGACTTTGGAAAATTAATTTTTGTTAGTGGTTGTTTGTGTGCATGTTCTTGAGTGAAAGCAAAAACCTGATTGTCATTTTTGAAAACTTGTCGGTTTAGGAAATACACCTATTAGCTTTCTGGCAGAGAGTTGGATGAAAAGATTGATACATTCCAGATCTATCCATTTAATACAACTAGCAACTGTTCGCTAGCAGTTAGCTTAGCTTAGCACAAAGAGTGGTGACGGTGTGAAACGGCTAGCCTGGCTCTGTCTAATGGTAACAAAATACCGAAAACCTTAAAGCTAACTAATGTGTCATGTCTCGTTCGTTTAAGCCATAAAAAAAAAAGAGAAATCGCGATATGTACCCAAGTATTTCTTCACTGTGATCGGTGTTTAAATGCGATTCTGGGACCTGACTAGGAAATAAATATCATATAGCCACTGCAAGCATGAATTATTCATTATTATTAGTATAGCATGGGGCAGTTCAGAAAGACAAGAGTTATAGATTATCTTTGGTGATACCCTCTTCTGCCGCTTGTTGTCTGGCAAATTGATCAGAGCCAGGAAATAGTTGGGCACATAACTTAATATAAAGAATTGTTTTTTGACTTTGGCTTTTGTGTGGATTTTAAAAAGTTAGATAACATTTTAATTGATGATTTAAAGTTTTTGTAACACCTGGACAGAGCCAGCCGTTTACCCAATTTGTGGTCTCTAACCGGCTGCTAGCTGTAGCTTCATATGAAGCTAACAGAGTTTAGCTAACATTGATTAGCTAACGTTAAAGTTGAGCTGAAACAGCATTTCAAGATTATCTAACTTCCGTACCGTGACATATTTCTGAATGAAACAGGTTAGACAGGTGGGACATAAAGTTTGGGAGGAATTTGATTAGATAATAAAAAAACTACCTTCATGAATTCTCTGGTTCTCAGAGCCAAAGTTGCAGATTGATGTTATATTATTGGTGTTAGTACGAGCAGACGTAAGCATGCATCATATTTTGTTTTCCAGGAAGAAAAAGAAATTGTTTTTTTTTTTTATTGTTAATTAGGCGCACATCATGACCCGGTGTGGTCTTAAGGGTTAAAGGGGCATTTAAAAAAAAAATTCAGCTTGACTTTAACTCTCAACCAGAATGTGAATTAACGCATGTCCGAAAATGTCCTTTAATACTAAATATATAATCATTGAAATTAATAATCGTAATTAGTTTGTTGCAGTTAATACAATTGTGGTATTTGTTCAGGACAACATAATATTGAACAGTGTGGGCAGATAACCTCTTAAATACTTTAGATACAATCAGTTGTTGAAACTGTATATTCATAGCCCTGATACTGTATTCCTACAGTCAAACCTCTTGATCAAAACTGATATTTAATTAGGTTGTGCATTGGCGTGAAGTGTGTGAAATGGTCTTGCAGTTAAATATATATTTTTTATATATTTCATACAGTGGTCTCAAAGTGACTTCAGACAGTAAATGTCTTGGCGTCCCCTGACTAAAAGGTCACACTGACGCATCCTTTTAGCAATAACAGCCTGAATCAGCCCAGTCATGTAGTGATGACGACGACTCTGGGTTATTCTTGGAAAAGGTCTCAAACACTGGACTCTTCCCTGAGATGTTTTTTGGGCAGTCCAACCCCCTGCTTTGGTCTATACTGCATGCACATATACGTTCAGTCAGTATTTGTCTAATTAAAGCTCATATCTCCTGAAGAGTTTAGTCCTATGCAAAAGTTTGTGCAGCCCTTGACCTTTTTGCACCTTTTAATGTGCTAGAGAAAATGTGAAATTTTTCATTATTTTTCTGAAACCTACACAAAAAGGTCTCTGTTTCAACCAACTTTGAAATAAAATAATAAAGTGTTCCATAATTGCATTGTTGGACAGAAATACTTTTATTAGCTCTGGCTTTGTAGCTAATTTTACAGGGTCGTCCATAAAGTTGGAATAATTTGCAAATGTCTTGTTTTTTATAGCGCCAAACAAATGTTATGCATGACTTAATTTTACCTGGGTAATTCGACACATCACTGTAATCATTGCAACTGGTCAAAAGCGATTACTGATGCATTTAAATAGGAATTAACAGAGTATTGCGTCTGAAAACAAAATATTCCAACTTTATGTACAACAGTGTATTTACTTGCTCTGCTTTCCTCTGTCTTATATATCTGTAAACTGAATATATTTGGGCTCTTTGCCATTTCTTAAACACTTTTTTTTAACAAATCTATCGGGTGGTTAAATAAAAGTTGTACACTGTGCACATGATGAATTTTCTTCACCTCAAAATGTCTACACATTCAATTCAGTCATTCAAAGAGAATCCACACAGCCCAGAAACTCAGTAAAAATATGATTTCATTTATATTATATACAAAATACAAATACAAGTTATGTACTAAAATGTACACACTCAAAATTCATTAAGCCTTGCCAGTGTTTACATTCAGTAAAAACGAAATTCACACTGATAAATCATCCATTTTGGAGAAAGGAAGGATAATGTACTCGCTCACAGAAATGTAAACATACACAAGTGATCTATATTTACAAAAGAAACAAACAAGTTCTGATGGTGAGAAGAAAAGACAGACTGCTGGGAAAATCTGAGCTTTTAGTGACCGTTTTCTGCCCTCCAGTCGTCCCACAAAACGTTTATCAATGTGAGCAAAAGCATACCAGTGATTTCAAGATGAGAAATAGCTTATTTGACAGGAAGTAAAGGAAAAAGCACATCAATGCATAAAATATACAGCCAAATGCTAAAGTATGTACCAATGATCACAAAAATACGCTGTTTCATTATGAGCTATTTTGGTTCGCAGTATGTACTGTCACGGTCTTTGGGTTGTATTAAAATGAAAAAAAAACAAACATTTCTTTTAGTGAGCAAATACTAAATTTAACTTCTAGAGAAGCAACAAAAGATTATTTCAGATATTATATGCTGGTCAGAACTGAAATAGAGAAAGCTCTTCATTCAGTGAATACTGTTAAGCTGATTGAAGTTATACAAATAGTAACGTCTCCCTTACAAAAATACACACACATCTTGATCAAAAACTCCTTCTCAAAAATAGCAATCATTTCTTATCTATTCTTTTACTCACAAGGTTTTTTCTTTAAGACTTCTACAGTAAAGCGTGAGAAAAATATTTTTTTTTGTTCTGATAAAAACATTCAAAAGGATAGAAATAAATTATTAGCGATAAAAGTGTGATTCAATATTTTTTGTGCATCTTGAGCAACGTCCTCTGATGAAGATGAGGTTTTCGTTAGAGGGGAACTTTGAATGCGTTACGAGTTGGCGGCGCTCTGCGGGCTCCAGAGGAAGGAACCAGCGGAGCTTGACAGAACGGATTAACAGGTGAGCGGCACCGATGGCAGCGAGAAGAAAAAACAGGTCTTTTCTCCAACAGGGTGAAATGTGTTTGACTGTCTCTCTGAAATCCTTTTAGAGTCTTTATTTAATTTGTTTTTTTTCCTCAGATGAACTTAGCTGCATCTCTTTTGCTGATGAGGACTTCCAGCAGCCGCAGTTTGGCTTTAACATGCTTGTATTCGTTGTACTCGACTGCCAACGGGGAGCGGTCCTCCTTCTGCACATTTCTATGGGAACAAGACAACAAACATTAAGAAGGTTACACCGCAGGAATCGCGTGAGTTTGTTCATTGCGGCTTCTCTTTGACTTTCATGTCAATGTTCTATTACCTTCCGTTTTGTCTAAAGAACTGGTCCTCAAACTCTTTCAGGTTCTTGCGGAGTCTCTTCTTCTCCTCTCGGCTCTCTTGAAGTTGCTCCACAAGTTCCTGGCTGTAAAAGAAGAGTAAAGATGTATCACATGTCATACAGCAATGTGAAAATACTCAATCACAGGTACAAAACGCTATCTTATTTAAAGGGCAAGACGTATTTTCGGTACTCAATCTTTAGAAAAATGTTTTTTTAAAATGTAAAAACCGCTAACTCCACCTGTTAAATAAATATAGTGGAATAAAAAGTACAACCTTTGTCTTTTAAATATAGAGGCAGAAGCATGAAGTAGCATAATGGAATAATAACGGAAACACTTAAGTGAAGTGCTCAAAATTGCTCTTAAATACAGTACTTGTGTAAATTTGCCACCGCTGTTATGCGAGAACAGTCCCGGCTGTCTTCCTTTTTTCCAGTAACTCACGTGGTGGCGGAGTGCAGATTGGACAGTCTCATGTCCGTCATGTTCTTAGAGGATGACGGCTCGTCCACGGGCGAGATGAAACCGTCCCCTTCCTCCTCCATGTGGTCCAGAAAGCTGATCACGCTGAGGTCGGGCCGGACGGTTATGGGGAACTGTGTCTTCGAGTCCCCGTCATCCTCTGAGCCATCCTCTTCCTCCTGCAGAAACACGAGGAGGTCAAACGGTGGCCCTAAAGGACGAGCAGGCCACATCGTGCTGTGGCGTTACAACCGAGGCTGTCGGCCGGCTCTCCAGGCTCAAACACCGCAGGGCATGACGGTCGTGCAGTGTTAGTCACCAACGCTTACAAATCATCACGGTGCAGCAGCACAATCCACTTCCATGACCCTTGTTTTTTGATTCATGTCCATACCCGTTAGTATGTGTGGATGGAGTTAATGAGGGAAGTCAACTAGAACACACACAGTCCACCGAGGAACCGACTTTATATAAAGTCCTGGAACGACTACAGCCACACGGAGCAAACATGATTAAATTCTTGATGACAGTTTCTCTTAAAAACACACCCAAAATAGTCATTCCACTTTATTACAGCGTGAGTCTTATTAAATAACGTTGACCATCATTTCTTTTGCTTATTATAACATCAAAGTCATTACTGATTATTAACCAATGTGTGTTACTACAAGTACAACAATATTACTGCTATCATAAGTGATGGGCAACACTTTAAAAATAAGACCCAGGTTGTAAAAAAACAGAATTATGCTTCTAAACACAACATATACTCCTCAAAAATCACAGGGCAGTTCAAACATCAGATCCAGGCAGCTACTGATTCAACGTCTCTACGGGAGCTGGTGGCAGGAAACAGGCAACCGCCCAATCAGCAGGCAGCAATCAGGTTCATTAGAGGGGTGGATGGTAGTTAAATGGGGGGGGAGGTGGGGTTGGTGGGAGGTGGGGCGGGGCGAGGGAGCTGGCGACTGATTATTCAAGCAGCAGCAGCAGCTCTTCACCTTGATATCATCGAAGAAGAGTGCGGTTTCGCCCTCAATAATAGGCTGAAGGAGGGGACCTCTGCGTTTGCTGGAAGGAGATCCCTGTGGTGACGGTTAAGAAGGAGGCGTTAACCACGCGGAGGCGCTCGCTAGTGTTCGCAAGAAGGCCACGAGAAAACACCACACTGACGAGACTTTTCTATTATATTCAACCCAGAAATTGCCATGAATTTTGTTCAGGAGAAGTGACTTTTTGAGCGTAAAATCCAGAGTTATCAGTCCATTTTACTGTATTTATTTGAGGTATAAAAAAAGGGATCTTGTTACAGGATTAAAAGATGGAAAAAAATGTTCCAGGATAATACAATTCCCTAATTCTATGGCAGCGGTCCCAATTTGCATGGTGGGGATTAAAGATGGCGTGTTATGTAAGCGATATATACTGCAGATTCCATCTTACATAATAGAAATGGTTATTAAATAGTAGGGTGCAGGAAAAAAGTGAGCAAATACACTTGTTTATGCAACTATTAATCCGACAAAGCAGTGTTAACAACACCCACTGTAGTTCCTTATCTACAATTCAGACCAAACAAATCCTGATGTCATAGTAAAGTTCGACTGTTTCCTGCTCTCAGCTGTTCGTGATGTCACTTCCTGTGAACTCAATCTGCCACCTATGAGCTGCTTTATGGCGGGGGGAATCTCTGAGCTGCCAAAGCTGGCTAAACCAAACTAAAACCAACATGAGCCGGGATTAAGTGTCTGCAGATGCTTTGACAATGTGGCGATCTTTGCTGCTCGCTTGTCAAAGAGCAGTGGGACAAACGGGCAGCTGTGTTGGGAAAAAGGAAAGTATGGGAAGGTTAAGATGCTATACTTACAATGACAGGGATGGTGGAGGCTCTGCACAGGATCTGCTTCACCAGGCGATATCTGTCGTAGAGGGGCTTCATGATTTGCCTCTCACTCTTTGTGACCTGAAGGAGCAAAAGAAAGAGACACAAAGACGCCTTGTTAGCACAGTATTTGCTTCTTTCTGTGTTCTAATTGCCTACAGCTCCAACGTAACACAAAATGACAGCTAACCCAGACGGCTAACAACCCGTTCCTCAGAGCGCGAAGGTCGTTAACAACAAGCCACCGAGGAGCACAGCGTGACGAGGTGACAGAAAGGTCAGCCGCGCTTCCTGATATACAACAATGCTCGCAGGGATTAAACGGCACAATTATTGCAATTGGATTTGGGTCTGACATCAAACAAAGTGTGTGTCAGCTCCTTTACACTTCAATTTTACATCCGAGTTGTCCTTTAAATCTCGCTGAAGCTCCTGGGATGATAAAAGCTCTGTTTTCTAATAGCGTTTACAAATAAAGATGTAAAGAAGCAAACATGCGCCTCCATCCTTTCAGTTCCAGCCAACAGACAAACACCGCCAAAGCTAATCAGATGCACACGCTCTGGCTGGGGACATTATTAACCCTTGACTTGCAATCTGGGTCACAATTAAGTGGTAAACAGGATTTTCTTGTTTGGGCAAACGTGGCTGGCAGGAGATCTGATATAGAGCTCGTTTGGCTGTTTGAGGAGGCTTTATACATTTGTGGGGGGGGGGGTTCATTGGAAGGAAGGAGGACTTACTGGTCGACCGTGTATGCCCTCGTAGTACAGGAGAGCTTTCTGCAGGGCGACTTTCTCTGCTGCGATCTGCTCCCGTGTCATATCCTGTTAGAACAGACACAGTTTGCTGTGTGTCCTTTTTTTTTAATTGATGTGATTTATCTTACATGAAACATCCATTTGCATATAAGCCTGCCTGTGTTTTTGCGTGTAACGCAGCCGCTGTCTTACCTTGATGTCCTCGGGGCGGTTCACCTCCTCTCTCTTCTCCTGTAACTTCTTCAAAATCGTCTCCAGGCTGCTTTCCACCGGAGGCTTCGGCACTTTCTCTTGCTGGGGTTTTTTCTCCAGCTGCGAGCCGAAGCTTCTGGGCAGCGTGTTGCTGCGCGGGCGGGTCAGAGGCGGCAGGTCCTCTTCAGACTTCATCAGCTTGCTTTCTAATGAGGAGGAACAAGTAGACATAAATTAGTTTTGTTGAATTTTGTTTCGTCTCACTACAGAAAGTCTACTGCTTGGCATTCCTGTTACCTTTTAGCTCCTTACGAAGCTTGGCCAGTTCATTAACCCATCGCAGCACCTCAGGGTTTCCAGCTTTATCACTGTGGGAAGGCTGGAGGAAAAAGAAAACGTCATGCAACCGATGAGAACAGATTCTCTTTTTCACAATGAAGCAGCTGCACCTATGATTACTGCTCATCAAGAGCTTTGTGTGGGATCATCTGCCTTTTTATTATGAGTTGTCTCTATTTATAATCAATTTTAACGAGTCACCAGAGTCTCTTCAGAAGTCATAACCTTGTTTATGTAGTACGTTTGAATGTGTAAAATGAAACGCATGTTACTACTGTACCTACCCTGTATTTCCGCTCGTCTTCAAACTTCTCCTCAAACCTGTGGATCTTCTTCCTTAGGACATGGATCCTTTTTGTGAGCTGGGCGGATGTCAACTCCTCTTTATCATCGTCGCAGGAGCCAAGAGACGAGCTTCGTCTGCGACTGCAGAGATGCAAATTTGTTGTTAACTTCACTGAGCGCTCCCTCCTCCTCGCCTCTACAGGACAGAACATCGTCGTGTTTACCTGACAAATGAGTGTGAGTTCGGTGGTGAGGGAGGGACTTCAGTGTCGTCCAGGTATTGCTGGCACTGTCCGTAGGCATAGAAGCGAGGGGACAGCATCGGGTCGCTGTCCTCCTCCAGGAGCTGGCGGATTAGACGTCCCCCGGCGTGAGGGGACAGTCGAGCTTCTTCGCGGTCCATGCTCTCCCTCTGCAGTGGCGAGTAGGCGGGGACCGGTTCTAACAAAGACAAAAACAAACACACTTCGTGTTAAAAAAAAAGAAAACTACTTTGCTGATGTAAACACAAGAGGACAGGTTAGTCATAAGGTTTCATGGAAATCTGGTGGCTGCTGGCCAGAAGATAAACACACAACGAGCTTTAGTACAGTCAAAGCAGACTCACCACATGATCTCAAAGCTACAGGATAACATGATACAACACAGGCTTCTGTTCAGTGCAATAGAATATATATATATATATATATATATATATATATATATATAAATATAGACAGAAAAATTAAATGGATACTGATTGTTAGCTGCAACTGACTGGTTTCTTTTTCACTGTTGATTAAAATGCAGAGTTTTGTCTCAAAGAATAGTGGAAAATACACATCACAGTTTCTTATAGCCCCAAAAACGAGTCGTAAAGTTGGCAAACATACAAGATAGCTCAAAACACTCAGAGAAAGCACCAACAATATGTTCATTTTTACAAAGATCAGCACTTATTCCCTTCAATAAGCTCATTTCTGCTCCATGCTGACATGTTTTGGGATCCTCTTTGGCGATGTGAAATTAACTGGACATGATGAAGCTGCTCTCTCTGAAATGGTTGTGGGACAAAAAAACTTCCTGTGGGGCTCGGCGGTCACAGATGTTGTTTTGAAACTGTGGGTGAGACACGCCCACCCTCCCTCCCTCCCGCTCTCTGTCCGTTCCCTGGTTACAGTCTCCACTCTGGTAATAATTACATCTGGTGAAAATAGCCATGCAGATACCCCTGACAATCCCCGGGCTATTAATAATGCCTGGCTCTCTGTGGGATAATGTCAGGGCGCGACCCCTGTTGAGAGGTACAGTGATGAGTTTGTGTTTTAGTTTCCACTCTGCATGGTGAGAGATGAACCTTGGTCAGTGCCTGTACAAGTGCAAGTGTACAGAGCTCCCTGTTATAATAAGGAGGGGAAACTCTCTAGAAACGAAATGTGAAAACATGAAACTCAGCAGGAACAATAACGTAGATTTCATGGAAAAAGAGGTAGGAGACTCTAGAACTATAGAGAGGAGTTGACACACAGGGAGGAGAGATGGAGCGAGGGAAAACAAGCTCGGAGGGAAACCAACCGTCAGTGAAAACATTCAAAGCGTCAGTAAGCGCACGTGAAAAAACGCACGCCCGCTCTAAAACGGCACATGCATATTTTTCTAAGCTGGGCCGAGTTGGAAAGCAACTTAGCTCCAATTCCAATTCTGGTCCCGTGAGCCTTGCTGCACTTTTAGGTACGTGCGGTTTATAAAGCCCTGGCATGCTGGCGCTCACTCACAGCGGCAGGTGAAGCGCTCAATCACACCGAACGTCTTCCTTTGAGGTCTATTATCTACAACAGTGTAGCTAGTCACTGAGGCTCCATGGCATTTGAAATTAATCCTTTAAATCAACTGCTCGCTGATGGTTCAGGATTAACAAGACTAATGAAATAAAAAAAACATGCCAGTTTGCCATTTCACTAAAGGTTGCTGTGTGTGTGTGTGTGTGTGTGTGTGTGAGAATGTTCCAGATCCTTCAAGCATGTTGGCATGCAGTGGAAAAGGTCATTCTGACTGTCAGTTCTTTCTTTCTTTCTTTCTTACTGATGTGTTATTGCAGCGACACTTACCATCACAACTACTCAGATGAAAAACGGCTTTGAAATCAAGGAAAGGAGTGTTAAAGAAAGGAGAATCTAGACAAAACAAAAGAGGGGGAGAAGAGAAGACAAAGGACAAGATGAAGGAATGACAGCAAAGAAACGGACCGGACCGGACCTCCTTGTTGCAGTGAATATGGGAAATCAACGTAACAAGCCTCTCCTTAAACTTTAATTAAGAAGATATATGAGCTACAGAGTCTTGTCTCTTCCTGTTGAAGTCTTTCCACCACTGCTAGCAGGCAGACAAGGACAGAGCAGCGTTAAATATCAGGTCACCAATGGCAGACCCTGGCACCAAGTGTACTGGGACAAAGGCCTCACACCACTGCATAACACCCTCATCCACCTGCAAGCCCCTTCGTACAGTATTACTCCTTTAGTACGGTATGCACACATCCCCTAACAGTACTTACAACTTTAATACAGCTTCATTAACTGCTTATTCACCTATTCAGTTTTGCATTAAAACAAATTAAAAATATAAAATGTAATCCCGCTTTGAAGCTTTGAACTTTTGTGAAATATAAACATGCCAGATATCCCGATGCATTTACACAATTGCAGCCTCTACTAGCACTCATGCTCCAAGGGACAGTTGGCCATCTCATGCACCTAGAAGGAGATCCTGTATGCCTGAAGGGCCTGTCACAGCCAATCATGCAGGGTCCCTGTGGCGTCCTCTATTCCACGAACTCAGTTATGTATTCAGGACAGAGTGTTCAGAAAGGAGATTTAACAAGATGTAAAAAAGACAAGAACACAAACACAACAGGCATGTGATCGACTAGCAAATGTCTTTGTAATGTCAGTGCAAAATACAGCCATCTGGATTGTTAACGTCCGAAAACAAACCGCACAAATCTACCCTCTGCTACATCCTCCATCAAGCAAATTGCATTTAATTACAAGCACACAGAAACAGAAACAGAGACACGGTGTACGGACTGGAGCTAACACCACACCTTTATACAGTACAGACTTAACAGATTGTTGGCTCAGGCACAATATTTGATGACTTGCATTGCTCATGCTGCAAATTCTACACAGCAGCAACAGCAACCTCTCACAGACCTCTGTTGTTTTTCACATGTCACATTTGGCCACTAGAGAGCTCCAGAAAACATGCAATCGTCCGCTAAGGCTCCAAGAAATAAGGCTGTTGGAGTTGAGACTTATTGCATGGAACAATTTGGCTCCGACTGTCACATCTAACAGGAAACGGTGGTGGTGGAGGTGGGAGTGGTGGTGGTAGAGGTGGGAGTGAAGACGGTTTGCACCAGAAAGATGTCAAAACATGCGGCAACATGCCCTTTAACTGTATGTAACGGTAGGAAACGGACCTGTTAGTTCACATTCCAGTGTACAGTTCAGCACAATGCTTGGCTTTCACTGCACAACGCAGACACCTCGCCCACCCCCGCTGTGTCACAATATCCCAACAAAACAATCACAGTCTCAGCTGCAATTGTGCACGGTTTCCTTTCTGTGCAAACGCCAGCACCACTGGCCAAACACATAAATAACAAACTCAAAAGAGGTCCGACAGCAAAAGGAGGACTGATGCAATGCTTGCAACTATTTCGGCATGCTCTGCATGAGAAATGACTCTTGATAAGCCAGCATCAATAAAACAGTACCTTAAAAACGCGAGATGCATTTTAAGTTGATCTTGTGCACAAATGCCACCGAATGCAAAATCACCATCACTTTTCTGGGAGCGACAGAGCAAACCGTCACAATGTCAAATATTAACTGATGTGGTTCAGGTGAGGGTGGAGCACGAGTCTTAAAATTTCAACCAGGATCAATAAACTCAATAAACGCAAGCCAAGTTTTTACAGCTGGCCAACTGGTTCACCGTTATCACCATTCAACCTCCCATTTAATGATTTATTTCTGACTGGGAATTACAGCAGCAGCAGAGTCTGGAAAAAAAAATTTAGAGTCAGAATTTTGCCAAGTAACGGACACATCAAACCACAGGGGGAGCTCTAAACTTAGCTACACTTATATTTTCTCTTCAAGGATTAATGCAGGATTCAAGGTTCCCATGTGGTCCAATTCAACAGCAACAAAAAAAAAAAACAATCTGTCTGCAGTGCTGCCTTATCTTGTAAGCCAGTCAAACAAGCACATCTCCAGCGTGTGTTTCTCCGCCAGATATAGGTGGCGAGAGAGCTTAAAAGGCTCTTTAACAATTAAATCCAGCAGGAGAGGCAGAAGGAGATGCAGAAGGAAGATAGGCAGCAGAAGGTGTGCAGCTGCTACCCAGACACCCATGTGCAGAGCCGGGTGTTTTTTTTTTTCAGGCATGTTTGTGTGAAAAGCTGTGTATTTAAGATAATATTGGCCCTATTTAAAAGTAAAAACATGAGAGAGAATCCAATCAAAGTGTGAAAACAACAGTCGCATGGCTGTTGTTTTTACCTCCCCAGTTGTTTTCCTCGGTAAGTGCTGTTAGGTCCAGCCGGGGCACGTCCTCACAGCTCTCGCAGTCTGGGTCAGAGCCTCGCACCTCTCCGCCGCCGACCCTCCCCGTGTCACAAGTGACGGGCGACTCCTGGATCTTCATCCTTAACGTCTGCACAACCATGAGAGAAAAGAAAAGAGCGCTCAACAACGATGACCAGCCTGTGAACACACTCTTTAAGTTGAGCCACACACTCCCACACACTGGCCCTGCCCAAAGAGAGGGGGTTGCTCCCTGCTCGCGATTGGCTGCTACTGTGGCCAAAACATCCGCCCATCTGTCTTTGGCTGTGTGTGAGGGAACAGGAGGGGATTGGCTCCTCCTCGCTTTTTCACCCGTTGCAATCCCTCACCCCTCCCTCACTCCCCTCCCCTTCTCTTTCCCTCTCTCTACAGTATCCCTCCTTGCTTTCTCTCTGGCCTGACATGCATATATTCTCCACCCTAGCAGCGCTCTGGACTTGTTTGTGTCACGGCGGCAAGAGCAAAGGGGAGGGGTGGAAGGGAGAGACGAAGAGGGAGGGAGGGAGGGAGGGAAGGACAATAAAAAAGCAAACAGATTGTGAGCGAGCACACGTAGGCTGACTGGGTGATTTTTTTTTTTGCTGCACACAAACATCCAGCCTTAAGCAGAGGTATTACATGCAAGCCGTCTCTTCCAGCATCTCATTACTTCCTGTATTTTCTCCACTGTTTTACCCATCATCCACCAGTTTCTCCTCTCTCTCTCGCTTTCAAACTCAAAACTCCACGTTTCTTATCCTCGATCAAAGTTGTATAATTAGAGCTTAATGTACATAATTTGGGGGAAACAACACACTAAGCGGGTCATGTATTTAGAACGTGCCCATGGATCACTTAGCACTAAGCCTGTGGGGTCCCATTTCCTCGTTCTGGGCGTGGGACCAAGCTATTTTAAGGGAAAAAACAGATCAAGACGCATTGCTACTAGACCTCATAAATGCCACAGACAGCTTACAGGAAGGAGTGCACTTGAATCTGGTTACAACAGCCCTTGTTTTGTTGTTTTTGGCTTCTTTTGGTTCATGACACTAAGTTGTTGTTGTTGGCAGGTTCATGGGAGATTACAGTGCAACAGCATCATTAGTCTCAGGTGTGTGTGTGTGTGTGTGTGTGTGTGTTCTCGCGCTGACGTGAGGCCAAAAACAGGGGAGACATTACATGGGTAATGGGAATCAGGTAGCGTAGCCTTACAGCTGTGATCAACTAATAGCAGAAATTTCCCCTAAGTAGCTCTTACCGTCACTGCTGTGAATGAGTACGTTCTGCACCAGCTCACTTAATCAACAGTCAAGATCCCGTTATCACAGATCCACAAATCCCCCTCCCCCCCCCACACACACACATACACACACACACACACACACACATACACACAACACACACTCCTCTTAATAGCATTAAGATCAATGATGTTCAATTGCATCAGCTTCAAGATACAGCGTGCTCACAAACAAATCATCCGTCTACCAAACACAGAATGTTTTTTGGGAGTTTTTTCAGGAGCAATAAAGAACATTCATGCTCAAGTAGTGGTGATGTGTATAAGGTTTAGGTTTTGTGCCTTTTAGCACCTTTTTTCATTGATTTAATCAGGAACAATTCATATCGAAAGTGTGACATATGCAGATTCACAGGTGATAATAGATGAGAAGATGAGAATAAAAGGCAGCCTGTCCTTAAGTAACTCTTTATCACCAGAAAACTTTTTAATGAAAGAAAAACTTTGTTGTTAATTAGCAGCTTGTGTGTGCTTTGTTCTAAACTCGTTGCTTGTTAACGAGCACACTTGATGTGGCTTCTTTTTTTAAGTGTTACCATCGTGCATCTTAAGTAGGCACTCATTAGGCTTATAAACAGAAGAGACTACTGGGTGGATGTTATGTAACGTTATGAGTCTCAGAGGTAAGACATGTTGAGTCAACATCTGGTCACGTGACCCGTCAGACTTCAAAGTTTGTTCATCAAGCTGTGGTTTTGCAAAGGAGCACGGCACAAGGCTGGTGTTAATATTGACGTCCCTATCTGCCTCCCTTTTGCTGATCCTGAACCAGCTGTGTTTAAACGGGGAGTCCTTTTCCTGATAACCCTCGGCATGGAGGGTGAGGATGTTGAGACCCTGTATTGATGTACTTTCATTCCCCGACGATTACGTAGTAGAATGTTCTCCGGCCTTACATTCCCAACATTTAATATCGCAGATATGCTCTCCGACCAGAGCAAATTCTTTACATAGCCCTTAGAGAACAAAATGTTTAAGCACATTTATGTGTGTTGACGCAGCATTCAGTTGGGGTTTAAGCTACTACAAGTTGAAACAGCCACTGATATTTATTTTGTTTAATATAGAAATAAGATTAAACCATATGCTTCAGGCTACCTGTCTGGAACCGAAAAAGTATCCCAACTCAGGCTTGGTCAACTCAAAAGTTCATGGTTTGGTTCAGTGTTTGTTAAACCTGCTTTCTGGAATACACCCCTGGTGTATTTGGAATTTTCCTAATAAAATAAGTACATTAATATTATATATTTTTTTCTTTACATGCATTTCATAAGCAAATAAACCAAATAAATCAAATTGTAAGTGTGATTTGAGTATCTTTGTCCAAGCTCAGTCATGTTTGTCAACACTGCGTAAAGACTTCTTCATGTAGAAGTGGGCGACTTTCATCTCTCTGTTGATTCATTTTTATTAGTTTTACTATACAGTGGTTCTAGGCTCAGACCTGGGAGTGAAGTTACACTTTAAAGGCAGTTAGATCAAATATGTGCATCTTTTAGGAATTGATAATTAGATTAGCTTGCTTGTTTTTACTGATTAATCAATGTCTGAATCACAGCTCAGCATGATCCTGCTGTGTGCGAATATCATTTAAACGTTCTCTGGAGCCACGATTACATCATCATGAGAGGTCCAGCTGGTGCAAAGGAGGGGTGAGACAGACAGGGCTACTGTGTGTATGTGTGTGTGTGTGTGTGTGTGTGTGTGTTTGGGGTGAGGGGATTGCAATGACAATGATTAAGCTGTGTTTGGGGGCTTACACACAGTGTACAAACAAACTGTTTGTACAAGTGGAATTTAAGGGGCATGTTACCGAGATGGAAATCACACACACACACACACACACACACACACAGGAGGATTTGCCCTGACATAAGCTTCCTCTCTGATAGCATTGAACCCCCCCCCCCCCCACACACACACACACACACACACATCTATGTGTGATACAGCTCTCAAAGCACATGCACTCATGCACATGTTCACACGCATGAACCCTTTGCAATGCAAAAAAAAAAAGACTTATTCTGCTGCAATTTTTTAAAAATTTAATCTGATGTTTGCGTTGGCGTATAATTGACGTGTCAGTGTTGCAGTCATCTTTTAAGACAGACCCGGCCTGCACACGTGAGCTGTTTAAAAACCAACTTATCAGTTGTGGATGATGTGCGCACATGTTCCGACCAAGGAGTTATGCGTGTTTGTTTGTTTAGAGGGACTAAAGCCACAACAAGACACACGTTGACACACAGAGACAGAGAAAACAGCAAAACACAGAGATCAAGGGTTTGTGTGTTTGTCTTTAAGAAGTTGCAGACCAGCGGAGTCAAACAGAGGAAGTGTTTGTGTTGAAATCGCTCAGTTTATAAAATATAAAACAACCGTAATAAAAAGTGTCTAATTGAGAAGAAGAGTTATTTAGAATAATTTGCACAAAAAAAATTTGAGATGATACAAATAACAGATGTTTTGCATCTTTGCTGGAAAAATGACTTAAATTATTATCACAACGCATGTCCAACAATATCCATTGGTTGAATTACATGACTCATCATTTCTGCAAGATCACATTCTGTTATACGAGTCCAATTAAGAGCAGGTGTACACTAAGTGTGTGTATTTGAAGGGTTGGGGTTGGGGTTGCTGCAGGTGAAGAGGTCACCATGATGCACACAGAATTCATAAGTCCGTTTATTAATTTAACTAAAAGCAGCTACAGGGAAGATAATAGTCTGATGGTAACAATCATGTCTGCATGATGACCTGGACTGTGGCGACCAGCTCAGAGGCCGTTGGACTGGCATCAGAGCGGCGCCATGCCGGCTCCAGATGGCTGTTCAGTGGCACAGTGTGTTGGTGGTGGCAGAGCTGCAGCCTGAGCTGCTACTAAAATCCATCTGGGCTGTTTAGAAAGAGATGCAACATATTGGTGCAGCGCTGCATTGTACTGTTCAATGGTACAACACAACATTCTGCACAATGTTTTGAACAGCTGGCTGGCTTGTGTAAGAATAACGGTGGGGAAATCCCTTTTTTGCAAGACCTACAAAATCTCCTTTCAGCAAAAGTGAAATGTGACATTCAGTGAAACTCCAAGTAAGTTTCTGTTCAACAAATCAGTTGTGGAAGTGTCACAAAACACGGATGAGTAAGAGAGGAACACAGTGTTGTGGAGGTTAGTATCGCACTGATCAAAACAGTGTTTGTTTTTTTTATTCCACTGTTTGATTTCAATGTAGCGTATTTTATTTTTCAGTTTTTAGTTTAACTGTCAGCTGCAATAAGTGTCTTTTCTCTTTGAGTTTCTTCATGTGTTTCTGACTCATCCTATAAGGTAACCATTAGAATTATTTAATATATAAGTGCTGGAATTTGAACCTACCTGTTGAGGAGAATGAAGGTCATCTTTTCTTGAAATGTCATTCCTGAAAAATCCAACAGAGAATCCACTTTAGTAAAGACACTTTGACTGATTGGCCTGATCCTCAACCCAACGTAGTTTTTCTGCCAGTCAGAAACCTCCTGACACCAAAATCACAGTATGCCAAAGGGATCAATGTTAAACAAATATTCATGCAACCAACGCTACAATTTCTTTATAGGAAAAGGTAAAAGTGGTGAGAAAATGTGACCATAATGAATGGATGAAGCTTTAGAAGGGCTTACTCTTTGTGAAACGTATCCATGTGGTTCTCTTTGGGTCGCTCACCAACACATTCCTTGAACTGGAAAAAACATTTCAAACATGAATTATTAGATAGCTTACTTAAGGAACATTTCCCCATGAAAAATTGGGTAAACTATGTTGCATTAGATTATCCAATGAAAAAACAAGATTACTTTTATGAGCCTTTTTTGGATAATCATCTTAAACATTTGCAGGGGTATGCTATTAGAGTTTCCTGGTGTTATTCATCAATATATATATATTTTTAGAAGGCTTACCAATACCTAACAAGTTTTTTTTAGAATTCCTACTCATATTATATGAAATGTGAAACAAGGAACACCTTTTTGGATGCTGAACCATAATGAATGAAATGCTGGAAATACAAATTTCACTTCACATAGCTTAAATGCATCCAATAGGGTTAGGGCTAGTGTGGTATTAACTTTGATAAACTGCTGTGTACAACGCATTGTGCTGTGTTGCTGTACGATCAACAGCAGCAGAAATAACACCCAAGATGCTTTCAGAGCTCCTAATTAACCTCCGTGTCACTTGACATAACAAGCTCACATTCACAGACGCGGCTGTGCACGCTGACCGAGACGCAGACCCTCGCTAGCATCAAACCTATGCCGCTAGGCACTCAGCACCTCAGTCGCCCCGGCCAATCACATTTGTGCCAGCTATCACGTATAGACCAAGTGTGTCGAGGCATCGAGTGTCGTCTGTACTGTTACATAAAGTCTTGGCATGAGGATTCAGCTGAGTGTGAGAGTGTGAACTGGATTAATACATTCCTATCAGTTGGTCAGCTGGATTTACCATCAGCACACATCGTTTATGAGCCACGGGTAAATAATAATGTAAGAAGAGTCTGTGGGGACTGGATCATGTTGGAGAAGCTATGTGGTTCAACTTCACACTATGTCCTCCTCGTGACTTTGATGGCTTTCACATACCCCCCGCATAAACTGTGCCATACCGCTGTTGGTTATGACTCACTGCGTCGTCGCTGGCAGGCGAAAGAAAAAACTGGAGGCAATGAAATAAACTAGCAAAGTAACATTCTACACTGACAAAGTACTTTACTCTCTCTCAGTCATTTATCTTCTACACAATGAAATTACACATACTGAGCACTCGACATTGTAGTTTCGAGTACCAGAGACAGATTGCTCTCTGGTGCATCCTCTTCTACGGTGAATAAAAGCTGAAAGTAATTGCGCACTCATAAGCAGTCCTTGCATTTGCCCACTTTCTGGAAAAAGTGGTTCACAATTAGTGCGGCGTGCTGCAAAAGCATAAGCTGCTGTACAATGACAACGGCAGAGAACCATTAGGCAGCTGCATCTTGCTTCAACACGCCGCTGTCTGCATTCAGTGATGCTTGTAAGTGCAACTGACAAATGATTTGCAGGAAGTCAGCACAAGGATGACAGGGAGGTTGAGCTGTATGCTTGAACAACCATCACCGCAGGTGTTTTAGAGGAGAGGATTCCTGGGGTGCTGTAAACTGCTGATAATGGTAACTGTTGTTTGTGCGTAAAAACAGCAGCGATTTTAGAATTTTATCTAAAGTAGCCACAAACAACTGGAAGAAACATGCTTTCTTAAGGTTATCTGCAAATCTACACCTGCCAAAGTGAGAGAAAAGATTAAAACAATGGAGAAAGAAAGCTGTCAGGAGTTGACAAACAAGAGTGGGAGAGATGCTGCCAAGATGGTGACAAATCACAAAGATAGAGAGAGATGTGGAGAAACGGCGTGATGACTCACCGCGTGGGCGTCCTGGTTGTCAGTGAGCTGCACAAGTGTCGGGCTGAGTTTCGACTTCCTGGGCTTCGGTGGGTCCAAACTGCTGCCTGTGTCCTCCCCCACGCTGTGGTTCTCCTTGTTGGTGTCTGCTCGGACGGACACAGATCTGCTCTCAGACGGAAAAAGGAGACAGTTAGGAGGTGAGACATCTGCCTTCCATCGAGCTCACACTTTATCAGCTTGACACTGGGCGAAATACTCCGAGAAACTAAATTGGGGGTTTACATGTGATGTTTAGCTTTAGTGCTAATTCTATTTACTGTCCACATTCTTATTGACATTTTCTGCCATCTTTGGACTGATGCACTCAGTATGAGATCAGTGTGACGTGGATTAGAGTCCATGCCATCCTGATCTCTCAGACTCTAGTGCGCCTCCATCAACAAGGATTAGCTTCCTACTGCGATGACTCCGGTTGTTATGACTGTGCTACGTCTCAGTGGACGAGCTTGCCGCTCAGAATGAAACCGTATGAATGTTTGCAGTAGTGGAACCTCAGTGAGGCACTGAGGCCAGGCTTTAATAATGAATGGCATCTTATTGTGCTTTTACCACACAGCAATATTAAAAACATATTCATCTATGTTGCTTCTGTCCATACATGAACTTGTATCACTGTTTGCCTTCCTGTTATTTGCTGGAGGATTTGATGTCTTTTCTATATTAAGAAATAATTGAATATACCTTGAGTAAATGAAAGTAAATGGAAATATTTTAAATACAATTTGTTTTTCTAGTATCTGTATCATGGAAAAAGCAACAATGGTATCTATTTTTTTACTATCAAGCCAAATGTAACTGATTTACCTCACTATTTTTTTTTTCTTTACTTTTATGATAAGAAAATAAGGCTTAAAGGACACAGTTACATATGACGTAATGAGAAAAAGATTTTTGTGTTGCCTCAGTGTTGCTACTAAAGACAAAGCGCCACCAATCCCATGCTGGTGCCATTAACTACCAACATCACAACATTGAGAAACCCATTGTACCTGTGTCTTTCTTTGTGTCTCCCCTCCTCCTGTTGCTCCCTCTGGTGTTGACGTCTCTGTCGAGCCGTTGGCGTCGCCCTTGGAGATGGTGGAAGTGGGGTTAGCTTACAGTCCTCTGAACTCTGATCCCCTAACGGGCTTCCGTCAAAGAGGTGCTGCTCCACGACTGAACGAATCGTCCTGTTCACCAAACTGTAGGAAATATTAGGGACTTTTTTTTTCTACAATGACAGTTTCATAAGAAGTACAATTTAAGAAGTGATTCAAATAAATGTTGAAAGTGATGAATTCCCCTTACTTTACGGCATCTGGTTTGCAGTGGAAAGGAGAGAGGTGGTTACTGAAAGAAAAACGAGAGTGGGAGAAGAGTTAGAGCAGAAACAGGTGGTCACAACAGGTCACTGAGCAACGCTGAATATCCCCCAGGCTCTGGCCCTCGGTGATCAAGGCATCTAGTGTGCATGAGTGTGTGTGTTAACTTCAACTGTGTTCAGGGCATAAGTAGGTCCTCTGAGAGCAAAGTGACCAGCTTCTTTGACTACCAGTGGGGCTTATAGTAGAGTGTATGTTCAATGCTCTCCATAATCTCTGTCTTCATCCATATCTTTGTTTTTGACATTCCCACGGAATGTTATCTAAAGAAATAAAGTAATTAAATAAAGCAATAAGCCATACTGTGTGTGCAGGGGTGTGTCTGTAATCAGATGTAAAGATATTGAATGATTCTTACATTTATAGTCAACATCAAACATTATATAACATTGCAGTTTGGCAATTGAGGACTTTTTATACAGTCAGAGTTACTCATTATTTAAGATATATATATATATATATATACAAAATTTAAAAAATCAAAGTTTAGATTTTTTTTTTTTTTTTCTGAAGTCAAGTTTGTACCAAAATTCATCTTCACTCCCCCAAAACGACCCTGCAGTTTTCACCAATCGACATCACGCCTGCTTTACTTGAGTGCAGCTACTACGCATAGCGGGTGACCTGAAGAAATCTTCCATAAACACTAGTGTTGACAGTAATAGCATAGCTTTCCAGAGTACGGTGCACTGATGAAAGGAGCGATAACAACGGAGAGATTGTGAAGGTGACTGTGATCAACACAAAGCCGTACGAAGCGATAGCGAATCAGATGGCATGGCTGTGCTCATGACTAGAAAGATCCTTCACTCTCAGTTCAGCTTCATTGATTAAGACAGTTGGAGCATGAAGAGGTTAGGTAAGCTAAGGCTCACAGGTACGTCAGCAGCAGACTAAAACACTCGATTGTCTGTGGGCACAACAGGAAAAATATTAGCCAGCTGCCTAATAATAGACTTGGCACTGAAGGCATTAAGTTAGAGCAACAGAAAACGCCTCAATGGCTTGCTAATGTTGACTTAACCTTAGACCTTTATGCCGTCAAAGGTCAAAAGCATGAATGAGTTTCAAGATCTGTCCACACTTTAAAGGATCGTCCTCTATGCTGCAATCTGCTCTTTATATAAAAGTGACGCCTGGGTCAATTATATAACTAGTGTATGTGCCAGGGGAAGATGATTATCAGACCTTGGGAAATGTACCATGCCCTATGTTGCAATTTTAGCACTGACGTTGTGACGGCGGTGGTTCCCAATCTTTAAAACGAAGCCCTGGCTGATGTGACTCCTCATCCCAGGTTAAAACCTTTCGGTGGGCTGCTGTGAGCAAACGAAGAATGATTTCACTTCGCAGATTGTTTAATTAAAGTTATCTTTAGGGTGTTATCTGTAGTCATATTTCATGAAAAAGGGCATAAATTAATGAAAATGAAGTATACTTTTCTATATTGGACCTCTGATTTGTTGGGAACAACATGGTTCAAGATAGGAATACTTGTACAAATGTATTGGGAACTACTGAAAACCAGAGTTGAATTCTTTGAATGTGTCGACATAATTGGCTGATACTAGATTCATACTTGAACCATTTCGTCTCCTTAAAAGCACTGCATGTAAACTAGATTTGTGGGTTACATTTCTCCAAAATTAAGCATTATGAAGTCCTTATATGGGTTATACTGGGCTGTAGCTCATTTTCATGACATCATGAAATCCACAAAATCTGTTCGGGCTAAATCTACTATCCATGTTGTTCTGTCGCGTGAAATCAGCTTTCTTAGTGTCAAAGGAGAAACATTTTGTAATTAAATAGCTGAAGGCAGCTAAATCACCAAAGGAAGTGACATCACTGACTGGAAAGAATTCTGCACCACTGACTCAGGTTTAACTGAATATGCAAGAGTGTAAAATCACTGCGTATAAGACGGAATTCACCACCGGGAGTGAGCCATGCCAATAAGTCTTTCTTAAATGTATATATTCTAAAAAAATATAAAACCACACCACTAACAGTCAAATGTTCAGCTGGGGATTTTGCAACACAATGATTGTGAAATTTCATCCGTCAGCTGTAAAAGCTTTATGCCAGCTATAAAGCCTTAGAAACATAATACCTCAAGATATTACAGCACAAACATGGCTGTAAAGTTTGCCCTTTTTTCCCTCTCGTTTGATTGCAACGATCCATGTGTCAAATCATAAAAGATGCCTTTGTGCCTAGAAAAAAGTAGTAGGCAGAACAATGGCAAAGAGAAAAGGGCTGTTGGTGTATTCAATCTTACACCTTCAGACTGTAAAAGCAGAGGAAAGTCTCTGCGTGACACCATTTATAAATGATTTGTTTTTTTGCAATGAGGCTCTTTTGGATATGGGGCCAGTTCTGCATATTACCTCATCTAAATATGTGCAAATAGCACAGGAGCTCCCAGATTTGCTTGGCAGCACAGTTAGGAGTGCATTTAACCCTTTGTGGACGCTTTGTGGACATTATACAGCTTCAATTTTGTCTTAATTTTAAAGGTTTAGCAGCCGCAAAAAAAATAGATTCAAACCAGTTTAACGCTGCGCCAGAAACTCCTAATCAGTTTTCCAGTCTGTCTGGTAATATTGTTTTGTAGAACGCAGTGCTGACAACTAATGATACCAACTTTTCCAATGTCTGTGTTTACATGGACGTCTTCCAAGACGTTAAGATCTCGACGCTGTGCTGTGGGCAAACCAGACTGGAAAACATCAAAATAATTGTTTTGGGCCAAGAAGGTGTTAAGTTGTTGAAAACCTTTTACTGAAAAATAGGTTCTTCAATTGTTCGTTAGTGAAGAGTCTAGACATTAGATAACTGCAGCTTTCAGGGCCAGTGGGAAACCAGGGAGAAGAGAACATGATGCCATGCAGTCAAATAACATTTGGATCCTGTAGGGAGGATATCAAGGAGGCAGGAAGAGGATTTCTCTTTTAGAAATATTTACCAGCGTGATATTTCTCCCTGGTGCTTCTTTCTTAACAGAGGACACCTTAAACTAAGTGGGGCAATGCCATTAATGCCATTTATATGATCTAATAATTATCTATAAGATGATCTGTAAGATCAGAAAAACAGGAATAAGAACACAAGGTCCTGAAGCCTGGGAGTTGACCTTGTTGGCTTTTGTCGTCTTTGTTATTGGCAAGGTTGGTGTTACAGAAAGTGGTTGGTTGGGGCGGAGTCACAATCAAATTATTCTCTTTACGTGTTTGTTTTTTTCCCCCATTTTGTGCGGCATTTTTGCTGACACTCTTCATATTATACTTATTAACTTACTTATTAATACTTTCATGTCTAAACCTATTAGTAGTCAGCTCCACTTATGTCTCATTGAGATTTAGAATGGTTATTTATAATTTTCCAATTGGAAAATCTGTTTCCCAGTTGGAGTAGAGTCCTGCACGTAGCAGGTAGAAATCCCATTCACGTCACTTGGTTACACCTCAGTGAGTCTTGGGAAACTTTATTGTGTTATTTAGAAATAGCTTTCCACTAAAGTCTTGCTGTTGAATTCTGATGAACTTACTCATCAGCAAACTCACCAAGGAAGTCAACTGCACGAGGCCAATGAATATACAGCACGTAATCCCCCATAAAACCACCAACCAAATGGTTTTGTACCTTCAGAGACACCTTTGTTTCATTTAACTCTTGGAAATAAAGATTAAAAAATAGTTTTGTGACAATTTACAACTCAGCAGCTTGTTTTTTTTTCTTGGTCTGTTTTCAGTTTAATGGTATCTAGGATTTGCTGAACTGCTAAGTCAGGTCTGCAATGAAATGATAGGTCTGGCATTGCGTAATTGTGCTACTTTTGTGAAATTTAAATAGCCAGCGGTGCAAGTCTTTGTTTTTCAAGGGCCTAAAGTTTGGTTTGTATAATTGCTTTATTCAGGACCGGCTAACTTAGAAAATTGCTATGCAACTAATAGTTAGAACGAAATAATATGTTTGTGTGGTTGTGTCTGCGTTGGTGTGTTAAAGTCAAGCGTTCTTTCAGGCATAAAAAGCTAGAAGGAAACAACTCCAAAGCCTCTAAAGCAGAAGATTATACCAGTTAAATCCCCCACACTGTGTACCCAGGGGGGTCCATTCAAGTAATCCAGTATTACACCACAGTCAGATATTAGCCAGGACCTTTAGAGTCTTTTGGTCAACACACAGTAGAAAATTATGCTGATCTATGATCCATTTTGACTGGGCTGAGGTTAAGCTCCCATGTGGCAGCCTGAGAGTCTTTGTATGTGCAGGAATGCAAGTGGACCACAGCAGAGAGAGAGAAAGTCTGTGTGTGTGTGTGTGTGTGTGTGTGTGTGACAATGTACATGTAGGCCATGGAGTTAGTCATTGATGAACGTGAGCAAGAGAAGCAGAGAGACAGAACGAGGTAACGGAAGAGAAGTGTCAACAAGCATGAGTCTTAGTCACATAGAGATGACATAAACTAGGGCTGCATGCAACTAATGAGTTCATTAGCAATTGAGCTGTTAATTATTTTTTCAGTTAATTGATTGGCCTTTTTGTGTGGAGAGTATAAAAGAGCGATACGTGTGTGTGTGTGTGTGTGTGTGTGTGTGTGTGTGTGTGTGTGCTTGTGTGCACGTACACGTCATGAGTCACAGAGACGAGACCTGTGAAGTGAATTGCAAAATAAAATGTTGTGTCCAGTTTACTGAGTACACTGAGCAGAGATTATGTAATGCAGAAATAGATGATGTCATAGATATTATAGACAAGAGATTATACATGTCATATCACAGTAAAACAGGCTATTGTTATATATTATATACTACACATACTGTACAAAGCTGACTTCATGACTGACCGCATGTCTAGGACTTGGATTGGTGCACTAATTGGGACTTTGTGTTAAAAGGATTTGTGTTTTATTATATTATAACCAAGAGACAAAATGTTCCAGTCAAAGTGTACAAAGGTTTTTTGTTATATCCAAGTTAACCGTGCTGGACAGAAGAAGACCATTATGCATAAGCTACAAAAAATGATCCATAAAGAAATATATAAAATGTTATTAGATACAATTATGCAACAATATTTAATCAGATGATGAAAATCTTAAAAAGGTATTAATGTTTAAGCTTGGATGTCAAATTCAATGTAAAATCTGAATCATGCATTGTATTTAAAGTTGTACTGCATTATTTTTGTCAGCTCTGTGTGCATTGTCTAGGTTACTCTGACATAGTGAAGCTATTGTTCTCTGTCTATTAAATAAAAAAACAATAATACTAAAAAGGCCCGAGCATTAAAAACAGCCACCCTGGCCCGGAGCCATATCAGCTCTTAAGTCATATCAGCAATCAACACTCCAAGCAACATGTGCAAACTCCAAATGGCTTGCTGAAGAACCAGCTGGACAAGCTGTTGAGTTCTTAAGGATTTAGGTCAACAAACACTGAAGGCTAAATGGGAAACAATGACAGCAGGGTCATTGATGATTACCAGGTGATAAGCAGACAGGTGTGGCCAGGCTGCACTAAAACGTTATCACTCACACGTGCAAAAACATGTTGTATACGTGTATTGTCATTCAATGCATTGTAATGGATTCATTTTCACTTCCACTTTGGCACCAATGACAAGAAAATATATTACATATTCTTAAGTGTAGTCATATATATATATTAAGACTGTTACTAACAATTGATTCATTGATTAACTACGAATTATAATTTTGATTAATCGTCCGTCTATGAAAAAACACTGAAAAAAGTCTGTAAAAAACCTGAATATATTCCTTTTATAACGATGCAAAGGAAAGCAGCAAATCATCTTATTTGGACGGAGAAAACCTTTCACATTTCTTTTTTCTAATAACTGAAACGAGTATCAATACATTTGCCGACCAATCGTTTGAGCTTCAGTTATTATTCTTCCTGTTCAAAGATCTTAACCACCACAATAACCAAAACAGTGATGAGCAAACTGCTTTCCCTCTTATTGGTGCTTCCATTGTTTCTGATAATAATGCACCAAGGCAGCACACAGCCGCTTCCCCCACTCCTCTGGCCCAAAACTACACCCTCTCATCCACATCCACAGCTTTGTAACGCTAAGCAAGAAGGCCTACCTCATGTAGAAAGGAGATATTGGCCTATCTTCTTCTTGGGAGCTGAAATAAGAAATCAAACACACAATTAATTAGCTTGCAGGAAGTGGCTATGAAGTCCTATGGCATAAAAGCATTAACCACTCTCCACACACACACACACACACACACACACCCCTCATCATTACATGTCACTGGAGCTGAAAATAGGAGCATAAGGCTGGCTTTGTCTGCAGAATAATAGCCATGCAGTGCAACAGATCAGTGCCTTTGTGGAACTTGTCTCTGGTAATTATTATGAACCAAAAGAGAAATGGTCTTGCTTCGAGAATATAGACTGGTTGCTGCAGCTGGATGAAAGCCAGCGACACATGATGAAATTATGCAACGGCAAGAGGAACCCTGTGTTGGCACTGACTGCTGAGGTTGCATAACATTTTCATATCCTGGCACTTAGGAGCTGAAATTTTGAGCGTTGTTTGCCTAAGCAGCGCTGAATACGGTATTATCTTCTGTGAAGTCAAAGCAGGAAAAAAAGCACTGCAACCAAACCTGAACAGTTAGACCTCGCACAATCAAGGCCGTCTTTATTTAGATCTTTTATTTAGAATATGAGCCATTTATTTACTGTTTGATGTGTTGCAACCTTGACACTATGTAACAGCTAAACTTTGAACTCCATGCAAAGGAATGTTTCTGTGTGTCTGTCTTTCTGTATGTTCTGTACGCGACCCAGTTCAATATTACTTTAAACTTTGGCTGCAGTTCACTTTGGCTGCTGGATTCTGAATATAGTCAGATTCTTGATAACGTTACAAGCAAACTTTTCTTCGCTTCCCTGGAGTCAACAGTGAATAGTCTACACAGGAAATGCCATGTAAATGTTGGCCATTCCAATTTATACAACTAATAACATTGCCGCAGGCAAAATAACTAAAAGCTAAGCCAGGATCACCACCTGTGCCTGCGAGTCAAAATATTAAATATTACATTCCAAACAAACAGTTTGCATCATGGTTTCACTGAAATATATAAAAAAGGATGACCAGGTGGGTTTCAAGGCATGTAAATGTCATGTCAGAGAAAGAAAAACACAGGTGTAAATCCAAAAAATACTAATGGCTAAATTACATTTAGCCACTTCAGTTTTAGTTTCCTGGTATTGTGTCTTATTGGGACATTTGAAGAGAAGACAACGAGTCATGGATGTTATTATCCTTTCCTAAAATGATGTGAAAATGGCTTACAGTTTCTGTAAAAATGCAACTATTCGTCACTGACAAGTGAACATGTGATGAGACAACACAAACTCTAACAATGTTCTCAATTTACAAAAATGCAACAGAAAGGTTTTGACACAAGGTCAGGTTAAACAACAGTGTTTTGACATTTCAACGGGCCAGCTGAGTATTTCTCTTTAGTGACTGACAGTGACATTGGCAGAAAAAATGATCAGCAGCTATTTTGCTATATGATTAATTATTTCGACCTTTTAAAGCAAAAATGCTAAAAAAGGAGCATACAGTATCTCAAGCAAGATATGTTTTTGTTGCACAATGTTGTTGTATTCCGTTTTTCTGGTTTTGTTTGATGTCTTAAAGAACAACAGAAAATAGACGACATCAATCTGAAACAATTTCCAATGTGAGATAACGTTCTGCTGTGCCAATAAACAATAGATTGTAAACACGTTGAGTCTCAGCTGTTCTGGAACACAGAACAACAGGGTACTTATGGAGTGGACCATTCTGCGAGGGTTTGGTTCCCGGGTGTGTTTTGGTACGTGACGTGCTGTCATGTGACTTACAGTAAGACGAGGGGAAATCACTTGGCCACTCGGGCAGCACATCAACAAGTTCAAAACAAAGGGTTTCAAAACAAAGGATTTAAGTTTCAAGTCGCACAGGAATCAAAATGGGTCGAAGTTCACTGAACTTCAAAAAGTCCTCTCAAATGACACAATGTACAGGAAGCGTGTATGGGTTCCTGCAGCCTTGTTTTAGGGGCAGGTGTGATTCACCACAAACATCTCCACTCTCTTTAAGAGTCTCAGAGGTGAATGTTTTTTTTTTTCTCCTTTCTCCCCACCCTGTTCTTAACTGGTGTTACTCAGTCTGGCAAGCATATTAAAATAATAATATGTGCCGTTACCGCCGCGGTGAATTGCAAAAGCGGAAATCCTGCTTACCCACTACCTTACTGAGGGGATAACGAAGAGCTTTGTGGGGGCACTCGGAAAAAGGTCTGATCCCTCCAGGGCGAACGGAAAACTACTGATGACAAACTGGTCGATCTGGAAACGCTCAACATTTTTATAAAACGGGGTGACAAAGGTAGACTGGTTAGCGGATGTTGGTCACTTGAATAATCCTCCAGTAATTTTTGGCAGGGTCACTCTCCTTCCGCCCTGCTTACCTTATCTAAAATCCCTCAAACACTTTCTGGAGTCTAATTAAAGTTCTTAAACAACACTATTTTAGAGTTTTTTAAATAATAAAGAGCCGAGGAGGATCTGAGGCCTGCACAACCAGAACCCCCTTGTGTCTCAGCTCTTTGTTCAGTCTCTGCAATCCCATCGGACCCCTAAACCATCAGCTTTTAAACGGGTGCTGGACATTTTTAGAATACCTAAGAGGACAAACTGTGTGGCGGTCGAGACCTAAAGTATTTGTTGAATAAGCCTGGCTAAGCTATGCTTGGTATTTGCTCATTCTATCAGAGAAAATGATGTTGAAGCAACACGGAGTCACCGTGCTTCACTGAGGCAAAGCTAAACCTGCAGGCCAATGTAACGATTTACACATGAAATATGATTAGGTCTCACATGCATCTTGTTTTGTGTCAAGTCTCAATACCATGACGATAACCGTTGCTGCCCCTTATTGACATCATAAGCAAAATGCTATATAGAAAAGCATTATGTTTGTTTTTCAGAAATACCAGTAAAAAGGAGTTTACAGACCTGATTTGGATCTGTAAATCCGATGGAGCAGTGTGCTTCATACCAAAGAACTGATGCCACCTATACAAGTATTGCATGCAGAGGGTAGCATCACCACGGCGATAGCAGTGGCAAAATGAATTCCACACACTCGCTGAAACTTGGGTTGTATCTAACAATCATATCAATTTATCAATTTAAATTGTTTTGCCCAAGTAATTTTTTTGGCATTTAGGCTTGAAGCGTTAATTGCAAATGATTATTTATCTAAAACAAAGATTAAAATCTATCAGACCAGATATCTGAGTACTATCAGCCCAGGTGTCTGGCTCTTTAAAGTCTTTGCACGTTTAGGGGTCAATGGCCTCCTGTATGAGATTTTGCACTAAAAGTGCAGGGTAACCTGCTAGATCCAGCGAGCAGGTTCCTTGTGTAAATATGGGATGTCAGGTTTTCAGGCTGATGGATGATACTTCCTGAAAGGTATCCAACAATGCTGTTATACCCACAGGAAACCTGCACTCACACCACACTGCAACGTTCCTCACACCCACCCATTTCCAATGGGCTTCTAAGAAACCCAATGGTTACATCACAAGATTTAGTGAGCCATGGCAACTGCACACAAAAGCCGGTATGCATGCCCTACGTGAAACTACGTAATGCTGAAAACAGAATACGTTCACAATACGCTGCTATGTTGGCTCCTGTGCCCTGTGTGGTGAATGAGACTGGTGTCATATTTCAGGTGCAGGTGAGAGCATTGTGACAGCATGGCTGGATTAATGTATTTGACAAAGAGGAGGCACAATTTTAAATGTGCTCTGAAACAGTTCAGCGGCCAACACGTGGCTACGGGACAAGATCTGAAAGTGGAGCTCTGAATAAGAATCTCTGAGAATGATGATTTGTTTTCCAGCAGGTGCTAAATATGATCTGAGTGACTCAGGACAGGAGTAGTTCCTGGTAGTAAGTGTGCACATGTTAAATTTAATACGTTTTGTCATCAGATACATTTAAATTGCTTCTTTACCACCAACAAGGTGTGAACATGCCTAAATTCTTGATTTCATATCCTACAAATATAAAAACTGTGAATGAAATGTTAAAATGTATTTTTTTTTAAATAATAAAAATGTATATTTTTTGTTTGTAAATATGATATAAAATGTTGAACAAAAAGAGTTTCTTCATTTTGTCATAGTGGGTATGTTTGATTCAGTTGCGGCTGAGGCTGCTGTTTGAGCTGCACTGTGCTGACACAGACTTGTCCGACACATACCTCTGGAAAGTGAGAGCAAGCTGACAAGTAGGCATGAGAGCAGCTACACAGATGAATCAACTTATGGAAAATGATCATATATTTGCTATGGCTTTATGTATCCAAATCACAGCTACTTACAATTAAATTTCTCTTTTTTATAGAGTTCCATGAAGTTCTTCATCTATTTTTCACCCCATTCAACATTTGAAACTCCATGAAGTAGTTTTGCATTAAAGATGATAACATCTTCGTCTTTTTATTTATTTATTTTTTACAAATTGCAGGTGTCTGCAACAGGTCTCTGGAGTAAATACCAGAGAGTTCAGAGTACTGACGCATTTGTACACTGATTGTACATCTGTCACCCAACACGACTTGACTAGAAGGACTTTATGGTCTGTTGGAAATCCACCAGGAGATTTACTGGTATCCCGACATGGTGCGGAAAGCTGTGGCCAACTTGGAAGTATTATATTTGCCACTTCAAGTAGACAGTAACGTCTGTTCCATTTAGTTTAATTATCTAAATAGGATAGAGGGCAAAGAAAAACAGAATGAGGTTGATAATATTAGATATTTGATAGTTAATGTAAACCTGTTAACCTGTATAATACTTGAATTTGTCAGGATGATTAAAGTCATTATTACTGCCAATAAACCAAAAAGAACAAAAATTTAAGTAGTTTAACTTACAATAATATATTTTAAAATGTGTATAATGTGAGATTTGTAAGTGCATGTGTGTGTGAGAGCACACCACCATACCATGTGTTAATGGATACGGTGCTGACATGGTTTCCATCTTTGATTAATGTCCCACTAAATGTCAGTGGTGTGTCTGCCAAACCTTAACAGAAGCCAAAACTTTTTTTTCTTTTTTACACTATATTTGCTCTATCATTAGTAAAGTGGTGACACTCAATGTCGCAAAATCACTCAACTGGAAAACCACACGCTGTGGATAAACGGGATTTGGAGTGTGAGAGAAGAGGTTTTCAAACGGCAGATTTCCAGCCCAACAATGCAGGTGCACTCATAGTCAATGTTAATGCTCGTCGAAAACCGCGGGTCAAAGCAGCAAGAGCCCCAACAACAGACACAACTGTAGCCTTGCTATTCCAGGACCGAGGACACTCGACACCAAGTGGTTCCAGTTTCAACTTCTTATAATAGGCTTGTTTGCATGCCAAAGGCACATTGCCACGGGGATTGGTCTTTAGATCCCCGTTCGCTGCCAAGATTCTTCACCCTCACCCTCACCCTCGACTGATAGCACATCACCTATGCAAACAGTAGTCATAACCTAGTTTTCCAAGGGGAACTGGGCATCACAAGACGGAAATAGAAACCGTTTAATAATTAAATGTTATGCATGTTGCAGTGAAGTTTGATGTTGTGACCTTTAGCCTTATTTTACAGTGGTCGTAAAGGATCACGCTGGCAGATAAGACTCTGATCCAACTGAAATCTTAAAATCGCTGACTATATTTCACAGACTGAGTCAATTCTATTTTAGCACACAAATGATGTGCATGAGTGCACGTACAGCATCCATTCACATGAAAAAATAATCTCTGACTATACTCTACTTAGTATTTCATTTCCAGTAATGCTATTTGCAACATACTGCATAAAAATGTCAGTTTGTCTCTATTTTTAATTATTAATCATAAAAGTATTATGTGGGTCATTTCTGCAACTTGCAAGAAATATCATATAATTTTCTCAGACTCGGGTGCATGCTCTTTGACCGGACACACTGACCTGCTGATGGTCTCCATGTTGTCAGACGGGCTGACATTGAGTTGGCTGAGTGGCGAGGCATTGTCTGGGTTGACTTGGCGAGCTGTCTCCATCGGCTCGGGACTTTGGATTCTCAGCCCGGTGCTCAGGGGCAAAACTATGGGTATGGAGAGGGACCTTGTGTGGGGCAACCCAGCAGAGCGGCTGGGCTGAGGGATGACCTGAGCCCCGCCGTCGCTCTTCCCTTTCCTCATCTATCACAGTGAGAGAGAGAGAGAGAGATGGCAACAACAGGTGAGTCTCGTGACACGACATATGAGACAGCACGATAGGTAAACGATACGTGCACGACTGTGACAAATTCTGCACAATAAAGTTCATATGACTGCACACACACACACACACACACACACACACACAGCCTACCTCTACCTTTGCTCAGGTTTCTATAAAACATACTTTTGAAAGTCAGGTGAGGCAGACAGCAATAAAAGAACCAGAAAGGAAATAAAGAGCGTAGCTTGTTAAAGTGAAAGGTTAGACTGATGTTTGTCTTACCGTGGTGACCCTGAGTGGGTGTAAACAGCGTGAACCACCGACTGAAGTATAGTAGAAGAACCTCAACCTAACTACAGCCACCTTGTGAGTACTCCTCTGCATTCTTTACTGAGTTTCAACCAGATAAACAGAGAGAGAGGACTGGTGAAACAGCTGCTAATGAACACGGAGTCTAAATAGCTGGCTGACTGTGGAAAACATGGGTATGAAATGGGTCTGACGCCAGCAGCTTAAGTATTGATAATGGTTAAAAACACCCAATGCTAAAAGAGGCTTGCCTCCAGATAAACTTCCGTGGGTTGAATTAAAAGGTCTACTTTTTTTTTTCTTTACACCAATTATCAGCCGAACATTTCCATTTGGGGTTGAACTTAATGGATTGTTCGTAAATCCATGTCTGCTGCCTCCACTTAGTCATTGGTGCATTTAATGGGTGGATCTTTGGGAACACAATTTGGATTTTGCCTTCCATGGCTTTGTAATTGATGGAGCTAAATTAGTCATTCACAGAAAACCGGTAGAGAAAAAGCTACTGCAGCCGCCTGCCAAGAGATCCAGACGTAGCCGCCATCGAACAGAGCACTCACCAACTCAACCTCGCTACTCAACCGTAAAATGTTCTATTCTTGTGTAGCATAAATGGGACTACTGCTTGCATTTCGTTGCGCAACCCTTTGTTATACAATGACAATAAATGGACCTTAAATTAACCTTGAAGAGGGTGAGAAAAAAGTAGTAAAATGAATTGGGACATTAGTATTTTTTAGGGTAGATATCATATATATATATATATATATATATATTACATAATATTAAAAAGGAACCCAGGCCTCTTTCAGTAAAAGCTCACAGGAATGATACGAAGTGAGGAATCTGTTGGTGTCAACTTTAGATAACGGAATCAGCAGCTGGATGTTTAAGTTAAATGTGTTTAGTGTATCAGTAACAGATTATTGATAGTGTTATATATGTTTACTGCTGATTGCTACTGTTTTGTTTCAGTTGAACATTCTGTTGCTTGTAAAAACATCCACCAGCATCTACTCCTTGTCTAAATCTTCTGTAATCGTATACTACGTAATCGTAAACTTCTGATCAATGATCAATATCGATGAATGTTTTGTCCAATACAGTTTTCAACGTTTCTTTCTCTTCTAATAGAAACTCTTAAAGGTAATTTGCTGATATCAGCCTTTATTGGAAGAGTGATCAGCTCACTGTGCAATCCTACAAGCATAGTGAGGGTAGATGAGCGAGCAATACTTTCTTAGCTTAAAGGTTGAAGTAATTTCAGGTAGTTGAAAACATCTTAAACTTTAGTTAGCTCTGCTAAAACCACTCGGGGAAGTAAACATCCTTTATCAGCGGATGTTTTCACCCTCCTGAGCTTACAATGCTGTCAGCATGTCTTTAATCTCAACAGCGACAATGGTCTGGATATGTGGAACACATTTATGGCATTAAATATTTGTTTTAAACTGAATTTGCAACAATCAAGTCTGTCTTTGTTGCCAAATTGAAGCCAAACAAATATAAACATACAAGAACGTGTACATAGTTAATTTTAAGGATATTTCTAAGCACTTATTATAGAACAATTCATGGCCAAATGCAGCTTTTATGGCAGGGGTCATCATTAACAATACTACTACACAGTTGGAATGGCATACCATAGCCCATGTTTCTCTGATGCTGCAACTAAGTGTTGTTGTTGTTTCCTGCAGCAGATCGCCTTTATCAAATCACATCATGTGACTTCGGAGGCTGTCTGAAAGCCTCAGGCTAATCAACACAAAGGTAATGCAGCAGATAGAAAAGTATTTATTGGAAAGGGTGGGAAATAGACTGTAGTAAACCGTTAGGCCAGAGCCCTTAAGCAAAAAGCATTCATCACAGCACTTAATGATAGCATGACACGATTTTTGTACCTTCTTTTTCCTCCGCCTTGCCTTTGGAGAGTTAGTGGAGGATTTGTTCAGAAGCTCTGCATTTTGTGGTGGGTCTTCTTCTCCAGGCTTGAAAAATGAACGGAGAGAAAATGCGACATAAAGAGATTGAGATTAAAAGTGTATAGAAAGATTAATTGTATAACATTTAAATGTGCAAGAATGCATTTACTACATATGCATTTATTACAAGACAGCTAAGAGCATCTTAAACACTCCTGGACAAATGAGTGCATGAAATAATAGATAATACTAATTCATTTGTTGGATGTGATGTAATGATACATCTCTTATATCATTATTCTTCTTATTCAAAATTTGACATGCTATGGTAAACACTACACAAAAAAGTCAAACACTCCTGCAGTGCACGTGTTGTCTAAAGACTCCTATCCTGGGAAGAAATGATAACTTATCAGTCATGTCGGTTGCATGTTATTAAATTCAAACTGGGTGACCTGATTACCATTGCAGGCGGCATGCACATGTCAGCATGACACTGATAACATCTTTAAAGCTCACAGAAACCTAAACAGACGCACACAGAAATGGCTTTCGTGTCGGAAAACAGTTTTTTTCCAAAACATGCCTGTGTTGCGTTAATCCCGTCACAGAGATCCCATGGCTGGTGTTAAAAAAGGACGACGTAAGGGCATTTGAAGGGTTCATGCAGGTTTGATCCGGGAATGTCACATAAACGTCAACACTGGTTTTCACAGCAGACAGACAAAGACTTCCAGAACAGGTACACTGAGGAACATTGACGCATAATGATATATGATCACACACCTTCATTGTGGGAAGTGGCCTCGCTGTGCTTTCATTGAGTGGGCAGGGTGATTTGTTTGTGTCTGTCATGTGAACCTCCTGGGGACAGAGAGAGGACAAAAGAAGATGGTCACAGTAATGCATGTCTTTTTGTTGTACAGAAGCAAAAGGAGCAACATATCCTGCTTAACAATAAATATTCCTCTCATTGTACCTTCTTCGCTGGCCTGGAACAAACTTTATATTTGGTGAAGATATCACACCAATTAAGGGGGTCTGTGTGTCTCTGTCAGCATCCTCAGACCGTAAAGCATCTTTGATTTTCTGCCCTGTCTGTGTTGACTTTGCTTGAAGTCCCTCTGAGTGAAAGTTTGATATTTGTACAACATTTTGGGCGTTTGTACAATCAAAGACACATGTTATACCAGTATATTTCTCCAGTATATTCCATTTGACTACTTAAGTTAAAACCCACACTACAGCTCTGCATTTACATATTTGGGACTCTGTGAAACTGTATTGAAAATAAATAATTATCTGAAGCCATTTGCACAATTCTTCGGCTACTTTAAGAGACATAACATTCATAAACAGAATCCGACTGAAATTGCTTTAAAATGGGTGTTTTGCTGCTGTGCAGTGCTTGATTTGTTGTCTTGCAGACATGTTCCCTCGGGTAGCTACAGATGCAGCAGCAAGACGCCGCCAGGAAAGCCAGCAGACCAGATGATCTCGCTTATCAATAAAGCTGTGAGTCATCGAAGGAGCAAATTTATCAATCAGCAAGACAGACTCAAGACAGCCACCTGTGGAGGAGGCCTTTCTGCGTGGCTGAGTAAGATCAATTTTAACCTGACATTATGTACGCCTGCACTGTATCTATCCTCCAAGTGGATGGCCAGAGGGTGAGGTCACAGTCCAGAGAGGAACTCATACTGTGCAAAGTGCATGGGCAAAACACGTGATTCACGGTAATTTGTCTTACCAGCTGCACTTCATTATACTGGACACCAACACAGATCCATTTCATGTAATCTTAGCATCTGGTGTGCCTATGAGTATACAACACCTTGACACTATCAACGGTCGACAGTCCTTCTGTGCATCCTCCTCCGTCTCTGGCAGTCTCAAATATATTGCTGTAGTTCTGGATGAGCCTGACCATGATCATGTTGCAGGTATTTTGGTCCTTCATTGCTTCAAAACCAGCAGCCACGCTGAAAAAAGAGGGGGAAGAGAGGAAAAACTCACAAAAAGGCAAACAGATAAGATTTCATCAAATTCTTTAAACATATAGCAACATTTCTCTCTCACTCATTCAACGAGTGTGATAATGACATTAAAAGTAAGTCGTCAAGTAGTTGACGGGACAGAACTCAGGCGTCCCGGTGACTATGATGTCTGATGCTACTGAACAGCTGTGTGAGATGTACACTGGGCTCTAATTATAATCCAAAACACACACACCCTGACCCTTTCTCTAACCTTCACCTAAACCTAATCTTACCTTGACTCTAAACTAAGTCTTCACCCTTAAATGTAATGATTTATGTTCACGGTGACGTGTAATTGTCCCCATTTGTTAAAAAAAAAAAAAAAAGGTGGTCCCCACAATGTGAATGTGTCGTCAGATATATGTCCCCACATGACTGGTAAACATACCAACGCACGTACAGCATCTGATGAAGAGAACAGCACGTACAGAATGAAAGAGTATCTCCTCTACTCCTTCCAGTAAGGCCTGATGTTTTTACCATACAGGGCTCCCTGACCTGAACACCCACTTTATTATGGGAAGATGATCACAAGTCAACAGTCTGGAGAACAGTAGGTGTAGGTCGAAATGTCAATATGATTTTAAACTCGGTGCCCAGTAAGCCCATCATAAATAGACCAGTGAGAACACAGTTACGGTACTTAGTTCAGCAGCTGCATGGGGGCACTGATGCATCTTTTATTTATGAACATCACAGTAACAGTTGAACTCCTTCAAATCTGTTCACTGGACACAATGAGTGTTCTTGACCTATAGCATGTGACCTTTGAGCAACTTCACAAAAATCTGAAAAAACTAAATGTTAGGAAGCTTATTAATGGATACAAGGATAACTTATTTTCATTTATGAGCAATTACTATTATTATGTATCACCCTCAGACTTTTACACTGTCATGATTTCATCTTCACTAAATAAGCTACAGCGCCACCTGCTGGGCAAACTATTTGAGAGACTAGTAGAGACAGAATTTAGAAATGAACTATACAGCGGCCTGTTTTTTTCTTGATGAACCTACGTAGATGTTCCCCCAGTAATGGCTGAACGTGATTTTCTGTTCTGCTTAAAATAAAAATATACAAATAGATTATTTTTGAATCATTGACAAAGGCAGCTGCAACGACATGACTGGTTAATTATCTCACCCACTATGTACTGCATGTTATGAGTGTAATCATTCTACCCAAACAACTGCTCTGACATATGAAACCAATGTTTAATATCTGACTCACTAAATAAAAAATAGGGGAGAGAAGATGGGATCCCTCAGCTTTAGCTATCAGGACCGTTTGTCTGCCTGTTGTTTTCTTACACTTACTCTATTATTTAAAGACTGCAACAAACATGTTTTGTAAAGGTCACAGTTCTCTCTAACTCTAAACTCACTAAAGCCTTCAGGAATGTCGGTTATGTTATTCAAGGATATGAACACACTAAGTTAGGCCTGTTAACAGGACTGCACGTGCTGGAGAATTAGTTTAGTCCAGTTGAGTCAAGTTAGATTTTCCCTTAAGTTCAAATCATTACAACTGATATGAGACTGGGGGTGTTAATTTCACCCTAATGGTGAGATTGGTCCGGGATGTTTGTTCTGACAGCTTGATCACAAATAGGTTCAACTCACTGGAAGACACTGGGTCCAAACACAGTGGCAAGGTTGAGGGCAGTCATACGGTTTTCCTTGTGGTTGCACTCCACGAGGGTGAGGAAGTGGCAGATGTAGCGCAGGAGGCTGTGGTGGATGTCTGGAAGCCGCCGGAGCAGGTCTCTCATATCCGACCAAGACACCTCATCACCGCACTCTAGAAACACACAGTGACATATCAGACCAAGTCAAAGGTTGGGATCTGACTCTGTTTCTTTTCGTAAGTCTATGTTTACATTTACATTTACATTTAGGGCATTTAGCATTTGATGCTTTTGTCCAAAGTGACTTACAATAAGTACATTTGTCAAAAGAAAGAAACAACAACATATCATTGCCGATAAAGTAAAAGCGGAAAAGTAGAAACAAGTGTTAGGTCCTCGTCAGACTAAAGTGGTAGCTGTTCTGCAAGGATACCTTAAGAACAGTGCTATGATCATTAAAACCTTAACCCTTTAAAAACAACACAAAGATGAACTGAACTAACCTGTTGATGAATGTCTTTCTAATTGTTTTCTTGTAGCTAGGCAGCAGCTATCCGGGTATTATCATGTTTAATTATATAAACACTTATTAACAGTGTGAATTTTTCTGAATATCTGGTTTGAATTTCGTGCTGCAACAGGGAGCCAGTTGAGGTCACGGAGAAGGGGGGGTCACATGGGAGAATTTGAGTAGTAGTAGAAGTTTTATCAAAGCTGAGACTTCTGACAAATGCTCCCATACTTGAAGCAGCCTTTTGTCAACTTTCACCTCTTCATCCGTCTTTTTGTCCACAACTAAATGAAAACGTAAAACATTTTTTCGATTTTGAGTGAAACACGTTAAGTTTCAGTAAACAGGTTTACAGCCGGTCTCCAGCAGGCGGTGAAAGCTCCATCCACCTGCTCTCTGGAATATCTTATCTGGAGTTGTTGTAACTACTGTACGTGAGCATTAGAGCAAAGAGCCTGAAAGTATGTTGATGCTATTACTCCGGACACATAATTGGGTCAGAGTTGGATAAACCGATATGGTTCTGATCCCTTAATGAATGAGTGACGCAAAAGTGCGTGCGCCTACGTGGGTTTGTGCATGTGTTTAAAGCGGGAATGTGTGTACGTCTACCTGAAGAAGCAGAGTGGTCACAACTACTCTGGTTGTCGCTGAGTGAAGTAGTGATTATGTGTATATGCATGCACAAGTGTTACATCACTTTCCTGTAATGCAGCCTTTAAAACCAGGAAAAAATAAAAATAAATTTACACCTTATTACGCAAAATTGTCTGCAACAGTCAAACTAGAGAGAAATGCAAGGTAAAATATCAACTAAGATATGCTTGTATGAAAAATGTTGTACTGTTAAATGAATTTGTTGGAATGAACTTGAACTACTAAAACAGTACACTGAGCATGATGTGTCCATTTATACATATGTGTGATTACAATATACTGTATTTAGGTATTATTCATCTTTTAATTTGTTTATTTATTCATCTTATAAATGTACAATATGGGCACTCACGTGCAATATTGTTATGCGATGAGACGGATCTGGAATCTGCCCATGTGAGAAAATTATTCATATTTTTTGCCTTGACAGCTAAATTGCATCCACTATAAATAATTAATAAGGTTTTCTTAGAAGCCACAGGACATTATGCCACCCATTAGCAAGAAGATAACCAGTTAGAGCTGCAACTAATGAGGACACTTATACGCAAATACATTGGTCAATCTATGTCCATGTATTTTATCATGATGCTAATCAATTCACATTCATTCATCATATACCTTTAAGGTTTTTGAATTCTCCAAATACTGGCGAGGAGGCTAAACCAATTTTACAAAGTACAAATTTTTATGACAGTAGTTATGGCCAAGTCTTGCATCAAAGAGCTAATATGTTATGCAGCATTTGGCCACAGGCCCTGAAAAATAGGCTGATATTCATGGGTTCTACGAGGGAAAACGAATGCTGGAGCCAAAATGTGCACTCTCCTCCCATTAAATAGATTAAACCCAGTGATGGAGGAGAGCATAGAGTGAGTGCATACACTTCACCTGCCAAATCACCATGATTATTGCCAGAAATATCCCATATTCATATGTATAGTATATATACTGTCTATATCCCGAGTCTGGTGCTGCAGATGACTGCAGAGTGCTATAAATACATTTCACCAACTAAAGATAGCTTTGTTCATATCATCCAAACAGAGTCATGACCCAGATATACACTACACTACACTCACAAATGTTAAAACCGATCCACTGGAGCTGGTAGGATAAAGGAGGCACGTAAGAAAGAACTGGAACAACAGGAACTACTTTCTCTGACCTTGGTGATGCTGAATCAGCGCCTGTTGGACTGTTGAGTCTACCAGACCCACTGGCAGGTCCCTGAGGAACCGTTTGAGCAAGCTGGCCACCGTACAGGGATCAGATTCAGAAAGAAGGTCCACATCCTCTCCACTCTCCAGCCGCTGTTTCAGGGTCTCCACGGCGCGCACGTTCCCATTCACCCTGAACAAACCTTCCTGGTGCAAGGCTGGAAGAAATGAAGAGAGACATTGTGAACCAGAGCTTTCCAGCCTATCTGTCAACTGTTAAATAAACATGACATTTTAACCATCATGTTATCTACACAGAGCTAATACATGTTTCATCATTCTTCCATTGTTCCTTTTTGTTTTAGGATTCTGTCAATGGTCGAAGCAATCATAACATTTCCCTACATTGATGAGTATTATTTTCTCCAGAGGATGATTTTTGGGTTTTCTGATACCATAGTCTTTCATGTGTAGTACCAATATCTCCTCCATTACAATGATCAGTTTAAAATTTAGCTTACGAAATGAATATGTCAAAATACAACTTGAAATTTGATTATCAACATTCAACATTTATCAACCACAAGTTTAACACTGCATTGGTTTTGTGTGAATCTTTGTGACGAACTTTGTGTTTTTTTTTAAATCACAAACTATTTTTCAATAATAATGTGGTGTTTACATTAACGTTAATTAACGTGAGCTAACGTAACGTTAGCCACAGTTTTTCTTTTTAGCTTATGTCCGTTTTAACACTGTTCGCCAGCACAGGTTCACCGGAAGGCCTGCTAGCTTAAACTTATGCTAACGTTATTTACCTTCGCGTAACTGCCAACGGCTCTCTCATAGACGGAGGAGTGAATACGTTATGCTGTTGTATAAATAATAATAATTTAGTAAATGGGAAGGTAACGCGAAACTGACTTCTGCGGTGGTAAGCTTGACATTTGTTACTCAAATTTCACGTACAAGTTATATTTATACATTTTTTACATTTACACATGAGACTACTTTCCACCCAAAAAACACAAGTCCCTAAGCTGTTCTGTTGAGGAAGCATACACTTCAGGGATGTAACTAACTAACCTGATCCAAATAGCTTTTTCTATCCGGGAAGGTGCTTTATTATAATTTAGTTATAGAACAATAATAGTCTATTATCATTAGAGGCCTGTAGTTTAAGTAGCTGAGAAGAAGTTCCACTTCCCTTTACTGCCATCTAGTGGTCAAACAGAGCAATTACGGGATATGGTAGAGAAGGTCAACAAATGTAAAAATGTATATATTTTATGCCATTCCAGTCACCAATGTAATCAATCATACTGAGCATCAAGTCTGCAGCTTTTGTTAACTTTATTATTTACAAATATTATTATTATATTCCTCTCTTTATTTTTCTTCTGTGTATGGGTGGGATGGGGGAAACTGTAAATTTTATTCGATGAAACCACAAATAGTAATATATCCGCCTTATTCATATTACTTATATATGGTTACTTTGGAGAGTCGCTAGATTCTTAAAACATTGTCTTATTTGGAAGTCACTGCTACTCAAACTGATAAAATTTCTTTATACATTTATATTATTAATTATATATATGAAATTCAGAATGGGATGCTCATCAGAAACACTTTTACAACACTTTTTCGGGGGGCTATATTCTATTCTGTAGTGTTTTCCTCACCATGCTTACGGAGATGCTCAACCATCCTACGCAAGACCCGAGGCACACCATCCTCCACCAGACCCCTCTCCTTCAGCTCAAACAGGGACACTCCAAACAGCTTGGTGTACTTGGCTGTCAATGTCCCGGTTCGCAGGATGGGTATCTGGACCATCTTCTTCATGTCTTCTTTAACCTGCACCGCTGTCTTGCTGTGCTGCAGGGAGAAGAGCAGAGAGCAGCAGTCAGCCGCTGACGCTATGGGAACATCGGGCATCACTGAAGTCGGCACCGGGTTAGAAACCACAGAGACAACCTGTCCTGGAGGAGGGAGGCTGACTCTGCTCAACAGACTAAAAGGTGTGTGATGGGATGATGGTGGCGTCCCTGTGGAGTCCACACATGCGCTGTCATACTGACACTGAGAGGACAGAGTGTGCTGAGAGCTGGGAAGGAAAGGGGAGGACTGGCCGTGCATGTGTTGCTACGACAAATATCAGGTTACCACGCAACACCTTTGGTTAAAGACAATGTCAGAGTGACACAGACACGCCTCAACAAATAGGCATGCTGTGTGTTTGCACATGTAGAGGTCTATGTTCAGGTGAGATGATGGCCAGCTGTCTGAATATTCATTTGAATGTTATGTTGAGAGCTGGAGGGGTTGTTAGTCCAATTCCCACCGTGATGATGAAACTAGCTTAGGTGTGAACTGAGAGGGAAGCACACAGGAGTTGGCTCTTTGTGTGTGTGATATATTATTATACTTCATTGGATTGATATTATTGATACTTTATTGTTTAAATATGTATCGATGTAGTAGCTGGTTGATGTGTAGTTTAATATAGATCATACATGACATTTTATAAACACATATCTGTCTGTCAAGTTAAATAGAGTGGAGTAAACACGACAATATTTCCCTCTAAAATGTAGTGGAGAACTGAAATACTGAAGTAAAGTACAGGTATTTCAAAACTGTACTCAAGTACAGTAATTGAGTAAATGTGCGTAGTTACGTCCCACCACTGCTGTGCTCTTTATTGCTGATTTGAGCCCATTCCCCATCGGTGGATAAACCTTGTAAATCAGAGTCTAAGCATGTATTTAGGGTGTTAATTCACCAGCTGTTCTATGTCTTAATCTGATAACCTTTCAAGGCAAACAGTGCCACATGCTGTCTCTGTGTATCGATGCACACGCTGTATGACACACTCTTATTGTCTATCCCCGTAGCGTAAATACAATCTCCGTTAAAGGAGCCAACATTAGACAGAGCAGGGCAAGTTACTGATTCCTTTATTACATTCAACTACAGCATATATGTCTTTGTTTAATTAGTACTAGAAGCAAGCGAGGCACACAAACCAGACGCAGGAAAAGACTTCCTGCACATCACAGCAACACAGTTTTACTGTTGTAGTCATAGCTACGACCACACCATGTGATGTATTCGTTCCAGAGTTCACTGCTTCAAACGGGTGAACTGACCCACAGTGACATTAGAGGCCCCCCAGGCTATGATTTTGTCACGATGAGGTCCACGATGACGGTGTGTTAACCGTGTTGGGAAGGTAGATCATAATTTCCTATGGCCAGTTCTTTAGGCAGAATGCATACGAGCAGCTGATTTAAAGTCCATCTCACAGATGGTGCTAAGATGACGAAAGAGACTAAATCTTTTCCACGGCAGATGCCCTCGCAGCGTTGATACGACATGCGAACCGACAATGTGTTAACGTGTTTAGTCATCCACTCCTTTCTGACCATTCCTGATGAAAGTGAAATGGTAATTATGTACCCTCGGAACTTTGATTCGGACTGCTTCATGCTTGGATGGCCGCCTGAAAAGTAACACAATTTAATGAGCTAAAATGCCCTGAGACAGTGAATATTAATAAAGAACATAGAGCGGCTGGGTCTTCAGGTGTGAGAGGATGTTAGCAGTCAGTATGTCAGTTGGTAAGATGGGATTGTATTTGCACAATAACCATTTTAATATGTTTAACTGTATGGTGTATGGAAGAAGAATCTTATTTATCTTTATGATGTAGAATATTGATAACACAGCTTTTGTGAAGGTAACATATGTTAAGTTAAATGTGCTTGTTGTGAATCACTATGTAACGTTGAAGATTATACAGTTTTATAATAAACTGTTGTTATTAAGTAATAATACGTTTAATAAATAGACCAAACCCTAATTTAAGAGTCACTGGTAAACGTTTCATGGCTACACACTGGTAAACCACTACTCATGCAGGTGTTTAAGAGTTAAGCCGGTCTGAGCTGAGGTCTGACTGTGACGGGCCTGACTGAGCAGATGTCACCTAAATCTGCCTTTACTGTCATGCGTGCACACACACGCATGCAAACACACACACGCATGCAAACACACACGCATGCAAAGACTTCCTGTTGGTACTCATTTGCCTCTATTGTTTACCAGGACAGCCTGCAGTGATTTGCCTTATAACCCCCCCCCCCCCTCCCCCATCCTTAAAACAGTTTCACACTACAACTTCCAACAGTGAGAAAGAAACCTATTGTCAAGGAACTATAAAGAGACTCTTTAAGCTCTTGACTGCTGAAAGTTTGCTTTCTCCCCTTCAGAAGTGTTTCTAGTTTAAATACTGTGTGCGGTTCAAGTGGGCTGACTTGGCAGTTTAGTTTAAAGTTGAAAAAAAGTGTTGTATACAAATGAACTGTTGCAGGCGAGCCTCTCTTCCTGTGTCTTTAAACTTGCTCATGGAGAGGATAGCAAGCCCAAGCCTGTGCCCTCCTTCCCAGGCCCTCCCCCTCCCCCCAGTCTCTCCCTTAGTGGGTGGCCATTGGAGCAACTGGTAGCAAAAGCACAGCAACAGCTGCTCAACTCAAAGAAACTACTGCTAGAGACATGCAGTTTTAAAAATACACACAAAATGTACTGTTAAAGAGTGTAGCTCTTATAAAACACTTTTTCCATTAAGAACATTTTGTGACCGATGACCTCATCGAGGCACTGAGTCACTGCTTGGAAGAAATGACAGGTATTTACAGGAAACATGAAGCTTTACTTTATTAACTTTATTTATCCCCATTTTTTTCCTCTTGTACTCTTATATGGTTGTACAAGGATTTCAGACAGAGTACTGCTGGCTGACAAAGAGTCTGTGAAAGTATTCATCTTGATGCCTGCAGTCATGTATTTAGTGAGCAAAGTTGAAGCCACTACCAGAAGATTCAACGCCATCACAAAAGTGTGCAGACTGACACTGAAGAACACACTCCCATTGTGCATTCTTTAGCCCTTAATCACAGCTTGAATGGGAAGTCTTTGAGCAAAGTCAGGCTCTGTAGTTTTTTACTCACACAGATGGTCAGAGCTCCGGCCCCCATTCTTCCACAGAAGAAATGCCTGCGGAGGCAAAGATGAGGGGGGAAACTGCTGCTGTCTTCCCTCCTTCTCTCCTCACTCTGTTCGAGGACACATTCCTGAACTTTCCCCCGTGGTGGAAATCCCGTCCACCTTGAAATGCGGCATCCAAAAACCCAACATTGATAATCCACAGCAGGAGAGAGTGTAAAGAAGTGCTGTCACTACCGGTGGACCGACCCATGCGCACAGATTAGTGCTTGTCTTTCTCTTCCTCCCTCTTTATTCCTCTCTCTCCTCCTAGAGTGAAATCTGAGCCGAGCTCTCCCATTGGCTGAGTGGCCTGGTCATGTGATTAAGGGGGTTAAAACCCCAAACTTTTAAGTCTGTGGCTGTAGGAATCCTCTGAGGGAAGAAAAGAGGAGGACGCTTGTAAGGTCGGACTGAAGTGAAGTAAAGTCATGCTGTATGTCAGCATTCAAATAACGAAACATTAAATAACCTTTATTTTTAATCCATTTTAGACCTTACCTTCATAACTTGGACTGTTATTCTTCAGTTCATTTTCACATCAAACATTCTTATTTGTAATTAACAATAATTTAGGACTATATTGTCATTTGAAATAAGAAAAATTTAAACCTGTTACAATCTTAAATATCACATTTAAACATCTTAATTATGTATATTATGATGAAATAGAAAAATTCTGTGTGAAGTTATAATTTCAATCAGTTATACGCAGATGTATTGTTCCATTTGTCTAATTTCAGAGAAAAATAGTAGACTTGTTTGTATGAAAGATGTTAAACAAATAAAGACAATGTTTTTTAAACATTTTGTACTGTAATAATGTATTGAATATGAAATACTTCATTCAATAAAAGTTCATAGCTTAACGGTTTCACACAGCATACTTCAGCAGAGAGCAACACTGAACCCTTAATAAATAAAAAAAAGCTACAATGACTTTGAAACCAATTTCTCTTCATCTTTATTTCATAAAATGAGCTTTAGTCGGTTTTGCCACTTTCATATATGAACTTCTTGATGTTGCTGTCGATCCAGTCACTGAAGGCAGACACGCGGGTGAATACTGAGGGTTTCTTGTCTTTGATGCAGCCCTGAGCTCCAAAGCTGACGATGCCATGCACCTCCCAGGTTGTGTTGGTTCCGGGGGCCGCGCAGGCAAAAGGACCTCCAGAGTCACCCTGCAGGAGATCAGGAGGAGCAGATCACCAGAGAGTGATTGCATTAGTGAACATTTGATTTTGACAGCTCAATATAAATCATCTCTGTGCCCTGGACTTTGTAAAGGTCGGTCTTCTCTTCAAAGAGGCAAATGTTGTTGTATTTTATAAAGCTCTATTGAATTTTCAGTACTGCTCTGAGGTTTCTTTCTAAATTTCTGAACTCCCCATGTTCGTGCCTGCACATTCCCTCATTATCGCAAACAAATAACGTTCTTTTGTCCAATTATGCCTGAAAACCGCGCCGCCATTTGCGATCAAGGCTGACTGATCACAAACAAAACACAGCGTTGCGTAACACACGGCCCAATCACGAGACCCCGGGACACTTATATAATGTGTGAGAAATGCTTGACGAGGATGTCAACAACCAAACAGTTTTTTTTTTTTTGTGCGTGGTCTCTCACCTGACAGGCTGACTTGAGCTCATCTGGGGACTCGTAACCAGCACAGATCATGGAGGGTCTGAGGGTGTCCCACCAGTAAGCAGGCTTACTGCAGGTCTTGAAGTCAACAATAGGAAGGGCTGCCTGGTTTAGCTTCTCAGACACTTTGGGGAACAGGTTCCCTGAGATGGAAGTGAAAAGTAAACGTTTATATCATTGTGGCGTATCGCACATTGCACCAGTAAGCATTAGATCATCACAGCTACATGAAACTGAAATGCATGATCACTTCTACCTTTCTCGTCTCCCCAACCGGTGACAAAGCAGGGCGTTCCAGCGGGCATCACGGCCCCTGGTTTGGGCAGACAAACGGGGCTGATCTCCCTCGTCATGTTGACGGGCGTGGCCAAATGCACCAGGGCTATGTCATTGGTGATGTCACTGCGATCCTGCTCGTACACGAACCCCTCGTGGCGGATGATGCCATCCACCTTATAGCATTCCTCCGCTGAGGGAACGTCCATGGAGGAGTTCATGTGGTGCTTCCCCAAACACATGCGCCAGTAGGAGGGTTTATTCAGCGGGCTGGGAAGCAGGTGGAAGATTGAAGGTTAAAATCAGACTTTGGGCCGAGCTGGTAGCCAAGAAAAAAAAAGTGTATATTGTGTCATTGTTTTCACATTGTCATCAGATCCATTGCTGTGTAAACATATTGCTTATAGCTCCTTCATATTGTTGTGGGCTTTTTAAAATGGTGTGTACTGTAGGTGTTTCTGCAGTTGCATCTTACAACATGAAACAGTGAGCCGCAGTTAGGATCCAATCTTCTTGAATCAACGAACCTCCACATCCGTGCATGTAAGGTATGGGAGACATCGGTGACGCCTGGGGTAGGGAAATGTACATTTGAGTACAAATGAAAAGCTCTCCTCCGTGACCGTTAATCAGAAACACGGAGAGTTACCTGCATGGAGACTTGCCACGGCCAGGAGTGAGGCCTCGCCTCCTCCCCATTAACCACTCTCGGCGTGGCCGTATTCGGTGGCACTGCTGGGTTTCCACAACTTTCTGGCCAGTCTGGGAAGAGAGAATATACAATATTAAGATCTGTGAATAAGCTTTTGTTTGTTATGATAAGTTTGACCTGTAGACCCAATTGAACCTTTAAAATCTTTATTTTTCCTCTTAGCTCCATTTTGAAATGGGGCACTTTGTGGAGATCACCACGATGAATTATGTGCTGCTATGAGCCTACACTCACCGATAGTGATGTTGTCCCATGGGTTAGGAGGTGGAGGAGGCAAAGTTGGGATAACACCGGCATCAGTGATCCAGTAACCACGAAAACCCTTCTGTTGATTGGCTCCATTACTAAGGAAGCGGATGACGGCTTTGTTGCTAGGGACGCTGATGGTGGGAGGCGGGGCAAAGCCGCAGAATCGACCTGCAGAACAGACAAAAATGTTTAGTCATTGATACTGACAACACTAAACTATACAGGACCTTCTGCATTAAGAGCACAAATGGACATGTAGTACCTAGTGACGCCATGCTTTCCCCGTGGAAGATCTCCACGTAGTCCACACAGTTCCCCAAGACGGTTACAGCTTGCAGCTCAAAGTGGCTGAAAACTACATTGATGCTTTTGGCTGAAGGAATGCTGATACGCCACGTGCACACAGACTGGGCCATGTAGTCACTCGGCCAATTTGGAGAGATGATTTCACCCTGAGCGCTGCTGAAGCTCCCGCCACAAGGAGCTGTGTGTGGACGATAAGGAAGAGAGAGAAGCGAGAGGCCCAGATGAATTGCATTCATTTTGTCTGGAGGGATTGTGTTGGGTCAGGTATGCTTTTCTGCCGTCTTACTTTCTGTCGGGTCCACTGCCCTCCAGGTGGCAGTGAAGCCCGTGTCCACCACCTTGTCATTGGAGGAGAAGCTGATGTGAAGTGTGTTTCCGTCGCTCACAAGGTCTTTAGGGGTCACATGGCTGCAGTGTGTGCCTGGGGAGAAATGAACAAAAAGAACTGTGAGGGGGACTTTGCTTTGTTTACTCCTAACAGACTTGTTTTTGCTACAACTTTTAGCCATGTTAGCACCATGACTCTATAGACGGATTACCATTCAATCTTGTAACAACATTCATGGTCACCAGAGGATGAATGCTGCTAACTTTAGTTGGTCTCTCCTCTGTAATCCCATCGTGAGATTTATATTTGTGGTTCAGAGTACCTTAAAAACTATTACATTGATTTTCATGACTGGCATGTTTTACCACACATATAGCAAAGTAATCACATCAATGAATGACTCATTAGCAACTGTAGAGAATAAGGAATATAGATATTCACATACCTAGGCTTCCCAATCTGTCTCTAAGGCTGACTTTATCATTAAGGCACATCTGGCTTTCCTCTAGGGAGAAATTGCGGAAATGGAGGTGGACCAGTTTGCCGAGGGGCGCCCTGATGTTCCACTGGCAACGGGCTTTGTTGTCGTAGCTGCCAGGATAACCCATAGAGGACACGGTGCCTCCTGTGCCAGTCAAGTCCTTTGCCCCTCCACAACCAGATGCTACACAGGGGGGGGCAGAAGGTGAAAACCAGCAAGGAATTTTAGCATGATTTTTAGTTTGTGATCAAAGTGGGTCAGAGCAGACAAGCTGGATTCATACTGTGCTCGTTGTAGATGTCTCTGCGGACGACATTTTGGATCCAGGGGAGGTATGCAGAGGAGCGGGTGAACACGGAGGGCTTCTTATTCATAATGCATCCGATAGGGCCAAAGCTGGTTATCCCGTGGACTTCCCAAGGACCACCGGGGTTGTCCTGACACACCAGAGGACCGCCTGAATCTCCCTGTCAAAATCGCAAATCCACATCCAAGTTACACCTATGCAGAAACTTTCCTCAGCATTGATGATCAGAATGGTGTAAAACCCTTCTAATAATAATCTATTAGTCCCCTTTGGGACTTGTTTTACCTGACAGACAGACTTAAGCTCATCAGGCAGGGTATAACCACAGCAGATCATGGAGGTCTTGACCTGGAACCACCAGTAATCCATCCTCTTACATGTGTCATACGGCACAACAGGCAGGGCGACCTGATTCAGGGCCTCCGCAACTTTTGCATTCATTGAATCTCCTGATAATCACACAAAACAATTTACATTGTTACAAAACCATCAACTTGACACACTGAGGAGGTAGTTGCACATTAAGGCCAGCAGAGGGCACACAAACTATGCAACAGTTAATTGTGTTTCCTCTTAGTTGGTGTGATATTGTATTACGTCAGTGGATAAAAAATAATTTAAACAGGAAGCAGAAACAACAACAGCACCCGTTTCATCTCCCCAGCCGGTGGCGTAGCACTTCTTGCCCCCAGGAAGGACTTCCTCCTCGGAGGGGAGGCACGCGTACGATATCTCATCGCTGGGGGTCACATCCCCGTCCAACCTGACGAGGGCAATGTCAAACTCCACCGTGGGCACCGTGGGATACTTGAAGGCCTCGTGGCGATAGATGCCGGACACGTTGAAGCAGCGCTCGCTCGACTCTGTGTAGGTCAGGTTGTGTTTGCCAAGGCACATTTGCCAACGCTGCAGCTCATCAGCGTAGCTGGGTGGGAAATCAGCGGATTAATCATATAATAATACTTCTCGGTTTACAGTAAGGCCACCTTGAGATACATGTCACTGTCACTGCAGCATATATACACGCTGACTTAGTTTTACAAAAACATATACCGTACACAGCCTATTCTGAGTTCTCTGTGGCTCATAACCTTGTACATCCTTGCTCACAGCGGACATTATGTATAAAACTATATATATATAGTGCACAGCCTCCTAGACCATTAGCAAAGGCGTTGAGCCATGTTTGCACTGTAATAAGCTGGAGGTAAAAGCACAGTAAGCAATAACTGCCTTCTGAGATTACACAAATAGGTTTCCAAGAATTTTGAGAATACATTGCAGAAAAAAAAGGCCCTGTAAAATGGCAGTTAAAAAGGGAACTCGTGCTCGTAGCTCTCGTTAAAATAAACCTGAACGGCTTCAACTTGAACATTTCTATCACAAAAAATTGGACACAAACTGTATGTGAGAATGATGAAAACAGAGCATTTACTTTATGAAGCAGTGGGCTGCTGTAAGTACCCAGTTCTTATGGATAAGAGTACCACCACAGATATGGGAGAACTTGGGCTCTGGACGACTGGAGGGCCAGACCTGAAACAAACACACATGACGTGCAGAGAAGAAGTCATTAACGATGCACACAAGGCACCAGTGTTTTATCTCAATGCAACCAGTCCATTAATAACGAGACATTTGCCCGTTTGTAATCACTGTAATTCATCTGTATGTGAATGATCTACATTTATTAGTTGTCTCTCACCTGCATGGACACTTGCCAGGGCCAGGAGTGAGGCTTGGCTCCCTCTCCGTTCACGATGCGCGACGTAACGGTAGGAGGAAAGGCTGGTTTACCACATGTATTGGGCCAGTCTGGAATAAAAAAAAAATCAACATTGTAATCCACCCTGTCTAGTTGTGGCTGCATTCATTCCTTTGTTTGTGTATCAACAAAGCTTGAATATACAGTACACATCTGCAGGTAACAGATAAGCCCGCTGTGTGACAGGCAAGTGGCTTTCAATCACTGGCACCCTCTTTTATATCTTTTTTTAAGAATGTTTTTCCAATCATGTCGGGTTGACACTGCTGTCCCTCACTGCCATGTTTGGCTGCCTGCAGTAATGTATTCATTCAGTGTGTCTTCATGTCAACATAATACCATGCTCCTGCTGCAAACAATGGGTCCTGAACCAGATCGAAATCACCATTTCCAGACCAGACATCATCAGACCACATAAAGATATACATTTATCTCAGTCATTCGACAAGTTGACATTAAATTGTCCCGGTCACTGTTATGCCACATTTTCTCCCTTCATCTCTGTCTTTGTCTTCCCTTGCTCAGCACATGGGGCACCTCCGGTCAGAGGCTGGTTGGAGACAAAAAATCAAACCCAGAGGCAGCAGAGTCCATCTATAAAACTCTATTTCAGCAATTGACTTGGCAGGCGTCTGGGCCACCTGGGGCCCATCGCTGGGTGAGGAATGAGGATCCGGTGACAGCCAGCTAGGAAGGAAAGCACTAGGCCACTTCACATTGTGTTCTCAGCACACCATATCACCTTTGTTTTACTTCACATCTGGGCGCAGCAAGGGGGAGATGAGAGGCAGGGGGAGTGAAGGAGAGGTGAGGATGGAAGGAGGTATGAATCAGATGACTGCATGGCAGGCTTCTGTGCAGCTTCTAAGGAGCGGTTTGAAGCTAAATCTTTGTGACTTGTGGAAAGTATTGCTCTGCTAATGTGAAGAAGTATGTAATATAGCTTGAGAGATCAAGAAACCCCAAAGCATCAAATGTAAGGCTAAAGTATACATGCAAATGGAACACATTTACATTCAAATACATGAAGAATGTGTACAATATACTACAGTAAACTATACTTTTTGGGGCATTTTTGCAACCTTTTATTGTCTGTATTTATTCGTCTTGACTATATTTCAAAAAAATAAATTAGTAGTTCAGTCCATAAACTGTCCCAGAATCCCAGGATTTTAGCCTTGAAATGATCTGTTGTGTCAAAGAGCAGGCCTAAACGCATTTACTGTGATTAACACCCAAAAAAAGCAACATTTTAGAAGCTGGAACTAGCATTTTTACCTAATTACTGTATTGAATTCATTATTAAAATGACTGACTGACTTGCTGAAGCTGCGTTAATAAGCTGGAAAGACATCTCTTTTGTATAACTGCCTTATTATGTTGTCTTTGCAAATCTGAAATCGAACACTTGCTTATTTGAACATCCAGTTGCAATGACTACAATTAGATTTCATAAAGCATTGTGTGTCTCTTTGTGTGACAAAAACTGAGTCCAACATTCACTCTCCTTTTACCTCCGTTTTGTCATCCAAGCAGCTAATTGCTCGGCTATGTTCATCAGCTAATTGCTAACTTTTTCTGTCTGTTGTTTGGTGCTGAGGAGGCGGAGCACCATCACTATCAAAGCTTTTGGGCTGCTGTTGTGTATGGAAATGTAGTTAATGAGAGTACAGATGCAGGCGAGGAACCCCTCGACAAAAAAGGCTCCGTAGAGCTGAGCCCTGCAGAATTAGGTGCATCATTATGAGCACACATCATCATCTGAGTGCAGCTTTCTGTTTCAACAATGTAGTGTCATGCAGATGTTGGTAAACGGCATCAGGCTGAAATAGATACTCCACCTATAAGGATGTCGTCCCAGGGGTTGGGCTGAACAGGTGGCTCGGTGGGAGCAGGCAAACTGGGGTTTGTAGTCCAGTAGGCCCTGAAGCCTTTGGACTCGGTGAACAAGTCTGAATGGAAACGAATCAGCAGCCTTCTGCTTTTTGTCTGGATGGACCTGGGCAGCTTCGTCCCACAAAATGGACCTAAAATGCATTAAAAGATAATTACATACATTTATATGAGTATAAATACAGACACAACTGGAAGTGAGGTGATGAGCAGCAATAGATACATTATTAAATGGGGCAACGTAACACACTCAAACTTACCGTGAGTTTTAACCAGTGCATTTGTCACACTATTGATCTCGTTCACCATGACGTTATCGTAGCATTTGGACGTCAGGAAATCTTTGGCTTCTAGTTCAAAGTGGGTGAACGTCAGTGTGATGTTTTTCCCAAAAGGCACAGCAATGTTCCACATGCACTCGGCGTTAGCTTTGTAGTTCATCGGCCAGTTCTGGGACTTAATAACTCCCGTTTCCTCTTTGGAAGAAATGCCGCAGCCCTGGATTTCTGAAAGAGGAAGAGGGAGTGATTGATGCGTGGTGGTCATTAGATAAGTGTACACAAGCTACAGTATCAGCCAGTGAAGAGAGTCCAGAGGAGTAAAATGTAAACAGAGAAGATTTATCTGTTAGCCATCTGCTCATTTCCATTTTACTCATTTAATTTTTGCTGATATACAGTATATGCAGTTTTGGAGAGAAAAGTAAGGAAACATAATAGCATTTCTGAGCATTTACATGGGCAGTGTTGGAAAGTAACTAATTACCTTTACTCAAGTACTCATGTCCTGAAATGTCTAGTGTATAGGAGGTGACATCCACCAACTGAATTACTGTGACGGGAAACGTGAATGGATTTATCTAGAGAGGTCATCTGTTCTGGGCTTAACGGCTCATTCTTAGGGAGCGAAAACACAGCAATTCTTCATTTAAGGTGATTGCACCAAAGAAAACATACTTATTACTTACTTGTATTATATATTCTTACTACCAATAGATCCCCCCTAAATGCTACACACCGGCCCTTTAGACTTGTTATGGTGTTTATAGTGATCAATAAGTTTTCTTCCTTGATTTCAAAGGGAAATGTTGAACTTTGTAACTTTTTCCTCTATACAACTAATATTGTTCTACATTAGACTATCCAACTCTATTCACCTTGAACATTAAAGTGATAGTTCGGAGTGAAATGCACCCTAGGTAATTTCCACCATGACATCCAGCCAAATACCCCCTCGGAAGCATTTTTAGCGATGGTCAGCATTGGTCAAGATAGCCGCTATCAGCCGAATGGCTTAGTACTAGCGCTACGGTACAGAGGGTATATCTCATATATTACCCCACTAATAATGCATGGAATGTTACCAAACTTCTGCAGTAGTACACATAGGGTCTGTACTCACAAAACGAGGCATTTGAACGTTTGTACGTATACCGGTAGCATAGCAGCCGAGGATAGAAGCTATCAAACTTTCAAATGCCTCGTTTTGTGAGTGATAGCGCTAGTACTAAGCCATTCGGCTGATAGCGGCTATCTTGACCAATGCTGACCATCGCTAAAATGCTTCCGAGGGGGTATTTGGCTGGATGTCATGGTGGAAATTACCTAGGGTGCATTTCACTCCGAACCATCATATTAAGTGCCCCTTACATGAAAATGCATGTAACAAGCACTCAAATATTTTTCAAAGTTCTATTCTGTAGGATTTGTACTTTTGATACACTACATGCATTTCCTGATAATCATGCGTTTTCATTTAAATGAAAGCCGGACCTTTTCTTGCAATGGAATGGAATATTTTTACACCGTTACATTACAAGTCTTTGTATACACCAAGTAAAAGTACTTCTTTCACCTCTGCACTTAGGGTCTCAAGTCATTTCTGTGCCTGATAATCCTGATAACGACAAAGATAAAGGAGTAGTTATCGTCCTTTTTATACTTCACTCTGTACTCTGACCTGTGCTTTTCACAGACTTCACACTGCTTATGCAATCACTTTGTTGTTTTTATAAATATGTGACATAGGAGTGTTTTATGTTGGGTCTAAATGAGGTGAGGTGTTGAGCTGGACATGGTGTGTGTGTGTGTGTGTGTGTGTGTGTGTGTGTGTGTGTGTGTGTGTGTGTGTGTGTGTGTGCGTGTGCCAGGCCTTGGTACCTGCGATATCCTCAGGATACACAGCCTCCCACCTGGCGGAGAATCCTCGGTCGGTGAGGCGACTGTCGGACTGGAAGGTGACAGATATTGTGTCACTGGCACTGACCACGACTGGGGGAAGGATGTAGCCACAGTGTGTGCCTGAGGGAGAGGAAAGACAAGGATCAATGGAGGAGGGGGATGGTGGAACGACAGAGAATACTGTAAGCTCTAGTGGGTGTGAGGCTGAGTGCGCCGGGTGCGGTTAGTGGTTGATGGATGGGGATGCAGAAACACGTACAAACGAAGGTGACTTTACTGTCTGTGAGTGTTACTGGACTCAATATTACACTGCTGCTACAAAGAGAGCAGAAGAACACAAGATCTGGCTATAGGGCAAAGACTGTCGATTGCCTAACAATCAATATGATTTAGTCTGAGATTGAAGATTAATGCAAAAGTGACACTTAAAATCTTGTGTTTACCATAGATGTGCTTTTGAAGTTTCTTGGAAATAAGTTTTCTAGCATGAAAAAGCATAAAAACTGAAACTAAAGAAGAATCAACTACGAGTGCCCGTAGATACTAGGAACGGAAAGCGTTTCTATGCTATTAAAGTGAAGGATGCTGTTTATTTGTGCAGGTAAGATTAGCATTAGCCACCTTAAGCTTCTGGTCGCACCAGACCAAATAAGGCTGTGGTGTATTGACATGAGCGACGATGCATTTCAATGCATATTGATAGTCATTTGCAAAACGAATGTTGTATTTCTGCTTCTTCTGATTGGACGATTTTTCAGATACATCAGGTTTTCTAATCACTTTTTAGACGCTTTTCATTTCTGTCTGCGTCTTTGATAAACAGAAATCCCCTGAGACACCGCTCTCAACACCGACTGTATCTCTGTGTGCTTGTTCCTCAGCACTTTAGCCCTTGAGAGCTCTGCAATAGATAAAGCCGGATCAGGCTCACTGCAGGAGCTGCAGTGAATAATGAGGCGAAGTACTTTATAGTTTGCGGGGCTCTTTGCAAAGACGATCCTAATCAACAGTTTTACAGCAGGGGGGGGGGCGGGATATTGAGCTATACTGTAGAACTAGAGCTGTTCGTCTAGCGAGGTTTAACAAACACAAGTCAAAGTCCTCATATTTATAAATGTTTTTTCTTCTAAGCAGAGGTATATCAACTGCTTTTTTGTCTTGCTTTGTGATCACCCATATCTGAAGATAGAGATATGGCCAGAAAAAAGATTCTCGAAGATGATCTGAGATGCATTTGGGAGTCAAACAGTACGTTAAAGGCACACAGTGTATGTGAAACTTGTTACAGCACAACAAAATCATACCATCAGTGTAATTAATGTAAAAGAGTCAAAGTTATGGCTCACCTAGAGTGCTGTAGTTATCTGAGATGACCAGTTTGTCCTCCTTGCATTGTCCAGTCTCTCCTGCGATGGCCATGTCGGTGATCTGCAGTTTAACCAGGAATCCTTTGGGCACAGATATCTTCCAGGAGCTGTTTAGATGAGCAGGATATGCATTTGGGAAGCCCAAGGAATGGATCACTCCTTTACGCCCCTGAATGATGACTGGACCACCACCTCCTGCCCAAAAACATACAGCAAAAGCTGTGTTTTCTGTGTGTCTGAGCTCCATTTAAGAGAGGTGATGAGGACCAGCTTGTTTTGATAGAAAAAGCACCCCATGAACAGGTTCATTATGTATTGCAGTACCTTAATTAGCCACCGGAGAGAGCGGGTCTGTCTGCTAATTGCTTTAGTACAGTGAGGAATAGATAAACCTCAAGGGGGATCTCCCCACTCCTACGCACAGACCTACTTGCATCCATCCTTATTTGGTCGCTGTCACTTGATTAGAGCTGCGGGGAAATCTTCACAGGGCGGCATGACAGTTATGTAAGGTGTCAACAAGCTCTCATTGGCCTGCAAACAACCCTCATAGATCATGTGAGCACAAACTGTAGATAATGATATTATAGTTCAGAATCAGAATTAACTTTTGAGAGTTTACTGATTCGTTGGTCCGACGTGGTAGATCTGAAGTCAACTCAATAAAACGGCAATTGGGAAGCTGATTCAACTACATCAATACTGATGCTGTTATTCGGTAGTGAGGCAATCAAATATATTTGTTGTTATATTTTTTTTATTTAAATTATAATAGAGAAATGCAAGGAAGGGTATGTTGGCTGGGGGTACATTGAATCATACTCATTGAATTATGAGTAAATATGGTAAATATGGATAATTTACTTATGTGTGCAAGAGTGAAAATCACACAGAGAGGTCTAGAGACTACTTACCAGAAGATGTGGGAGGTGGAAGGGTTTGTGTGGTGCTGGGTCTGGGTGTGCTGGGTCTGGGTGTGCTGGGAGTAACAACTGGGGGAAGGCTGGACTTGGTGTAAGTTGCTCTGAATCCTTTAGAAGTCAAACTTTTATCCGACATGAAGCGGACCACCATTGTGTTTTTACTGGACTCCACAGGCTTTGGCATCGTCCCCCCACAGAATTTACCTTTGATGGATTAAACGTGTACAAGCGTTAAAAGGTGCTAAATAATCACAGAGGCTCGTACAATCACAACAACAACACCGCATTTTAGTTTAGACAATAGGCAATTAATCAATTCTGCATTAACAATGGAGTCTATGCAGACAGACGTTCACTCATTAAATCTAAAATAGACTCCAGAACCATTGTACTTCTCAAACTTTTAATTAAGCTCATATTTTATTCATGGACCCACATAGTTGACATTGCTAATGTTGAACAAAGGTCACGGTCTATTCTGAAATTCCAACCCTTTGCCTTTGCCCACCCAGCTTTTGTGTATGTTTTAAAACTCCTACTCATTATATAAATGCAAAAAGCACATTTATTTTTCTCAGAAAATCTGCATACAGGAATCATGTATGCTATCATGCTTACCGAGTGAAGAAGAGCCGGCCTCATGGCCATCGTAGACCTGAACGAAGTCTCCACAGGCCTCAGGGACCAGGTCAAAGGATGTAAATGTCAGTCGAACCCTCTCGCCTTCAGGCACCGTGATTCTCCACTGATCCAACACAGACATAAAGATACAAACGCCAATCATTTACTGCATGGATATATTTTCCCCATATTATTTCTACCTCTCGTGGTTGCAACATGAGCTGCATTTTGACGCACTCTTACTGATTACTTATTTTATCGCTGATTCTGCTGCCTGTTTGGACAGGTGGCGCCCAGTCACGCTAAAGCAAAGCATGATGAAATCATGATGACAGCCAAATGACACCGTATGACTCCTCCATGCCCAAACCCGGCATGCAAACCCGAACATTAAAGTTGACTCGGCTTTAATTCGATGCATTACTCACAGATCAGGACCACAAATGCTGACAGCGTAGAGATCCATAGCTAATGGATCTACTTTGAGCTGCTAATCTGAAATCTTTGGGTTTGTTTGAGGACCACATGCTACTGGATACGAACACACTGCATATGGTAATTTAGATTATTCAATACACTTTCTTAATGTTCATTTGCACAATCAATTCTACAGTCTCTCTTAACTGATCCTCTATTGTAATCAGTAGATTCAATTTGCATAGTTAAGTGACCTTAAATTGTGAATTAAGTGAATTAAATTGAATACAGCACATTGCAAACACTCTCAAATAAATAAATAAGTTAAATCAAGTGTCTAATGTTTATATATACTATAAATACGATCTGCTGATTTGCTAAAATGTAATATTTTACATGAGATTAAGTGAATGACATTCATATTTTCTTAGTCATCTGCCTTTCGTTAGTTAATATCTGTATATTAAGTATATTTATAGCAGCTCTAACGGAAATACAACTGGTTGAAGAGAATATATAATCCCTGTCATGTATATTTCTAGATTATATATTTATTTCTAGTTGGTTGCAGAGTACACATATATAAAATCAGTATTTCCGAAGATATAAAATAAAGTTAATGTTACCATGTAGCTTCCACATGTGTTTTTTTTATTGTGTCTCCTTGCTCGGGCGTACCTGGTATAGTGCTCCATTCGGGTAGTTCTGCTCTGAGAAGCTGGGTGTCATCAGACCCCCCTGGTCACCTTGGAGAAAGCCACCAGCTCCGGCTATTTCTGGCAGCAGGGATGGAGGGCACTTCAGCTCCACAAAACCCCCAACCCCCATGCCCACTCACCCCCCTTTTTAATTTCCCTTCTCCTACCCCCTCTCTTCATACGGCACCCGTTTCTATAACATGTACGTTCTAGGTCAATCATACACTATGCGGCAGACATCCAACATCATGTCGGAGCCAAAGCAATTTTCTTGCTGGAATGGATTTCCACTCATCTTCTTACCTGGTGCATGCTCTGGAGCCACAGCCTTGTAATGAGCCTTGAATCCGAAGTCGGTTTTTCTGTCATTGGTGTCGAAGTACACCGTCAAGTGGTTTGTAAGCGACACCAGCGGCTTCGGTTTGCTGTAGCCACAGTATTTACCTACAAATACCACACATATGATTGTAGAAACCATCAACAATCAGTCTGCAATGAAAAGAATGGGTTCATTTTCTAAATACAATATCACAGAAAGACCACGAGGCTGTTCAGTGTCGGGACAAGTCAGGTGTCCATGTCCACCCTGGAATCTGACTGGTTGCCCCTGGTTGGATTTTAAAGATGTGACCCACTGCTTTAATATCTGTAGTCTGGTTGGAGAACCAGCGGTGTGTCATTGTAAGTGGAGCAATGTGCAGTCGGCCAGCAGGACTGGCACTCTAGCCGAGTCTGCCCATGGATGGATGGATGGGTGCGCTGATTTGGGCATGACATCAAAGCTGTCACTGCAGGCTGGAAGAGTCTGTCTGTCTGTCTGTCTGCCTTATCCATCCATCCTTCCTTCCTTCTGAGGTTGAACATGTAATGTGAGATTCATACCGATGGTTCCCAGAGGGTCTCTCAGTGTGATGAAGTCTGAACTGCAGAGCTGGGTGTCCTCCAAAGCAAACTCCTCAAACCACAGTTGGATCACCTGCGACAGAAACATGCATCCATCATCCGTCTTTTTTTTTTTTTTTTTTATCTGAGAAGGCGATCAGATACACGGGCTGCTAACATGGAAGGCGACAGGCTAAGTGTGACATATAAGTGCGTGCATGTGCATGAGTGAAACTGGTCCTGTGTGAATATGAATGCACATGTGTGTATGTTTATGAATTGCATAATATTAACACACTAATGATTAGACACCAGGCACCAACACTATAAAACACAGAGTTTATAGTTCAGTGATTGGATCCATGTCACCTTGTCAGGGTCCACCGTGATTTGCCATGTGCAGCTCTTTCCATTGTCATAGCTGCTGGGGTAGTTAAAGCTGGTGAAGGTCCCCGACTCTCCAGACAGGTCCTGAGGACCACCACATCCTGAGTCTGGCCCTGGAAAGGTAGGACAAAAGAGGACTCTTATTTCACAGTAAAATCAGCCTATACTATGCATTGACTCTACAGAAAAGTACATAAGGGACCTTAAAACTTTGATAGTTGTTGCTGCTTTTACCACCAACTCTAATGTCACTCTGCTAACATGGTATGTCAAATGCTAACTTGCTGATGTCTAGCATGTGTATTGATTGTTCACTATCTAAAATTAGCATGTTAACGTGCTAATAATAATTAGAACAAAGCAAAGCAAGGCTTATGGGAACTGTCATCAGTGGTGCAGGTAGCCTATTTGGTCATAAACTAAAATAAGGCATACATTCTAACACCTTATGGAATGTGCGGTAAAAAAATAAATCAATTGAGATGCCTTGGTAACAGCATTGATTATCTGGAGCTCTGCTGTGTTTACGTGACAAATAAACACCTAATAATAGTAATTATTGCTCAATTTAGCATTATGACGCTGTTCTGTTATGTGAAACAAGCTGTTTCATTTCGGGGACGATGATCTTTTTCATTTCATAAAGATGGTCATCCCTCCTGCCATGCAAACACAAACAATTCTCCCACTTCATTTTCCAAAGACAGAAGGCAGCAGAAGTGTGTTTGGTCTCACAAATAGTAGCGTAATACTTGGTGTATTGTATTACAATAATGCTGTATGTAAAGACACATGTATTATTACTATAAAGTACTAACTCCATTAACTCTATTACTATAAAGAGGAGTCTGATAAAACTTGCAGTAACATTCTCCTTGGAAATCTAGATTCTCCGTGGGCTAGACTCGAACCTGGGCCAGACTCGAACCTGGGCTAGACTCGAACCTGGGCCAGACTCAAACCTGGGCTAGACTCGAACCTGGGCCAGAGTCAAACCTGGGCCAGACTCAAACCTGGGCCAGACTTGAACCTGGGCCAGACTCAAACCTGGGCCAGACTCAAACCTGGGCCAGACTTGAACCTAGGCCAGACTCAAACCTGGACCAGACTCAAACCTAGGCCAGACTTGAACCTGGGCCAGACTCAAACCTGGGCCAGAGTTAAACCTGGACCAGACTTGAACCTGGGCCAGACTTGAACCTGGGCCAGACTCAAACCTGGGCATGACTTGAACCTGGGCCAGACTCAAACCTGGGCAAGACTCAAACCTGGGCCAGAGTTAAACCTGGGCCAGACTTGAACCTGGGCCAGACTCGAACCTGGGCCAGACTTGAACCTGGGCCAGACTTGAACCTGGGCCAGACTTGAACCTGGGCCAGACTCAAACCTGGGCCAGACTTGAACCTGGGCCACTGCAGCCCGGACTCAGCCTTATGCTTTATTTCAAACCTCATGTTGGTTTTATATAGAATACAATAAAATACATGTATGTTCACTCACCTTCTGCCTGAGGAGAAGACTTATCTTTCTCTGTGAAGTAGACGACCACGAGGCCGATGCAGGCGCCGGTCATGGCCACGAAGAGAAATATCAGACATTTTTCTAGGGTGCTCAAACCCCCGGACCGACGACGACCCTTCTCCACATCCATTCTCCTCTCAGCAGAGGAAGATCCTTCAAACTGCGCCTTGCTCAACAATTCGCTAGCTTATTACCAACAGTATCTGATCTCTGGCAGCACACATGAACCTTGAGCTCCATCAGACATGTTTTTGCGGCATGCCAGCCTGAACAGTGCTGGATGCGAAAAGCCATAAATCATGCAGTATCATAACGACAGGTTAATGAGTGTTGATGCTGCTGGGGTCCCATTCAAGAGGCCATCAGCTTATCTTTCAAGGGAACTGATTGATACGGTAACCTGTCACAGGTTTTCTGTGGCACAGAAAAAGCTGCTTCTAGATGTTCCGTGTGATTATAAAGTGATTAAAGTGTGATTATTATTAAGAGTTTTAGACAGTTTAGATGGTGAAGTGTGTCATCATCAAGGTGGCCAGTCAAATGATGCAACAATCAATGAATGTATCATTTTACAGTAGTCATTTATGCTCTGTGGTCAAGGCCTTTTGCTGATTGAAATCTGTTGCCTATCAATACATTCCATGAGTGTTGAGCCATAAATCAGACATTCAATAATCCGTTTTTAAGATAATGAATTTCTTGCTTACTGCTGAGAAAACGCTGCCCAGGTGAGAATAAAAGACAGCAATAGATTTACAAACTGCAGTATCATTTTTTTTTTTTTTATGAAAAGATCATAAAACACAACTTATGAATGAATGCAACCAATCAATCAATTAAATAGCGAGTCACTAATAGAGTACAATGAGATAATGAACCAAAACAGTGAAGTTGTGGGGTGGAGCTGAGCTGAAACTCACTTTATTGTACATTATTACATTATATTCCTATATTGCATTCATTGGTATTAATAATAACAATTATAATAATGTGTTTCTCTCACAGATGTAGAAGAGTGCTCCTCCTCACCAGGTAAAAAAAAAAAGGGGGAAAAAAAGGAGGATTAACTTTCTCCTCAGTGTCGCAGACGATGCCGAACACAGGCCACATTGCAGCAAAAGCACCGAGGTCAGAGGTAATGAGTTTCACAGGGAGGATCTTCCTCTCGGGCTGAATCTCAACTACAGAAGACATTTCATGGGTTTTTTTTTTTAATCAGCCTCACTTTGAGTAAATTAGAATCTGAAGCAGTAATCTGTCCATCTTTCCTCTTTAACAATCAATTTTCCTCCAAAGATAAAGACTTTCCATTTTCTCTCCGTGACAAAAGGCAGTAATGAAACAAAAAGCTGCTTATCTCTCCGTGGAGACGTCGGAAAATGGCCTGAGAAATCTTCCCCTAGTTAGTACGACGGCAGAAATCTATTATTGAAGACATTGTCAATGGCTGCAGTGTATTGATATGCTGTGTGTGTGTGTGTGTTGTTATCTAGGTCTTCTCTTCCTCGCTGTGTTGCCTCTTGATCAGTGTTCGGTTTGTTTTGGATCTTCTCGCTCCACCAGGGGATCTACATGATTTATAGGCACATCTGTCTGTCAGCCATAATTAGGCAGTCTCTAACGAAGCCGGGGAAGGTGACCGTTATGTGTGTATACGTGTGTTTGTATGTGTGTGTGTGCGTCTTGTGCAGATGCTCTGTTATAAAGGTTATGAGGGCATATGCTTGTGAGCTCATTATTTAGCAATCAATGATGAGCTCTGAAATGCCGGATACAATAAACGGAGAGAGGGGAAGGAACGCCGTGCAGACAGAAGATAAAAAACACTGTTTGAGGAAACAAATAAAGGCACCCTGCAGAAATCTGGAACTGTTTGCCAAAGCAACGCGCTCGCTCAGAAAACGCTGCACTACAAACAAATGTAGGCCACATATTCCACGGGGACCGGGGCGGCCATCGGGAGGACGAGCCTCATTTCCAGCTATCTGATACAGTACGAGGATAAATGATAGGAGAGGAGCGGCAGCAGACCTTTTTTGTGGCAAAACGTTCTTTCAGAGCGGAGGCCGTGCAGAGGCTTTTAATCACTTCACTGTTACTGTGGCTTCATTATGATATCAGAGAGCAACGGAGGAGTGGAGGCTTGGAGAGAAAGAGTCGAAAGGTGGAGGCACAGCGAGAGAACGGCAACACAAAGGATGAAAAACGGCGGCACAGAAACAATGGCAGCATTCGAAAGCTTCCTCCAGTCAGAGGTTACATCTCCAGAGGCGCAGAATTAAACGGCGACACGGTGATAACAGTTATGAATAACCTCAATGGGAAAATATGACCTGTAAATAGCAATTCACATCCACTTCCATGATAAAAGTGTGTCTAATATTGCCGCAAATGATCTGAGTGGGTAGATTTTGAAGCTGATCATAGTCCGGATACGTGTGATGGCTTCTGGCCAAGTGCTGTAGCATCTACGGGGTTTCTGTAAGAGCCGAAGGAGCTAACTGGGTCACTGCGAGCAGATCTCAAATCCCTGTACCAGCGCGGCAACTTATCTGTGGGACTTCAATTAGAGCTCAAAAATGGTTGCAGCTGCCCCGAATTCCCCCCAGGATCCCAGGATGCAAAGTGTTTACACTTCGAAATGTTGCAGCGACATCCGAATAATCTAATCTGTTTCTTCTCAAGAATACCTAAATCGGTAACTCAAAGAACAACACGTGAAGATTTTATAATTTAATCGTAGATAAACTTGATTTAGGAATCTGCAGGTTAATGGACACATTAATTTCACAAAGTGCACATTTTTATCAATTACATGAAATCTGACGTTCACACCACACTAAGATACTTTTCTTTTTTTTTAATCTGCACCTTGTTGCCCTACAGATTGCCTGCATGCCCAAGCTAGTAGTATAATTAAAACTAAATTTGTCAGCGTGAGTCCAGGGAGGCCCTGGGGCTGTAATGGGGGACTCCTGCTGCTTCTCGCAGACCATCAGTCATTTATTGTAGCTTCTGACACAGCCTGGGAGATTCCTTGTTAAAAGGTAACACTTGAGAGATTATTATTTTGCTTTCAAGATGTGTATTCGTGCCGCGCTTTCACTGCTGTCACGTTTCCAAAAAACATTTAATTTAAAACGTTTCTAACAGCACATGTTATGTGCCTTTATATAAATAAATATAGCAAACAGTAGGCACACAATCAGTTTTTATGCAAATTAACCTGTGAAGTGAAGATTATATTCATAACTTATTAATTTAATTTTTGAAAATGCATTTATTTGTTTTGTGTCACTTTGTCAATAATCGATAGACGATCAATTGAAACTAATCACCAAAGCCTGATAGATTCTTCCAGGCAACAGACATTTTTTCATTGTTGTCCAAAGACAATTCAAAATGTTCCCTCATGATGATGAAGCATTTTGAGTCAATCTTGCATAAACACTGCTGTTAAATGTATTCAAAAATAGTTTCCAACAAATCTACTATTTATTCATGTTTGCCAAAAACTACAGTGTGGGTCTTTTTTAAATGAAACTATATGAATGTCTTTGGTAGGAACTAATGCTTGAGACTGAGTGCTACAGAGTGGAGAATGGAAAAAGGCATAATTCATTTATATTCCCAAAAATGTGGAATTATTCTTTGAGGGAAGGACAAACATATTGTTGGTTCTGGTCTTTTCATGGGACTTGTTGACAATGAAAACCAGACCCTCGCAGTTATATGCCTCCATGTCAAGTCCACAATAACACCACTTCATCATTTTACTCTATTCGACGTCTATGTGACATTTTCATAATGAGCACGTTTCATGAGGTGACAGTGACCTTGATTTTTGACCCCGAAAGTCTGAGTTTGAGCCAAAATTTAAAGAATCAGGCGTTCCTTAGATACAGTGACCTTTGACCTCCAAATTCTAATGAGTTGATCCTTGAATCCAGGTAGACATTGGTGCCAATTTTGAAGAAGCTCCCTCCCGGCGTTCCCGAGACATTATGCTCACAAGAACGTGGTTAATAAACATATAGAATAACACCAGCTGTCCTTTCAGGTTTTGGACCGTCGACAGGCCGGATTCATCTCCATAACTTCCAGTGTGGGCCTCAGATCATTGGGTTAACAGTATGCTGCACTGCTGGATATTTCTTCCAATACAAGAAAGTGGAGTGCAGTTGTGTGCCCGAAGACTTGTGCTAATTAAAATACCCGTGGAGTCCGCGGAGCACACGGCCAGCGAGGTGAATCTTGAAACGCTGTCCTCCTCTAACTATAGCGGTGGATGGTATATATGTACGGCCGTGCGCCTTTGAAATCCCTCTCCATGTTCCCTGTCATTGGAATAAATCTCCCTCTGTGCTCCCCGCCGCCTGTGGCCGAATCTAATCTGCACTTCCAAATGGGAACCAGGCGTCGGTATTAAAGATTGAAACAGTAGCTAATTAAAGCTCGGGCGAATAGAATCTGAATTAAGGCCGGTGACCGGGGCACAGAAAGAGAAAGAGACAATGAGGAAAGGAGAAACTGACCTCGACTGGAACGGGAAGGAGAGGGACAGAGAGAGGGAGAGACATTAATCCACCTGAGGTTGAATTGAGTTAATATGACTCCACGGATTAGTGATGTCAGTTTGGCTCCCATCCATCAGCTTTGTAAGACTTGCATTAAATAAGAGGAGTATGCAAAGAGGTCGTGGAGGTCACTCCTGCCTCCAGAAACATCCTCTTGTTCTTACACGGATGTGAGCAGGTAGAAGGACACAGATGTGAGTACAACTTCCTAGCCGTGTCCTCTGATCCTCGTGGATAAAAGGCTTTGATATTAAGGCGCTTCAGTCTGCGTTGCTCTTTACAGCGTTGTGGCAGAAACTAAGAGCATAGAGGACTTTTTCACCCCCCCCTGCTATCATCCTGATATTAACAGGAAGTGACATGCTTGTTAAGACAATAAGAGCAGTCGCCTGAAATCAGCGTTTCACAGGTCAGGACAGTAAATTCACACTGAAAGGAAGCCTTCAACGTCAAAGAATGGTTTGCTGGAAATATCGCTCCTAGTTGTAAGTGTTTTAGTCCAAGCGAAACCTTTTGAAAACAATTAAATTGTATTATCATATTATTACACCGAACAATGAATGCTTAAAGGAACATTATAAAGCACTCAGGAAGACCCGACAATTAACCTGGAAACTTTCATTAAATGAGATGACCTGATGATCTTGACGATTGATGTCACAATTATTTATTAGCAATTAATTAATGCATTTCTTTTTTTTTATAAATCAATTCATCATTTTGAGTTTTCTTATCCCTTTGAAGATATTGGTGAATGAGGCCCATTGCTTCATCTGCTATCATTCCTGTATATCCACAATAGACAACAGACAATAGTCTACTGACTATACTGTGAGTCCAATTATCTGTTCAAAATCTTATCCTTGCTTCGGACTAAAACTAAAACATTACATCTTGATTTTTAGAAATCAAGATGTAATTGGGGAGAATATCTCCTGTCCTTCACTGACCTTAAAACATGTTTTACAGTTGAATACTAACTGGTGGATTAGTGTAAAAGCTTGAATTGTTGATGAAATATTCCTGCCTTGGCCCACATGCAGACCCGGGGAGTTAATCTCTCGGTAAATCAAAAGGAAAGAGTTGGGAGGTAGCTGGCCTTTGCCTCTGAAACAAACTTCATGCCCTTGTTAGAGATCAGAAACTGTCTCATTAAGCTTGACACTAATTCATCCAGCACAGTGTAGGAAGTGCTGTACCTTTACTCTCAGCTGCAGTCTGTCACTCTCTTACATCTCCTGTTGTTTGTGTTGAATGTTGTTTGTGCTGCTTTTTCCACTTGGCTTTGACACACATATCTCTTTTTATGTGTTTTTTATGAACATTTCCTTAAAGCCTTACTGTGCAGAACCTTTTTTGTAGCTACATTTAAAAAGTATGCTTAGAAATCACCAGATCAGGGAAGCTATAAGAGGTCAGAAATGAAGAATATGTAAAAATCATCTTAGTTTTATGTTGTTTTAATAGAAAACCAAAGGAGAACAGATTAAACAGCGTATGTATGTGTACAGACCCAACCTTTTTTTTTTGCACAACCTAATCACTCACTGAAAAATAAATGTGCATGAAAAGAGAAAACAGCAATCTTATAAATATAGGGGCCCCGAAAAAAACACCTCAAAAACATACCAAAATGCACCAAATGCAATGAGATGTTGGTTTTAATTTTTGCACAAATATTCTGATAATAATATAATATGTCTACCTCGTGATCAGTGCCTGGGAAGGGCTGGACTTCATTTTAGGTCAACCCAACTGCCGTTGTAACTAATATACATGCGTTTCACTATTATTGCCTCTGTAATTTAAAACAGTTAGAAGTTTTCTCTCTTTTTAGAATATCTATTTCTAGAAAATAAGTCTTGGGTTTTCAATCATTTTTTATGTCTAATTCCTACCTTCTTTGATCACAAACATCACAAATAGTTTGACTCTTTATGCTACAACATTCCAGTATACTTACTTACAGGGATCGTCGTCCCATCAATGCTCTCACTTGGCTTTGCGATCAGGACAAACATATCGACCTCGAGGGGGGAAAAAAGGACCGGAGTTTGACACCGGCTACCTCCGTGCTGCGCTACTCGAGGACGGAGGAGGGAGGGGGGCGTGCACAGCAGTTGGGCCGTCTGACATTTTGCAGCATTGACCTGAAAATGTTCTGCTGCCTCCTTTTATTCTTCCTTCCTTCGTGTCCCGGCGAGTCGACGCCAGAAACTGACTTTCGGAAGGAAGTCCGGACAATCAGTTTCCTCTCTTGCTCCTTGATTTTGCACTGCAAGTGGCTCTGTATGGCGAAACCGAGGGACTCCGGGTCCACGGAAGCCCCGTAGACTTCCCAGGTCATGCCTTGTTCGTCCCACACGACGTCGTGGACGCTCTTTCCTTTCTGCGTCTGATCCTCCTCTTTTTCCTTCCTTTCCGGTTCCATCTTCTGTTTGCCTGACTTTGTCTCCTTCTTCTGGGCTTTTCCTCCAGATTTGGCCTTTTGTTTGGGGCTTTCAGCTTTAGTTAGGTTTGACTTGGATGTGGTGTTTGTTACTGTTTTTGTTGTCGGCAGGGCCTGGCTGGGCTTGTTTGTAACAGCAGCCTGAGACAGCCCAGCGTTGTTACTGTCAGCAGATCCAGACTTGGAAGCGCCGGCTGTCTCTGGGGGTTTTCCTGATTTGAGAGAGGGAGCTTCGGCTTTTTTATTGTGGGAGCTCCCCGTCTCTCCTGGCTCCTTGTGGTTGCTGTGTTCGATGTTGATTTGATAAACCGGCTGCGTGTTGCAGAGGGCCGACCCCGGGTCTTTAGGCTTTGCCCCGAGCCTTTTGTCTTGCTGCTTGGACAGAGAGTCCGAGTGGAAAACCACGCCGGCGTTTTGGTTGGGGCACATCTCCGCCTCGACGGTGAGTCTCTCTGACCTCGGATCGGCGGAGGCAGATGGAGAACTCATTTTAATCTGATGCAGTCCCACGCCGCCGTCCAGCGGGTAGACCACAGCCAGGCTCTGCGGGGCTTCCGTGGGGACCACGCCGCCGCTCGGCCTGCGAGTCGCGGTCAAAGGCAGCAGGCTTGGACTTGTGGCCACGGCCTTGCTGCACGTGGTCGCCACAGCCTGAACCTCCATATCATGACACTGCTTGACCGGGGTGGAGGACGGGGATAAGGTCATCGTTGAAGCCTCCCTGTACAGCTTGGCGCTGTGCTGCTGCTGCAGCTGCTGCTGCTGCTGCTGCTGGCTGCTGCTGCTGCGGCTGCTGCTGCTGCGGCTGCTGCTGCTGCGCTGCTGCTGCTGCTGCGGCTGCTGCTGCAACTGCTGCTGCTGCTGCTGCGGCTGCTGCTGCTGCTGCAGAACATTAGCATTGTCAGTCTGGCTGGCTCCCTCAGCCACCTGCCCCTCTGCCTGCATGGTAGCCTTGGGCAGAATGGAGGAGTCCTGTGGAGACACTGGCTGATGTTTACCTGAGGAGACTTGTGGTTTTTTATCTCGTGGTAAATCATTCTCTGGATGCGTGGAAGTCTTATTCGTAAACGCAGCCTCTGGATCCTCCCCCTGAGACGGCGATGTAGCGGAGCTGAGAGAGGCTGCGGTAGAAAGTTCTATGCTTTCTTTTGGTTTGGCCGTCTCTTGCAGACTCACGGGCGTTTTTGAGCGGCTACTTATAGCATCAGGCTCCGGAGATCTCTGTGCTAAAGGTGTGTCCTTGTCTTTGAGAGCTGAAATACTCTCCTTTTTATCACGTTGGGGTTCGGATGCCGTGTGCTTTAACTCACAGGCGTCGTTGAGATTTGTATTATTTGGAGAAACTTTTTTATCGTCCTCCCGTGCTGCGGCCGAGGATGTCATCTTTGCACGCTCTTCCTCCGCTGCACTTGGCCCTTTTATTCTGCAGTCATTGGTCTGCATGTCGACCTTTGGCGCCGAAAGAGCAGGCGACACACCGGCCTTACAGATATCCTTTTCATCAGCCGGGCTTAACATTTTCATATTAGCATTTGAATCCCTCCGGTAGCCTCCTGTCTCACCCACACCCTGGCCTGATAGCGACAGGTCCTGCATCTGCTGCTCTCCCGCTGTCACAGGCTCTGACTCTGTCTGGTTTCCATTCGTTGGTGCTGGTTTGTCTGACACGGTGCCGCTAACTGGTTCCCCTGCCTCGGAAGCCATTTTTGGGGTCCGTGGGACGGTGTTAGCGGGGGAAGCAGTCAGAGAGGAGTTATCCTGCTTGTGGTCAGGAGATGTGTGGGTGGGTTTAGCACAAACCTGAGAGAGTTTCAGGTGGGGCTCATTCGCCCAGTTAGCATTAGGCTCCGTATTGCCCAGCGTGTCCACCACAGCCAGCTGAGGCACCATCTGGACTGTCACTGTCCTTTTGGGGTTAGTTCCCATGGTTTCGGTCCTTAAATATTGTTGTAATCCAAAGGTGAAACCAGATGAGCAACGTCAGTCACTCTGTGTGATTCCCTAAAGGAGGAAAAAAGAAAAAACATAGTTTGTCTTTCATGATTGAACATCTCTAATTGATGCATTTGCTTGGTAGCATCACAATAACAAATACCCAGAATAACCCATGTTACAGTATAAGCCCATCTCTTGTTGCTCACCAAGGAGGCTAACCCCTGAGATCCTGCTGTTATATCACTGTAATTGTTCACTAATCTGTTCTACTATAAATGACACACTGTTAATATATGTAAATCAATGATTCTTTGAAATTATATGAGGGATTTAAATGAGAATTTCAACAGTTACATCTTAAGATTTGTAAAAACAGCCCTGCACTGTTGCATGAAAACACTCATTTTATGTAACGCCCCATTTTTTGTGTCATGCCACATTTAGTGAAATCTAAAACGGAAACGGTTTGATATCTCAAGATAATGTGTCTTTAGATCCTCTCATCTCATTCTAGAAGAATTTAACCTCCAGTTTCACCAAAAAATCTCTTCATGCCGGCCCTGATGAGCGACTCCATCCCAGTCTGCCTCCTAAAAGCCCATTCTGCCTGTAATGTGTGAGCACTCAGAAGACGTCTGAAGGATCTCATCGTTTGGAGGCAAATTCAGGCAACAAGGATAGACTTCGTCTGCTCAGGAGAGGGGAAACACGCCGGTTGATAATTCAGTGGTCCACAGGGAGCAAGCTGGCCGTTTCCATTTCAGTGACATGCTGCTGATGATAATTCAGTCTGCCTGACGTGCAGCTCATCCCTCATCTCACAAGTCTCCACAACAACAAACATTTACACATAAGGTCTAAATGATGCATAATCTCTAGATGAATAATCTCTCTCTCTTACTTGATAATCTGAGGAGAATGGGACGCTATGCTCTTCGGGGTCATAGACAGGTGCAGCTCATTTCTCCCACTGTGCGTTGTCTGTTATTAAAGTGCAAATATTTATGGAAAGCATATCGCGTCTGTAAATTATAAGACCATCAACAACGAGGGGAAAAAACGCCCTGGTTTCTTTTGCTTGCATCAGTTCGGATATAACAAGAGTGTGTGCAGAATGTGAATTCACAATCAGCGTTACATGCATCCAAGTGATGCACACGACCCATTCGGGCCAATTAAGATCTATGTCGTGCAGCCTCCCGTCGCCTGCATTTGCAGCCCCGTCCCACCCCGATCTCACAGAGGCCACTGCTATATTGCTGAATGGATATGACCTTGCGGACGAAATATTCACATCTGACACAAAGGGGAAAAGCAGCGTCTAATGAGAGGAGGAGGGCGGCTTACCTTAAGAGACGCTTTATGTCCCGTTCCTTTGGGGGTGCCGTTTGCGCGTCCGCGTCAGTGAGAGGAGGCTAAACCCCCTAGTTATGAATATGGAAAACCGACCCTGTGTCGGTGACACCAAGCCACGCCTTCCACCAGAATATGGGTCTTTTTTTTTTGGAGGAGGAGGAGGAGGAGGTATCGATCCTCCACAGCGAAGCGCAACATTCAAGCCCCCTGACTGACCGCGCGCAATGAGTCACCGGCTCTTTATTCTGCAGGCGTTTTCTTGCTTCTCACGGTTAGAAAAAGTAGTCCTGTCACAAAATGGACCTCTCGTGGTGTTTGTGCCAGCCCAGAGTGAACAGTCCAGAGCAGGCAGCGTGGTGCAGAGGAGTAAACCAGATGAATGGATGAATAGTACCAGCCGCAGACACCCATAGAAGCATCACATGCACTTGAAATTGATTACTTTTAGACCCTATCAGTATAAGAGCCTGTAATACTCCAAGAGCACATGTCTTTCATTTTGTTGAATCTTTTTGTATGGAGGTCTGACTCGAGATCTGACTAAATAAATCATTTTTACAATCAGAAAACTTATAGTAGGTGGAGCTCATGGGGGCATCCTGCTCTCTCAAAGATGTAGCTTTCAGTTGAGCTGACTTTCCTTTTGGAGAACGGATCCAAATATGTTGGATTGTTTTTCCTTTGTGGACGCCAGAACAGCTGTGTTAAAATAGGGGTTGTGTGGACAAAAATGTTGTAATGAATAACAGGATAACATAAACATCACTGATTCCACACATGAAAAATGTATATGTAAATGGGAAGTGTCTATTTACTTTATTTATTTTAATAGAGACTGCCCATTATCACATGCCGACATTTCCACTCATTCCCTGTCCTATCATCCAAGTTTATTTTAGTTTATTTTAATGCAATCGACATTGCAGAATTAATATGACCATGACAATTGATCAACTCAATATGTCACATCACAAATATTAAGTGATGAATGGTCAGTTATAAATATTTCACATCAAAAACATCGTCTGATGAACTTCTGCTCCAGTTGCAAAAAACTCGCCGACTGCGCGAATGTGTAAGTTAATAGTCAAATAATATGACTTCCCCATCATAAGAGCACTACTAGATCTGATTGATTAAACAGGTTCTTCAGTCTGCTGATAGCTCAGTGGTAGAATTACCGCCCAGTATACCGGCGCTCCAAGCAGCGGTTTCCGGGTTTCGAATCCCACCTGAGGCCCTCTTAGAAAGCATGCCATGCCTCTCTCTCGCCCCTTTCCCTCACAGTCCTGTCCTCCTGCAGACTAAAAAATATTGGGTGTCCCACCCCTACAACAAAGTTCTTGAATACATCTTCTGATGCACCTGAACACATCATCAATGATGTAACCTGGTATCCTTGGGTGTTTCGGGGCTCACAACATCATACATCCTCCTCCGGGCGACCCCACCACGGTTGTTCAGACCGCTGTGTGTGTTCTGTTGGCTTTCGCTTGTCCTTGTGTTTCTGGCTCTCTCCTTCCGGAGAGAAGGTCACTATAATCCCCCAGCAGTCTAGGCCTATAGCAGCTTAACTAAGAGCTATCTAGCCCTAGCTATAAGCGGTGTCAAAGAGAAAGGTTTTAAGCCTACTCTTAAATGTGGGAACAGTGTCTGCCTCACGAACCAGAAGCGGAAGACGGTTCCACAGAAGAGGAGCTTGATGGCTGAAAGCTCTGGCCCCTGTTCTAATTTTGGAGACTTTAGGAACTACAAGTAACCCTTTATTCTGAGAGAGTAGTGCTCTAGGAGGACAGTAGGGTTTAATGAGCTCTTTAAGATATGATGGTGTCTGTCCATTAAGAGCCTTGTAAGTGAGGAGAAGGATTTTACTGGGAGCCAGTGCAGAGAAGCTAATACAGGAGAAATGTGATCCCTTCTTCTGGTTTTAGTCAGAACACGAGCTGCAGCATTCTGGACCAGCTGGAGAGATTTAAGAGATTTATTAGAGCAGCCTGATAATAAAGAATAACAATAGTCCAGCCTTGAGGTAACAAATGCATGGACGAGTTTTTCTGCATCTTTTTGAGACAGCATTGGCCTAATTATAGTAATGTTACGCAGGTGAAAGTAGGCTGTCCTCGTGGTTTGTTTAATATGCGAGTCAAAGGACAGGTCCTGATCAAAGATAACTCCAAGGTTTCTTACAGTAGCATTTGAGGCGATGGCAATCCCATCAATAGTCGCTATATCTTTAGACAGCGAGCTTCAGAGGAGTTTAGGCCCAAGTACAATAACTTCCGTTTTATCGGAGTTTAACATCAGGAAATTGCAGGTCATCCAGGATTTTATGTCATCAACACATGCCTGGAGTTGAACTAGCTGATTGGTTTCTTCAGGCTTGATCGATAGATATAACTGAGTATCATCAGCATAACAATGGAAGTTTATAGAGTGTCCTCTAATAATGTTGCCTAAAGGAAGCATATATAAGTGGAAAAGAATTGGTCCGAGCACAGAACCTTGAGGAACACCGTATTTAACTTCAGTGTGCCTGGAGGTTTTTCATTGACATGCACAAACTGAGATCGATTGGATAAATAGGACTTAAACCATCTTAATGCGGTTCCTCTGATGCCAATTCATTTTTCCAGTCTTCATATTAGAATCTCATGGTTAATGGTGTCAAATGCAGCACTAAGATCTAGCAGAACAAGTACAGAAACCAGTCCTTTGTCAGAAGCAATAAGAAGGTCATTTGTAATTTTTTTTTTTTTTTTTAAAGTCCTCAAGTAGACTGTTATTGTTGAGAAAATTACACAGCTGATTGGCGACTACTTTCTCAAGGATCTAGAGAGAAAAAGGAAGATTTGATATTGGTCTGTAGTTTGATAAAACCCCTGGATCTAGAGTAGGCTTCTTAAGAAGGGGTTTCAATTTCAGCTACTTTAAATGACTGTGGCACATAGCCTGTAAGACACATTGATCATATCTAATAGCGACGCGCTAACTAAGGGTAAAACTTCTTTCAGTAGCCTGGTTGGTATCAGGTCTAGGAGACAGGTTGAAGGTTTAGAAGAAGAGATCATTGACGTTAGTTAGTTTAGCTTGATTGGAGAAAAGCAGTCTAAATATATCTCAGGTCTTAATGCTAGTTCTAAAACTCCTGAGTTTTAGGGTAGCGCAGTTCCAATTAAAGGCAAGATGCAAGATTGCTAGAATTTTATCATTAAAAAAGTTCATAAAGTCGTTACTACTAAGATCTCTAGGAATGCATGGCTCAGTAGAGCTGTGACTCTTTGTCAGCCTGGCTACAGTACTGAAAAGAAATCTAGGGTTGTTTTTATTTTCCTCTATTAAAGATGAGTAGTAGGCTGCTCTGGCATTACGGACTTGCCTTCTTATACATTTTAAGACAGTCCTGCCAGACTAGGCGGGATTCGACCAGTTTGGTGGAGCTCCAGATGGTTTCAAGGTTACGCAATTTTTGTTTTAATTTATGAGTTTGGGAGTTATACCAGGGAGCTAACTTCCTATGCTTTATAGTTTTCTGTTTTGGCGGAGCAACAGAGTCGAGAGTCGTTCGCAGTAGGCTTCCAGATTCATCTATAAGAGAATCGATCTGGGAGGGACTAAGATTAACATAGCAGTCCTCCGTTTCGGAATTACTTCCTTAAACTTAGCTACTGCTCTATCCGATAGACACTGAGAGTAGTAGCTTTTTCCTAGAGGAGCGAAGTCCAGCAGCAATAAGTCAAAGGTTATCAAGTAATGGTCAGATAAAGAAGAATTTTGAGGAAAGATTATTAAAGATTCTGTGGTGACCGTCAGACACAGCTCCTGCTGAGGCTCTCAACCTGAACTGATCGTAGTAGTCCAGGATCAAGTCTGCAACATGGTGTGGAGAATATAACCCCCCACCATTTCCCTCTGGTGGTCCATGCCACAAATACAGAACGGTCCCTAACCCCACTGGATAAGTTTGCTCGTTCAGACTGGCCTCCTGGTTTTGACCCTTGACTCCTATGTTTCAGTGAGCTTTGTGTGCCTCTATTTTCTGATTAAATTCCTGGACTGTTCCTGTCTGCTCAATGGTCTGCATTTGGATCCTGGTCCCTAACAGTAGGTTCAGAGACCTTTGGGTCATTTCAGGCACCGACAAACTTTTTTGTCAATAATTTGGAGGACTTGTTGATTTGGTCAGAAATATTGTAGTTGCTTGGCCCAGGCTAGATGCTTATTATAATCTAAGTGGTTACTTTGGGGATTCAAATATAGCCTGGGTCTGAGATAGGGGTTCATCTTGGAATGCAGTAAGTGTATGGGACAGACCTCCTGCCTTGCAAAAAGCCCAGAGGGACTGATTAATTGAGAAGGTAGACTTAGACTTAATTACAGTCAAGTGCGCCATTGGTGTGAAACTCAGGCTAGACTGCATGCATTGCTCTTATGCCATACTTCTGCAGTCTGTTTGGAAAATATGACACAGTTGGTGAGAAGAAATCACATTGAATAATACAGATGAATTGTATAGAGCATGGAGACTTAAAGCCAAATGCTTTTTAAAATAGACTCTCAAAAGAATCTAACGCACTCATAGTGTGGATCTGGCACCATCTTGTGGTTAAATTGGCAAAAGGTAAATTATTGGCTTCACCCTGTTCTATAAACTGAAATCAACTCAGTCTGAAGAATATCATTTGAAGCACAGTCAGCACAGTCCGTTTCTGTTTATCTGTAATGCGGACTTTGAGTCATGATGAGTCAGAGGGTTTAACATTCCACTAACCTAGATCTACCAACCAGCTAGTGCTTGAAATACACAGTATCTGATCGAGGGGTTGTCTGCATTCCCCTGTTGCTGTGAAGCAGTGTAGGCTGGTTGAAACAGTACTAAGTGTCAGCCAGTAGATGGCGCTGCAGCAGTGGAAACATGGCTTGTCACGGAGAGGCTGGCATGTGCTACGTTCTAAGACATCATGTCAATTAGAACACAAAATATTTGGAAATAAGTTTCAGGGAGTATTTCCGCTATTTTTGTCATTTGACATTGCAAACCACTCGTTGTTGTTAAAAACAACATTGAGTGTAATGGAAATATTTGAACGTAAGTGTGGATCCGAAAACATTACATTGCCTCGATGCGTTATCATTTCAATGCGACTGTATGTCTGGTTGAACCTGAACGCATCAGAGCCAGACTCTTGTCGGGAGAAACGTTGCTTGTCTGATAGCTTGCAAGTGAAGTTTGGGTATATCTTTGTCTCTGTGACCGAGGGTAAGATTAACTCCAGTGTTTGCTCATTATAGGTACTATTAAGTACACCAATGCTTCCGACGTAACTTATTCGACATTAACCTATATAACGTTAGCTTACGGTTCGGCGAATACAATGACAACCTGTTGTCGGACCGCTTAACGCTAACTGTCATCTGTGAGTTTGTTTTGGTAGCTAGTTAGTGCATTTAACATTACTTTGTGAAAACCAGGAGTAACAAAGCTATCAGTTTGTTAACAAGCCGGTGGACTGTTTGCCAAAACGCCACTAAATGCGTGTGTTATTTAACCGAAACGGACCACATTTAGTTAGCAGACCTTAGCATCAGCGCTAATGCTAGCTAACTCAATGCTCTTGTTGTCGTTTTGGCTGTTAGCCTTTTCCCATTAGCTGTTCTTTTCGCATTAGCATGAACCTATGTTTGCGTAGGTTATGTAGTTGTATTTTAATGGAGGCGTACGAATCGTGAATTATTATCTCGTTTTAAACGAATATTATCTCAACCAACGTCACTCCAAACTGGTCATTGTGACAATGACAATGTTTCGCTCCTGGTCATAATGATGATGTTGTAGTGCGTATCGGTAGGCAGTGGTAGAAAGTACATTTACTCGAGTACTGTACTAATATAGCGTGTGCTATGTGTAGTTTGTACATTTAGATGCAACGTACATGTACTCAACTATTGTGTTTGTGCTTCACATTGTTTCTTTTACGTCTACTTTAAGCACTAGACGATGGATGGATGGGTGCCAATTACCCCTGACACAGGAGTTTCCGTCAAATTTGTCTACTTGAAATAAAGCTGCCGTCTTTTCTCTGTTCGTGTTGTAGAAGATGCTGGGGTATATCTGGCAGTATGTCTACACATCCTTCCTTAGATACTGGCTGAAGTGGTTCATCAGACAGGCCACAGGGAAATGTGAGCTGCAGAGAATATGCTCTGCATACAAGCCTGGGGCTACAATGACAACAAAAGCAGGTGAATTAAATAATACCAAATCTGGTTTACTTTTCCTGCTTAGTACACATTTTGTTATATCATATTAATCTGTGTCTTGTGTCCTGTTGTAGAATATTCTTTGCAGTCCTCAAAGAACAAGGTAAGAAAATGTTGTCTGTCATTTTAGTTGATGATTGGTTATAGGGAGGGATGGTTTTGTTTCTGATACGTAGGATTGTTCCTGGTTGATGTAATGCTTTCCACATTTCCCTTTGTTAGAGAAAGTCAACTTATGCAATGAACTAATGCCTAAATGTTGTGGGGGAAACTATTTAACAGAGACCCATTATAATACATTTTGATGAACATGACATAAGCAATTGGTAATGGAGGAAACAGTACAGAATTGTCCATAATTATATGCATGGATGTACCAAAGCATTTGCAACTTGTTCAAAGGAATGAGAAACTGCTTTTTTTTGTGCACAAAGTGACACAATGGTGTTAGATTGAACAAGTAGTTTTGAGACGTTCAATTCTGATCTAAGAAATGTACCAAAGCCACTGAGAAAAACTGTAAGAAATCCATTAAAGAATTAATTAATTTATAATTTTTCAGGAATGTATATCCAAATTAAGAAATCTAATTGATGTGTGAAAACCGTTAAAGAATTATTTAATCTATAAAAACGTATAATAAGGTGCCATATTATACTGTTTTTCCTCAATTACACACGGCTGTCAGAGGTCCAACAACACTTTATTCGATATGCATTGCCCCAAATTCATCCATTTTCCTAAATTTCAGCTGTGTAAAAGTTGCTCAAATGAGCTCTGGTGAACTCTCCTGAGAACAAGCTGTTTCTGTGCCTGCGTCTTTAAATGCTAATGAGCTCCATCTGTAAACGCCTACCTGGAGAGCCATGGAGACGATGCCGCTTATGCTAGCGGCAGTATGTGCCAATGTTTATGTTGGATGTATCGCTATGGCTCGCCTATGTGGCTCAGATGAAGTTGCCTGAAGTTGAAGGTAAAAATTGAATGCGGCCACTGTCTTTTCTGTTCTTCTGTAGCTGGGACAGAAAATCAGCATTTATGTTGATTTGTACAACCAACAACAGAGAAATTAGTGTGTCCAGCACTGAACTTGAACATGAACGCCCCCTCTCAGATGTCTCCTCTCATCGCGCAGAGGAGTTCAGCCTATGCAAATGACTCCCTTCCTTACGTAAAGACAGGAGCTGAATCGGAACAGTCCGTAGGAGCGTGTTGTACCAGTGGGTGGGCTGGTAAGACCATGCAGGAGGTGTTTGCTTTCCCTCATTCTGGGAGTTGACAGGCTCAGGGAGGACCAGTTTATAGGTATAGAGACCAGAGAAAACATGTTTTTCATAATATGGGACCTTTAAAGAAGTAATCAATCTATTTTTTTTTTTTTTTTTTTTTTGCAATTAATAGCCAAATTTAGACATCTAATTAAAGGAGAAATCCGGTCATTTTTGACCCCATGTCCGTTGTCCTCAGGGTCATCCCGACTTATTAGAAGCAAAAAACCCGACAAAAATTGACGTTGCCTAGCCCGAGATCTGTACCTGCCTGGCAGCCTTCCAGACTCGCTACAATGCTAACCCATTGGGGCACCGTTGTATCTGCTTTCCTGGGCCACAGAAAACAATTCCAAGACCTATGCAACACAGGTTGTGTCCGTACGAGACACCACGGCACTCGTTTAGCACAAATAGTGTGGCAATACGACAAAATATGTGTGTTTTAGCATGAAGTTACTCACCTCAAATCACCCCGTAGAGTAGACATTAGCAGTAGACAGCCGAGTGCCTGTCGTCCCTCCCAGTCACCGCAGAAACTAAAATGTTTTCGTCGTAGTTTTGATTTTGTATCCATGAAGAAACGACTGAGCAGTGCAGTCGTCATGTCCGTAATAAATCCATGAAGCTGTTACGTCCATATGTATGACTGTTACAACATAGCAACATAGCTTCAGCTAGTAACGTGCCGGGCGCTCGTCCGTCCCAGTCACCGCAGAAACGAAGACGTTTTCCTCGTAGTTTTGATTTTGTATCCATAAAGAAACGACTGAGCAGTGCAGTCGTCCTGTCCGTAATAAATCCATGAAGCCGTTATGACCATATGTATGACTATGTTACAACATAGCAACGATAGCTTGCAGCTAAACAGTAGCCGGGAGCCAAAACAATGCAAGTCTCGCGCAAGTTCCCGTCTGCCGTCCTCACTCTGAAGCTGTTTTCAAGCCAGTACAGTGAAACATCTTGGACAGTCGCGCGAGGGTCACTTTGTTCTCACTCTGTTGATGAGAGACTGCAGTCTGCACGCGCGACACGCTACACGCGACTCCCACTCATGCCGTCAACACAACTAGCCTACTGAGACTGCGCGAGATTTGTTGTCGCTGTAGCAGCTTCAACTGTCACAAAGGCTAAGCAATCTTACTATGTAGGCTAGCGCCAGTTACACTGTCATATGGACATGACGGCACTACTCGATGCAAAGAAGTTTGTCACTAGTGGCTTGAAAACAGCTCCAGAGTGAGGACGTCGGGAGACGGGAACTTGCGCGAGTCTTCCATTGTTTTGGCTCCCGGCTACTGTTTAGCTGTAAGCTATCGTTGCTATGTTTCTGCGGTGACTGGGACGGACGAGCACCCGGAACGTTACTAGCTGAAGCTATCGTTGCTATGTTGTAACAGTCATACATATGGACGTAACGGCTTCATGGATTTATAACGGACAAGACGACTGCACTGCTCGATCGTTTCTTTATGGATACAAAATCAAAACTACGAGGAAAACGTCTTCGTTTCTGCGGTGACTGGGACGGACGAGCGCCCGGAACGTTACTAGCTGTAAGCTATGTTGCTATGTTGTAACAGTCATACATATGGACGTAACAGCTTCATGGATTTATTACGGACATGACGACTGCACTGCTCGGTCGTTTCTTTATGGATACAAAATCAAAACTACGTGAAAAACGTTTTCGTTTCTGCGGTGACTGGGAGGGACGACAGGCGTACGGCTGTCTACTGCTAATGTCTACTCTACGGGGTGATTTGAGGTGAGTAACTTCATGCGAAAAAACACATATGTTGTCGTTTTGCCACACTATTTGTGCTAAACGAGTGCCGTGGTGTCTCGTACGGACACAACCTGTGTTGCATAGGTCTTGGAATTGTTTTCTGTGGCCCAGGAAAGCAGATACAACGGTGCCCCAATGGGTTAGCATTGTAGCGAGTCTGGAAGGCTGCCAGGCAGGTACAGATCTCGGGCTAGGCAACGTCAATTTTTGTCGGGTTTTTTGCTTCTAATAAGTCGGGATGACCCTGAGGACAACGGACATGGGGTCAAAAATGACAGGATTTCTCCTTTAATGTAGGAAAAACCGGAGCACCCGGCGAAAACCTGTTAAAGAATTAATCTATATATTTTTTTAGGAATTTATAGCTAAATTTAGAAATCTAATCGATGTGGGGAAAACCGGAGCACCCAGAGAAAACCCATTAAAGATTATTGATTAATTCATCTCCACTGTACTGATTATTTCTTCGAGGGCGTCCCGTTGACTGCAGTGCCGGTCTTTCACCTTCTGCAATGCCTTACAGTTTGCTATTTCTTTGTACATGTGTTTGTAGCCAAATTTAGAAATCTAATTGATGTGGGGAAAACCGGAGCACCCGGAGAAAACCCGTTAAAGATTATTGATTAATTCATCTCCACTGCACTGATTATTTCTTTGAGGGCGTCCCGTTGACTGCAGTGCCGGTCTGTCACCTTCTGCATTGCCTTACATTTTGCAATTTCTTTGTACGTGTGTTTGCTGAGCTTCTTGGCTTCCTTGTGAAGCACAACATTCTCCTGTTTGACGGCGGCATTCTGTGCTTTTAGAGAGACCAGGATTTTGGCCAGACCTTTTTCACCCTGGAGCAGATCGTGGAACTTCTGAACCTTAGCTTGAAGACAGCTGTTATCTTCTCTCAGGGCTTCAATATTTGACTTAATGCATTTGCTTAAGACCTGCAGAGCTTTTTCTTTGGAGAGCATTTTCTCCAGCTCCTGTAATTCTTTTTGCAGAGACTTATTTTGACTGATGAGAGCTTTTTCGTCACTCTGCATAGATTTATAATAGACCTTTAATAAATTCATAGCTACGAGTTTGTCTTTCAGAGTCTGAATTTCTCCAGTCACTGTGCTGTTCTGAAGCTTCAATGCGTCTGTGCGCTCCTTCACCACACTGTGCTTCTGCTGCCAGTCTTGTTCCATTCGAAGCTTGTTAAGTGCATCAGAGTGGCTTTTGAGCAGGCTTCTCTGCTGAGCCATCAGGACCTTCTCTAAGGCTTCCTCTTCAGGGTAATTGTCCTTGAGTTTTTTTCTGAGGGTGAGCTGTTCATTGACGGTATCGATGTTCAGTTTCAAGTTGTGGTTTTCAACCTCCAGAGTCTTAATGTGGACCGGTGTTTCCTCCTCGAACAAATCACAGGTCTTTAAATCCCTATATTTTTTGTTGACATGCCATGCCTCCTGCTGCAGGGCGCAATTTCCAAGCGTCAAGTCTATTTGTGATGGTTGCTGTGTGTCATTATTTTCCGGCAACTCTTTTTCATTCATCACCAGGTTGTACCACTCCTGAATTTCGTGTCGCAAGGCGTCTTTCTTCTGCTGAATGGCCTCTTTCTCAGCTCTGGCAATTTTGCATGTTTTAGCCAAAGTGTTGACATATTGCCGCCTCTCCTTGAGCTCTTTGAGTTTATTTTGCAGGGTGTCATTTTGGCGGCTCATGGCTTCTTGTGATACTTTCATTTCGTTCAGTTTTTTGTTGGTAGCTGCTTCATCGTGGATCTCCTTGGAAATATCTTCAATCATACGTTTCAAAGCTTTATTTTTCTGCATCATCTCCTTTTTCTTTAAAGTGTGATATTCGTACTTGTTGTTGAGCAGCTTAATTTCACTTCGCATTGCAATGCATGCTTCCCCCTCCGCAATGGCTCGTTGGTTTTCAAAATGCAGAGAATTTATTTCCTTATTAAGCTCCTCATGCTGTTGTTTCGCGGCTGCATATTCGGCTTTCACGCCACGAAAACTCTCAAGCCTTTTTTGGAGGGCTGTAAGTTCTAGTTCCAGTGTTTGCCGCTGACGGGCCAATTCCTTATTTGATGCTTGCAATGCGTCATTCTTTGCCTTCAACATTTGTCCCATCTTGACTGCTTGATGCAACTCCTGAATTTCGTGTTGCAAGGCGTCGTTCTGCTGAATGGCCTCTTCCTCAGCTCCTGCAGCTTTGCCCAATTCATCCAAAGCGGTGCCATGCAGCGATCCCTCCTTCAGCTTTTGGACTGCATTTAGCAGGGAGTCATATGGTTTTCTCGTGAATGTTCGTGATGCTTTCCTTTCAGCAAGGTTTTTCTCCAATGCTTTTTTATCTTTTTTTTTTTTTTTTTTTTTAAGATTTATTTTGCTCCAGCAATTCCTTTCCATTTTGACTTCTGTGGTCCTATTGTTTTGCAGCAGCTCCTAGTTGCTTATATAGGTTCTGTCTCATTTGGAATTCAGGCAGATCAAAGCCAGTTGATGTCAGTGGCTTTGATGTCACTGGCTTTGATCTGTGTGACATCACAGTGCACAGTGCATTCTGGCAGGGCAGCTGTTACCATGGCAACAATGATGGAGTGTTTATGTTTGTCAATATTATTCTACTTCATACAATACTAGGTAATTAATGGGAAACACTGCTGACTTAGATGATGGATGGATGGATGATGGATGGCAATTTAGAAAAAAAATATACTTTTTAAAAAAATTGTGCTAATAATTTTTCTGTTATTGTGAGGGAATACAGTTTTTTTGTGTCCTAATAAACCCTTATTTGATTAACTTTTTACATTGGTCACACTGGTGCGCCTAACCTTTTAAGTTAGGTTCACCAGGACACAATTTAGTTGCACCCAAAATGTTTAACTGTGACTTTCGGCACCACAATAATACCCCATATTATACCTTATAACACATTACATTATAACACAGTATGTAAATGAGAAAAGTTGCAGAAATATTTTAGTTGGACTTTGACGACAAATGATGTTTGTACGGAGACACCTGGATTGGGGCAATGTGATCCCTTTTTGAAGGGCAGTAATGGACGTTTAAACTATGTGGGCCAACAGAGAAGTGTAGAGGAAACAACCTTTGCTTAACTACTGACCTCTTCATTATCTTTTAGGCTGTTGAATGATTTCCAAGAAAGACATATCCTGTGAGCTTATTATGTCCTTCAATATACTTGCCCAGTTAGATGAATTCTCTACTTGTGAATTATAGCTAGGTAAGCATTTTCCAAATCAACATTCCATTCGGTGTAGAAACAGAAGTGCTTTGTCAACAGAAGTGCTTTGTCATCTTTTTCATTGTTTCTGGGGTTGACTTTGAAAGGTGTTTTTTTTCACTGCGGCTGACAGCATAGATTATACAGCGACCGCTATGCCAATTTTCTGTCTGGTAGCTCCCTGTAGTATCATTTCTTCTCTTTGACTGCCTCCTCCTCTCCTGTGCTTTCCTCCTCTGTAGGTTTTAAGAGAAGCGTCCGCAACCAACAAGGACAATTTAGAGCAATGTGTGGATCAAATTATGAAAGAGAAGAATGTCAAACCTCAGAAAGATCCACTGTAAGGTTACTTCTTATGTGTTATTTTGAGGTTGCTTGTCACAAGTAATTATTTTATTTCTAAATCTTCATTAAGTATAGTGTGTAATTTTTTTAGTTCAATGTATTCATTGTTTGTTCAATTTCTCTTCCTGTTTAGCTTCAAGGAAACCCTACACATCTGTCTGTTACAGATAACAGGAAACAGCAGCCTGTATAAATCTGTGGAAGACTTAAGAATGAAAGTCTTCAGTTCGGAGGACCAAGACCACGAGGCCATGCTATTAAAGGTGTGTGCTACTGCTTCTGGAGCCAGTTGTTCACATGTGTTAGCTGCAATTTAATCAAGTTAGACAGGGCAATAAAGAAGCATGAGTTACATTGCAATCATTGATTATGAATCTAAAATGTCGGTAAAGTGATAATGTGTAATCGTCGAATTATTTGTACTCTTAGCTGTGGGGCCTGTTGATGCCAACAGTCACACTGGAGTCCAGGATAACCAAACAGTGGGGAGACATTGGATTCCAAGGAGATGACCCCAAGACCGACTTCAGAGGGATGGGCATGCTGGGCCTAATCAACCTTGTGTGAGATGAGACATTTATTTACTGCGTTAGAAAGATCTTCAAATAAAATCAGCACTGATCATTAAACACATAAACACCATTTACTGTCCTCTCCACACTGTCACATGGCTAATATTATGCAGAAAGCTGACTGACTGGATGGTAGTCGTTGATCAGGTTTAGGCCTGAGGAGTGAGGTTGTTTAGGTGAAGGGAAGACGTAGTGATGTCAGGATTGGCTCTAACGCCATCCGGATCCACTCATCCCCCTCATGAATGTTTTCTTTAAAATGTAATTGAATCAGAATCAGAAAGGAGTTTATTTCCAATTACATTTTCACATAAAAGGAATTTTCCTTGGTGTTCCTTGTGGGTGGCTGTGGCTCAGAAGTAGAGAGTCATCCTCTAATAGGAAAATTGGCAGTTCCTTGAGTCTGCATGCCGAAGTGTCCTTGGGCAAGATACCCCAAATGTGCCATCGTGTGTGTGTGTGTGTGTGTGTGTGTGTGTGTGTGTGTGTGTGTGTGTGTGTGTGTGTGTGTGTGTGTGTGTGTGTGTGTGTGTGTGTGTGTGTGTGTGTGTGTGTGTGTGTGTGTGTGTGTGTGTGTGTGAATGAATGAGATTAGCTCCTGATGTGCAGGTTGCTCCCCTGCCATCAGTGTATGAATGTGTGTGAATTCATACACATACAGAGGTTCCCAAACATCGGCATATTGTATTAAAAAATCCAGGAAACAATTGTCGATTTTAATAGAGACTTACTGCTGGGCATCCAACTCACATTTTTTTTTGTTTTTTTTGTTCTGTATATAAATGTAAATATGATTTGAATTGAACACAAGCGTTAATGTTTACTTGGTTTTTACTATTAATTTGTTCCTATTACAAGATTGCTAATGAACATGATCATAATTGATAAAAAAAAAAAGTAAAAGTATAAGCAAAGTATCAGGCTGTTTTACAGTAAACAATAATTATAATGAATGTTTCTGTTACAGTTTTTTCAGTGAAAACTATACTGAGGAGGCTCGTCAGGTTTTGTCTCATGCAAACCATCCTAAACTAGGGTAAGAGACATTCATGCATGTACTGTATTAATATCTGGATATTTTCTGTCAGTGTTGCGACAAGTTTGAACTTCATAAAATCACTTGTTGTTTATGGCACAGACTTTATGCTTATTTTGTATTTTCATGTTTTCATGTTCTACTCCTGCTCTTTGTCCTGAGATGACCTTTGTGGTGATATGACACTATAAATTGAATTGAATTCATATTTCAGGTATTCATATGCAATCGTTGGGATTAACTTGACAGAGATGGCCTACAGTCTCCTGAAGAGTGGTGCTTTGAAACCACACTTCTACAATACAGTACGGGGCACACCTGAACTCCGGCACTTTCACCAGCTATACTGTGAGTGACATTAATCACATAATCTTTCTATTCTTCAAAATAGCTAATTATTTCCATCTGCTAGTAAAGTACAAAAACAAATGCTCTAATAGAAACATGTTTCCTAAATAAGTGTCTGTTTCTTCTTTTCTAGGTTATCTAGCATATGAATTTGATAAATTCTGGGTGGCAGAAGAACCAGAAAGCATCATGCAGTTCAATCAGTACAGAGAAAAATTCCATAACATAGTCAAGACACAGCTACAGGACCCCGATGTTACCCTCACATTGACTGTCTGTTCTAAAAACTAACCTTATTCAGAAATACCCCCTCACCTCTCCATGGCCCCTGATTTTGTCTGATTGGTTAGAGAAACAAGAAGCGATGTTGAACATAAAAATTAGACTGAACCTTTTTGGTCACTCACAAATTTGAACTAATGAATCCTCTTTTATTGGGTTTTGTGGTCCATTTATTCACGCTCTGTTCTTCTTGTTAAATGTTCTTGAAGTAGAGCACAAATCTAAAACCCTATACCTCAAAAATGACCATTCCAGTGTTTAATTAAGCCTAGTGAAGGAGTAATGAGAGCTTCTGCAAAGGACTGTGGGGATAACACGACTGTCTTTCAGTGAGCAAGCAGACAAATTGTTGCTGTTAAAACGCAGTTATTGAAAATGGTGATTAACTACCGTATTTTAAGCTGTATTGTCTGTGTTTATGCAAACAAGACTTATGTGTTCTCACAGTCGTTCCACTCAGGAGTTCGATTTTTACGTATATGTCAGGACCATGACTCAACTTGTGCATGTTTTAACGTGTCCCACATTGATGGCATCTGTATTCTTTAATATAGGTGATTTGGAAGTCAAACTGTCTGAAGATTACAATTTTATTATGTGTTGATTTTATGCTGTGATTTGCTTTTAAGAAAGGTATGTAATGATTAACACGCCAGACTCAAAGTTAATAAATACACATTTTAATGTTTGCAAATGTGTGTTGGAAGTGATATCGCAAGTTAATAAGCAAACACAAGGGTCTGTAAAACGGGTCAAATATATTTAGCGTCAATATTAACCTGTTTGATATGTTTTTATGAGCACCAGTATTATTTAAAGGGCACTGGAGTTGGAGATCTTAAGAGTGCAAACTTTACTTCCCAAAGGAGGGTTATTATAACGTGTTTGCACCATTCGCTCACATTCAATTTTAAAGGGGAAAATGATAAATATACAGACAGAACGGCATTTCAGTTCATCGAACACAAGGTGCACTAAACTCCAATATTCCTTCTTCAACAAAGGATTTTCTTCCTCGTCACCACAAGACAAAAAGGATAAAACTAAAATGTGAATTGCTATTTTCGTCATCGATTTTCCAACCCAGCCGTAGTTCAGATTCTTCATTCGAACTTTCAAACGGGAGTCTCAGTTTCTGTCCTCGATCCTCTTCTTGGTGACCATCATGGCTCTCTTGATTTGTTCGAATGACACAAACATCACAACGTTCCACGATCCCAACCTCAGAAACGAGGGCACAAATCTACAGGACATGAAGCAAAATTCAAAATAGATCTTACAAACGCAGCACTGCTTAAAAAGTGTGTTTCATCAAATGACCTTGTGTGCAAATATTCCTGAACAAATGCGGGGTCAAAGAGCTCACCCTTTGTAGAAAGCCGTCGGCCCCTCTTTAGTCATCATGGTCCAGGAACAGTTGATGGCACTCTTGTACTGGCCTGGTGGAGAGTTCATGTATCTCGTTTTCACCACGTCTACCGGGGAAGCTATCACTGTGGTGACGAAGCCGGCTCCGAACGCCGAAACAAAGTGGCAAGGCAGATTGTCTACGGAGAGAGAGAGAGAGAGAGAGATGGTGAACAAAACAGCTAAAGAATGAGTTACCCAGAAGGCCTCAGTTCTGAGACGAGCAGTATGGAAACGCATGTCAGCGTTATTATATAACCTTGTGAATGGGGCAATATAAATGATTGAGATAAATGTATTAACCATTGTGTTTACAGCACTATGAATGGAAATTACAACATGTTCTGTACCATGTGTGTGTGTGTGTGTGTGTGTGTGTGTGTGTGTGTGTGTGTGTGTGTGTGTGTGTGTGTGTGTGTGTGTGTGTGTGTGTGTGTGTGTGTGTGTGTGTGTGTGTGTGTGTGTGTGTGTGTGTGTGCGCGCCGTTATCAGCTGTGGTGGACTTTAAGGGGAGAGAGGGTGTGTGGATGTCTAACCCAATCAGCTGTCGTGTGTGTGTGTGTGTGTATAACCAGGGCACATGCATGATCTCTCTCACTCACCTGACAGCAGGTTGTGTCTAAGGATGGCCTCCTTGATTAGATCGTATGTCACTAACTCTGTGCAGTTGACAAGTGCGTTTCTTGTAATGTTGGGTAGTGTACCTAAAAGAAGCCAGAAAAGAATCACTTTTAGGATTACTCATTAATTACACATAATTTTCGGGGTCTTATTTAATGGCAACAAAAGGTTCCCAAAATAGAACCTCAAATTTCGAAGCTTTCTGAATGGCACCTTTCCAGAGTCCACGCATGCCCTCGTTTTGGAAGATGTGCTTGTAGGCTTGCATGGTGCCGGTGTACCGACGTGCCACGCCGTCTAGGTTCATCTGGGCCTGGAATCGAACCTTGACTACATCGGTGGGTTGCGCCAAAGACACCGCCATGGCGCCTGTAGTGCAGCCAGCCAGGATACGTACCAGTACGCCGGGGTCTGGAGAGGGATGGACACAGACAACCCGGGATGAAATATACATGCATATTATTGAAAGTACAGCTTCACGGTACTTGCTGCTACTTAATATTACATGTTGTATACTTGTAATTGTATCTCAATATTTAGATTCTTGATGTTAATTTTGTACACACAGAAGCTGTTGCATTTCTGTCAGTGCTGGATCAGGGATCCCTCCACGGTTTTCTCCTTATCTGAATCTTATATACTTTTAGGATAAAGGATGTGATAGGGTGTGCAGATTGGAAAGCCCTATGAGATAAATAAGTGATTTTTAGGGTTGGAAAAAATGTTTATTATTATTAATCTCTCACATAAGCCATTTGGTTTGTGCCAGCAGGACATAAATGGATAGTAATTTATTTTTTAGAAAGAAAAACCTGCATGCACTCCAAAAGTAACCACTCACTGTCTTTGCCACCGGTGTAGAAACTTTTTACGTTGTCGTAGAGGCCGATTCGGATGGAGGCGAAGCACACTTGCCTCTGCAGCCCCGCCACCAGCCCGTTGTACAAGGACTTGGGGCCCTCTGTTCGGATCATGGTGCTCATTGTCCCGAACACCCCTCTGTAGCGGATGCCTTCCACTCCCTTCTTCTCTCCCTGAATCTGGGGTCACAGATTCAGATGGTACTCAAGGCTACAACCCAGCTTTGCAGAACAAAAGTAGAAAACCTTGAGACTAAACGCTGCAGCACACCTCTATAGAAGTCTTAATGAGTGCAATTGATTTTTGGGGGAAAGAAGTGGAGAAAGTCAAGCTGCTTCAATCAATAGCAGCCAACATCACAGTGCTTTCTAAAGCAGCACAGAGCAAAGGTCCAGTACATGTTCAAAGAGCATGTATTGTCATACTGTGAATGGGTGAAGAGAGATTTGTTCTTCTTTCCTTACCTGTAGTCTGACTTTGGCCGTGTCCAGAGGAAACGTGAAAAGATCTGCTACACAGGCTGCAGCCCCGGCACTCGCCATCTTCACCGCCAGCGGAGGGGGAACGTCTGAGGGTTTGAGTCCCACCATGTTTCCTAATACTGGCGTGAAATGGTTATGCAGACACATACACACAATCAGGACAGGAGAAAGAAACACTCACTACTTTAACTTTAAAATTAAAAGGTTAGTGAATCTTTAATGCACCAGCAATCAAAGAGGGTAAAAACATAAAACACACTTACAACGTTGGTCTGGAATGTAAAGTTCCTTTTGATCCTCAGTAGTTAGTTACTGGGCAGAATTTGATCGGCCAGATTAAAATCCATGAAGGGTTCCACGCTACGGAAAGTAAAGATGCATCTTCAGCTCTGCATTTATATATTATCTGGCTGGCTTTTTTTTTTATGACAGCCACAGAGAGGCGTTACTGTGTACTCCTGTACGGACGGGACAAATCAAAGTCCACACACTGTCAGAAAGTCAATGTTCAATTTACCCCACAGTGCAGGCCCCTTGCAGAAAAACAACCCCCCTCATTCTGTGACTCAACCATTTTTTCATGCAAACTGTCTAAAAGTATCGTTATTGTTTCAAAATGTCATTGTGTTTATACGTAATTATCAGGTTGGTTCACTGGGGCCGATGACAGAACAGATGTGTGAACAATAAGGAAAGTGATAGGAGCTGATTGGCTAAAAAATGTTTAGAGCCTCATTATGTTGGCCTTTCACTTTTGTTATTCTATCACACAGGATCGGCTTGTAAAACACATTTATATCCTGTTGGTAATTTTATGTTATCTTAATAAGAGACACTTCACTTTTTTTGTGAAAGGGGTTCCTGACTTGTTAAGTTAAGGGGGGAGGGGAGGGGGGGTCGTGGTGACTGAAGTTCACTATTCATCAGATAAGAGCTTTGCGTCACACTGTTCGTCCTCTCAGCAGTTTGGCAGGATGGTCCTGTTTCATAATACCTTTCCTTAAATCCATACGTAGCTTCACAAATAGTATGGAGATTATGGGATGTTGGGGAAAAGAAACAGGAAATAAAATGTGACCTTATTCCAACAACACTCACTCAGTTTGTTAGGTCCAACTTGCTAAATCTAACTCCTATACAGTACTCCTGTTATAAATCCTGCCTTCACGAAGGTTATAATAGAAGAGATGTTGATATATGTGTTCATTATGAATGCTGTAGTTTGATGTCTGAGTTGTATTACATCATATTGTTTTGAATATTTATCCAACTAAATATCAGAAACACTTCTATACAATACAGTTCAACAGCACCCCAAAGTGCAGGCTAATTAATCCAACTAATCTAACTGCTTTTTTAAACCGTTTGCTTCTTAAAAGTAGGATTTATTGCAGATATTTCTATATGAGACTGAACTAGTAAATACATAAACTGGAAACTGACTGGTTTATAATAAATATAAATATTAATCATAATAAAGAATCCAAAGCACAAAATCCTCTCAGTCTTATTTACCCATTTGTTTTCTCATGTCTGAAAATGTGTATTTGTTAGATTTAATGAAATCCTCAAAAAGAGACTTTTTCTTTTGGGGATTTGATCATTTCTGGAAAGCAAAGAGCGAGTTGACCGGGTCGACCCCAGAAGAGCAATGTGAGCAATGTTTTCTCTATCCCGTTCCAACAAAACGTCGCTTCTGACAGATTAATTATTATAGCTTGGTCATGTGTCTGAGAGGGAGGTCTCCTTTTCAAGCTGCAGACGGTCCAGTTTGAAGTGAGCTCACGTTGCTGTGATTGGTTAACTTGAGCCACAACCCCAGTGTGGGAGGGAGAGAGAGAAAAAGGTGTCCATGTGCTTTCACAACGACCATGTTACTGTAGGGACTAAGTCTTCCGATCCTGGACCTAAGTAAACTAAATAACACCAGAGTGGAGTGAAGGGATAAGAAAAAGATTTTGCATTAATTTGACTTGAATTGAGTTATCAGCAAAATTTACTTAATGTATCAAAAGTCCTCATTATCCAACAAAATGCATTTTAGTGTCATTTTATTTGAATTTGGTTACTATTAAGCAGCAACGTAATGTTGTAGGTGGTCGAGGTGGAGACAATATAAACTACTTTACTGGGCAGTCCCATCTGTAACCAGTGGTGTAAAGTAACTAAGTAGTTTTGAGGTACTTATAATTTACTTTTTACTTTTTCTGTCTAAGAGTATTGTACTGTCTCACCGATTAATAATACAGGCAATAATTATAATTCAGTACTATATTATACATTATTCTGAATTGGCCATTCTGCATGAGTACTTTACATTTTGGTGCTTTTATGATTTTAAAATGTCAAATTTCAGGGTTTTTCTGAATCTGTGCAGCTATAAATCACGGGTTTACATGAATGATCGGTAGCATATATGGTCTTCCACCAGATGGCAGTGACACTGTGTTTGGTCATGTAGTGGCATTCACTCTGATTAAGTATGAAAAAGGCTTCAGACCTCATACTGTGCAGCATTGAATCAATCCTACTGTAATTTTAATTAGATCGAGTGATACACAATGCAGTGGAATCCAGAGAAATAACAGCTGGATATTTAAAATTAAAATAAAAAATATTCACATAAAAACAAGTCAATAACTGTAACATAAAATGTACAGACCAAAATAATAGAATATGATATAATAAAACATGTAAAAAGAAAATAAAGGCCATCATACATTAGGGGATCGCGTTATGTTGTAAACATAAAGAAAGTGCAGGTTCTTAACTCAACAGCATTATTTAGTGGAGTCATTTCAACACAAATGAATTCCTAAACCATCAGCTGTGAATCGTTTTCTTTTAAGTAAAAAAAAAAAGAACGTTTCTTTTACCAATAAAAACCGGAGGAAACGTACCGGAGCGATTATCGGGAATAAGATTTTGGGGAGTGAACGTTCAGGAATACTTGAGGTGTGTGTGGAAAAAGAGAATAGTTTCAAATCAATAGCCAAAGTGACACTTAATGCAATAATGCATTTGTAAAATTTTCACAGCTTTCTTTCGTATTTGTTCATATCATCATTCGAAGAGAAACTAAAAAGTATTTTGTGATTAACAGCAAATGGGCTCATAAAGTAAGGAAGCGGTAGTTTGTTGCTGATATAATGTTAGGTGATCATTACGTAGACTATCAATATCCCAGTTTAGAACTGTACCGTATCTGTGGACATTTACATCTACACTAGAGATTACAATATTAACATCTATGCATAATGTCTTATAAAGTACAGCTACTACATGGACACACTGATTTCATCATGATGATAACGTCCCGTTCCCTTCGCAGCTGGACAGAATCTAGTGATTGTTATAATAAAAGTCTTTCACATCTGGTAAAATACATCGTACTTTTTGGTCACGTTCATTCATCTATCGTTATAATACACATCCACTGACCTTCACTGTCCTCTAAAACTCACGAGACATTTTTTTTAAACAGACGATGAGTGATAACCATGTTTCCCTTTTTAAAAAGTCTGTGTGTGAAATCTCAGCCGGATAGCGAGATCTCATAGTCACTTGTGGACAGGAGGGGGCGCCCGACTTTACGCACATTCTTGGCGTTGGTTATACGAGCCGCCACCTCCACGGGCTTTTCGAAATAATGCACCAGGGCCTGCTCGGTGAGCACGGAGGCCAGGAACTGCTCGAACGTGATGGCCCAGTCTTTATCGATGCTGGCGCTGTGAGGCAGCCCGCCACCGCCGCCGCGAGGCCGGCTACTTCTCTCGCCACTGTCGCTCCGCACCAGCACGGTGTCGTCGGCGATGTCCTCGCACTGCAGCTTCTCGTCCAGCTCGTGGGAGCCGGCGCTGAGCACCGAGTACGACGACATCGACGTGTCGTCCTTGGTCTCGTCGTCCGAGATGAGCATGGCGGAGGACGTGTTGGCGTCTTTGGGAGACGAGTCCTCCAGCTTGATGTCTTGCATAGGCGGCAGCTGCTCGCTCCCTTCGTCCCCCTTCCCCTCCTCGCAGGAGCTCGGCTCCTTCTCAAAGCGGTCCGCCTGGCCCCGCTGCTGGAAGGGGACGTCGAGAGCGGCCTCCTGGCTGCTTTTGGCGTCCGAGGCGTCTCTCGAACACATGCTGGGCTCCGCGTTGTGGTCCTTCCTGCCGGAGGAGGAGAAGAGCTTTCCCACCTCGCCCATTTCCAGCAGCAGACTGGTGACGGTAGCAGTGGCGTGGTACAGCTCCTGTTCGGCGACGTCCTCACTGAACATGCTGTAGAGGGTCTTGCAAAGCTCGATGAACTGGCTCTGGAGAGAGAAACACACAAGAGTTTTACCTTACTAGAGTGCGTTATGCATACCTATAATAACCAGTACAGGGGGCCGAAGGCTTACCTGATTCAGCTTTGGGAGGTCTTTTGTATTTTCTAGTTTGGTTTTCGTCTCCTGGTTCCACATTTTCAGGTAATGCCGATATTCAGGAGTGTTCAGTTTCTTCACTGTAAGGTGGACAAAGAGTGTGTTATATTTTGGTTTTGAATGTAGGTGCGAATGATTTCTGCTTGTTCCTGTTTTGCCATCAAAAGGCAGTATGATAAGTTGTTGCTTGGATCATGAATCATGTATCCACATGGATCCGACACTCGAGTAAATAATGTTTGTTCCACATCGAATGGATGGCTTTACAAACACCATGAACACCACCTAGAATCTTAAGCCGATAAGTCTTTGTGTAGACAATAACAGCTTTCTTGGTTGCTAATCAAGACTAGAGCCAATTGGATGGGACTAAACATCGTGTTGTTCATTTCAGACAAATAGGACCATGTGGTTTGTGTTGTACTAGATTCCTTTTGTAGTTTGTGTTGTACTAGATCCTTTTGCAATCACCTTTTTCCGTCTTGAATGTAACTCTGACAAAGCCATCATCCTTCTCACTCCTGCTCTTTGAGTCGTGACCTGAAGAGAGAGGATCAAACGTTTGTTAAATTAAAAATAGAATATCTATTTCCAAGAGCTACTGAACTTTTCCAGTGCCCATCTTTGAGCAGCAGCATTTACATTTTGAATACAAGCATGTTGTATTCTCAAGTACGACTGCAGGTTCATACACAGAGTCCTGTTTGTCTAGACCTTGGATGGGGTGTAATGTAACACTATATAGTCAGTGCCTTCTGAAACTGTAATTGTCCAAACAACAACTTCCAGATCAGCAACAGCGTTTGAGACCACATGATACTGCTGCAGGCTTGTGCCAGCATGATTTAACTTGTGTTCATGTTTGTACTTGTTTTTGTGCTGTAATCTCATCAGTACACACTGGCGCACGCTGCAGGCGACTATGTTGAAAAAAGTAATTAAAAATGTTATAGTATGTTGTATATCATAAAAAAGTCAGCATGGTATATAGTATGTCAAAAAAAGTAATCAAAAATAAATAGCATGTCAAATTCATACAAATGTAGTATGTATAGTATATTGAAAAAGTCATAGTGTAGCATGTTGAAAAAAAAAATTTATAGCACGTCCAAAAAAAAGAAATAATTGTATAGCTTCGGAAAAAAGTAATAAAAAAGTATTTAAAAAAAAAAAAGTTTAAAAAAGCATGTAAAAAGAAAAGTAATAAAGCATGTTGAAAAAAGTCATAGTAGCATTTAGTATGTAAAAATAAGTAATATTGAAGAATTTTGAAAAAAAATCACAACAAAATATGTTGAAATAAAGTCATAAAGTAATTATAGCATGTTGAAAAAAGTAATTAAATAAGTCATTAAAGCAGGTCGAAAAAAAAAACACTTGCTAACGAATAACATGAGGATAATTACAATAGTGAAATACAATGCACAATGTAGGTCCTAAGAAAGCCTTTCAACCATGCCAAAGATAATACAATTATGCAAATAAAAAAATAAATAAAAAAAAACAAGTCCCAGTTAGTCATGAAAAGTGCTTTTTGTCACTATTCCTGCAGTGTGTCATTGATGAATAACACTAATTTCACACATCACCTGTCAAGTAATCATCACATGAAGTAATAAATGGATGCTAGAGCTATCGATCGACACGCAGCGTCGCACATAAGAAGCTCTACCTTAAGTCACGTTCGAAGGAATGGTTGGAGAAACAACATACTTAAAGCTATGGTCTACATTCTGAAAATCAGTTGAGCCTCTGAGACAGATTTGAAAACAGCAGAGATTCTCCCAAAGCGAGATCTCATAGATGAATGATTTGTAATTCATCTGTGGTTTCATGGCCTATTTCATACTTCATACAAAACCATTTCTGTAAAACCCTGTTACTATTCCGGCTATGAACCAGTTTCAGTTATTATAACCACTAAATGTTCTGCAGCCTTTTCTATTTCTGTTTGAATATTTAGGTCTCCGTCATCTTGTTTCTCCTTATAGTCTGACAGCTGGACGATGTAGGTCCATCCACTGCAGGGAGTCACATCGGAAAAACCTGAATAAAACCCTGGACAGTTCTTATAGTCCGGCTTCACTAGGCCTGCCTAGTTCTTGTTTATTTTTATATATTGTTTTATTTATTATTTACTTAAAAATTGTCTGTCGCTTTTGTTGCTAATTCGTCATATTATGGTGCACGTGCCCAGTGAGCTCGTTGTGGAAAGGAATCACATCTCTTACCGATGGACGTTTCTGGAGTGATGTCTTCAAAGAAGTACTGAGTGGCCTCAAAGGCAGAATCAGGCTCCTCCGGTTCGGGAGGGATTTCTGGGGCAACGAAATTAGGAAAATGTTTGTTAATGTTGATTTTTCCTTTTATCCAAATTGTTCAAATTGAAATCAGAATTGTTATAATAAATTACCTTAATTCAATACATTTTTGGGGATCACTAAATCCTAAAAAACTATGCGATAGTTTTTAATATTCAAAAAAACGTGAAACCTAAGTTTGCATATAAGTTGAGGACTGAATTAAAAAATACAATGAGCACTTTAAAAAGTTTCCAGTCAGTTATCCAATTTAAAATGAAAAGGCATGCTGACTGAGGTAATCCTGAGAAAGTGATTTGTCCAATGAAGTGAAACAAGGAGGTCGTCATTTTCCTTCTTAAGCATTTTTCCACTGAGCCACGTTTATTCTGTAGCTTATAATCCTGCTCCACTGAACTTAATTACTTTCTGTAGCTCTAAAGACGACTTTCCAAGACCGCTGACCTCCATACAAACTCACCAGGTATGACGTGCATCTTGTAGAGGAGCTTCAGCTTCTCGATTAGGTCCCCGTGACACAGGACACCTAAAAACGCACGACAAGCTTTAGAGATCTGGACTGCATCCAAATGAGATCTACTATCCATCCATCCATCTGTAACCGCTTGTCCTACCTTAAATTAAAATCACGACAGCGTGAAATATCAACTTTTACAAGCCATCATCACGCTCCACTTACCCAGGCCGTTGATGAAATCCCGAAAGTTGATGAGGGCGTCTCCGTTTTGGTCAAGGAGACGGAAGAAGCGTAAAGCCAGGGGGTCGGAGTGGGCGCCGTTTGCCCAGGCAAACAGCAGGTTGAACAGGCCTTTGAACTGCTCCACGTCGATGCGGTACTGCTCCAGGTAGGGCAGGCTGGGGTCGTGGCGCTCTGTGGGGTTGCTGCTGCCGCCCCAGTAACAGCTGGTCAGGTGCTCCGCCTGCAGAGAGCAAGAAAAATCATCAATACAATTAAAATAAAGTAGGATAGAGCTGCTTCTTACTGAGCCTGAAGAGGTAAAATGCAAACTTTGACTTTTATGACATTAATAAAGGGGCAAGTTAATCTTCACAATGGGTTTATATACAGGACAGTCCAAAAATAGCTTATGGTCGGGGAAAAAAAGCAGGAACACTATTTTCAAGGATCCTCAGGCTATTATTTCTTTTCCCCGTAGAGACCAAATGACAGGTTGACTGTCTAAAGCTCACTTGGCAGAACAGTAAAAGTTAGCTGGGCCACAAACATGAATGTGTATGTCGTTACCTTGAACAGCACATAGAGCTCCTCCAGCTCGTCAATGCTGAAGGCAGTCTCTGTTACAATAGTCCTGACCTGAAAACACAATGTAATGACATTAAGCATGATAAGGAACAGAAGAATGATAAGCATGAAGACAGAGCAGAGCATCCAATCATGACAAGAACGTCATTGTCACTGGGTTGCAAAGCTCAAATCTAAGTTCCTAACTAAAGACTTGAAGGTCTGAAGGTTGAGCAAGAACATTACAGTAAAAACACAGACAGTACTTGCATACTTTCAAAGATATTATATTTTTATCCTAGTATTGATAAAATCCTTACCACGTTGCGTTTCGTTGTATCCTCAATGGTTTGGATGACCCTCAGCCTCTGTTTGAAACGCATCTGTTCAATCACGTCGGCACGGATTGAACCAAATTTCTGGACACAAAAGGAGGAGGAACGGGAAGAAAGGGGAGATTGGTCAGGCCAACTGTTAACATTACTCAAAGTGTGTCATCACAGTGGAAACAACGAGCACGACTGGAGACAGATATGAGGAGACGGCTGGGCTACCCAGTGACATTCCATTCAAATAATGAAAACATGCTTTATTTCATTAAAAGCACTAATATTACAGCTTCCTGTCCCAGAAGGAACATATACACAATTCCATTAGGAGGCATGTGATATCAAGACCAAACACAGACGACTCATTGTCATCCGAGTTAAATACCTCATAGGAGCTGCGAGCCAGTTTAAAGATGTCCACCTCTGGATGCGGTTCTCCATTGTCCGTCAGTAAGGAGTGCAGGTGGGGGATGGGAGGAAGGGTGCTGTCCTTATTGGTGACGCTGTCCAAGTATCTACAATACACAAATGATTGTGTGAGTGGCTGATGATGGATAAAGCACACCCTAAATATTATCACAATCTAGACCTTTTGTCCCCATCGCCCCTCCTCACCGGCCCAGGACGGTCATGGCCTCGCCGTCATCCTTGCAGCCCAGCAGCTGGTGGATGTTGGCGTGCAGCACGGAAAGCGCCAGCTGGAAAATGACTTTGATGCCGTCGTAGAAGAAGCAGTCCACCACCACCACGGCGCTCTCGAACGGCATGACCGACAGGAAGAGGGTGAGGAACCAGGAGAGCGAGATGGTGGAGATGACCCCTAGGTCCTGCATGCAGTCGTACAGCTGAGGGACGTACTCACGGGCGAGCTCCTCGAACACCCCCTGATCAACGAGGGCTCCTGGGGAACACGTGGTGGGGAAAAAAGGTTATTAAACCAATGGAAAACGGTCAAATGGGACAAAAATACAGGAGCCCGTACTGACCTACGACCCTGGTGTTGTAGTAGTCGGGCAGCATCCTCTCACAGAGCGCCACAAGCAGCCAAAAAGCCTCCTCTTCCTTGGCGTAGAGCAGCAACACAGAGGTCACAATATTCATAGCCTTTGGTGTCGAGGGAGAGAAAAGGAAGTTCAAGCATCGTCGAGGACTGCAAAGATTCTGACAGAAAGAAAATCCAGACAAGAGTGCACGTACCTGACAGTATCCGATGTTGGGGTTTCTGAACGCGTAGGCTGTGAGGACCCTGCGGAGGGCGGCGATGCCCATCTCGTTCTGGAAGGCCGGGTGCTCAGGGAGCGAGCGGTGCAGGTCGCGCTCTATCTCCTCCGTGGCCAGGTTGTATTTGCCCATCGACTTCTCCACCAGGTCTTCGTAGTAACCGGGGTGGGTGGCCATCTCATTGATCGCCCCTAAAAAAATTGCATGAATTGGTCACCAAACCGTGAACGGATTTTTTAATCAGAGATTCAGTCATGTTTTCTAATTTATGATGTATTTCAGTTACTTATCAATGTGCATGTTGCACTCTTATACACTGCATATTACCGGCAGCCTAACAACTGCAAGAAGAATAGGAGACTCAACGAGCACTCTGGAAAGTTATTTTGCATTTTATATATTTATTGCATTAAATAGAGCAGGTTCTGATTTCAAAAGAAATCATAACTTTGGAAAACATAAATATATATTAAAAAATAACACTTGTTTTTTTTTAAAAAAGTGATTAACTTTTAGTATAATGTGGAGGAAAACTTTTCACACAACTCCACATTCCAGGTTTTCTTAGTCATTAACATGTCAGTAAACCTGCTTATTAAGCTCCCCAAACTGGTTTTTACACACTTTGTTCTAAATAAACAAAAACACAAAAAGTGGGTCAACAAATGAACACTTTAAATAAACATGGTAATTATTTCTTAGTGTTGGGAAGACTTCAGAAGGTGCAGGTAAAGCTGACTAAGGTCAGGGCGTCATAAGTGGGTCACTGGGGAGAGAGAGGGAGGGAGAGGGAGGGAGAGAGGGAGGAGCCCTGTGTAACCCAGCTCTGCTCAGGTGAGGATGAGGACAAGCTGCTGCATGACTGTGTCTGCAAACAGGGAAGTCTGGAGTCATGATGCATACCTGAATACACAGCATGGTGTCAAAGAATGACAGTCACAAGCTACAGGTCCTCCGATGTTAAACTTTCCTTTCAGCTATTATTTGGTGGCGAGGTGTAAAATGTTGTGTTAATGTACACATTGAAAATAACACATTCAAACTTTTCTTTTTTTCCCTTTTTCCACACAAGTTCAAGTGAAATCATTGGTCAATACATGTCAGCGGGATTCTCTATTCAGGATGGTCTATTCTCCAAGAATACTCTGTGTAATCACAGTCAGATCTGTCCTACTCTAGACAGTGATATTTTATATGTGTCTGTTCATTTACACATTCACAGTCAGTTATGTTTTTGGCCAGCTGTCCTTCCTACTTTGGGCAGTTTCATCTGTGTTCTTTGTATTTGTCTAATATTACAGTTAAATGTCGCTCTACTGACTTCAGCAGACTTCTCCGTGTTTGTGGTTGGATCACAGTTGTCCGGGTTAGTCAGATAACCAAACTGCCTAAATACCAAACTGCTTCCTAGCACAGGGTCCTGGTCTCTTATTTACAGTATTTACAATAGTGGCATTATGGTGCACATGGAAAGGTACCCGATATGAACGACTGAATAAAACATTTACTAATTCAAAGTGTGCATAGTCAATTCAGACATCAGACATTAATACCTGGAACATGTTTTTCAGTCATAGCCCTAAAGTACCTTTGTCATATAACATTTTCAGTCTTCAATAACCTGGATGGCTGTGAATACTGTGGCATAAATAACATGCTAAATTAATATTGACCTTGTATTTATGCAGTCTGCATCACAGGAACTGCTGAAGAAGTAGAAGTAGCAGTAGTAGTAGTAGCAGTAGTAGTAGGTAGTAGTAGTAGTAGTAGCAGTAGTAGTAGTAGTAGTAGTAGTAGCACTAGTAGTAGTAGAAGTAGTAGTAGTAGCAGTAGTAGTAGTAGCAGTAGTAGTAGCAGTAGTAGTAGTAGTAGTAGTAGCACTAGTCGTAGTAGTAGCACTAGTAGTAGTAGTAGTAGTAGTAGTAGTAGCACTAGTAGTAGCACTAGTAGTAGTAGTAGTAGTAGTAGTAGCAGCACTAGTAGTAGTAGTAGCAGCAGTAGTAGCACTAGTAGTAGCACTAGTAGTAGTAGTAGTAGTAGCACTAGTAGTAGTAGCACTAGTAGTAGAAGTAGTAGTATTCATGTCTCACATTGGCTATTCTAGTCCTACTTTGTTCGTACATTGTGTATTTGACAGCAGGCTGCCTGAGGACAAATGACACCTGAATCATGTGGTTTTATGATGAAGCGTGAGCACATAGTGCAGGGTGCGGTCTCATTAGGTGCAGTGTACGCCTGAATCATGCAGTTGGGTACGCACTGTGTATGCTGGGCCCGTGTTTACAGTATTTCAGGCCTCCCTGAACGTTTGCTCACCAGAGAAGAGCAGCCAGAGCTCCCCCCTCATGCTCTCAGGAATCCCCTGGAGGACCAGCTCCTTCGTCTTCTCAGTGCGGTACATGCACACTCCCTGGCCATACTCGGTAAAGTGGTTCTTCCACGCCTGCTCCTTCAGGAACTCCTTCGCCTGAGCAAGGAGGGGGGAAGCAATTTCATAAGATACAGTAGCTCAAGCACAATAACTGGAACCTTTTCCCCCCGTCATAGTGGTTAGACCAATTATTTTGCAAGAATACTGTAATATTCTTTTAAGCGAGGTCACAGTCAAATTGCATTAGCTTAAGAACAGATCTGGCTTTATTTATACACAGCCTTGCAGGAAATGCTGGGTTTCTTAGAGGAGCAATCCTTCACGCCGCTTAATATTCATGCAGTGGAACGATGACGTGAAAATGGCAATTATAAAAAGGCAGGCAAACAAAATGGACAATGTGAAGACTTGCAAGGCGGAAGCAGAACGGATCAGAGTGTTACTGCATGCCGCTCTACAAGATGAGATGCTTTTAATCGACTCACCAGCTTGGGGTTGAACTCCTCGGGAGAGCGGCGGCGGTACATGGTCATGAGTGCCTGCGTGGCGGTGGGCACGCTGCTGTCGTTCAGGTTGAACGTACGCTCGCCTTCCGAGCCCAGACTGTACTGTGGGCTGCTGGAGAGCAGAGATCCCTGCTGGGAGTAAACCTGGACGGGACGGATGTCATGTTCAGGCGTTGGAGATCTTAAATGTTGCCTCCACTGTTCACATTGATTCACAGGAATTTTTAGATTTTGTATTTGAATGGACCTGCATTTATATAGCGTTTTTCTAGCTAACTAGCTACTCAAGGCAACATTCAGTGACTTTTACCCCACACACATTCATGGTTCACTGATGGCAGAGGAGCCGCCTGAACATCAGGATCTAACTCATTCATTTGGGGTTCAGTATCTTTCCCAATACTTCGGCATGTAGACTGGAGGAGCCGGTATTCGAACCGTCAATCTGCCGATTGGAGGACAACTCGCTCTACCTCCGAGCCACTTAACGTAAACCCCAAAAGGACAATTATTTTACCTCGTCGTCTGAGCTGTTCAGGCTGCCGGTGAGCTCCCGCTCTAGGTAGATCTTAGAGGTGGTCTGCTGCAGGAAGTCAGAAATCCTTTGGACCAGGAAGTCCCGGTCCTTCAGGTTAGCGAACAGGAATGTCATTCGGTTCTTGGTGCTGATGGAGAGCGGGCTGGGCAGCACGTTGGAGCTGTCTGCCTTCTCCACGATAGTCACCTGGAGGAACAACGGGGGAACATTTACAATCCTGGACAACACAAATAAATGTTCATATGACTACGAGCAGCCGTATCCATGAGATGCGTCAGATATAGGAATTCTCATTTAAGACCACACTAACCGGCTTTGAGAAATGGATTAATTAAAAAATGGAACACCACACTATTTCAACTCTGGCCAGAATAAAAATTAATATGTGGCACACAAATAAATTAGGTTAGCTTAATCTGATTAACATAAACTTCTTGAATACTATCAACACTAGAAACTATTTAAACACCCTTTAAACATACTTTTGAAAGTTCATCCCTTACATGTTCAAAAACCAACTTCATCTTGTTATTGTATTGTAGCAAAATCAACTCTCTTGCTAGCTGTAAATTAAAAAAAGACGATTGAGAGCGACTTGGACTGCGTGACTCGCCTCACGCAGCGGGATAATGAGGGTACACATGGTTTCTTCCTTGCTGGTGAAGCAGATGTAGTTGGTGGAAACAAACATCTGCCCCAGGATGTGCATCTTGTTAAAGGGGGTCCACAGGGTGCAGTCCGTGTGTCCGTCCAGTTTTTCATCCTTAGGCAGACGGAAGAGCGCCCGGTAGCGCTCGCTCTTAGCTCTCGCATCCAAATCCCTGAAGGATGAAAAATGCAGTCATATTTGATTTTTGGAAATATGTCAAGTAGTTTCATTTCATGTTACATAACACGACATTGAAACATCTGTTATACAAAAGCAGTCATGCTAGCAGTTATACAAGCTCAAATCATGCTCACATAAAGTGTGCTGACCAAGCAAAAGTGGGATCTTGAGGCTATTCTTGAGAGATGTTACTTCCTCACGCATATGAATCGTGCTTTTGCAGTTATACCTGCAATCCCGTTTGGGTTTTTATCATCTGTCGTGTCAGGATAACGAACTGCTCAACCAACCATAACACACTCATTTTAAAATCGACTGCATGCCATAAACATACTTGGGGCAGCGTTCATTATTGATGAGCATAAGCGTTGCTGCCCCACATCAGTTCTTTCTCACCTCTTGAGTGCCGACACCTTCTTGGGCGACTTCTTCTTGAGCTTGGGCAGCGAGCGGTCCTGCTCGAAGCCTTTGTTGTCCAGGAGCTGACGCATGGCGATGTTGGCCAGCTGCTCCGCCAGCTTGAAGGTCTCGTTGATGTTGAGGAAGACGGAGAAGACGTGCTCGTTCATGCGGGTGCTCGCCTTGATGGCGTCGGGCAGCAGGAGGGTGGCGCTCTTCTCCAGCTGGGTGATATCGGCCCAACGTACCACCAGTTTGGCTGACGATAACAAAAAGAGACGTCAGTATATATATGGACAATGTAAGACTTGCCACTGGAATCAAGTAGCCCCCTTTATTAAAATGATGCAGTGTGGTTAAGACTCTGTTGTGAAACAACTTATTGCGACATAACTTGTGGCAATAGCTTGAAGATAGCAAATAAACAAAACATGTGGAGGATTAATGATTAAATTTGGTTAGCTATTTACAAACAAACGGTCTCCCCCTTAGGTAAACACTGTTAGCTCTGTGAGTTAGCTCTGTGAGTTAGCGCTATTAGCACCGTTAGCTGCAAGTCACTGGCTCAGCCGTTGTCATGCTGAGAGCATTTTATAGAAAATGCTTCCAATCTCATGTATAGCAGGTTTAATTTGATCATATTGGCAATGTTGCTAAAAAGATAATAAAGATTGCTGTTTGCAAAAGCCCAGATAAACTGACACAAGATGAATATAAAATTAATATAATCCATCATGCGTTTGGTTGTTTGAAATAAAAAGAAAAAGCACATGGAAATGGCTGCAAGCATAAACAAATTTGATGTAGTATCTGATCTTTACCCTATTACATTATGAGCAAAAATTAAAAATACTGGCAAATGAATTATATATACTGTGTCTCTAAGGAGTTGACCAGTACAAATGATCCCAGTTATTGTGTTGCCCATGACAACCTACCCATTCTGCTGGAAGACGCTGACAAAAGTTGAGTAAAAAATAAATCAGTACAGGTAATAGAGAGAGAGTGCAAGAAATCATAAATAGTAAATAACTATATCCAACCTTCTTTTCCTAGTAAGTACGAGTAGAAGCAGAGGTGGTTGATGCTGAGGTAGAGCCATCCCTGTCGCGGTACCTTGCCCTTCCAGTAGCTGCAGGAGTAATAGTTGACTAGCTTCTCCTCCTCCGGCATCCCGAACAGCTTACGAAACTTGGCGCTGGCCTCCTTGAACTTATCCGTGTCGTCGTCCTCTTTGACGTCGTGGTTCTTGTTGTACTCCGCGATGATGCCCTGAGGCAAGACGGAAAGAGACAGGAAGAGGTCATGAGCTGGATTGTAAAGTGAGGAGCAGCAGTCGTCTGTCATTGATGCCACATTGCTACATGCATTGGACATCCTACAGTTTCAGTTACTTCATAGCCTTTATTGTAATTGCACACAATGCAACGAAAGTTGGGACTGCTTCTGCTGATCAGTGTATAAAATATTAGAAATACAAACACGAGTAAAACCATTAAAAACAGACGGGTTCAAACAAAGAAATGTCAAATCTATTATATACTGTATATGTAGTTCGTTAGTCTGTTTTAATGCTCCTTCCTCAGACTAAAGGAGGAGGACTATGTGTGTTTTTGGATGGATTACCAAACATCCAACTACACTGTTGATGGAACAGAATGGAGTCGTTACCTGGACTTTTCCTTTGACAAAGGTGGTAATGTCGTTCTCATTCTCGAAGATGGAGAGAGTCTGCAGCAGGTTATGTTCCAGCCACTCCCAGTGCTCCGTGATCTCTTTGTGGGAGGTTCCTGCAGTGGAGCGAGGAGGAGGCAAGGTCAGAGCACTGAAACATTACAGCTAAAGTCACAGTCTCGCATCTATTGGAACGATGCCATGCAAATATAAGAGATATTGAGGGATTTTGTGTTCTACAAAGAGTGAGTTGGGAGATCATCTTTCGACTAATGATGACATGCATATCTTCCATGTGTGAACAGTAACACTGTGATGACCGTGTTTTCTGATTTCTTTGGCTCCGTGATAAAACTGATCACAGTAATGGCTGCTACTGTGGCCCATTATCCCTGAACAGGGCTGCAAGCAGCCATTCAGTGAGTGCATGTTCGCTAAGAACACTAAATCAGCCAGACTGCTCCACTCTCCTCTGTCTCTGGTGGAGGAGCGGAGGACTCAGAGGGGAGGAGAGGGGAGGGGAGGTGGGGAGTAATTGCCATTTCAAAGCCTAAGTCTTCTGGAGGCCTCCATTTCAGATAGGGAGCACAAATGGTACTCATTTAGTCGGGGACGGCCAAATTAAAAATACATGGTTGCACACACACACACACAACTTCATCCATCTCTATAAACAGATTCTGCATTCACATGTACACTCTGTATGCAACGGGACAGGATTTTTAAGCAGAAAAAACACAACATCCGCTCATATTTGAGGTTCAATGAATGCACCCGGGCCTGTAATCCTGCCCTTTAAAACCAGCAGGGCGTGATGTAATGCTTGGCACTCGGCTGCTAACACGGCAAAAGCAGGATGTTGGAGAATTATGTGAAAGGGGGTAAAAACACAGCGGGGTCCATGCTGAGATAACACACCTGTGCATGTAAAATGTGCAGATAAGCGGTGTGAAAAAACAAGCTGAATTCCCACATTGAGGTTGGATTAAGTACATGCATTTCCTCACACACTTTTGTTGTTAGCCAAGAGTTAAAGCGCACATACCGTGAGCGATGATCCAGTAAACTAAAGAGTCAGGAGTCTGGTACAGGATCCTATATGGGGCCATCCGAGCACTTGAGTCCAGGACGACATCCAGGGTCCCAACCAGCAAACCTGCAAGAGCCCAAAATACTAAAATTAAACCAAATACTTATATTGAGGCCAAATAAATAACTGCTTATGTTCGAAAAGGATAATAACCTTGCACTAGAAAATTACCTCATGACACAAATTAAGCTAGAAATTCATTCAGATGTGAAACAAGAGCCCTTACAGACGTACAACAACAATAAATGACCATGTGATATGCTTTAATACTTCAAGATAGGGGTGGGCGATATATCGAGTATACTCGATGTATCGCGGCTTGTTCTACATGAGATGTAGTAAATTACTATATCGTGAACATCGAGTGTATGTTGTTACGTCAGTTTCTAAGCCGCCGCGGCCGAGTGTGACTGGTTTTAGCGCAGCTCTTTCCTCTGTCCCGCTCACAGACAACAGAAAAAAAGTCACACCCACTAGCTCAACTTACGTCACATACACGCGCCCACACACACCGGCCCCGGCTTACGTTAGGGGCTGGGGGCGGGGTTAACGCTCAAGGCAACGGGGGAAAATACGTCGCTGCGGAGTGCGGAGTTTTACTAACGTTACTGTTCCCGGTAAGTTTCAATTTTATAATGTTTCACCTCGTTGCAAACCAACGACACATTTCTGTTTAGTTTACAAAGCTAGTGATTACGTTCGTAACAGCAGCAACTAGTGGCTTTGCTTCCTCGGGTAATGGAAGCTGACCGGCTAGCTAGCCGGCTAGCGGGATATTGCTAACAACAACGTTAGCATGCCACTTTCTGACTGCCGTTGGCTCACTAAACGTTACCAACGTAACATAACATCTGTGTTCCCAGCGTCGTGGACACGTTTGTGATTAAACCGCTGTTCTCTGGTTTGTGTTTGTAGAGCTGTCGGACATCGGCGATATTGAACGGTCCAACCTGCAGATGACTAAACATCAAACACTGCGATCTATTGATCACACACTGTTCTACACTTTAAAAAATGTTGTGATTTTAGTATTTTGTGTATTTTATTGTTATTGTATTATTTGTATTATTATAGAAATAGGCTACAGTATGTAGGCCTACATCATGTGGCATTATTTATTTTCATTTACTAGCTGCTAAAAGCTTATGTGCATTTTGCAATTGCCTTGAATAAAAACTGTTTTGTTAAATTTAACTTCGTTGTGATTTACCCCTTTTGCACACAAGTTTAAAATTGTTCTAATAGAAACCATTAATGAATACAGTATAAATAAGAATGGTTTAATGCAGACATATGTTGCAGGGACTAGCCTACTAGAATCATCATACTGGCGTGACTATGCATCAAAGGGTTAAATTAAGCATTTTTAAGTGCTTTAGAGGAAATGTCAAAATATCGAGATATATATCGTGTATCGCGATATAGCAAAAAAATATCGCGATATCATTTAGAGGCCATATCGCCCACCCCTACTTCAAGATCATTTTGTTTTGCTTTAGCGAGGGGGAATCCCGAGAGGTCTTGTGGTTTAAGATTTGAGCTTTTGAAAAACATCCTGTGGCTTGAGGGTCTATGGCCTATCTTAAAGCATGGTGGACTTGAAGTTGAGAAAGCTACAGTTGTCCTTGTAAAAGGGGGAAATAACGCCTGCACACCACTCAACACCACACTTTATTCAAGGACAACGTTTCCATCCTACTTGGATCTTCGTCGGAATATTCTTAACTAGGGATGCACGATATTGATTTTTTGAAGCCGATACCGATATCGATAACTTTCTGCTCCTCGGGACCGATACCGATAACCGATAACCGATAATATTGTTATTCGTTTTTGAATATATATTCAGATCAAATTCAGGTCAAAAACACTAATGACTAAGCTTAGGTAGATTTAGCATAGCTTTGCCTTTTACCAAACACCATACCAGATGTATCACAGTGACATGATAATTAATACTATGAACAAAAGAAAGCCAAGAACAGTTTTGACTCTTCAATAAAATGACAATATTTATATATATATATATATATATATAATGTGAAGAGTAGATAAACAAATATGTGTATTTCAACGGTATATCTGCACTACTACTGTCTATACCTCTCTCTCTCTCTCTCTCTCTCTCTCTCTCTCTCTCTCTCTCTCTCTCTCTCTCTCTCTCTCTCTCTCTCTCTCTCTCTCTCTCTCTCTCTCTCTCCCCGAGAGAAAGAGAACGGATAAATACAAGAAGTGTACAAACTTCTTGGTTACAGAAACATGGCGTATTAATTTTATGGGGTTTAATGGAAAAAATAGCTCTGAATGAACAACAGCTGAGCAGAAGCGCTTGTCGACCGCCGCGGAGAAATACGCGTCTGGTCTGAACGGGGGGTGCGCGGATCGCTTGCGATTTTCGGCGGCGCCGCGGCGCTTCCGCGTGCAGTGTGAACCTGGCGTGAGAAGGGAGCGCTCGATTTGTGGATTAACTCCCTCCTCCGAAACCTGTGATACCACAGTAACCACATCACATGCTAAACGGGAGGCGCCTAGAAAAAAACTAACGTACCTCATCCCAATCCACCCGTAGCACTGTTTTAACACACACATCCTATCGTCGGATTATCGGAGGTATTAATAATTGTATCGGATTTATCGGGATGACGTCATAATTCCTATTATCGGGCCGATAATTATCGGTCCGATAATTATCGTGCATCCCTATTCTTAACAGAGGGAATTCATATGTATACACAATGCACCAATCGGGAAGCAAGCTCCATGGCAAGTGTGGTTCCTCAAAAAGCACCAGCGTGATAAAAAAGTCCACAAATAGACATCAAATCAACCTCTGTTAAAATATCCGAGAGAGAAGATCCAAGTAGGATCGAAATGCTTGGGCATGGAGTGGTGTGCAGGTGTTTTTTTTTTGTTGGTTTTTCTGAACGATGTCGTACCGTCGGCCGAGTGTGATGCACCTACAGTGCATCTCTCCCACTTGCCATTGTGACTCCATTTTCCGAGCTGTTGGCGGCTGTGAATATCCTCCTTTGTTCAGAGGATATATATACGTTCAAACTGCCATGAAGGGAGGGTTATTTTTGGCTGAGCAGCTCATCGCGGCAAAACACAGTATGAGTCACACAGAGTGAGGATGAGGGGGAGGAAGGGGAGAGAGAGGAGTGAAGCTAAAATGTTTCTGTAGGAAAACAAGTCAGAAATAATAATATAAGGACAACTGCATGTTTTAGACTCACTGACCCTCCATCGTTCAAAGACCTTAATTGGACTACAGTTACAATCATTCCCTCTGTTTGCCCTCCGTCCTCCTCGTGTCCATTTTCTTCCTCCACATTGTTTTTCCCATGCTATCATATCATTTTTTTTCCTCTTTAAATTCCTCATCTGATCATTTTGTCCCAAAGAAAAAACAACAATAAATCAACTCAGGCCTTAACATTGACAGTGGACAGTGGAGACAGTAACATTGTGACCGTCAGGCCAAATGTCATGCATCAGAGATCTATCATGGGACCTATTGTACAGAACACAAATAAATCAGACAAATAGGAGCCAGTTGGCCAAAGTGGAGCCCATCATCGTGAAACTAACGGATATGATTCAGCCTGACACTTCAGTTTAATCCCTTTTGTGAGAGACAAACATCCGTGGGTGAAGCGTGAAGACGACTTCCTCAAAAAGAAAAAAATCACATGGTTTAAGAGTGTTGTGGCTGAAAGGTATGACAGTTGAATCTCAAGAGTAAGCAAGGATGCGTTTCCTGTCAAAAAAACAAGTCAATGAGAGCAACTGCTGCTCTCTCGTGATATTACATACATATATGAGTTGAGGTTAAACGCAGGGCACTTGGCGGTTACGAGAACGGAGACCACCAAAGGTGTGAGACGGCTTGACCTCTACCGTGTCCCCCCCTCCAGGAAGACTGATGAGAAAACCCCGAATAGACGGAAAGACAGAGGCTCCTTCGTCGCCGTGGGCTGAACCTTGTTTGTTTACAAGGGGTAACCCTGAACGTCACATGCCTCCGCAGCGTTAACTCATCGCGACCAAAGTGCACGTGACTGCTTAATTGTTCCAACTCTAACCTCTGCCTTTACAGAGAGAGAATTTCCTGCGCGTGAATGAGTGGGTACTGTAGCTGTAACGGGTACATGTTCCGTCTGACGTCGTACTTTTTTCCCCCCTGCAGAACCGGCTGTTAAATCATGTGACGCTTTGTGCCACTCAGAAACGAGGACACAGTCAGTGCTCCCCATTGTTAGAGCGAAACAAATCACCTTCTCTGAGACGTTTCCTGCTCGGTGGAAGAAGCAGGAGGCCCGAAACAACAACAACATGAGAAGAAAAACATGCTGTAGGATGTTTGCATTGAGCACACAAAAGGGGACGTCCTCGTCCTCAAACTTCAAAAGGATAGCGTTTCAGATGACAGAAACCCGAGACAAGCCTGCACCATCATCATAACATACAGTCTCATTGCTTCCACATATGTATTTTACGAGTTCAAAGTCAGTATGTGGCTCGCAGGCCGGGGTAAGCACCTCTCTGACACGCTTCCAGCCTGCAGGGCTCACCAGCTGTATTGTGAAATCTGGTTTTGTACAATGACTCAAAATATAAGTGTCAAGTTGCACAACGACCCACACAATATTTACAGTCAGATGAACGCAGGTCTTATTGTCATCGCTTCCTCTCTGAATATACGAACTGGTGACGATCCCATATAGACAACAAAGACATCCTTTCAAATGTCCCCCCAAGCGTGTATATAAATACCAGCCGTTATTATTATTATTAGCTCTGCACTGTCCCTCAAAACACCCTGAAAACAAACTGATCTTTGCAGGTCAAATTGTAATTTTAAGCATCTTTCAAACATTCCCTGTGGAGTTTTCTCCCTCAAAAGTAACAATACGTTCACAATCATGTGCATCCTGGTCTAAGAAATGTGTCGAATACATTTCCTTCCTCATAAAAACATCTGCACATGACATTTTTTTCTTCAAAGCTTGCAATCTTCCTCTTCACTGCCGACAACAGATAATTGTTTGAGGGTTCCAACAAGATGAATCCTTCATAAGATGTATTCAGATAAATCAGGTGAAGTGGAGTTGAAATCAGACTCAGAAGGTGTGGCAGGACACCCAGACTCAATTTTTTTTGTCAAAATGTCAAAAAGGAGAGGCACATCAAATCCATTATTACTGGTCTCCTACAATACTTTCACAACGTTAAGTGACTTTCACCTGATAACCGGAGAGCAGTCGTGGAGCGGAAGCCAATACACATGCCAGCTTCACCATAAAGGCCCGAGCCCAGGCAGACCTGTGCCCGCCTCCGTCTTAGAGCATCCGATTGGTTACTCGCGGGCGGTGCCAGCGTCACTCGGCGCCGGGTGCCAACTGGCACACAGCGCCAGTCAGCCAGCTCAGCATTTACATAACAATGACATCATCCCCCAGCACCACTTAGCACACTCTGTGTTGCCAAAGTTAGAACTCCCCAGACTGACAAAGAGAGGTTTCATGTCTTATTTTGTATTATTAATAGCAAAGGGCATTAAATATGTCAAGTCTTAAACCTAACGAAACCTCAATGTTTAACTTTAAGCCTTTACATAAAATGAGTTTAACATAATAGAAGGTTTTTTAATCTACATCACTCAGATTTCACCCGGATGGATGATATACTTAAAGCTCAATGAGCAGTGACACTGACTGACAGGGTGAGAAGATCTCAGCAGGGAACAGAAACTGAGCCGATCAACACGGATCATTCAGTGATAACGGTATCGTTTTCACTTCAGTTCTGAATCAAAAACAAGATTAAATCATCGGAATTTACATTGATATCAATGATGATATTTCACCGTTTATACACAGAATGTTAAACCGTTTCCAAAAGCCCCAGCTACAATCGGTTTGTGATCATTTAATTCATATTAAATGTGCCATAAAAAAATATGCAACGTCATCTGACACGATGAGAGCCTTAAAGTTGGTTCTGCTTAATTACCTCATCTAAAAAAATCTGGTTTTATACCTTCATTCGTTAAACTGATCTTACATGAGGCATGTTGGTTAGTTCAAATATGATGCTTCACACTAGCAAAGAAATACACAGAGGACTTGTAAACAATCTCATCTATTAAGCTTTTCAAATATGAATAATTGTCTGTTTAAAAACAGCATCTCGTCTGTAAAACACTTTGTATCCAAGTGAATTTGGATGAAAGAATGAACCGAATGTCCAAATTCAGGACAGCAGGCTGTTAACCTGTTCCTCATCCAGCCATTTCCACAACCTGACCCTCCTCCTCTTCCTCATGCTCCTGCTGGAGCTTGACCCATTTTGGATGGAATAAGTAAAGTGAGAGAGGAGGAGTGAGAGAAGGAGGAAGGGGAATGATTCAGCATGAGCAAGCAAACGGATCACGGTCTGGAATAGATGCTCTGTTGTTGAGACTCCACAGCAGCTGCACATGAACGCAGACCACTATTGTTTGTCTCAATTTGTCCTGCCACTTCCACAAATATATGTGGAATGAGTCATCCTATGATGGGGGAGTACATGTGCTGCACTTTGCCCCTTTTTACCCACTCAAAAAGGTTTCCCCCTTCATCAAAAGCAGGCTGATAATCAAGCGAGGAAATCAATTAGAGGAATTTAATACATCCAGGTGAAAGGCCACCTGTGACAGCTGCTTGGTCATGTGACCCTCCCATTATCCTGTCCACGTTTCCTCGTGTCCAACATCAACACTTCACCCGTCACCGATAATCCTCTGGGTTTAAACAATAATGAATTACTTAACATTATTTGCGATATTGATCGTTGACAGCAGGCTCAGCACTCACCCGCCAGCCCCCCGCCTCCATCCCCGTGGCCTTTCCGTTTCTGGAGGATGAAGTATGGATTTGCTCTCTCGGTGATCCATAACGCGCTCGCGAGTAACACATCTTCTGGACTGACCCACATAATTCTCCGGCTGCTTTAAGGGAGCATTGAACACGGAGGATTGCTGACGGCGACCATTAAACTGGGAGGCGTCCTGCAGGGGTGTTATTCATTTATTTAACACCGATGAAGGCCTGATATTGTCCTCCTCCACTCTTCCAATGTCGTCTATTGGATGTCCAGAGTGAGTGTGTTGCTAGAATTAAACCAGACGGGCTCGGATCGGATCGGATCGTACAAAACCAAATTCTTCTGTTTGCTGCACCAGCCTCTTCTGTGCAGCATGGGCTCTTAATGCATGGATTACTCTGAGGTTTTCCCTCACGCAGCCCGGCTCCGGTTTACTGCCGCACGGCGCAGCGCTGGGTCACTCTTTGTTGTCGTCCGGAGCTCCGGGGCAGGTGCGATCCCGTCAGCAGCCCACCGGCGTTCGCGTCACCGTTTACGCGGAGAAAACCTCGTATCTCGATCAAAACGGAAGCGTCAACAGTGTTTTTGTTCCCCCGGCTGCCGCGGCCGTCCTTGCACCGGAGCAGAAAGGCGACACTTGGAGAGTAAAGCCGTCCGTATCGCAGCAGCAGCAGTCTTCTTCTGCTTCTTCTCCGCCCCCTTCTCCGCTGTAGCGCCGCCGCCGCCGCCGCGCGTAAAATACAGCGGGCGCGTCACCGACGCCGCGCGACGTCAGCCCGCAGAAGGTGGAGGCACGTGAGGAACTAATCAATAATCCATCAATTAAAACGAAAAAGTCATCATTATTTTAACATTAAAGTCGTGCTGACTCCCCAATGGCATCACATTGTGCACCCGTTTAACTATATATGCGGACAAAAATATTGTTTTCTTTGCCAAACTATGAGAAACCATCCAGATATTAATATTGTATTTTGAAAAGGTATCCGCAATTGAAATTTAAAAATCGAATTTGATATCATGCACAATTAGAATTATGATTAGAATCCACAAACTCCTGTGTTTCTATTTCCTTTAGATATAACATTAGTTTTTGTTTAAAATAAAAATAAAAAAGTGGAGGGTCCAATAAAGCCTTCTGAAAACGTGGGGGTGGGAGGGATAACCCCTATGACATGCTTGCAGATGTAGGGACAGAAATAATTGGTGAACCTTTTACTCCCACTGTTATGGTTCCCTGTGGTTGTTTGACATTAACATCATAACTCCACAGTACTTTAATATTCAAATGTGTCCTATTAACTTCAGGACAGCAGTATTAGTCAGTGTGATGAAAAACCCCCTGGTCCGTCCATGAATTCCCTTACAACTGTGAAAAACATCCAAACAAAAGGTGCATTGAATATTATGATCAGTAGGATACATACAATTAAGAATCAATACAGTGAGACTGATGTAGCTTCGTTTTGGATCAATTAATGCAGGTTTTCTTCTATAAAAGGTGATCAATGCCATCTTTTGTATATGAAAATGTTGATACGGTTCCTTTAAAGCCCTCCTGTTCTTACCAGCAACACTTTATCTCAAACAAACCTCTTCCACTTCTTAGTTCCTGAATCACATCCCTAATCTTTGCATGCAGCTTTTCACTTCTTCCTTTAAAATAAGGGAAGAAGTGTGTGTGTGTGTTTCATTTTATTGGTTTGGACTATCAGTAACAAAACATGAAGGCTGTTAATTTTAAAACCAGGACGTTGGTTTATTCTTTTGCCCTTCAAATGATAAATAGGCTTATTATTAGCAATCATGTGTAAGAGGACACGAACATACATGAAGCAGCACATATTAAATCTAGATTTTTACTAACCTGAAGAGCAGAAGAGTAATAATCTGGATACAACATCTCTGTTGAAGAAAATGTAACTGAGAAATATCTGCAATCACATCCAAGTCAACGATTCAGAACTGTCAGTCTTCCAGTTTCAAGGGATTCCTGGGAAACTGCTGTAAAGATGAACAAAAGGATCCGGATCTGAGATAAAATATATATATATATATATATATATATATATATATATATATATATATACACATATATATATATATATATATATATATATATATATATACACATAATATATATATATATATATAATCACATATATATATATGTATATAATCTCTGTATATATGTATGTAGTATGTATATATATGTATGTATGTATGTATATATACATATAATATATATATATATACATATATATATATATACATATATATATATACAATATATATATATATATATATATATATACATACATACATACATATATACAGAGAGAGAAAACACAAGGACTCGTTTCGATATTTTTCCAGCTTTAAACTTAAACTGAAGAAGAATTGACCGTATGCAGTTTCTTATGAACATATTTGATTCGCTGTAACCAACTAATTCTGAAGTGATTTCCCAGCTTACTTCCAACTAATTACCATACTGTCAAAAGAAAAGGAAAACTGTTCAGCATCACCTTTTTCAAAAGGGACCGTCCACTGTGGCATCATGGGAAAACATTTAAACGTTATCAAATACCCCCAAAGCAAAAGGGATTCTTTGTAAGAATTTCCATTGTATTTCACCAGCTGGGTATGACTGTACATATGTCATGTCTCACCACACGGCCTACTGTACCTCATCACGGGGACCGAAGTGCCCTCCTTTGGCCAAATACGGAACTTCAGTTTTTCAATATAAAATGTTCGCATCAGTCCAACAGAGGGCGACATACTCCTCGCTATCACTGTCCTTCCTTACAGGAGAAAAGTATGTGAACACTTAAACACCTGTGTGATTGTTGGAGGCATCCTACCAAAACTAAGGGCTTTACTACGCCTCTACAACGCCCTCCACTCGTGTGGGAAGCTAAGCAACATCTTGGATCCTCTCTGGCTGCAGGGATTTGCACTGAGCTACTTTGAGCCTCCTCTCCTAGTTTATTTGATTTCACAGTCACTCATGGTTTGGGCTTTGCACACTCCCTTGCCGGCGACTTGGAAGGCGGCTCCCTTGTAGGTCGCGACACAGTGGGCGTCCGTGCGTAGCTCCGGCTGGAGCTGCTCCCACACCTTCCTCTTGGGGTTCAGCTCTTTGTCTGGATCACCTGCGATCAAGAAGACATTAGAAGAACTTATTTTGTTCTCTACTCTACCGCCACAAAATGCAGGATTTATGAGTCCAGGACTGACTGAGGAGAATGCTGCCTTCTGTTTCCTGGGAAGGCGTTCCTCAACAATAAGGGAAAAGGGTGCAGATGTTTGCTCCCATTCAGCCACAAGAGAGCAGAGATGTTTGGTCTTGGCTTTTGTGGACACATTTAAAATCCGCACTCCTCTATATAGTGTCACCACTGTTGTTATGGAAATGATATCATAATATACCTAGTGTGTTATATCTAAGATGCAAATGATTAGTCCATGCTAGTACCTGGGAAGCCCTGGAGAGTGAGCCGGTCCCCTGGTGTTGCTCCACTTGGAGGTTCAATGATTTCCACCTTGTCTGGTGAGCTGGCACACAGGAGCGCAGCCTGGGACAGCACTCCTCTCGTCTGGGCTGGCTTCAGGTTACACAATAGGACTGCCATGCGGTTCTGCATCTGCAGGAGGGACAGAAGATTAAACATGTTGCATGTGAGGAAACAGTATGTGTTTAAATACTTTTGGTTTGGGGCTGGTTACTGGAGGAGGCAATTAAGTAATAATATTACTGCTGCACCACACAGCGATATTTTAGATAGTAGTTTGCTTCCAACTTTGAGGCAACAGTTAAGGGAAGGCCCGTTCCTGTTTCAGCAGGACAATCCCCCAGAGGTTGCCTGCACAGAGCCCATCGGACCTCTTTGGGCTGGATCGAAATGCCGACTGCAAACCAGACCTGATCATCCCAAATCAGTGGTTGACGTCACCAATATGAATCTCTACCTACATGCTAGGAAACTCTCGTATGTTGCAAGTTCTGTGGCCCAAGTTATGGTCATTATAAGAGCTGGAACAATTAACTGATTCAGCAATTGACATTTAACTGAAATTGAATCTGCAGCTATTTTGATGGGCCATTCATTGTCATTTTTCAGGTTTTTTTCTGTCATTATAAAGTCATGCCACCTTGGCTGGTTATGTTATAACAAAAATGCACAGACAAAACAATTAAACAAGAGATAAGCATGACACTCAATCCCACACCTGCATATCAGGACTATGAGAGTAGCAGTGTACCTGGTCTAGAGGTATGTGCTTAGCTAGCTCACTGACAACTGTCCTGGGGGAAGCCTCTCCGACGTCCACCTGCTCCACGTACAGACCGTCAGTCTCGGGAAGCTGCCGAGTTGTGATTATACGTCCGACACGCAGGTCCAGACGAGACGCGTCCACCTTGGCTTCGTCTTGGCTCGGAGCCGCCTGCTGCTTCTCGCCTTTCTCTCCTCCTGGCATCAAATACAGACAAGTAGCTCCATTATAACCACGCAAACTCAACTGTGTCAACGAGAACGGCCAATTCCACTAATCTGATATTTTGCTGATTTGTTGTGGGAAGAATGTGACGGTGCCGCAGAGCCCCGACCTGGCAAACACCTGGCATGGAGACGGGGAGCAAGACCTTAATGCCCAAAGTGGATGCTTGACCTCACTAATGCTCTCGTGGCTGAAAGGGAGAAAATCCTGTGGAAAGCCTTTAAGGAGAGCAGACGTTGATGTCCACAGTTTTGGAGTGAGACCAAGTTTTCTGAGTGTCCCTCTCTTTTCTCCCACAGTGTAGATTCCACTCCAGACTATCAGCTGCTGGTGTGTCTACATTGTTGGAATTGCTCCCAGGTACCCGAATAACAGGTCTCAGTATTTCTGTGTGGATATACAGTCTTGTACAGTTTTTATTTAAATGCATCGTTTCCACCCACATGACACACAAACAGAGAAGCCAGCCAGTGCAGGTGTCAAAGTCTGAGCCTCCTTGGAATAGTGTTTCCCACACCTTGTCCTTGTGGCTCGGTTTAGGACCTGCATGTATCAAGCGGAGACCACTGATTGGGGATTAGGGTTTAGACTGGGTCCAGGTTGAGGTAAAGGGGGGGAACACAAATTTACAGAAAAGCAAATATCAAACATTTCAGTCAAAGTAGGAAACTGCCCTCAAATTCCCAAATTCACAGGATTGTGTGGGTTTTAGGGAATTTCATCAACAGCAGATTATTAAGGAATTACGGGTAGCACCACTTATATACAATATCAACAAAAACAAATACAATAAAGCTGCATCTGTTGACAAATGCAGAACACAATTTCTCACCAACATAAACAACCTGTTAACAGCCCACAAACCAAATATATATGCTGTGGATCATATAAACCAAAGGAAAAAAACAAATACTGCACATTTGAGCTAGAAAAACTTTTGTTGCATTTTACTAAAATTAACTACTGCAGAATTTCTGCTGGATTCATGAATTGACCCAGAAAACCTTCTATATGAGCAGCTGCAGGGAGAGAACGTGAACGCCCATTGCAATGTCACCACAGGTAGGTGGACAGTACATGTGTGTGACTGTTGAACGTCACTCACCTTTGGGCTTGCTGTACGTGGACACCCGGCCGCGGAATCCCATCTCACGCAGCTCCCGGCGCACCGTCCTGGGGCTCACTTTGGCCCCGGAGGCGGTCTGGAACTCGGCGGTGAGCGCCTCCACGGAGGGCGAGCAGTTCAGCAGCGCGACTTTCTCCAGCACTTGGCGGTCCTCCTCCTTGAGCTTGTGCGGCCGGCCGCTGCGGGGCAGAGCCGTCGTGATCCCGCCGCGTTTCCACTTGAGGATGACGGCGCTGACGGTGGAGCGCGGCAGCGTCAGCAGGGCGGAGATCTCCCGGACCGACTTCTTGCACATGTGACAGCCGACGACGGTCCCCCGCTGGAAGTCACTGAGCTCCTCGCTGCGGCCCATTCTACCGTCTGGGGACGGAACCGTCCTCCTCCTCCCCGGTCCCCGTTTCTTCTTCTGTGTTTTGGCACTTTGAATGCTGCTGGGTATAGTACTGCCCTCCACAGGAGAGGAAACACGCATTTAGTTTAGTTTAGTTTATTTAGATCCCCATTAGCTTTTGCCACGCAGCAGCTATTCTTCCTGGGGTCTTTTCATCATAATAAATGACAAATACAAACCATTAACACACAACACACTAATACATAAAACAGAAAATACATACAGAAAACACATACTCAATACAAAAACAAAACATCCAAGACAAACACTTAACATATGTTACCCGCTCCTACATTGAATCACTACACAACAAGGATACCAGGACCCAATTTACAAATAGGCTACTAATGGTCAAAATTGCGATCAAAATAATAATCTCTTAGTTTCATTTTAAAACTAACCATGTTTCTTTGTTGTATGACATAATTCGGAAGGGCATTCCACTCCTTCATAGCTCGATATAACACTGTACCTTGAGAGAGTGCCCTGGGTAAAATAAAATAACCTCCAGCAGCATGTCGAGTTGAATAATTATGTATGTTTGAACTAAAAGACAATTTTCTATACAAAATGTATGGCATTTTAGTTGTTATTATATTTTTAAGAAAAACCATCAACAAATATGACAATCTGTGCTTAACATCCAGCCAACCAAGACTGGCATGCATTTGACAAATATTCGACCTTATTCCACACATAGGTGCAACACGTGCTGCTTTATTTTGTATAAGTTGCAGTTTTCTGATGTTGGCTAGTGAGGTATTTGACCAAACAACTGTACAATAATCCATATGTGACAAAACCAGTGCTTGAATGACTTGTTTAGTAATTTGTGTTGTTAGATATTTAGAGCATCTCCTAATCATTGAAAGAATGTTTCCAATTTTGGTTATTATCCTCTTAATATGCATGTCATGATAATGTACGATCTATGATGATTCCTAATAATTTGACCTCTTTCACATGTTTAATTAATTTGTTATTGATCATCACATTAAGCTCTGGGTTTGAACGCAGTGAATAGTTTGATCCAGTAACCATACTAGTTGTCTTAGACACATTCAAAATTAATCCATTACAGTTAACCCACTCAGAAACCAACTTCATTTCCTATTTAATCCATCAATAGTTCTTTCAGCTAAATAAATTGTCGTATCATCGGCATACATTGTCATGCGAGCTGTTTTTAATGCCAAGGGAAAATCATTGGTGAAGATTGAGTACAAAAGAGGTCCAAGGCAACTTCCTTGGGGTACTCCATGTCTTACTTGTTTTAAATCTGACTCACTTCCATTGAAATAAACCATTTGCCATCTCTCACTCAAATAACTTTTAATAATTAACAAAGCTGATGATGAAAACCCATAATGTTTCAGTTTTGCCAATACTAATTCATGATCTAGAATATCAAACGCTGCCGAAAAATCCAGGAAGACAGCTCCTATCATTTTCTTTTGCATGATTTCATTACACCAGTCATCTAACATTTGTGTCATAGCTGTTGTTGTAGAAAATTTTTCCTTGTAAGCATGCTGAAAATCTGTAAATAAATAATTATTAGAAAAATATGACTGAATTTGCTCATACACAATTTTTTCCATGATTTTACTCAAAATTGGCAATAAACTGATAGGTCGACTATTTGACTCAGAAAACTGCAACTTTTTGTTTTTGGGAATTGGTATTATTTTTGCAATTTTCCATCCTTGTAGCCATATATTTTTAGTCAAACATAAATTAATTATATGTGTTACCACTGGGGCCACAATACCAACAATAGGTTTCAATAACCTTCCATCAAGAAAATCAACCCCAGGTGACTTATTCTTACAATTCATTAATAATAACTCAACTTTTGAAAGTGTAACAGTCTTGAAATCAAAGATACATTTTTACCTTCCATAATTTGGTTAATTAGTCTATCTGCGAGGTCAGTATCATTATGCTGTACAGTACTTTTTAACTTATCGATTTTATTAATGAAATAATTATTCAAATGATTAGCAATATCCTTGGGTTTGGTCAAGAACTCTCCTCCTGTTTCTAAGTAAGATGGTGAAGACTTGGTGTGGCCCTTAACTAAAACATTTAGTGTACTCCATAATCTTTTACTATCGTGCTTCATTTCCTGAACTATGTTATCATAATATTATTTTTTCCTCCTCCTATTTAACTTTGTAACAAAATGTCTTAATTTACAATAAATTTGCCAGTCTGATTTAATACCAGATGGTAAAGCAATCTGTTTTGCCTGATCTCTTTCAATCATATGTTCTTTTGTTTCTCTGTCCAACCATGGTGCGTTAACAGTCCTCACTGTGGCTTTTCTCACAGGTGCATGTTGATCTATAACACCTGTTAATGCATCATCAAAAACTTTAAAGGCAGCTTCAGGATCTTCAAGCAACAGAATATTTGATATCTTAGCAAACATCTCTTACATATTTTTCTTCATCAAATGCTTTAAACGACCTCTTCTTAATTATTCTCGACCCCTCCTTGGGCACCTTTGTTTTCCTAATTATTGCAATTAGATTGTGATCGCTGCATCCTATCGGCATAGATATAGCTTTGGAGCAGATCTCAGGTGTATTTAAATAGAGATGATCAATACAAGTGGCCACTCTCCTGCCATCATTATCAAAGCTAATTCTTGTTGGTTTATTCATTGCTTGATTCAATCCTGAAGCTGCACATATATCAACCAATTTCCTTCTCATTGGACAGGACAACAACTCCCAGTTTACATTCATATCTGCCATAAAATATAATTCAAGATTTGTACAACAAGCAGAGTCAAGCATTTCACACATTTTATCTAAATATTCACAATTAGCACTGGGGGGTCTGTAACCACATCCTATAAGTATAGGCTTGAGATGCTTTAAGTGTACTTGCAACCAAGGAACTTCAATGTCAGTTTGCATTAAATCATGTCTTATTTTTACAGGTAGGTGGCGCTGCACATAAATGCAGATCCCACCTCCATAAGCATTTCTGTCTTTCCATTAAATATTAAACCCCTCTATCATCAGTGATGTGTCCTCAAATGTAGAATCTAAATGCGTTTCAGACACGGCTAAAATATGAAAATTATTTGACAAGATTATGTTCTCCACTTCATTTAATTTATTCCTAATACTACATATATTTATATGGGCCATTTTTAGGCCTTTCCTTGGTAATTTATATGACATTAAACAGGGTGTACGTTCTTATCAGTCTTATTCGAGTTGATTCAATTTCAGAGCAACATAAAATACATTTAACATTGTAACAAATACCCACAAACATTAAAAAAACAAATAAATTAACACTTTGTATTGTCATAAAAATTGTACCACTCGTCTATCCGTGAGAATCAGCCAACCTCCTACGTTGACACTTGAATAAACTCAGTTCTGTTTAATCCTCCTGAAGTCATACAGTCATATCACTGAGCTGATGAACTGCAAATGCATTAGCTTAAACTTAATTTTCTACCCTTTATCACTCCTTGGAAGTAAATATAATAATAATAATCATAACGGAAACCTCATTTATTTCTTGATATAAACGAAATCATATTTTCTTTATTGATCACCCATAATTTATCCAAACTTAAACCATCCAAGTTTAGACAATTTATCATCATATAACAAATTATTCAGTCTGTGTTCTGCATGTTTACCGCACAAGTGTACTGTCTCTCTTTCTTTTCAGGGTAGATCATGTTGAGTCAGTCATTACGCACCGGCTGCGCTCGCGCTGTTCACCATTCCCCGTCTCCATATTACGCACAGTCTGTGCTCGCGCTGTTCGCCATTCTCCCACACCTCAGCGACCTCGCATCCTTTTAGGATTGTCTTCGTGTTCAAATGTCATTCCATAAACTTAATCCAAAGTCCAAATCATGAGTCCCGTTCCTGTCCATTGCTCAAACACACACTGCTTCGTGAGCTTCCTCCAGCTTCAGTCCAACATTTACTGCGTATGCAGCGATGGTTTAATCTTCTCTGACGTTAAACAGCACTCTCCTCCTTGCCATTTCTGTTGTCAGATCAGGGAATATCTTCAACTTCATGTTTTTATATTCCAACACCTTTTCTGATTTTGCCATTTTCAGGATAGCTTCCTTCACCATAAACCGCTGCAATCTCACGATCATGGGTCTTGGACCAGGGCCTTTGCCGGCGACTCTATGCGCAATCTCCACGTCTGGAGGACCAGGAAGATTCCGTGAAAACGTCTCTCAGAAGCGCAAACATATATTCAGTGGCATTATCACCTTCAACACCCCTGTCCAGTCCAAAGACCCTTATATTAAATCTTCGACTGTAACCTTCCAGTCTGTCAGTTTTGTCTTTCAGCTCTTGATTTTCCTGTTGGAGTGCGTTACATATTTTCCGAAGCGTACCACATTCTCTCTCCAGTTCATTTATTTGGTCAGACTGACCCGATAACACCGTCTCCATGCCCGTCACTTTTTCTGCACATGACTTCACATCAAGTTTTATGGAATTAGCGGTTGCAGTTCATCCATGTGTGCTTTTAATTCCTCCCGTATTATCGAGCGGATTAATTCAGACATTTCTTTTTTATCCATCTATTTTACTGGTACCTGTGCCGCAGTTGAAACAGGTGAATCAGGTAAATCAATGCCAGGTGGTGCGGAGATTGGCGTCTGCTTCTCTCCACGCTTTCTTCTAGTCATTTAAACTTCCAGACCACTTTGCTTCGGTTCAGGTCGGTTCAGGTCAAAGGAATCCACCTTTCCGCCAGGGATCAGGAGTTTTTCCGAGAATTTGCATCACCAAACTTGGAATTTAACCATAATATCTCGGAGTATTGGCGTTCTCCGCACACGAGTGCTCTTCACGTGCCACCGGACATGACGTGAGTGGTGGTCTTTGAACGCTTCATCGTCATATATATACGTATACGTATATATATATACGTATATATATATATATATATATATATATATATATATATATATATATATGTATATATGTATACGTATATATACATATATATATATACGCGTATACATATATGTATACATATATATACGTATATACATATATACGCATATACATATATGTATACGTATATACGTATATACATATATATATATATATATATATACGCGTTTACATATATGTATACGTATATATACGTATATACATATATACGCATATACATATATGTATACGTATATACGTATATACATATATATATATATATATATATATACGCGTATACATATATATGTATACGTATATATATATACGTATATACATATATATATATACGCATATACATATATGTATACGTATATACATATATGTATACGTATATATATACGTATATATATATATATATATATATATATATATAAATCAGCAACACAGCACACACGCTTGTGGCTCTCGTGGGTACCATGTGTTTTTGCCTGGTTTACCTAAACCCTATACTAGTTGCTTAGATAAACCATATACTAGTTGATAATTTTCACACACACATTTCTCTGTAAAAAAAAAAAATATATAATATAATATAATATAATTAGCTTGAATTGCGGAGGTAAATAACGGCCGGTCTCTAATGGAGGCCGGGGCAAGTGTCGACAGGCAGCGTTATTTCCACGCTTCCCATTACTGTTCGTTTTGAGGCTATATTAGAGGATGTGAGCTAAATATTCCAAATATATCAGCTAGAAAAGTGTGACTGAATTTTTACATTCGGCACCCCATATAAGAGACCCTCTCACGATCCACCGAGCTTCTTTTTTTTTAATCCGCACACCAAGAGAGCTGATTGGTCAGTCGGCAGTGTGTTTCTCCACGTTGATCACTTATTAGGAACATGACCTGCTCTGGAGCAGGTTAGCTCCACAGCGTAAGTTACCGTGGCGATCTACCCCGGTAAGAATCGAACCAGCGTCATAGGACAGAAAACCCAGAGTTAACGCTTAAGTTACCTCGCTAAGCACAAATCCTGCTTCAGAGAACAGACCAAACAACAGGCTCTACATGCACGGAGTGCATGGGCCCATTCAATTTTTTTTTTGTGCATATTTTGCGTGTGGGGAAACCGGAGCACCCGGAGGAAACCCACGAAGAGAAGGAGGCAGGCAGCTTAAGAGCGCCTGCACGTCTTGTCATAGAGGTAAACCGTCCCGTGTCCGTTGATGACAGATGGCAGAACTCCTGGTGAGACTCGTGCAGAAACCTGCTGCTGGACCCGCACTCACCTGAGCTGGCAAAACCGCCTGGTGGGCTGCAACGGTGCCTCATCAGAACCCTGGCGTGCGTGGAGTGAGGGCAGAGCTCTATAGGGTCAGTTCAGTCTCATTAATAGTGAATGCACAGAGAAGGATTCACAAATGCATTTGGTGAGTTATACATCCATTTGTTATGGCCTGGCCAGGGTGGCGGAGGGGGAGTTGACCCTCTTTTGCAAGTGCAGCGAGGCACAACTGGTTCCTATCTCCACCTAATCAACCTCACTCTAAAAGCCAGTCCTGACTCAAATCCTGTGCCAGATCATTTCTGTCTCATTGGTAGAGCCAGTCGTGTGTATTGTTAGTGAGAATTCTCTTGTTTCCCTCATGGATTTGTTTACATTTTTACGTACCGATATCAATTTGTGTGTGCATTGAAATGTATTTGTGAGAAGACAGTCATTTAAATATAAATGACAAAATACATTTGCGAATACTTCTCTGTGCATTCATTATTAATGAGACTGAAGTGAACCCATATAACTCCTGGTGAGACTCTTGCAGAAACCTGCTGCTGGACCCGCACTCACCTGAGCTGGAAAAAAATGTGTTGTGGGCTGCAACGGCGCCCCGCCAGAACCCCAGCGTGCATGGAGTGCAAGGGACTGATCAATGCTGCTCGCAGCCTTAATTATTATTATTATTATTATTATTTTTTATTTTTTTGTGTGTGCTTATTTTGGGGAAACCGGAGTACCCGGAGAAAACCCATGAAGAGAAGGCTTGGCAGGGTCTTTAGCAGTGCCTGTCAAGCTTTACATAGAGGTAAATGGTCCCGTGTCTGTCGATGTCAGTTGGCTGGACTCCTCGTGAGACTGTGATGCAGTCATTGTCCGCCTTGATGGTGATGTGATGATACTCGGAGAACAGATAGGACCACATGTGACCGTTGACTGGGCTCTGACAGATGACAGAGCACAGGGAGTATAACTGTACACAGTCTGCATCCACTGGAATCTCTATGAACTTAGACGGAGCGACGGGGGCTCCGCCTGGAGGCACGTAGAGGGTCACGATGTCCGCGTCTTCACACACTATACGTTCCTCTTCTCTGAAGCCGCATGTTGAACAGGCTTCTTGGTGGAAACGCACTCGCTGGAGCTCAAAGACACGTTTGAGCAGAGTTGCAGTCGTGCTGCAGAATCCACTTGGTGTGGGTAAATCATAAATGCAGCCCAGGTCTAAGCTGTTGAACCTGGTGCATCCACATCTTCCACAGTTGCTTGTTTCTGTCACCCGGATCTTTGTCAACACCCCACATTCATTTAACCACATCAACAGGTGCTGTAATACACTCCGTGGGTCCAACGGGATTGTCTCAGATAGTTCCTGCAGGACCAGAGCGAGTCCCGGCAGATTGAAGTCCCTACCTGGGTTTTGGAGAGCTTGTAGAAAGAGTCCGGTGTACAGTGGTGTTACAAACGGTGTCAGAGACTCTGGCGGTCGGTGCATCAGTTTGTCCCGCACCACTTTCGGGTTGAGTGCAGCTTGTAATACTGCATTCATGCAACCATTGTTCTGTCCCTCAGGGAACCTGCAGATGTTCCTGCAGGGATCAGTTGATTGAAACTTCTCGAAACGGAGTTTCCTGGCGCTGATTTCCTCCTTTCTTGTGTGGAATTCTGGGTCAGCCGCGGATGCAGAAAACGTTGCAGGTCCTGCGGCAGCGGTGTGTGTTTCTTCATCGCTATCACTGTCTTCTTGACCCTCAGGGAACCTGCAGGGAACAGATACTCTTCTACTGCCACCGGCTGCTGCTGCTGCAACACTGTCTTCTTGACCCACGTATGTGTCAAAAAGTTTCCTTGCGACTTTGTTGACTAACGTGCCCGCAAGTAAACCGAGAATTAGGACAGGCATGTTGCTGTGAGGATTAGTGTGGATGTGAGGAGAACTGGATCAATGTGTCTCTGCTTGTCAGAACGTTGCTTTATAGGCAGGCTAGACCTGGCTTTGATGTCAGTGACGTAAGCATTCCATCAAAGGCATGCCACGTCACAAAGTAATGACGCTCAGTAATCGAACCAATCATCCACCCCCCCCTTGGACTTTGAAGTTCATGCCCATTTTTTTCTTTGTTTGTTTGTTTTTGAAAACTTTCCTCAACACTGGCCGCGTTTCCCAGACTCGTTAAGAAGCGCTCTTAAGAACGCTGTTTCGCAGAGTCGCTCTTAGCTTAAGAAGATCTTTCACTACGAAGCAAACGTAAGATCGAGCTGACCCACTCTTAACAGCCTTCTTAGCGACCAAATGCTCAGTGAGCAGGGAAATTTACATCCTCCACTTTTCCAAATAATAAAACAATGCTCAATGTTGAAATGCGCTCATAGCTGCGGACCACTGGCGCAAGAAACATAGGCGAATAGTAGGCTAGAGAAGAAAAACAACTTTTATTGAACAACACGTTTAAGTTTTCCACACACATCTGCATATATGAGTTTATAGTCGGCCTACATAAAAAAACAAAAGTAAAAAAAAGCCGCGCGTGTGAGAAACTGGCTGCAATACAGCACATTCTCGCTGCGAACCAACAGCGAACCAACAGCGTCGCCGTGCGTGAAGCCAGACGCTGATCTTTCTGGTGTCTCCAAACTGCGCCGCGTTTTTACGCAGTGGGAAGCTTCCTGGAGGTGGTGGGGGACGGCACCGGCCTCAGCAAGGCATCGGTGTCACGGAGTGTGCCAGCTGTGACTCCGATTCTCCTGCGCCACGCCCGGACCCACATAAATTTATGTGGGTCTAAATCTAAATCTAAATCTAAATGTTTAAACATTTAGATTTAGATTTAACATTTAGATTTAGATTTAACATTTAGATATATATACACACTAAAGCATCACTTATTCATCATGATTAACAGACCCTCTCCCCACATGCAGTGTGATTTAATTTATGATGTGCTTTTTTAAATATTCAAATCTCATAATTAATACTTAACTAGCAGGCAGTATCTTGTAATAGTTTACCATAAATATAACTGACTCATTTACTTCCTGTATTTATTGGAGGTTGTCTTCACAGCCAGGAAACACCTCATTCTTTCCTCTTAAAAGAAGTTCCCACGGGAACCTTTAAATAAACACAGTCCTGATGTCAAACATCAAACACACCTGAGTAATGAGGAGACCTCACTTTTTTTTCCCCCACAGATCTGAAAATCAGAACAGCATTGGTGGCTCAGCTTGTAAGCAGTGTGATGTCAGAGCTCCACACTTTTCTTTTTCCAGGCTACAATAGATCGCTTTAGTCTGCTTACACATACACGCCCAAACATCCTCAGCTCGGATGGTGTTCATCACCGGCGTTTACATCTTTTTTTATTGAGTTCATATAAAAACAAACAAGTTCATCAAAGTTGAAAAAAACCTGATTCAATTTATTATAATAACTCACAATCAGAGACATTCCTACACGTGCATCATGGTACAAGAAAAGGACGGAGACGCCGCTAATCAAACTTATAATTCTTTTATATGAGAAAATATCAAAGCTGTAATTTCTGTTAGTATACAATATATTGATACCCCCCCAACACACATACACACACATACACACACGCGCACACACACAAGATTACAATAGTATACAATAAGCAACAACCGAGTCATGTGCCATGGTCAATACTGTAGCCATCATTCTGAAAAGCTATACATGAAAAAAAAAATACTTTCTCAAATCTCATTCTCTGGAGGCTTAAAGTGCAATATAGGAAAGTGTACACAGACAGAAGAAACACACACACACACACACACACACACACACACAATGCAATGCATGATAGCTTTGGTTAACTACCAATAATAAACGGATGTCGGGTCACTATTTTACAAGTCCATAATTTCCAAATCATTTTATTTAATCTTTTTCTTGAAAGAACATAATTTGGTACTCACTTCGTGGAAAATTCAATTAATTAAGTCCAAGTTGTGCTATCTGTGGCTCAGTTACAGTTGTTTTTGCCATAGTCCCTGTCAGATAAACAAATAAAAATGAATAAATATTAATGGACAAATATGAATTATAAAGTTTACTGTATGAATAATTTGTTTAAAATTAAGATTTTTTCTTAATTAAGAAAATAAGCACCAAATCACCATACTTCTTTTCAGGAAACTGGTTAGGAATCATTTGGATATTATGGACACATAAAATAAAGTACGAGGTGATATTGCAGGTACATGAAGGGACAACAACCTTGTGCTACTTTAGAAGTACATTGGATGCTATTGCATGAAGTACACCTTAATTCCTTTGAATTCTATTTATTTCCACAACAGTCATTATTGAAACACTGTAAACAGACAAAACTGAGAGATGACCTTAAAGCTGAGTCACATCATCTTGACATTTCTCTGTAAAAAGAGTGTTTAACTTTAGACAAACTCACTCCGTTAGGCGGGACAGCCAGAAAAGCAGATGTGCGTTGCTTTGTCTTGTCGCTATGCCGACCAAACAAACGGTCGGATGGAGACGGAGTGTTTGTTACGAGGAGACAAGATGAAAGAAGAAATCCAAAGTGTGGAAAGGAGGAGCAGAAGGGCGACAGATATCGATGCTGTTGGGTGTTTCTGAGTTGTTCTCTTACGTGTTGTGGTGTCTCGTTGTCCATGCTAGCTTATATGACATACAGAGGCTTTAAACAGGTCCAGGGGACGCTGGCTGAGACATTCACATCTGTTCTGTGCTGGCAACACAATCGCAATCATCCTCCACCTCCACAGTGCAAAAGACGTATAGCAAGACGTAAACCGGGCCTTTTATCAAACATCGTCTAATGGATACCGTATGAAAATCTACATTCGTGAACGCTTCCAACCGCCGTCAGAAACAAAAACATTCTAACTTCTTGCTTTAGCGCCGTCTTGAGAGTAGTTTCTATGGGTATAAAGCTGCTCAAAGAACATACAGTCTCACAAAACTGGAACACGCCTTTCCAAAAAAACACTTAAAACTTTTGCCCATACATTCAATAATCCCTCCGTGACCGAGCCAAGCAGGGGAGTGTGGACGTGTGTGCTATATAAGTGAGCCCCAGGTGGCTGCAGGACATGATGGAAACAATGACTGGAAGTGAAAGAACTCCAACTGGCTCTAAAGACTCAGTCAAGTCCATCTGTGCTTCTTAAGTGTGCAAGTCTTGGGAATGTGAGAGGAAACGGAAAATCCTACTTGTTCCAAATGAAATGACACCAGAACAACAAAAGACAAAATGCTACCATAAACCGTAAAAAGATGCTGAAAGTGACAGTCGGCATCGCCACGGGAGGTCTCCACACTAAGTTGGGTACATTTAAAAAAAAATTGCACCTTTATTCCCTTGTTTTGGCCCTCTGTCCACACTAAGCTGGAGTTTTTCCTGCATGGAAGTCACTCACCTAATCCAAACAGAAACTTGTAACTGTAAACATTTTCATGCCGTCAACCTGTCATGCCATAAGTAATCCCTTGCTTGGAGCATCAACATCCTCATATGAAAAAGCCTGACCTGCATCTGAATGCATCCTATTTGGTAGACAACGCTCCATCCTTTTCCTCATTTGACCGACGTTAACCATCCAAATCTACACGCTCGTGTTATTTCTGCCAATGTCTTTAACAGCCAAGTGTGTGTGTGTGTGTGTGTGTGTGCACTGTGAAAAATGTGACAATGTTTTTCAAACATTACTGATAATCTTGGCACAAAGAGTCGTTGACATATTTAAATTGACTGGCTTGCAGAGTGTAGGACGTTCCTCTACAGTGAGTGCACACTTCTAATGCCAGCTGCCTTCCCTCCTTACAGACGGCGGGGAGGGATCACCGGCACCACGTAAGTTGTGATAACATGCAGCAGCAGGTTCAGTCGGAGCGACGTTACTTCAAACTGCCCGCGGCAACCTATGATTGTCAAATGTGAGGACAGAAATATCTACCTTGTGTTCGGTTATTTCTCGCCAACAACAGGAAATATATTCAGTTGGTAAAATACAGGTTAGAAATGAAGGTCTCACAAAAGTAGTAACACAAACAGTTACATTTAGGTATTCAGAAATTACAGTAGAAATTGTGCATATACATATTCTAACTCCTGAAATGTCACATGACCACATAAACTTAAAAGACATACGCTTCAAGTTTCCGAGGGATAATAATGTTTACCCAAGTCTGAAGTTGAGAAAAACTGCTGGTGGGGATGCACACCAACTGTTAAGGAAGAGATGCTAATATAGGCTCTAGACGTGCTATATATCCGTTACATCAATAAAACCTACTTCTGGAATATCTTGGCAGTGATCTTGTACCAATATTGTATTTTAATAATATTCTGCCCTGCTCCTCCCAGGCTCATATTGTGTCCAGCAGCAGGTTTAGGTTGCCAGAGTGAGGAGAAACTACATACCTCAGCACTTATTGTATTTCAGAGGCGCTCAATACGACATTCAGAGCATAAACATTTCCTCCGCACGGCTGTCACCATGGCGACTGCTGAGCCACCTGCAACCAACGGTGCAAACAACAGCATCAGTGTTAACCTGAGGGGGAACCAGAGGGGGGAGCATAGGTGGGGCTTCACTTGTGCAACAAAACCGTGAGTCGGACAGCCTTACCTGCTGTACATGCAGTGCAGAGCTGTGGCAGTGTGACACACTCACACTCACACACTTTACACTAACATGCATGCGTGGCCAGTCCGGCTATGTAAACAAAGCCGGGCAGACATTACTCCCCCTAATTGCAAAGAGTCGTTTTGCTGCTATATTGATGCTCTGAATATCGCATAGAGAACATTTAAAGGGTGTGAAAGGATTGGGGTGTGACACCACAGTGTGAGAGCTGTGATTGGCTGTCTGGTCGACATGGCAGTCACACCAACAGAATGGTGAGGTGTGCTAGAAAACGAGCAAGCAGCACATCCACGGATGTGGGGACAAATCAGATTTTTTTTTTGTTGGTCAAGACAGAATTGGTGTGTTTTTGCACTGCTATGTTGTATTGCTCAGTTGCACAACTTCTGAGAAGTCACTTCCTCCAGAGGGGGCAAAGACGTGGCGAGTCTCTGGGGGGATGTGTGTGGGGGAGGTCCCGATCACTTAGCCATCATCCTTCTTTACTCCTGGTGATGTGGCTCAAGATTTGGCCCGTTCAGATTCCTGCGCTGTGGACAGGTCTACTTCAGACTGGCCTACCTCCACGCCCGTGATGGTAGAAATGTCTGAATCACTGCTGAGCGGCGGCTGGTGTCCACCTGAGGGCAGAGAGGCAGGTCATTTCTTTCTTTTTTCATCTTTCCCCTCCAATTACTAAACAGGTTGAATCATTTCTCAGTACAAAATAGAAAATTCAATAACCTTTCAAAACGCACTTTGCTCAAATCTCTTCCATCTCTTAACACTTATGATCTAAAAGCATAATAACCATAGTTGACCTCAATGAATCCCTTTATTAAATGTCACGTTGAACATTAGTACAAAAGTAAGAAAATGTGTGGGATCTAAGTATTTTTCCAAGCATGGAGTAAAAAGAAAGAAGGTCTGTTTGGCTAACACCCGTGTCGGTCCATATTGGTTGTCAGGACTGAATAGGTGTTATAAAAACATGTGACTTTTAAACACTACATCTCTGTTTTGGCTTCAGAAGCTTCATGGCAGGAAAGAGCACGTGTATGCGCATGTGCACGTTTCCACGCTATAAAGCGCTGATTGCTTCCAGATGTTTAACAGCTGTCAGTTAAAGAAACATAAGGATAGGGTGCTTAAGTGTACATTATAAGTGTACATTTTACTTTAACCTCATATTTGAGCGTATGTGGGTTTAGGACTTGGGGTTGGCAAGGTAACTTCTTTCAGTCCTACGATGGTGGTTCACTTCCTTCCTTGGATGATCGCCACGGTAACTGATGCTGGCACACCAAACAGGCTATGTTCATATGTTCATGAATGAATGAATACTACCTCTGCCCCAACTAGAGCATGAGAGATCTGACTATAATTACCCGAATGTGGGTGTTATATTAAATAAATGTGTTGCTGTTATTATTGTACTATTAAGGTGTGTATGACCATTTAGCCTTATTCTTTCAGCTGCAAAACCTGGTGTGATAAAACGTTGGGAGAAGAAAAAAGCAAATATCTGCTATAAGCCCCAGAATAAACAATTCAACCCCTTTAAACCAGAACCAGCACACTGTGAGGAGTGATTTTCTGTGGGGGATGAGGTCATAAAGACACTATAAAATATGTTCAAGCACAGGAAGCAGCAGAAATCAGGCAACAGTCAAAGTGCTAAATACTGGAGACACAAAGAACTGTAGTTACACATTAAAAATCCCATTTCACTGACTCTTTACTTCCATGTTAAAACTGTGTGTACTCACTGCCGACGACGGTGTGGCTCTCCCCGACCTGCAGTTCTATCTCCTCATCAGGGTGGAGCAGCTGCAGGCTCGGCGTTCTCCCGGCTGCGTCCAGAACCACCGAGCTCTCGTTAACCGTGATGTCACTCGCGCCGCTGATGGGGTTGGTGGGTGGACCGCCGACGGTCTCGTAGTCCGGAGGAACGTCGTCTAAACAGTCTGCGTTGAGCTGCAACGTGCCAAAGGTCCTTTCTTTAGAGGCACTCTCATGCATGCTATGTTTGTTCATTGAATCTTTTGCACTTCAGAGTTAGATCAGTCTTGCTGTGAAACGAAAATCTAAATGTATGAGAAAAAAAAAAAATGTTTTGAAAAGGCCGTACCTGGATTCCCAAGGCTTTGAGGATGTTCATTTTACACATGGGACACGTCCGGTGGTCCTGGAGCCACGGGTCTACACAGTGCTTATGGAAGACATGCCTGACCAAACAAGAACACGGGGCACTAATGAAACATTTGAAGACAACCGGCTGCTCGTGAAATGTGCAGATATGGTGCACAACAAAGATCCAGCACACAAACGTTACCTGCACGGTAATATCCTCACAACATCGTTAGGCCTGTAACCTTCAATGCAAACTGCACAGTTGTCAAAGTCTGACTCCGTCTCCTAAAACACAGAATACAGGCAAGACACAAACAGTCAACGACGATGTGAATAATCAACAAAGTCCAAGTATTTAGAGAAAGTCATCAAAGATAAAAGTTCAAGAAAAGATTTAAAAGAGGTTTCCAGGCATGCCTGTCTATATCATAGAGACTTATATACCAAATAAGATGAGTACAGTATAATTCAAATAATGACCTTTGCATGTATTACTACATTTGAATAAATGTTAAATAGCTTACTTTCAAACTGACTGTATAGCCAAAGATGCTCTGACGTTTACGTGAGATTTACCTTGTCTCCTTTCTTAATGGTGCGTACTTGCAGCTTACTGATGGCCTTTTTGGCAGCATCTCCCAAACGTCTCTGTCGATAATAAAAAAGGTATTACCAACTCGACCGATGGTGTTAATTAGAGACAGAAAACAGAGTGATTCATTACTCTGAAGATACAGGAAATACTACTGATTGGTGTATATCAGCTAGAAAAACATGAAAAATCTTCATGTTTTATGAAAACATGAAGGATCGCTTGTCGCTTCGCTGTGAACTCGTCGATTTGACATCTTCACATTTGTTTTATTGGAGATGAAGAGAGCAACATCGACGTCTACTACTGTGAGATAATCACAGAAGTCTGTTCAAAACATCACCGATGAACAAAAATTAGAGAAAAAAATGTGAGTAGAGAAAAAGTTTCCAGTCTTTTGGCTTAAAATAAATGATGGTATCATATTAACAAAACAACAACAACAACACCAAAAAAAACCATCAGACATATCAGAAGAACAGCTGGCTGCAGATTCAGAGAATTGACTGGCAAGTGTCGAGGAAAACATCCCCCTTTAACAGCCTTCAAAATGAACTGAGAACAGATTCTGCAAAACATAAATCAACATAATTCAAAAGTGAAACGTAAAAAACGGTCGACGCTGCAGCGACTGTGATCATAACAGACACGATGATGGATTCTCGTCACGGACGTCAGAAGAACGTCGGAGGCAGCCATTCATAATAAAGAGAAGGCGATCGCGGGTGTTTGCTCAAAGGGCCGGCGAGCTGAAATGCTTGATGGTTCACTTGTTTGCCACGTCTCTGTTCCGCCAGCTGTCAGGCTAATTCTGTCTTTTTCTAGAAGCCTCGCAGGGCCTTCACCAGATGGAAAAACGGGCCAATGTCAAGAAGGAGTCGCAGCACTGTCGGCATCCCTTTCTTGCAGAAACACATCAGCTCATGGAGGCATACGATCAAACAAAGTGCGTGCAGCCGTACCTGGTTGCGGTCTCGTGCATTCGCGTAGCGGAACCTCTGGATGTAGTAGAAGACGAGCCAGGCGAGGGAGATGATCATGAGGACGATGAAGGAGATGGAGACAAACACTACCGACGTTCTGCTCACGTACTTCTGCAGGTTGCGGGTTCCTATGGAGATGGACATCATGACCATGATGTTCTGCTCCAGCAAGGCCGCGATCTCGCGACCTTTAGGCTCCGGGATCATGATGGCCACAACGTCTCCTGTACCTGCAAAACACACAAATGCAACACAGGGGGAACCAGTTCAGGTGTTCAGAAGATCCAGAGAGACCACATCGGAGAGCAGTTTGAACTCTACATGATGCTCAAAGGATGGATCTTATCTTTTAGACATCTTCAAATATGTTTTGAGAAGACAAAAACATAAAGGAATGCAGTATTTCTGCCCACAGTATTATATCTTGTGTGGAGAAAACTTTGCACTTAGCAAATAAGTAGTTTTCTAATACAAATACCTTTGTGATGTATTTTGTATAATGTCCACAACTGCAACAATTAGTCAATGAATCGATCTACATGAAATTAATCTGCAGCTATTTGTGATAATTGTAATTTAAACAACAAAAAACAAACAATTAGTGGTTCCAACTTCTCACGTGAGGATTTAATCCTTTTATTTGTCAAGTGACATTTTTGAGTTTTGGACTGCTGATTGGACACAACAATACATTTAAAGACATTGCCTTCGATTCTGCGAAGATTTAACAGGCATTTCTCATCATTTCCTGACATTTTATAGGCAAAATGATTCATCGAGTCATGAAATAATAATCAATTCAATCAATCAAGAATGGAAATAACTTTTATTTGCTGTCGTAATAAGGTCAAAATGTAAAAAATGATTATCCTGAAGGCTGACTATAACAGTTCAGTCTCCCAACGTGACAGTTAAGCTTTCCCTTCTGTCTCTCGTGTGAACAGACATCCAGCTCTTTATAGAAATATTATTGCCTATTGCTATAGCTGTACCTTTTTAAGAGTTTAAAAAATAGTATCAGCATTTCACTATGACTATTTAATTGTTATCAGATGTGGACGTTTTTCAAATTTTAGTCTGCATTGTCACAAAAATAATAAAATGTTTTACAGTTTAGAACACACAAATATTGGGATTACAATGATACAAAAGCTGGAATGAGTGAACGATTTTCCCTTGCTAAATAACAATAAGAATATTTATTTTTCTTTATTTATTTAAAGATGATTCTATGGCAGTTTTGCCTTTATGTGACAGTTTGTGTAGATAAAAAAGGAAATATAGGATGGTTAAAAAAATGTTGCTTTATGTTATGTGACAAATATCGATTTCTAACTCTCGAATATCGATATCTCCACCCGTCTCAGAAAATTCAGCGTCGCTTCGGCTCTTTTCTTTTTCTGATTATTGTTTTTCTTGGGACATAAATCCAGAATTTCTAGACACAATGAAGGAACAATCCTCGACTATCTCAGCCGTTCGGCGGCAGGTTGATGCTTCCAGGAAGTGCATTAACTGAGTACTGTTACGTCATATTCCTTCTGCTGGCTTTTATGACTGCGACTACATGGAGTCAGGGTGGCTCCCTGTGGCGCTTCGGCCCCTCTATCAGTCACAATAAGGCTTTTTTCAACCTGCCGTCACAGACAGGAACTTCCTATGCAGATACAGACAAATCCTTGTACATTATAACAGAGATCAGAGACATGTTTAGATAACATTACAAATAAAAAATGTATAATAATAATAATAATAATAATACCACCTACAGTTTCAATAGGACCCTCACTGACCAACATTGTCGGCCCTCGGGCCCTAAGCATTCTGTCACAGAGGCACTATACAGAAAATATAGCGTTTTGAGTTTCCCAGAGGAGTTAAATCCAGCAGATATGCTTCATTTTCAGGATGTCGCTGCAATGCATTATTGCTGCCATACTCATAAATCCTTTTATGTAACAGGTCTGTTTTAAAATCTGCACAGCTGCTACATTTGACATGGCCAGGGTTGGAAAGTCAGACCATCAACTGTTTTACTTTCACGCTGTAATGGGAATTTTGGATGTCTGTAATTTATTATCAGAATATTTGTCAGGTCAGACGTCGATCCGCATCTCCTTTCTGACTGTTATGCTATGACGAAAATTAATGCCTGTTTGTCGATGATATGAACATGAGTGCCACATTGACATAAGATAATTTCAGGACTATGACGCCTGTGTTCTGTAAATCTTGACCTTGCCTGTACATCTTGTCTTTGTAAGATAGGACATGATCCGTCCTTTGGTTCCTCCTCCTTAAAAGGGAGATTGCTGTTGGACTCAGGGTCGTTCCTGCTGATTCTGGACCTTTGCATCAGAAGGCAGGGGTGAACAGTACTTTCTTCTGCAGATGAGAATACTTAGTGGAATAAACCTCGGAGAAAAAGCTGATCCTGGTTGTTGATCTTTATTGGGCAGATTCATTTTTCCACAACAACGCATATGCAAGAATCAGCATTCTCGCCTATTAAAATTCATGATGGAATCATTTGTGTCGTCATTTTTGTTACAGAACTCAATACAGATAATATATGGGGGTAAAAATGAAACACATGCTTTAAATAACTCTTTGTTACGGGTTTGATAGAGATTGACACAAAGCTCTGCAAAAACACCGGATCTATAGCTGCACAATAATCCAGCTGGCAGCGTCTCCACTGTTAGCACACTAAGGTTTATCCTTGTATTACGCCGCCTGCTCCCGTAAAATGAGTGTATGTATGTTAGAGCCTCGAAAGTAAACTCTGCTACAAACAAGGACAAGAGAAAACAAACGCTTGCGTTTGGACAGCAAACAGACGGTTACACGCTGCTGAACGCCGCCGTCGTCAGACTCTCAGGCCACAAGCTGTCACGCTGCTTCACTGAACTTTTATATTTAAGAAGAATCTAAAATGAACATTTTAAAGTAGTTCCATCCTCAAATACTAGATTCTATAACAACATCATTGTATGAATGTCTGCGGATTTTAAGCCTCTTTTCATGTGTGTAACCTCGGATAAACACACCTGCAGATGTATGCTTTCATGTCCATATGGTGGGGGAGGGCAAACCATTGGGATATAATACCTGTCTTTGTAAACACAATTGATTTCAGGAACAAATCTGTTGCTTGCAGACTTTGTAAACTGGCCACCTTCAGCTGCAGCCAGCAGAACTTTGGAACGGCATAACAAGACATGTCAGATTCCCCTAAGCCTTCACTCTTATCTCTGTGCACTGTGACGTCGCCGGAGCAGACAGAAATAGCTGCTTCTAAAAACAGGAGGAGAGCGATGTCTGACACCGAGGCGGGACGTGTGAAAGGAAGAAAGCATTTCCCGATGGACAAAATGTGGATGTAAAGGGGGGGGGGGATAAACAAACAAACACTGAATGGGTCAATCCAGTGGAGACCAACACGTTCAGCGCTGGGAACTTAATTTCTTTAACAGGCTTTTGATCTGCTGCAAAGAGGATAACACTCAGGCACCGATTACTACAGAATTAACTGGTAAACGCTTTATTAATAACCATGTTAACTAATCTCAACATGACGGCTACACAAAGTCGACGACACTGCGGCTTAATCGTGCAAGATTATCACAAAAAACAAAGCTTCAGTGACTGAAGGAATAGTTGGATATTTTGGAAAATATGCTTTCATGCTGAGAAGTTTGATTCTGCTTTAATATCTGTATGGTAAACATGAGGCTCACAAATAATACATCTCATGAAGCTGAAGTCATCGGGCACTTAGCTTAGCTTAAAGGTGCTAGCCTGGCTCTGTCCAATGGTAAAAAAGAAACTGCCCACCAGCCGCTCTAGAAGGTAGTTAAAAAGCACAAGAATTTAAGTGTAAAGGCTAAATGCTGTGTTTCTGTGGGGGGTTGTGTCCCAGACTATTACATTTACATTTACATTTACATTTAGGTCATTTAGCAGACGCTTTTGTCCAAAGCGACTTACAATAAGTACATTTGTCAAAAGAAGGAAACAAAGAAACCACGACGTATCATTGCCGATAAAGTAAGAGCTAAAAATAGAACAAGTGTTAGGTCCTCATCTGAGTAAAGTAGTACTTCAAGAGCAACAGTGCTAAGATCAGAGTGCTATAGGTAAGTTTTTTTTTTTTTTTTTTTTTTTTTTTTTTTTTGGGGGGGGGGGTGTCGAGGGAGGGTGCTAGTGGGTCATGCTATGTAGAGTCAAGGTGAAGTCTGAACAGGTGAGTCTTGAGCCTTTTTCGGAAGATGGCAAATGACTCTGCTGTCCTGACATTGGTCGGGAGTTCGTTCCACCACTGAGGCGCCAGAACAGAGAAGAGTCTGGACTTTGCTGAGCGACATTTGCTTGATTTCAGCGATGGTGGTACCAGCCGGCCAGCTGAAGTAGAAGAGCGAAGTGCTCGCTTCGGGGCATGAGGTTTGACCAGTGTTTGAAGGTAGAAGGGTGCCGTTCCATTGATGGCCCTGAAGGCCAGTGTCATCGTCTTGAATTGGATGCGTGCTGCAACAGGGAGCCAGTGGAGGTCACGGAGGAGGGGGGTCACGTGGGAGAATTTGGGTAGATTGAAGATAAGGCGTGCTGCGGCATTCTGGATACGCTGTAATGGTTTAATCGCAGAGGCCGGGAGTCCGGCCAGGAGAGAGTTGCAGTAGTCAAGGCGGGAGATGACCAGTGCTTGGACCAAGAGCTGCGTTGCATCCTTTGTGAGGAGGGTCCGAATCCTGCGGATATTGTAGAGGGCGAATCTGCAGGATCGGGCCACAGCAGTGATGTTGGGGGTGCAGGATAGTTGGTCATCGAGGATTACACCCAGGTTCCTCGCAGTTGAGGAAGGTAATACTGTGATGCCCTCGACAGTGACCGACAGGTCCATGCGAGGGCAGTCTTTCCCTGGGATGAAGAGGAGTTCGGTTTTGTTCAGGTTGAGCTTGAGGTGATGTGCAGTTGTCCAGACAGAGATGTCAGCCAGACAGTTTGAGATGCGAGTTGCAATGTGAGCGTCAGAGGACGGGGGAAAAGAGAGGAACAGCTGGGTGTCATCTGCGTAGCAATGGTAGGAGAATCCATGCGATGTTACATGGTGCAGAGCAGTTGCCAGGCAACCAGTGGAGACTCCAGGAAGTGGCTGCTCTAAGGCAAAGAAATAGTCTGGAACGTAGCCACTCATAACAACAAAAATGGGATCTGTACACTTTGGTTTTTGGCCAAGTTAGCCGTTTTCCAGTCTGTGTGCTAATGCACTGCTGGCTTCATCTGCATGTTTACTGTAGAGGTACCAATCTTCCCACCTCATTCCAGGCGCCAACCCAAAATAAGTGCATTTCCTTTAAATGTATAAAACTTTGACGTAAAAAAAAAGACGTTTCAAGTATAAACACTTGAGTTGACCAAACAAACGGTATCTGACGCGGCAGTATCTCGACTTTGACCTCGCTCAGCCTTGGCAGTGAAGGGTTAAACAAAGCCAGGCCTGGAGAGGTTTCAGGCTCTGGCAACGGTGGATTTTACAGCCCAGCTGTGTTGGCTCTGGACAGGAAAGTACCCCATTCTTTCTTTGGGAGCCTCAGACTCAGTCTACACATTAAGAGCTGTTCCTCTGTGTGACCTTCCTCCTCTCTAAAAGCGTTGTCATCACACCTAAAGCAAAGCTATTCAACTATATTGTTCAGGGGGCCACATTTTCAGAAAGCTAAGGGACCGGTGACCCACTCGACCCCTTTCTGTCCTCATGAATTTACAATTTTGTCTTTTTGCTATTTTGTGTTTATAAATATTGTTTGTGGCCGTTATTTTTCAGGTTTTCTTTCCGTTCAGGTTCTAAGTTTTATAACAATTGTATAAAATTGTCTTTATGTGTCTCAGTTTATGTCATGGCTTCCAGCAGGGAAAGCCTGCTTTTCAGTTTCCTATGAGAAGGTTTTGCATGTAGTCAAATGATGTGCTTGTCATGACAGGTGCTTCGGTCGCTTCCGCACAAAAGGGGCTTTTAAGTTAAAAACGTCTCGTTATCAATTAGATGATTAGATAATTATCCGGTGTTGTGTGCTTTATGATTGGCCATCTGTTTCTGCACGGATCCTTTTGGCCATCGGCCTTCACACATTACACTGTTGCCTGGCACAGGCTAGTGCTCTGGTAAACCACACCTTTATGAAAACTAGCAACAAGCTGCCTCATAGACCATTTACAATGGTAGCACAAGTCAAGTGGAAACTACAGGCAATCTCCCGATGGGGTCAAACCAGCCGCAGTTCCAAATCGGGCAGATTGAGGAAGGCAAGGGCTCCCTTTCCACTTCTGCCCTCCAGCACCTTTGCTCAGTCATCTTCGATATTCTTTATTTTGATCTCAACTACACCGCAGACCTGCAGACCGAAACCGGCCTTTGTGCATGTGTCTCCAGGGGCACATTTGGCCAGGATGACACAGACAGACTCACAAGGTGAAAACAATACGAGTGAATGAAGCACTCTGCTGTGTTTTCAGAACATTCTGCGGGGATTCCGTCAAAAAAGGCGTGTTTGCTGAGCGTCTTGTTTACACTAGGTGTGTTTACACATTGCTCAAATGTTTGCTTTGCTGGTGTATTGACTGAGCTCCGAGTCAAATTATGTTTATGATGTTTTTCAGCTTTGTCTTGAGGAATAATTGACCTGCAGCCTGCAGCCTGTGTGGCAACACATTAAATTGTATTTTTGATTAAAGTGGTTCCTTCCTTAATTCATAAATAGATATTTGTGAAGATTATATGAATTTCAAATAAGAGTCCCAAATTGTGTTTGTTTCATAACAGTGACGTGCTCAACTGTACAAATTAGTGCGCTTTTAATTAACATTGTGGTAAAAACCTTAATTTCCATTTCTGTGCTACCGTCTGTGATTCACATAGTTTTTCTTCTCACACAAGTTATTTATTCTTCTTTATGGTTTTTTATTCTGCCAAAGAAGTTTTTATGTAACTGGGAAATTGTGAGTTCAGTGTCATAATCATCAACATTTTAGACTGTCCAGCCAGACAACCTTATATATACTATATAATTATATATATGACTTAAGTTATACTAGTATATAGTATATATATATTGTTAATACTTTATATATATATGCTGTAGGTCTTGTTGAAGTTGACCTTACACACAGTGAGAAAAATCCATCTGCTTGGAGGTCCTTGCTTGTTTTCCCATCAAACTAATTGATTATTGAGCTGATTACAAAGATGCATAAGCTGCTCTGGGACTTCAGCGGAGGGAATGAAACCCATTAATCTCGGTCAGAGCTGCCCCATCACTTAAACGGCAACTAATTAATGACATCAATTAGCGACCCCCCAGGCCTCCAGCACCGGTCTGACCGGGAATAACGAAGGCAGCAGGTCGGCGGGGCTGTCTCTTACCTGGATGGGGCATCGTGATGGTGTCGTTGGCACTGCCGGAGCCCACGTTGTAGATGACGACCGCAGAGGCGTTGTGGTTCGCCGCGTTCCGGATCTTCTCCCGGTATGTGCAGTTCCCCGCGGACCACCAACGCCACCCAGGCGGTGTTGTGGTGGACTGGGGGGAACCTGACGTTTGGGTCGCACGCCTGTCTGTCCTGCGGGTTGGACGGCACCAGCACCAGACCTCGGGCTTCCTTCTTGGGCGACTGCTCGCCATAGCGACCGCACTCGGTCTTCTCCGTCCTCACCTCCGACGTGCCGGGGTCCAGGTAGGTGATGTTGACGAAGGCGGTGTACCATTCCTCTTTCTCTGCGACCGTGAAGTCCAGGCACAGCAAGTGCACGAAACAGAACGACAGCAGCCACGTCGAGAGAGCCAGACTGCGGCAAGCTCGGATGAGGGACGGTGCCATTGCGCGGCTGGTCCGGGACGGACGGTCCGGGTCTCCTCCTTAAGCTCGCACCACGTCCCGCTTTTTAACCGTAGAGGTCCCACAACACATTAAGCTTGCATGAGAGGCAGGTATCCTCGGAGTGTGTGAGCCTCGTACAGAGTCGACTAGCTTCTGCAGGGAAAGACGACGCTGTGTGTGTGTGTGTGCGTGTTGTTGTTCACCGTCAGCTGTTTCCCGTCCTCGCTCAGGATTGGCTCCCCGCTCATCAGCACGTGACCTGGGCGTGGACAAGCTGCCTCCATGCCCCATGGCATGTGTAGAAACGAAAACATTCATAAATCACCTAATCCGCTGCCGAACAGGGAGCTCCAGCTGCGGAAGGTTGTGCATCAGTGTTACATCGTGTCATTCATTATGGATCCAGTATGTGTGACAACACTGGGTGCTTATTTAGGCGTATCAAATAAAAAGAGTACTTTTGTAGTTGTGTTATAATAAGTAAAGAGTTTAATGATAGTTAACACATTAAGGGGCGGTGTACATCCTGGACATGTAGACAGTCTACCACCAGGCTGACACATAGAGACACATAGAGACAGACAACGGAGAAATAGCGATAATTGATAGTCTAGAAAGTTCAATCTGCATGTACAGTAAACGTGTTTCTAAATGCTGTATGGTGGGATTTAAAAAAAAAATAATTAAAAAAACAGTATGATTCAACCTGCTTGCAACTGCAAACATGGCAGCCAAAAGTGTATTTTATATTACTGATCTATAAATGCTCTTATTTGTGTTATTATTATGTTTGTATTCACATCATAGCACCCCTGGCTGTTTTTCTGTAATGTTTGTATTGTCAGTACGTGTGGGCCTACTGGTACCTGCACTATATACATATTTAGCCTATTGTAACTGGTATTTTGGTTAAATGCCAAACTGCATTTCGTTGTCTTAGTACAGTAATTAAATTAAGGTGAATCTTGATCTATTCAATGTTAACCAGGTCGATAGTAGTAACACTTTTTAGTGATCTGAACCTAATTAATAATAATATATATTTTTGACTCGAGGGAAACACTAAAAGTAGAGGCGAGTAAACATAAGTAGGAACCAAACATCTCGGGAGTATGTTTCAACCGGGACGGGTTTTCAGAGCGGACCAAGAGAATCTCGAGAGGTAAAAAAAAAAAAAAGAAGAAGAATCGCAAATCAGACTTTTATATGAAATTACAGTTAGATTTAACATTCAGGACTATGACTGTAGCTGTTAGAGGACATAGATAGTATATATTTATACAAGTAAACTACAGTGGGTGTATTGATTTAGCTTTAGATCCAACGTGTCGTTTTAAAACTGCTCCGCAACAGCTAGCCAACATCAACTAAGCCGTTATAAACTAAGTGTAACCGTTAACATTTCGCCTTATTATGGGTCACGTTTGTTAACTCACTGGACAGACACAGTGATTAAATAACATTGACTATTTAACTATTGAAAGTTACTCAAAAGTTAGCATATAAAGTAGCTAACGTGCCTTGTTTGCAGGTAAGCAGCCGTGTTAAAAAACACAGCTAGCTTCGTGGAAAGCGGCTTTTGTTGAAACTAGAGATGCCCAAAAAGAAAACCGGGGCCCGGAAGAAGGCCGAGAGTCGTAAGGCACGAGAGAAGGAGAACCGAGCCAACCGGGATGTCGTCGATGTGGCCAAACACCCGTGTAACGCCAACATGGTACGTAGCTGCTGCAGCTAAACGCATATATATATCACATTATCTGAAGTCTCACCGTTTCTCTCTGTCGTCTTGTGCTCCCATAGGACTGTGACAAATGTCAGAGGTGAGTGTCTTCTGTTAAATCACATCCATTCATATAAAAGTCACCTGTCGACCAGTTAACGGTTGTTCTCCCCCCGGTAGAAAACAGAAGAACAGAGCGTTCTGCTACTTCTGCAACTCAGTGCAGAAGCTGCCCGTCTGTGCTCAGTGTGGTGAGTAACCTGCTTCATGTTGTTACACATGACTTTATCTACTCACCAATCCACTCATACATGTTTAGAAGCACACTGAATCACTTACCCCTTTTCCACCAACGCGAACCTAGTTCAAGAGCCGGGCCGGTGCCGTGCTGGTTCGCAGTTAGTTCAATTTGCGAACCGTCCGAGAACCTGTTTGCGTTTCCACCGGCTAGAGAGCCCAGAGAACCACGTCATTACGTCACTGTATACGTCTGAGGTTTCCCCGCAGCGCTCATTTCAAGCATAGCAGACATGTCTCTACAGAAAAAGTGTTTATTTTGGCAAATAATACAATAACAATAAAATACACAAAATACTATATACTAAATCACAAAATTTTTTACAGTGTAGAACAGTGTGTGATCAATAGATCAGAGTGTTTGATGTTTAGTCATCTGCACGTTGGACCTCCGTTCAATATCGCCGATGTCCGACAGCTCTACAAACACAAACCAGAGAACAGCGGTTTAATCACAAACGTGTCCACGACGCTGCGAACACAGATGTTAAGTTACGTTTGTAGTTGGTAACGTTTAGTGAGCCAACGGCAGTCAGAAAGTGGCATGCTAACGTTGTTGTTAGCAATATCACGCTAGCTGGCTAGCTAGCCGGTCAGCTTCCATTACCCGAGGAAGCAAAGCCACTAGTTGCTGCTGTTACGAACGTAATCCCTAGCTTGGTAAACTAAACAGAAATGTGTCTTTGGTTTGCAACGAGGTGAAACATTTTAAAAATGAAACTTACCGGGAAGAGTAACGTTAGTAAAACTCCGCACTCCGCAGCGGCGTAAATTCCCCCGTTGTCTCGAGCGTTAACCCCGCCCCCAGCCCCTTACGTAAGCCGGGCCCAGTTCCAGCCCAGCAAAGAGTTGGGGCCGATCGGGAACCAGTTTTCCAGGCCGAGAACCGGCTCTTTGTCTGTGGAAACAGGAAGAACTGGTTCGCGATTGGGCACCGGCTCCGAGCCGGCCCTCAAAATGCCTCGGTGGAAAAGGGGCAACTGTGTGTCAAGTTACTCATGTCTTAGTGGACATTTACAGCAACCAGGATACTTTATGTACGATCAGCTCGTGTGAAAATGAAGGGGCTGGTGCAACAGTGGAGGTCTATGGAACAGAAGGATAACATACAGGACGTTTATATCAGTCTCTAGCAGGACAGACTATAATGTTGGTCCCTAGGAACTTCCCATACTGCATCTTCACCTCGTGTAGTAGCGAAAAACCTTCAACTACTTTATCTCTAGGTCCATTTCAGATAAACTAACTATCTAACAGTTAGACTCACAATTGCAGTCCCAGATGAAAAGACAGTCTTTAATCCAAAGAAAAAGTTGTTTATTAATACAGGATCCAAACATCAAGGGTCACCCCGGGGTGAGAGCCACCAAGAGCTCTGTGCCCTCGGTTTATATGCTGTTGAACCCAGGATTTCCACGCCCATGTCGGGTTGTCAGTCTCATCCTTTCTTCAAATTATGATCTCATTTTCACAAAAAAAAACAATGACCGTCACACTTTCCCCGCCCATAACCTGATGCTTTCTCCTGTTAAGTAAGAGCTCCCACACCTGGCAGGGGTTTTCCCTTAAAGCTTCCTAAAGGGTCCCTCCTCATCCAGCAAGGCCTCAACGAGGTCATCATGACATTACTCTGAACTCATGAACCCAGGTGCAGGGCCTTCATATCACAGCCTGGCATGGCGACCTAGATATCCTTTAGCTGCAGAAATAATTAACCCCTTAGCCACTACACTAGTTGGAACATTAAAACAGTATGCTTAACTCTATGTACGTCTGAAACCTTACCATGAAACCAGTAGCATGCAAATTGCATACCATTTCCAGGGAATTATTACAGAATGCATACACCAGACACTATGGCTATATATCCCATGATGCAATGCGGAAGTGACGACAATGTCCAGACGATGGCGGAAAGTTCTGTAACATCAATAAAACTTTAATGTTAAATTCTCACGTCATCATCACATGATGTTAACATGGCTTTCCATCATTATGAGTCTCCACCCAGCAAGGTGGCTCTCAGGAAGTGACGTCATAGTTACAGTTCAATGCATCAAAAAACATACCACTGTTTAATCACACAAAGGTATTTTGAATGATTGAATGAACGCAATCCCCGCGTAGCGGTGTCTAAAAAAGACACATGGTGTACAGCAGGGAATTCCACTTATGCACTACAAAACACACTTTTCCCATCATAATAGTCTGAAACATGCTTTAAACACATCAGAACTCTCCACATAGTGGCATTAAAATAGGTCATGACAGGTTGATTCACTATGAAATGTCTAATGATTGTGTTGTCAGGCAAAACCAAGTGCATGAAGTCATCAGATTGTGTCATCAAACACCCTGGGATCCACAGCACTGGAATGGCCATGGTGGTAAGTTGGCAACATTTCTGAACTGTAATCACACAACAAGAGTGCCTCCTCGTGCTTTGACTCCTTCTACCTTTCAATTCAGGCTGGTGTAAGTGTGCTTTTATTCACATGTCTGTGTTGTAACAGGAGGAAATGACCTTGAGTTAGCACATTTCTTGTCCGACACCGCAACATACAGATGTGGTATATTTGGTGTGCAGTTACATAGGATACAGGATGAGATTGTCTAGACCAGCCTGATTGAAATTGTCAAATGTATGCAAAAATGACAAGGTAAATGCCCATTATCACTCTTTGTAGCTGACTCACTTTGTACAAGTGCTGCAGTATTGTGTGAGTGCAATCATAAAGCAGGTTTAAGGTCAATTTATCTGTAAGTACACAGCGGCAAATATAAATCTTGAAAACCGTTGAATGCTTTTCCATTGTAATTGTCTTCTTGTCCACAAGGGGGCAGTGTGTGACTTCTGTGAAGCGTGGGTGTGCCACGGCAGAAAATGTCTCAGCACTCACGCCTGTGTGTGTCCTCTGACTGATGCAGACTGCATAGAGTGTGATCGCGCTGTCTGGGATCATGGTAGGTTGCCACCCCTCCACCTTTTTTGTTTAATAGTCACCCAGTTCATCATGCTAAAGGTCAACTCTGGCTCTTCTCACTCCCTGAATAGGAGGGCGTATTTTCCGCTGTTCCTTTTGCCAAAACTTCTTGTGTGAGGATGATCAGTTTGAGCACCAGGCGAGCTGCCAAGTCCTTCAGGCAGAAACATACAAATGTGAGGCATTCGGGTTTTCCTGTCACATAGTCATTCACAGTTGTTTTGGTTAATGTGGAAAGTGAAGTGTATAAAATAATATCTAGAGGGGATTTGATTGTTTTACCTTTTCTTATGATCCACTTTAGGTATTTCTTGTAATAGACTGGGACAGCACTCCTGTCTGCGCTGCAAGGTGAGCGTAACATCCCAAATTGTTTCCACAACAGAGAACAACACATCTCTCTTAACTGATAAGAGTCTAATTGAATTCTCTTTATTTGCTTGTATTTTTAACTAAAGAGGAAACATGTTATTGAAACTTAAGACCAAAATAATTAACTTTTTCCTTAAAAGCAGTGTTTCCCCTTTTGGCATCAGATTACGTGATGTCTAAACTGTTTCAACAAGCTGGTTATGTCACTGGCATTTAAGGGCTCCAGAAAAGAGTTGGCACAGCTTTATATACAAAATGTGACAAAATGCACAAGTGGCTCAGCAGCTTGTAATAGCCTGCAAAGCAATTTAACGGATTAAGCACATGGCTTTACGCCACATGCTTTACATCAAATGTAAATAACCAGACGTCACACGGAGAGAAGAATACAATGAACAATAGAAGTGAAGCAACAATAGAAAACAGAAAAAAACAATTGGCAAAACCTTCAGCGACAGAAAAGGCACTTTCTAGAGCCTTTTTATGTCCTTTCTGGGCTACTGTAGAAACATGACAGTGGATCCGCTCCCCGTGTATATGATATAAAGGGATCAAGCTAGGCTAACGAAAACGCGTCACTTCTCAGATTCAGGCGATTCTCATGAAAACACAATCATGAATAATATATTCCATGTCTGCAACCACATCCTCAAATCCTGGGAACCCTGTGCTGAAAAGACTCCCTTTGGAAGAAATCCCACTATTGCTGTGATTCAGAATGTATTTTTGCACGCTGGTGGATTTCGTCCCTCGTTTTCCATTGCCAGTATGAGCAGGAGGAATGACTACAGTGTCCTTTTAAAGCCTGTAGATCAGTCCAACAGTTCCATATCATCCAGTTTCCCTAAGAATACAGTTTAGTTTTCACTATTCTGTACAGGAGGAGACGAGACGGCTTGTGTTTTTTCTCAGCCAAATCTCTATAGTTGATACCAGAGAAAAGGAAGACATGATGTGACATAACTTCTCTAACAAACCTGAATTGGATTTCATATTTCAGACCAGCATTTGCACTATAAGATCATGTTTGTGCCGTTAATCTTTCCATGTGATCATTTAAACTTAACTGTGTCTTCTCAGGCCTGTTACTGTGATGACCACGCCAAGAGTAAGGTCTTCAAACAGGAGAAAGGCAAAGCTCCACCCTGCCCAAAGTGTGGTCACGAGACCCAGGAGACCAAAGACCTCAGCATGTCCAGTGAGTTTCAAGTTGTTTTTTCCCGTAGAGGAAGTTGAAGTAACCTCGACTTCCCTGCTGAGTTGTGAAAGCGAAACGAAACTAGAGTGTGAAATCAGGGACACTTTCGAGAAATGAACTCTTATTTCCAGTAAGAATTCCAAATATTTTCGAGTTGTTTATCCACTGAGAGAAAATGTGCTTCACAAGAACGTGTGTTGGCTCCTGTTTGTCATGTGATCCTCCACCTTCCTCCCTATTTTGATTGCAGTATATCTGTCAAAAAAAAGAGACACAACTCACAAGCATAAAGGATGAATTTGACTGATAGCATTTTATTTGAAAAATGTTGTAGATCTCGTTTAATATAGTTATGAAGTATTTATTCATCGAGCAGCGAAGAGAACTTTTTTATTTAATCCATGTGGTTTGAAGAGTCATGATTCTGGAAATACCTTTCAGAACAGTGTCATTTTTATGGGAAGTGGATGATTCACTTTTTGGACTGTAATGCTCTGCTGATACATTAACTTTGGCTATTCTAAAATTAACTTTTTTAACACTGAAATGTCTGATCCCACCTAATGACACATCGCTGTGTTCTCGGCAGCTCGCACGCTGAAATTCGGCCGCCAGGCCGGTGCCGACGACGACTACGACGACGGAGCTTCAGGCTACGACTCCTACTGGAAGAACCTGGCTTCTGGAGGCGGCCAACAGGACTACTACGGAGAGGACGATGACTATGAGGAAGATGAGGATGATGAGGACGAGGAGGAGGAAGATGAGGAGGACGAGGAGGAGGAAGAAGAAGGGGAAGGGGAAAAGGCTGCTGATTCCATGGCTGCTCTTAAACTGGACGGGGCTGCCTGAGCGGAGACGGACTGGAAAGCACAATCCCATAAATCCCAACGAGCCTCAGCAGATGTTCATGTGTCACAATGCAGGAATCAGTAGGCACATACATTAAGGATCAGCATCGTAGGAAACGTCAGCTGGGTATCCATAATAATACAGATACATATAAATGTTTTTCAAAAAATCCACTCAGCCATCAACCTTTTTTTTCCTCTAAACTGTAAATTATGATCATCAGTTGTAATCATTTGTTTTGGAGATTTTGCTGTTGGACGGGTCTAAATACTACAACTTGAATTCACTTGAACAAAAATGGCACAGTATTTGCCAATTATATATCCAATTTTGACCAAAACGTGAATTTATTTTGGTCAGAGTTGTTTGTCTTCTAGCTCGTTATCAGCAGCACATGACAGAATTTTAAGTGATTAGATGGATTCTTACAGAAATGCACTCTGGGAGTTCTTAGTATTTATGTTTAGATGCTTGTACCTGAGATACTCTCTCATGTAGTTTGGTCAAATTGTCACGATGCTACTTTTGTGAACTTGAATTGTTACTTCAGTGGTGTTAATGAAACCCACTCAAAGCCCCGGTTACAGTCTAAAATAAAAAGTTATATTTAGGATCTTCACTCTGTAATAAGTGTCTGATTCTTATGGTTATTGGGTTGACCCTTCTGTCCATGTTTTTCCCCAAACAATGATTTGCTGATCCTTCTAATGGCTGCATTTGTGGAGACGCGTTTGTGTTAAATATACCATTCAAATTAATTAAAGAAATATTATTTGAGTGAATGGTTGTGGAGTTTTTTTTTTCTCCAATTCAAAACAAGCGTGACACGCTGGTGAGTAACGACGCGCGAGGCAGAGGAGGAGTTGGAGTGAAGATGACGCGGGCAGGGCGTGTGCGACTGGGTCTCCGGTGCGACATCTGGAGCGCAATCACGCTCTACTCCAGCGCCAGTAATAAGACGACTGGACATCGACCGATGAGATAAGAGTGTCGGGAAAAAGAAAACGCTTCGTAAGAACAAGTGAAATGCAAAAATGTGATCTTGGCTTGTTGCTCCGCTGGATAGGAGAGAGTCCGCTGGCAATACGCAGACGACAGACTTCATGACGGCGCTCCCGGTGATCCTCGTCCAGCCCACATGCCCCGGAGACCAGCGCTCGGTGAGCTGCGTGTGTGCGCGCGCGCGAGTGTGAGTGTCTGTGTGAAAACCCACCTGTAAACTACGCGTCAGGTTTGGACTACAAAAGTACACGCTTTCATTAAAGAGCACAGAAAAAAAGTGGCAAAGTTAACAGCGGCAGGAAGTAATGGTTGCGTAATGTTCGGAGGTGTGTCACCGTCCCGCGGTCCACGTGCGTCCACGGGACGGGTTTCGGGTGCTTTTGGGTGAACCGTGCAACCATTCGTGTTATTTGGTTGAAACCAAACGGGGCACCAGCTCTCCGTCACCGGCTTACTTTCACTTTCATTTGGCGTCTACGTGATCCCTTTCTAGAAGCTCCTCCCCTTTTTGTGCCACAGCTGTCAGAGAAGAGGAGGCACGAGCACATAGGGTAATTATTAATTAGTGAGTAAAGCTGTTGAATAAATGTAGTGGAGCAAAAAGTAAATATCTCTAATATGCAGTAAACTAAAATATTCAAGTACAAGTACCTCATATTTTATGTAAAGGTTGAGTAGGTGATTCTATACAGAAACACGTGAGATCTTCATAAAATAGAGGAGAACAGGGTTTGTTGTCACATTCATTACATGTCGGCACCAGAATAAGATGTTGGTATGGAAACGTCCAGAAGTGGGATCAGAGCTCACCTTCATAGTCTTCTTTGGAGTAAGACAGAACTTCAGGTGAGAGGACTTTTTGTGTTTTTCATGTCAAATTGTAAATATTCAGCAGAGTTTTACACAATGGGTTTATAAGAAAACACTCGTTACCCTTAAAAAGTGTGAGGGGAAACTAAATTCCAGTTGGGGTTGGTCCTAACATGTGAAGTCAAGCTGTCCTCGCTGAGAAGGAGAGAACAGAGCAGCCAGCATGCAAAACAGGGCAACAAAATCACGTTGTTGACCCAGTGCATCCCGGCCTAGACCAGCTGCCAAGCCTACTGCACCCCAGTGGACTCCAGCCCAAAGAGACAGGAGGAGGAGTCTTCATCAGATAAAAAGGGTAGTGTTCGTTTGGTTTGTAACGTTCTCCGACAGGTTCAGGGGAGGGGAGAAGTGTTGGATGTGGAACCACTTCTCTCGACATTTGCCATCACTGTAACTCAGATAGTGAGAGTGTTGAGTCGAATATTATTGTTCAGTCTATTTATTTGTTCTGTCATTGTTACACAGCCTGGCCTAAAAACGTGTTTCCTGTCTTGTTCCCTGCTCGTTTTGTTAAGATGCACTACGTTATGTAGGCCTTTTTGTCAATCTAATTTAACTCTCAAACTTAGTTCTGCCTTCTTTTTAAGATTTTTCCCATTAAGTTAACATCGTGACAAACAACCCCTTAGTGTGTGACAACCATCCCCGTTATGGACAATGTGTAAGGGTGTCTTTTCCTTCTTTGTTAAATTAAGTTGTAAACGAGAGGGATAAACATTTCAAGCTTGAGCTTCAATGTAATGAAGGAATATTGTGGATGGAGACGATGAGCAACAGTAAAAAATGTGCCAACCAACCCCATTCTCCCTGACCGATAGCAATAAATACATTCAATTATCTGACATAATAAAATAATAAATGGCAGGACTGTAAAAACCCTGTCCAATCAAAAAAGTCGGGCCGGAGAACTGGGCGGACTTTTTCGGTTTGGTGATGCGTTCATAGTCAAAGTTTCTATGGTTTTTCCAAATCACCCACTCCACCTTTAAGTACACAGTACTTGAGTAAATGTACTTCCAGCTTGGTTACAGCTTTGTAACTTTGTTACTCAATCAATACTGATGCTGCAAATTAGCAGTCTTTACGATTCCCTCCATACACGTTTGAAGATATTTATACTGTGTATGTTACTGTGTTCGCACCCACAAGAAGTTTAACTACTGGACTCCAGAAGTCTCCTTCTCGTCCCCTCAGCGTTGGAGGTTTTCAAGGTTTAACATCAGGCGTAGTTGCACTCTGAGTGAACCACGGCTGGCCTCCCAACTTGCACAAACATCATTCAGTGAACTCAAACATCCAAGTGATGTGACGATAAGATATTTAAATTCTTCTCCTTACTTTTATTTTTATTCAAAATTGCACCAAAGTACTAAAAGCAACAAGTCTTATGGAAGAAGTCAGAAGTCGGAGAAGTCAATTTCATGGTGTTATTTATGTTATTATTGGTTAGTTAACACATTCAGTCAGAAGTCATCAAGTTTTGAGAACCATATATGTTGGAAAGTTTAATCTGAAAAAATACATATGTTCAGAGTCTGACACTATAAGTGTCTTTTGAAAATAACAATATTTGGTTTCGAATTTTTCTGAATGAGCGAGAAGAAGTTTTTTTTTTTTGCGTAGAATCAACTGAAAAAAATATTATTCTAAGCAGAGTATATTATTTGTCTAGAGGGGATCTTTAATTTACACAGTTTTTACTATTTTCTGACATTCTACAAACTGAATTACTTGATTAATTGAAGCATGTAATCAATGATGAAAATAATTGTTAGTTACATTTTGTAAAGTATTTTAAGTACTGATTCATCTTCTCTCCATTGAAAGTGAAATATTGCTGATACTGGCTGTTTGTTTTCAACACTAACTGAATCTCACGTTATTTTAATAATAAGCAAACAAATAATCAATAATTAAAAAATATTAAATGAAACAAATATGAAAGTGTAAGGAGTAGAAACTACAGATATGTGTTTTTAAATGTGGGAAGTAAAAGTAAAAAGTTGTCAGAAAGGTAAATACGCATGTTGAGTAAGGATACCGGAAAATTCTACTTACATTTACATTTAGGTCATTTAGCAGACGCTTTTGTCCAAAGCGACTTACAATAAGTACATTTGTCAAAAGAAGGAAACAAAGAAACCACGACGTATCATTGCCGATAAAGTAAGAGCTAAAAATAGAACAAGTGTTAGGTCCTCATCTGAGTAAAGTAGTACTTCAAGAGCAACAGTGCTACGATCAGAGTGCTATAGGTAAGGGTTATAGGTAAGGGTAAGGGCTATGTAGAGTCGAGGTGAAGTCTGAACAGGTGAGTCTTGAGCCTTTTTCGGAAGATGGCAAATGACTCTGCTGTCCTGACATTGGTCGGGAGTTCGTTCCACCATTGAGGACCAGAACAGAGAAGAGTCTGGACTTTGCTGAGCGACATTTGTTTGATTTCAGCGATGGTGGTACCAGCCGGCCAGCTGAAGTAGAAGAGCGAAGTGCTCGCTTCGGGGCATGAGGTTTGACCAGTGTTTGAAGGTAGACAGGTGCCGTTCCATTGATGGCCCTGAAGGCCAGTGTCATCGTCTTGAATTGGATGCAACAGGGAGCCAGTGGAGGTCACGGAGGAGGGGGGGTCACATGGGAGAATTTGGGTAGATTGAAGATAAGGCGTGCTGCGGCATTCTGGATACGCTGTAATGGTTTAATCGCAGAGGCCGGGAGTCCGGCCAGGAGAGAGTTGTAGTAGTCAAGGCGGGAGATGACCAGTGCTTGGACCAGGAGTTGCGTTTACTTCAGTAAAGTATTTGTACTTTGAACTTTTAATTCCACGAATGAATCATCCTGCATTACGCGTTCCTTTATTGCATGTGTGTGTGTGGGTGTGTGTGCGTGTGTAAATATATATCTAATATGAATGTTAGTTTTAGTATTAAGGGTTTAAATCACAGTTAAAGGAATAAGATACTCATGCACCATCAACCTTTACAAAAAACTCTCTTTCCATCAATCCTGCACCAGTAAAGTTTGTTTTCACTGATAAGAGGGCACTGCCATACTCCATGATAACAATTTTCCATTTGTATCCTCTAATATTATATCAGACCACAGTGAGCGCTAAGTGATTTTCACTCTGTAATCAGAGCCTCATATGCTCCGAACGTGATGATGATCAGTTTGTCCATCGATTCTTTTCACTGCTCCCCGATCCAAACTCTCCCTCACTCATTCTCTGGTGGACCCTAAATCAGACCGGCCCTCCCCTCAACCTATCACAGTTTAAACACCTGCAGCCTGTAGCCGGTCTTTCCTATTATATATTCCTCACATACACACTGCACATTTACTGGAATTGATTACATTTTTATTGACAAATCGGTCCCAGAGGCTCGCTCCTGTGAACATCAAAGCATTGTCATATCTGACCACTTAGATTAGATTTATAGTTTCCAACTGCAGTGAACTCCTGAATAAATCTCTCTGTTTCTTGAAATAATTACCCCCCCTAGATGTCAGAACAGTATGGGAGGACTTTAAAACTCTATCTATGTGGTCAGGTCATTTCCTTTGTGGCTATTATATATTTCTAAACATTGTTAAAGGAACACCTTTAAAACATAAAACAAACTCTTCTCTAACAACTGTATAAACAGGGAGAACGGGAGGTCTCCAGAGACCACAACACCATTAATGCTTATTTTGATGAATCTTCCTCTAATCTGTACAAATCTGTTTCTGCACCAAAGGTCAAGGAGGACGTTCTCAGCAACCATAGCGTTCTCTCTTCCTCCACAGATGTGAGGGCTGGAAGGTTGTGCAATTTTAGTGTAAGGAAGTTGCCCCACATCGAGATATAATGATATTTGTATTTTCTGACTTTGCCAATACAACCTATTGATGCAGTGTGGCTGTGTTGCTGTTGCTCCTGACATGAGGCTAATGTCACAGCAGGTGTTCTTTCATGCCTAAGCCGGATATGTATAAAAAATGGACGATAAATAAACGACATAATGGCTGCAGCCACTATAACACAGCAAAGGAGAGTTTCTTTTCTCTACGGCTTTTTACACACTGTGTACACATGCAACTATTGCTAGGCAACAAAGCACTTGTTGACGCCATCTTAGAGTTCAGCAGTGTGTTGTCTTACTCAGCTGTCTTCAGCATCGTGAAGCCCTCCACAGGTTCAACTTCTCAATCGTTCATTCTCAAAGCCTAATATAGCCTCACCAGTCTGCCCAGCCTCTCTGGTCCAGTATAGACGGGCAACAACAGCAACCTGGTCCCAAATAATCAAAAGTATGCCAAAAAACGACTTAACTAAAGCAACAAGAGTAGATGTGATTCGTTACGTTCAAGCTTGAAAATGACCACAAACAGATGCAAACTTACTACAGAGAGACACAAGTTGCACACAAACAAAAAAAAGAAACCGAAAGTGATCACGAGGAGTCCATAGTACAACCAAAAAGGGAAGCAAAACAAGAACGGGGATGCAAAATGCTCACAAAGAGATGCAGAATGACCACAAAGAATTGCAAAACAACCCCAAATAGAGTCAGAAACAAACCACGAAGAGGTGCAATAAACGGCATCAAATCAAAAAATGCATGGGGACCTGAATTCAACCATATTGATAACTGTCAAATCCAAGTTGTTAAATAAAGCAGCATTGAGATGAAGTTGATCTGTCAAACCAGTTTTTCTTCTCTCGTTCCATTCAAGCGTGGTGAAAACTCCCTGGTTCATGACATACTTGTGTGTCCTTGTGTTATTTCCAGAAAGGCGTCCCGTTCCAGTCTACCTGCAACCTGTGCCGAGAGAGCCACAAAACTCAGGTCTGGCTTTGTTTCTTAGTTCTGAGGTAGGCATATACAGTGTGTGACTCGTTTGTCTAAATTATGGCTTATCAAACTTACAAATGACAGAGGAAATGTGTTTGAAATCAATAACGCAGCTGCAAAAAAAACACACACAAAATACAACAGATGTCAGATATGCCACGTAAATATTACAATGTTAAAAATGATGATTATAGTTAATCTAAATGGAAAACACATCATGTAAAGTTCTGTCATTAGATCTGTTTGAAAAAGTCATTTTCTTTCCCACCCAAAAAAGAGCTTGCATAACTTGATATCACTCATCCATATAAGTAAAAATGGCTTTTAATAAGTTTTCCTCATAGAGAATCATTTTGGATCCAAAGCTATCGCATAACTTTGAAGGGCTGGTTTTCATGTAATTGCAGAACCAGCACAGCGGCAGAAAGGCAACAAGCCTACAAATGAATAGACAGTTGTGTATCTGCAAGATACAACTCGTAGCTCAGTAAGTAGCACAAAGTAACAGTTGGTCAGTAAAATATACAGCGCTCTTTCAACACGCGTCTTCCTCTGTTGCAAGGACTCAAAGCATCACAAAGACATTCGTATATCAGCATCTCTTCTCTCTCTTAAAGCTTCCTGAGTGCATGTACATGTGCTGCCCCCGGGCCTGGCACGCTACATCTACAGAACTGCTTGAAGTCTGAAAGACTGAAAAATGCCATTGAGGTGAGAGAAGGTATCAAATAAAATAACGTTTTTGTTTGTTTATCTTTTACCATTCATTCATCTTTTTTACCAGATAAAGAAACCATCATATTTATATGTTCTTTGATACTTACTGTTACCTGTGGTGCATCCTTTTTTCTTTATGTTTGTTTAATATTTAAAAAACGTGTTTCAGAACTGTTTTGGTCTTTTCAGAGATCCGATGCGATGCTGTACGCTCCGTCCACGTACGGCGTTGAAGTAAGTTCTAACAGCAGCTTCACTTTTTCAGTTAGTTTGCAGGAAGATGAGGAGATCATGACACATGTTGAAAGTCATCCAGTTTAAGTTGAGACCTGGTGACGAGATGGTGATCCTTTTCATACAGCGCCACAATCTGGTGGTGTGTGAGATACGTTCCCATCAGCCTAAACTTTTTAGTGAGTTTTAATTCTAATTAGCGGATGTTAGTGTGCTTACACACTTAATTAAGACGTTGCACGTGGTAAACATGGTACCCATCGGCATGCTGATGTTAGCATCGAGGTCACCAGTGTGCCTTGGTAGGACCTCACAGAGCTGATACACTTACACAATATGTGTACTACCTCAACATACTTTTGTATGAATAAACAATACGCATCATTGATTAACACATCTGAGTCTCCTTGCCCTTTGGAAATGCGTAACCATGGTAACCGGGGCCCACCTCATCTGCTGCAAACAAAGACTTGTTGTGGAATTTGGGAAGCATGTGCGTTCTTGTTTCTTACCGTTAACGTGATAAATGTGTAACTGTATGGGTACCAAACTGAGGCATGTCTCCCTCTCCTAGACCGACTGTAAAACCATGTTGCTCAAATGTTACATGCTGGAGTTGATGATGGTCATCAATGAAGAAGAAATTATGGACTCGAAAGCGAATTGCATCTTTGATTTCAATGACACGCTGCCTGCATCTTACTCTGTAAGTCCTGTTGACTAAATCCTCCCCGGTACGTCTGTACTTACTTTTTAAACGCTCTTTAACTTTCTGTCATTCTCACACAACCGCCGTGGTTATGTGTAAAAACAAAACTATTTAGCAAATAAGGCTATGGCTAAACACATATCATTACACAAATATTCTGTGCCATATTAGCATACTTTTTTCATTAAAAAAAAAGTATTTTATGAATGTCTAAAAATGTGTTTTATTGTGTCTCCTTTGAATTTTAGGTTGGCTGTCCACCATGTGAAGCATTCGCACTTAAAAATATTACAGTATTCCTGGAAAGTCTAAATAACCTTTTGCAAGAAATGAATAGTGATACGATGTAATATGATGTAAATACTGTATAAGCTACAAATGTGCATTTCTATATATTTGTAAAGACTGTTGGCTGTTTTTATTTTTGTAAATATCACACTGTGACTGACAAAGCATGTCATTCTAACAAACTCCATTATCTTCAAAACAGTTGCTACTAATTAATATCACAACTATATGTCTTTCTTTTTTAAAAAACATTTTGTTTTGTTTGACATTCTGTGTTTTAAGGGCATTCAGACTGCATTAAAACAATGCAAGCAGCTGTTTTTGTGAATCATATATGATACAGAAAGGAAATATAACGCATGTCACAAAGTAATCTACCATAAATGTGTTTTTTTGGATGCATTTATTGGCCAACGTAGCATCGATTGCATTGTGTGTATCTTTGTGGTAAACAGTCTGAGTGCATTTCCTTCCTCATAAAACACTTCAAACATCAGTGGTGGTTTGCTTCACTGCCTTTGTGAACACATTACTATATTTCTGGATACGTTTGCATTACCAACTGTCTTTTTTAGCAGAATAGCATGAAGCGGATGTGTAGAAGTGGGACGTTTCCTGTGTCTCAAAACGGTGGAAAAAGTCCACAAAAACGATGAAATAAAAGGTACCAGAACCGACTTCTCCATCGTCATGGTGACAATTTGCCTTGCAAAGGATATTTTCACTTGTAGCAGGAAAAGCACAAAGTCTTAAGAACAATGGTGCTTTTTATTGTTTGAGAGACAAAACCGATGAGTCATGGCACAACACTGATAAAAGATTAAGGTTTGTTTTACCGGAATATGGTGAAGCCAGTTCAGCTGACTCGGTCACATGATCGACAGTGAACGTGGCAGAAGTTTGCTGCAGACAGAAGACCAGCATTTTAACTCTTTTTATTCTAGAAGTTCTGCTGCCGGTCGGCTGAAGAGCAGTCGGACTCGTTGGTTACGGCTTCGGACTTGAAGCCGGTCCGTTTCAGGTTATTTAAAAATAGTTTTCTCTTTCTCCTTCTGACTCTGCCAAGCGTGTGCATGTGCAGCAGCGAGATAGAGACAGAACGCTCTCAATGCAGTGCACTGACCTGCAGAGATAACAGGCAGAACTGTAGGAGTGAAGCTGCAAGATGAAATACTCAAGTAAAGGGAGGTTTGTTACAACATAGTAATCTGCCTGAGTTGTCATTCAGAAGACATTTTTTTTTCTGCGATCCTGGCTCGACAGTGGAATCCAGATTTACTGCTGTGTATTGAAGCCGACAGAATCTGCTACCGTTTAAAGAGAACAGTCGATAAATAAATAAATCAGTATTCAGTTAAGTAGTGTGTAAATTGTTTGAGATTCAAGGGTTTTAATTCAACATTTTAAAGGTTACTTTTATTTTATCCAGACCAAAAATAATCTCACCTCTTTGACAGAACAGAAGGATTAAATCACGACTCAGTTAACTGTAGAGGTCAATCAAAATGACTCATTCCTGATTATACAAACACAGACATCCATGTGAACACATTATTTAAATTTTATTTCAAATATACAATTGTAAATGTCCAATGTATAACACAACAAGTATATTTCAAACATGCATTTAACTCAAAGGTATTATCTGACAATATAAAATAACTTTCGAATACAAAAATAAATAATTAAAATCGATATACAGCATTCAGAATCAGAAATGCTCCAATATCCTAACTTCCACCTGTTCTGTGGAACATGTGGGGCCTGTACCTTGACATATAAAAACATATTATGGGAATAAAAGCTCCAGTGCAACCATCAAGATAACGGGTCGAGTTAGGAAACAAGGTTACGACACACACTAATTATTACAAAGGAATGCAAACATGTTTGCAACAGTCAAAAACAACAAAGGCAATGTTTGAATGTGTGATGTCAAGGGAAGTTACAGGACAATTGTTTGGGAGCTGCAGAAGTGGATGAAACCCTGTGAAGCAGGACACACGTTGAGTTGCGAAAGTTACACGTCAAGCATGGAAAAGTCATCACGTCCTAAAAATAGCTTGTTTGCAAAACAGTGTGGAGAGCAGTATTTGTCCATTAAAACCACTAAGGGACTGTTCGTTTCCTTTATTTTAAGACCCACCGGAGGGATTTTCAGACCTCTGATCACTTTATGCATAATCCCCCCCAGTGATATCATTTATATTAACATGACCCTGCAATATGACCCCCCCCCCTATTTTCCTCCAATGGTCCATTCCATAAATACAGAACAGTACCTTACCAAAACATTGTGGAGAACAGTATTTATACATCAAAATCACTGTAGTGTAGGTGTTTATTTTTGACCGTGGGAACTCGAAGGTCCGCTGAATGACCTTTTCTTTTAAAGCTTTTAACTGATGGGAGCTCCGAGGTCATCACCACGGAAACGGCTCACAACAAGGTTGTAAGTGGACCTTTACGTTGTAACACACACATTTAATCTCAGTTCGAGGGGAAATCTACATGCACATAAAAGCAGGTAAGAAGTGAAGGATGAAGTCAAAAAAGGTTCATTAACAGACTGTACAGCCACATGGAGACCATCTACGAACCACAGTTTGACAGCACAGCTGCACCGTTTATCACTGCTGGGACCACAAACAATAACCAAGGCAACAATGGAAAGTGCATTCATCTTACAGATTATATGAGGGAATGGAAACAAAGAACACACACACACATAAAAAAAAAGCAACCAAAACCTAAACAACCATCAGCAAAATATAAAATCCAGCAAACTCCTTTTGGTATCAACATGTTCACCATTATTTATAGGCTTTTAGATTTCATCACGTCCTCAAGAGTCAACTTTGCCGTAAGACCCGTCCGGAGGTCGGTAGCACTTGGGAAAGGCCATCAGCTGCAACATGTTGAAGGCATATTTCCTGCATCTAATGTTCTTTTGCACGTTCTCAATCCGACATCCTTCTCTGGTGATCAAATAAAGAGGGCAGACGAGGAATGAAGGGGAGAAAGGAAAGGAAAGCAAAAAAAAGGAAACACAAATGAGTTTTTTCAAATTATGTGACAGACAAAAAAAATAATGGAAAAAAACAAATGCTTGCCTCTAAACAAGATGACTCCCCAAAATACTATTTTTTCTTCTTTTTGATGTATTTGGTTCTAAATGGAACAGTTTATGGTACAATAATGCGACACCTGTAACCTATAGAAGTGTAGTTGACATCAGAATGAAGAGTTAGAAGATGATGCCAGCAAGGACACTGGAAGTAGGTTTATTTTCAGTTAGTGGATTTGGGTTAAAATTAGGGAAATTCATGCAAATTTCAGAGGCATGGTGGAGTAGCGGTTAGCACTGCCACCTCACAGTTCTCTCTGGCTTCCAAAAACACGCAAGTCAGGAAAAAAAGGCAACGTGTCCGGGTGTCCCTGCCCTCGCCAGCTGGGATTGGCTGCAACCTCTGGAAATATATCAGTCTTTCCAATAGCGTCACAACTGGAGTCACCAAACTTTCCAGGCTGAGTTTGAAGAAGACTGTTGAAGGCATCAAAAGTAACGGCGTAGGAACGTACCGCTTTATGCCCCTGGTCCGGTGTTAGTCCTCGTTAAACTTTCCAACCAATCGCAATCCATAATTCTACAATTCTGATGAAATATGTCAGATATTTAATCATTTACGGTCTTTGGTCCCCTGGTTCCTTTAAGCCTAATACTTCAGAGGATTACGTGAGAGAAGCAGCATCGAAACATTTTATATTTAAAAATGTTCTCATTTAGATTTTAAAAATAGTAATCCTGTGAATTGCAAAAACCACCCTTCAGCCAAGACATTTAAAGTGCAGCGATGCCGCCGATGCTTCACACGTATATCAAAGATTATGTTAACTATCCTGTGTGGCCGTAGTGTTTTTATTGATGACGACTTCATTTTAAAGCATTAAACCAGCCTACAGGAGTAAAATGTCCGTATTTAATTGTTTCCTCATTTGTTTCCTCATGTTGATGGTTGTCAAAGGAAGGTATGTGAGAGGCTGCCAAGAGCTCCACGGATAAACAGAGCACACCATGATAAATAATGTTGTTGTGATTGAGACGTGGAGAGAGTGCTCGCCCCTGAAACAGCAGCTCCAGTGAGCTGGAGAGAGGGAGAAGATCTGATGGTCAGCATAGCACGTATTGTTTGGAGTAAGATACATAAATTAGCTATAATAATATAAATAAAACAAAAGTGGTAAAGTCCTCCTCAGCCGTCTTGGTGATGTATTTGCACGTTCACTGTATTGCAGGAAATGATGAACGGACTTGTTGAAACACAAAGCAATCCATTTGTAAAATCATGTCCAGATGTGAATACTTCTACTGTTTCACCCTCCTCAGCAATGTAATCCTTGATGAAACGTGACTCATCGGTCTGACATGCAGCTTCTGTTAGTTCAACAGGATGCCGCTGGCAATATCCAACATGATCAAAACAAGAAAAGATCCCACTAACTACTTTTGTTTGTGCATCCAAATGGAGTGTTACTGCTGTTAAGCTCACACGATGATGATAATTATTATTATCATTATGATGAAGATGGGCACTGTAGTTTATTTTGAATCAATCACACAAACATCATCCTGGAAGCCAAACGCGTATCAATCCGCAGCTGAAAGCAGTCCCTAAAAACGGTGCTATTTATTGCAGTTTGAGTAACATTAAAAACAAACAAACAACAACTACAGTGCCCAGTTTTGAGCCCCTTTTTAAACATCACATACAGTAGGAATTAATGGGTTGGGTAAGACAGATGCATGAGAGTCACTATTAATGTTATCTATATTGAAGTTGAGTTAGTGTGACACTAGACTTAGGAAAGTCTGTTCTTGTCAGATATTAAGGACTAACTCAGTTTGTCAGAAAAGATTCCAGGCAAATCAAGAAAGAGTACAAGTGGTTATTTTTCTTAAAGGGGCCGTATTATGAAAAACAGGTTTTCTCTGGTCTCTACACCTTAAACTGGTCCTCCCTCAGCCTGTCAACTCCCAGGATGAGGAACACAAGTAATTCCTGCATGGTCTCTGCAGCCCGCCCTCCGGTAAAACGGTGCTCCTACGCACTGTTCAGATTCAGCTCCTTTTGTTACGTAACGAAAGAAGGCATTTGCATAGGCCGAACTCCTCTGCACGATGATAGGCGACATTCGAAAGGGGGGCGTTTCACAACAGAGCGCGGACGGGGAGCCGACAGCGCGGACGGGGAGCCGACAGCGCGGACGGGGAGCCGACAGCGCGGACGGGGAGCCGACAGCGCGGACGGGAGCCGACAGCGCGGACGGGTAGCCGACAGCGCGGACGGGTAGCCGACAGCGCGGACGGGGAGCCGACAGCGCGGACGGAGAGCCGACAGCGCGGACGGAGAGCCGACAGCGCGGACGGAGAGCCGACAGCGCGGACGGAGAGCCGACAGCGCGGACGGAGAGCCGACAGCGCGGACGGAGAGCCGACAGCGCGGACGGAGAGCCGACAGCGCGGACGGAGAGCCGACAGCGCGGACGGGGAGCCGACAGCGCGGACGGAGAGCCGACAGCGTGGACGGAGAGCGCGCGGATCGACAATGCAATGCATACCAAGAACAGTGTTGTTGGAATTTTGACAGCTGTGTGAAATTGATGAAAAACAGTATAATATGGGATCTTTAATACCTTAGGATTTAAATCCCCCCCCAAGGTCGATATTAAACCCCTCACTAATTAGTCTTTTTACGTGAAAGCCAGTGAAATCTCACTCCCGCCACGAAGAGAAGAACAACCAGCAAACACAGAAGGAAGGAGTGAGTAGAAGATGGCATTGTCAGCAATTTATTGATATTTTGCAAGCAGAAAAACAAGACTTAAAATGAGCCACACAACCAGTAAGTGCGAGCTAACGAGCAGCAGGGCAATGGGGTAAAAGTGGCGCGACGCTGGTTTGTTCTCTGTCAGGGCGCCGGCCTCGGGGTCCTCCCACTGCCCAACGTCTCCCTGGGTCAGCCGACTGCAGGCGCCCCCGTCAGAGTGAAAGAAGAACGGACAGAGACAGATCAGAAACCTGCAGGGGTTAGTACAGTCCAGGTGCACTCGGAGCCTTCTACAGATTGATCACCAAAGACCCCATAAAGCCTCCGACAGAAAGCCACAGACAAGCAGGCGGCGAGGGAGTCACATGTTGAGTCACATGATGAAATGAGGAGGCATGCTGTTCCATGCAGACCTTACAGTGGAAGCTTCATGTCCAGTGCCATCATGCATTCACTCAAAGAGCGGAAGAATGGTTGTTTATGCTTAACAGGTTCTTTTGTTTTCCTTCTGGAAAGCGCTTCACTTCATTCACACTCTGTTCACGACGGACTCAGTCACCCAGAAAACATCACTATCAAAGTGTGAAGCTGCTTCCTAAAGCGATGATAGGAGATGACGATCGTTACCTTTGGACAAGTTAACCTGTGTGGTTAATGCAGTGAGGACAAGACACACACATGAAGCCACATACCTGACAGCTAAATGTACAAACCAGCGGGTTATGTAAACCACACACTTAGCACAGCAAAGCACCGCTGTTCAAACACTCCGCTAGTCGTTTGTACTGCCGATGGGCCGACGACGGAGCCGATACGAGATCAAAAAAGAAAATCTCAGCTTCCTCTGACTACAACAAGCACAGATGACGTTAGATAGCATTGTCAACCACAGGTGTGACCCGACAAACCCAACCGACGACACTTCCAATCATGACGAGAAGCGTTTCCAGTAACACGCAGCTGATCTTCAGGTTTGACGCGCAACAAAAATGTGTGAGCTAAAAGATAAAATCACTGTTCGACAACAAGATTTTCTTCCAGGAGCAATTACCTTCCACTAATTATCCTCTCCCACGTCACCTCAGTCCAACAATAAATGTGTGTTAAACACTTCTCCTCCTCCTCTTCTAAAGACCAAGCGATCTAGGTATTTAGGTTTAATTACACAGCGCTGCCTTAGCTGTAGATAGTGCTGCAAGAATTCAAGACAAATTAAATCGTCACTGTTCAGAGGAGAGCCAACACAGAGGGTTAAAGAGGACCTTTTCATTGTGCGTGGAGGATTTAACCCCAGATTACAGGAGTCGACTTCCACAGCTGGAATGCAGCTATCCTTTTATCCTTTTACTGTCCATCGTCCTCACCCCCGAAGCATGCATTTTCAGAGCAAACACAAAGCTACATCTCAGAAGTATAATGTGTTACTGTAGATTCAAACAGCAGCTCAGCGTTTGAACGCAGCACCTGCAGTTCCACGGGGTTGTGTTCGTCCCCTACGGAAGCTGGATGGAATGCGTTCAAGTTCTTCAGTGACAATAATAGTCGGCTACACATGAATTAGGAGCAACATTTTTGTGCAACACGGTTCTTGTTCTTCCTCACATTAACCCACAGCCCAGGGCGAATTCCATGCTTGCCAGCTTATATAATAACGATAATAATAAATGTGTTTTTTAAAGGTTAGATCAATGCATCAGTGGATCTACGGTAGGCATTGTACTGTACACGAGGAGATCTGATGCACTTATCACACGAGTTTAAAGTTTGTGATGATTCTAAATAGCAAACCAGCTGTAAAGAATTCTATAAATGCACCTCAGTTGTATTTTTATTTATGTATCAACTATTTGGTTGGGTGACGACTTATTTATTGAGTGTATTTATTGACCGTTTCTAGTCCAATAACCCTATGACAACAGATAATATGCTTGCTGTGTGGGTTAACATGCATGTATGATTTATGATAAGCTTATTTAAAGCAGCAATATTTCCTGGTTGATTAAGAATTTCTATTCGGCGGAAAAAGTTTAGCAGTCTGAACTCTGTTTGTTGCAACATGAGCTTCTGGTGTTCAGATGTGTGTGCATGTTTACAACATTGTAATATACTGTTCTTAGCGGGGGAATGTCACCAAACACACCCAGTATCACTGCACACGTCATCACCAGCACTTCACCGACGGCCTTAAAATAGATCTAAAGTCCGAAGTTATCAGATTTAGACGGATGCAGATAGAGATATTCACCCTGCTGGCACACACAAACATGAAAGGCCGCAGCGTCCCTGCAGCCATGATGGGAACATGCATGGCTGCCTTTAAATGTGTGAAGGAAGGCGGTGATGGAGGAGGGAGCACAGGACGATGTTTACACTGGCGCATGGAACGGTGATGGGTGGAGAACATGTGGGTGCACGTTATTAATCATGTGTCTGATAAGGATTACAGAATGCAAACTGTTAAATCTTCACCATGTTGGCTAAAGGGTCAGTTCACACAAATTGTTCATGTTTTCTAGCCATGCTGACACCTCAATACAATGGAGGTGGATGGCATGTTATCTGTGCTCCCAGAAACACATCCTTTATCCAGCTGCTCGGCTACAAACAGCCGAATCAAAGCAGAGAGAACTATGTTTTTATGTCCTCTGGATGCAGCATGTTTGGAACGATAACTTGCACCCACAATAAGTTTTACACCGTCATGGATCGGCGTCTTACCTCCGCATACAGTCCAGAGCGCGGATGAAGAAATCCTTGCTGAGCTGGTGTTCATCACGCAGGAGGGCACACTGCTCTAATGTGACAGACATGGATGTCCGGTCTTTGGCACTTTTACAGCTGGTAAACCTGATGCCATTTAACCTTCGGCAGATCTGCAGGGAAATGGAAAGGAAAACATGCGTCTTTAATGCAAACGGTCAATAATAGTGACTCCTCTTTGCCTTGTTTTACATCTTAACACCGCCTTAAAATCAGATTAGTTACACAGCACTCACACAACACCAGATGACATAGAGGGCAACTCCAAACATTCTTGATGGCTCCTTCTCGGCCGTATTAACGGCACGCTGATATGGATGGCAATAACTGAAATGTCACAAACGGACCCCAGCGACCATCTAGCATATGCTGTGGCCCGAGCCGTGTCCCCTTTCTGGTCGTCCTTCTTTGACACAGTTTCCATCTTCATATGGTTATAATATTATGCCCTCTCCTCCATTGCTATTTTGGAATATTCTCAGCTCCAGATGACTCCGATGTCCCTGCTCACCCACAGAAGGCAATTTGCCTTTTCCTCGCTATTAGCCAGAAGCTTAATTATATTTAAATGGGAGACGTAAACCCCTTCATCACACAGTCAATGTGTCGGAGATGTGATGCAGAACATCAAAATCAGATGCACCCCAGCGGCTCCATTAAGAGATTTTACAGAACCGGGACCCATTAGTAAACTGTGTTAATTGCCTACCTGGAACTATGAACTCAGACCTCTACTGGGTTTTATTGCTGTTTTGTTTGTTTTTTCTTTGTGAACTCTTTCGGACGCTGTTGTGTTTTGTGTCTTTAAATATAATTTATGAATCCGTACATAAACCTTGAGAAGTTAGCAACAACTATTTGGTAGATATTCATGATCGCCAGAGGATGAACCCTAATAACGGGATATCTAACGCTTCTAAATCAGGTCAAAACATTTTAATGTCAATACTTCCACATTTATGAGCGATGTACGTATATAAGTGTAAAACTCATCAGCTTTCTGAGGACTTTTTGTCGACTAAGCAGCTGAAAATGGTACATATGATTCCACGTAAACACCAGCACAGAGCCGCTAGCATGGCTGTACACTCTTTCTCTTGTTTTAACAGACTTCTGTGAATCACAAGCACTGTAAGAACATGTCATTGGCGGATAATGAATATCCGGTAAAAGTTCAGCGTCCGTACAGTCTCGTCTTTCAAAGTTAATCCATCACGCTCAGACAGCTGCTTTTTGTTCCCATTCAAGCCCATTAAATATCAACATGTCAAGAACTTGATCCTGGGTGTCTGAAGTGTTTACAGCTCACAGGTACAAAGTCTGCAGGAAAGGAAGTTTATTATACGGTTCAGAGGAAAAGGTGCTTCTCTGCAAGGACTGAAAGTTCAAATAAAAAACGCTGCTTACCGTTCCAGCAACCCACAGTATCTCCACGTTCTTCCTCTTCTTTGTGACTACATTCTGGCCCAGGGTTTCAAGTAATTCTTTGATGTCGGCGTGTGTCTGAAAACACGGTAGACCTGTTCACAGAAAGTAGAAAAGAAGTGAGTTTTTGCTTCTTGTTCTGGTGAGAATAAAGGTTTGAGGACAGGCTACTCCACAGACGATGTATGACTTGTTTGGTTAAGATACACATACATATTAAAACATTAAACGATTTGCCAACATGTGTTTGTCCACATTGTTGTTCTTCCCAGCATTTTACAAAGATTTACAAAAGGTTTGCAAAAGAAATGAATTGTGAACTTACATTCTCGGGGCACCTTTTCACTTAATGATTTGTAATAGGCTTCTAACGTCTCGAAGTTCCTCTGGTTTATCCTTTCTTGTAAAGAGATATCGCCAAACCTGGGAGGACGACATGGAGAATAATGATTTGCATTTGAGGAAAAGTGAGTATAAATATACACGCTGTGCTAGAATGAAGAATGAAGAATAAGCCATGCATGACACTCGTATTTTTTTAATGTGGTAATGCTCAGTCCTTGTGAACGACGACTTCCCGCGGTACCTCTCTGCTATTGTTTGTTGTTCATTGATGCCCACGTTGAAGAGGACCGGGAACACTCGTAGAGGCTTGCCCTCCTTGATCTCCTCAGGCAAAGTCTGGAAAACCAGTCGTGGTAATGGCACTTCCACAGTGAAGTGGTCTCTGAATGCAGGGGGAAAGAAGAAAAGAAGAAAATGGTAAAAAGGAAAAACAGGAAGGTAAAAGCGAAAATCGAAATGCAACACTTTTCGCACCGCTGCACAATTTGACAAGTTTGGAAAGTTTTTTTCAATTTGACACCTGTGGCAGGCCTGAGCTAGCTGCACACAGAGAGCCTGATTGGTGTGTGTTCATAAGAGAGAGAGGGAGAGGGAGAGAGTGAGAGTGTAAGTGTATGAGACAGATCGGCTTACAGATTGATATGCAGCAGGGTGGGGCGAGAGGAATGTATCTTCTTATCACACTCGGCCTAATGCACACAGTGCCCAGCGCAAATAAACTGCAGTGGCCGGGTTGTGGCCGACCACTGAGCTAGAAGGGGGGGATTCAAACTGCCGTGGCATGACAGCACATTTCTGACCCAAAGAATGCACACATTACTTGATTCACACGCGGACTACAGTTCACCACAGTTCAAAAGTCTGAGCTATGTCCTCATTACCAGCTGTATAGAACAGCTGCGCTGCTTGGCGTATTATCGCCGCAGCATTTCTCCATTTTATGGGTCACTGGGGGTTTTCTTTGGCCCAAACAAATCATACCATAATGCAACAAGCTTTAAGATGCAGCAGCTATAAGAATTTACCTGCGAAGCGCCAGATAAATCACACATGCCTTATTGTTCATGTCTCTATACTGTGATGTGGGACGGGAAGTCTCGGCTGTGGAAATAATAAGGAGGGTTTCTGTCTGTGTGAAAGTCCAGAGGGAGAGATTCCAGAGGGCGGCACAATAAACAGACTCTTATCAAAGAGGAAATGGCTGCAACTCCATTCAGTTAATGTTAGACAGAAACCCTTGATGTAAGTTTTCTTTGGCAAGAACAATGGAATTAGCTTTGATTTGATGGAGAATATAATAACTGTTTTGATGCACGACAGGTAACTGTTACCGGAAAGATATTACTTATTGATGTGCGATTAAAAAAGATGTTTTAGTCCTAATTACGTGATCCTTTTCACAGAATCTTTCGAGGAAATTGCTTTTACATGTCAGACTATTTCTAAGAAATAAAAAATAAAATTGGAGCCCTAAAATAAAGTGTTACTCTCAAATCTGAAAAGATGTTAATTTAAATGAAGTGCTTTTAATTTTAATGCTCGTCCAGAGACTGCACTAGTAGCTACTAGAATCACAGCTGATCTGCTGCTATGCTATTACCACGACAGGATGAAGCACTCAACAAACGAGCTGGTTAAACACGTTCGAGTCGAGCAAAGCAAACAGGAGGAGATGATGTCTCACCGTTGGCCGCACACGAGAGGCTGGAGGTCACCGAGGTCATCTGTCTTGGCCTCTGTGATCTGGAACACGACTCTCTGCAGGTCTGAGATTCCAACCTCCATGTCCTCCAGCATCCCGATCTCTTCGCCTTAAACAGGTCGACAAAACACGATTAGCATCGGTTTCATTCTCGCTCGTCACAGGATTTTTTAGTTTTTCAAAATGAGGTGATTTCTGCTCATATTGTCAAAGACTTAAAACTGGATGATGAATATAATTGTTAATACAGTATAGTTTAGTCTATGTTTCATATATATTACTTTATTTTATTCTTGTATTTCTATTTCTATTGTTGTGTTATTGGTTGTATAATAAGTGAGGCTACTATAAGCCCCTATGGGTTGCACTGTCTCACTGTTTAGTCTCTTCTGTTTCTGTTTTTCATTTGATTGAAATAAATCAAATCAATTCAAAAGCTGCTCACATTTCATACCACATAGTTGTGATCATAAAACAGGTCAGCTGCTACTTTTGTTGATCAATCCATTTCAATTCCCTGAAATATGAATTCTGGCAAACTGATATGATCTAGAACTTTGGTCATGGTGCTGCAGGTAAACAGAATTTGACTTGATAATAATCTATTAATCAAACTCCAGTCAACCGTCACCTGTTACATAAAACAAAAACATTATAAAAACACCCGTATAAACGCTGCGGTGACTCATAACCTCGCTACATGCTGTGATTTGTTACAGCCTCACACTCTTTGAGGGGATTCATTTTCTAGAAAGCAGATAAAAGCTGTGTTGGTGGAGGTTTTGAAGCTACGAGTTCTGATTTTACTTGAGAAACTCACTGTAGGTGCTGAGCAGACTCTCAAATTGGGCCACCAGGCCGACCAGGTGGAGCTGCCTCAGGAAGCCTTGGTCCTGCATTCCTGCATACAGCCTCATGACAAAACCACAGGCTAAGGCTGCCAGCTGTACACACACACACACACACACACACACGCGCACGCACACACACACACACACACACACACACACACACACACACACACACTATTAAGCAATGTCTTCTGGAAGTTGCCCTCGCTACAAACTGAATGCACGCCAAGAAAGTTCAGAGTCTAAAACACTTCAGCTGCAATACAAGGGTAAGGAGGTCAACAGCATGATAACGAGTATGTTATACAGGCAAATGAATGAACCTTGTTGGAGAAACAGAGAAATTAAAGTTTCTAGCTTAAAAAAAAACAGCACTGAGTACGTCGCACTTTGAACCACGAAGCACGGACAGTTAGATAATAAAGTGCTGATATTAAAAATGTTGTAGTACATTTGTCACGCTAGAGTTGACAAAGTGAAAGAATGTTTGTTTGAGTGTCTCATTTTCTCAGTGTTGCTACCTACTGCCTGACTGAACACCACGTCTCGCCTCTGCTGGAGGAGGAGGCCCTGTGGAATGCTACAGGCTGCCTCCTGCAGGAGCACAAAGGTCATGCCTCTCTTTGCCTTCTCCACCACCTCCATCACACACTCCTTTAACCTGGTCACCAGCGGACGCAGCTGCTCCCTCCAGTCGCCTGCAGAGAGGGACGGAGGGGAAAAAGGGGAGGGGAGTGGACAGAGATGGGATGACAGTTAAAATTAGGTTGTGGACGTGGCGTGAAACCGGTTGGCTAACTGGAAAGAAAAAACGTAAATACAGATTTATAGGTCAAATTACTTAAGAAAGCCTCATACTCATACATAACATACATAATGTTGGTTTCAGCCCATGGTTTCATTATTTCTTCATTATAACAGCAAATGATTGGCCCGTGTCATTATACCACCTTTGTATCTCTGATTCAGTCAATATACTTCTTTCACTGTAGTGTGAAGTGTGTACTTAAGTTCAACACTTTTTAAACCATGCATGCGCAAACAAGGCTCCAGGCTGTATGTGTAATAAAATACACATCAGTGTGAAATATGTTATCAACAATCGCTCATCCAGTAAATAATATTATTGTCTGGAGAGCAGCACAAGGTGCACAAGCAGTACCACCAATCTGCTGCAGGCAAAACTATTATTTTTTCTTTTTGTCCTCTGATGAATAAAATAAATAATTAAACAAAATAGGTTTTCTGAATCCATTTGTATGTTCTCATCACTCCGGCGCTATTCCAGTCATAATTCTACACTACATTACGTCCTTAATGAGCACATTGAATCATAATTTGACGTGACAGCATTTGCACCGTAATACATTTCAAGAATTAAACATCCAATGACGTGCTTGTTGGAAAAAGGTCGGCAGGCTGCAGATTTATCAACGTGTATGTCCTGCTGCCGTCAGTGACTCAGAGACGGAGGGTTTCATACAGTAGAATGAATGTGTTTACAGAAGACACTGTAAGAATCTATTCATTTACTGCTCAATCCAGTCTACTTTAATGACGTTCATGCTTCAACCACAATTTTTTAATGGTAATGTTGCGCTCTTGATCCAAGTGTTTATTCAAGACATTGTCTGTTATTAAAAAGTACAAAGTCCTGCCAACTCACTCCCTACTGAGTCATCTGAACACAGTTCGTTTTTTAAGACTCGGGTGCAACATGTACAGACTGGATTGGTGGCCGGCTTCCTGTTTTTGTGTAAATTATTAGATGTCAGCATCACACCAATTTGTAATGCAATTTGCATTTTTTCCCACTGTACACACATCTATGTATAGAGTTTATAAACAAATCAGAAGTAGTGATTAGTTGAGCTTTCCTCAACACACCGGCAACTGCAGAAGTGTCCCCTAAAGTACCCTTAATTAAGATGTACTACATGCAAATTGTCATCATAAACTGATTAATTATTTATCTGATGATTTATCCACTTCTTCCGTGATTAGCTCATTGGGAGAGAACACTGTATCACAATCGAAGATGGAAATGGATTCATACGTCATACAAAATCTGAGAATACTTCATTTGGTCACACTACACACTCCAAATCTGCATAGAAACAGTAGGGAGGAATTGGGTCACAGCTATAGTGTGATTTCATGGCGACTTATATGCGTTTCCTCCATCCATCCAAAACAACCTCCCCAGGAAATCCTCTCCAGCCAACAGGGGGCAGTGTTGGTCCAGCAATGTGTAAAACTAGTTTCTCATTTCATTTGGTTTCAACTTCAACATATTGAAAAGTTGTTGGGGTGGTGGTGGGGGATCATTGCGCACACACACACACACACACACACACACACACACACACACACAGTTGGAAACCACAAATAATGTATAGCACATCAGCTTTGCCCTTGCCTTGTCAGAAAAATCATGTCTTATCTCATTCTGCAAATACCGCGTCTGGACAGAGAAAGGGAAACAGAACTCCAGCTGTCATCTCCTCGCCAGCCCACCTGTCCAAATATCAAAACCCCCACAACGTCTTCTCATCAGAAGCCCAGGCTTCAACCCGTCTCAGAGAGGAGATAAAGCCTCTCTCATTATTTCGCCCATGTTTGTATTTAGACAAGCAGATGACCACATGCTCGGAGCCCGTTCAGCGTCTCAATAAAGGTTATGACGGATGGATACACGCATACATACACACACACACACACACACACACACACACACACACACACACACACACACACACACACACACACACACACCCTCTCCTTGTCGCCTAGTCAGACTAATGCCGCCGCTCTGCGTGCCAGTTGGCAGCTGTAACAGGCTGGGCACTTGTCTGGATACAAGCTTGAGGCAGGATTTCATTGGAAGTAAGGGAAGACTGGGCAGCTTGTGGTCAACAGTGAATGGCTCTGCATATCAAATATTGCTTTCATCCACTTCTCTGGCAACGATTAAAGTTTCTCTTTTGCTAATGCTTAAACAAGAGGGAGCCTAAAAGTTGATCCAGAGTCTTGTCTCACTCGGGCTGTAGATACGCTGAAAAAAGTGACGGCTCAGCTAAAATAGCTAAAATTAGCTAAAACTCCCTGCATATTTTACGCCAGTTATGACGGATATGTTAAAGACAACTCGTGTGAGTCTTTTTAAACACAGCAGGTTGGCTGCAGATATCTAAGAGCATAATTGAATAACTTACAAAGACATTTAATACAAATGTGTGGAACAATCATACACAAGCAGCTTGATGTGTCACCTGTTGTAGGATATTTTATTCTGCATTATTTAGACACAAGCTCCAAAAAGGTATGTAAAAAGGGAGCTAGGGTTTTCTGGAATCGGGAGGATGTTTATGTTGAAATAAAGATCTCATGAATTAAAAATTTTAAACAACGGTTATAGGGGATTATTTGCTAGTCCAGTATAAAAAACAGTATATTACGGCTTGGTGGTTTACAAAAGACAACCTGAGTTGTTCACCAAACAGCTGATGCTATCATTAGGAGCGATGGAAGCGACCAAACATCCAAGCGTGCTACAATGTCGCTGCAGTGCTCAAGCACTCTGACGCTGTTGTGTCATTAAAGAGGACTGGGAGCTGGCTAACAGGAACAAATGATTGGTTGACGCTTCACAGCATCATCGGAGCGAGGTTGAGCTCAACTTTGATTGGTTGGGCGTCACGGCCATCACACAGCAACAAGTGTTGGTATCAGTTTGGAGCTTCAAATCACCAACTTCCTTTTACAGCGTAAACATGCCCACGTTTAATAGAGGTTCCACTGATTGATGAGACAGTGGACAGTTATTTACCCGGGTTGTGTGAGGTGATGACATCAGCTAGCTGCTGCTCAGGGACCGGCTCCTGCTTGCCGTTGTCTTCCTCCTGGAGTTTATCCACCATGGCGATTACACAGTTGAGACATTTGGCCACGTTGGCCCAGACCCTGTCCTAGAAGAGCCCAACAGACAATCCACAGTCAGATGGGCCTCACTGAAAAGATCATTCTCACTCGGTCTGACATCGTGAAATTGAGGGGAAATTGTGCAACAAAAACAGAAACTGAAGCAGCTAAAACCATAAAAATAATAACTCCCATAAAAGGTGTTTTCCTTTCCAGTCTAAACTGGTATCATGTCCAAAAGGTCAGGAGGAAATAGCTGCCTGGATATTTTCAAATGACTTTCAAAGTGTTTCTATTGTTTCCAGCTCTCTCTCCTTTCCTGTACCTCAACTGTAAATGGATGAATAGATGCTTTCACTTTTGTGTGTGTGTGTGTGTGTGTGTGTGTGTGTGTGTGTGTGTGGGGGGGGGTACAAATATGACAATCCAATTGTATGTGTGAGTATACGTGTATTTTGGTCTTTTGTGCTTCAGAAGTATGGCTTGAACACGATATATTCGCGTGGACTATTTTGAGCGATAATTAAGCATTTGGTGCAGGAATCATGTCGAACTCCTGCTGTCAGCGAGGCAGACTCCGTCCTCACGCAAACAAACCCACCGTCATACACACTTCAATGAAGAAGAAGAAGAAGAAGTGTGGCTTAAGATTCTGCAGCTGGTTTGTGATGATGAAATTTAAACTCCTTTGAGAAAACTCTCATTAATTATTATTTTTTCAAGCAATTGGAATGAGTTGCCATAGAAATGGTTTATCTGCAATGATCTGTTTGTATCTTTGTAGCTCTTAAAAAAATCACAGCTTTCAAGGATTTCTGAATGACTCACCCATTCCTCCTCGTCGTACTCTTTGTGGTGCGGTATGGAGTCCTGGTGCTTCAGCGGCCCACCCTCTCCTCTAGTCGTGGTTTGTGATCCCTCCACATTATTACACACCGCTGTGCTGTCAGTGATTGATGTGGCCGGACTATGACCTGGAAGTCCCTGGACTGGGCTGGGACTCTGGTCGCTGCCCTGGTGGATGTGGCCTTGGTGTTGGCCTCCCTGCACCGGGGTTTGCTTCTGGTTCTTGGACACGTATCCTGGCCGCGCTGCGTGCAGCGCCAGCAGTGCACTCTTGACCAATTCATCCTTAAGTGTGTGAACGAATTGTTCTGTCTGTAGCAAAAAAAAAAAAAAAAGAGGGAGAAAGACAGATGGGAAAAAAGAAACGGTACTGAAGGTTATTGTGGGGAAAACACAACAAATTAATTGTATGTGCTGAAACAGCCAGCGAGTGAGTGAGAGAGATTGTCCCACTGGCGGGGTGAGCAGGTGGAGGAAAATCCCGGTGGAAGTCATCTTGAGAGCGGGTAACTATTTACAGAGGAAGTATGGAGAAACAAGGAAAAATGATCACTCTCTTGCACCATAAAGAAGCTGTTCTCCATTACTGCAGCGCAGCCGGCGAGCAACAAGAACAGCAACACACAACAAACAATTCAATTACTCCTCCTCCAGCCTGCTCCTCCGAGGAGCGCACCTCCTTTGATCTCGAATCCACCAGCTTCTGTAAGTTGATGATGATCCCGGTACCGGGGTGCCTCGCACCCGCCGCCGCCACCGCCGCCACCGCCGCCGTGTGACAAATGACAAGGGCGCTGAAGAGTAATTGAGTTAGCGCCGCAATAACGAATTTCATTATGTCGTCCAACAAAACACAGGGCTGAGCCCTCCATGAAAAGAAAGCAACGAGGCCATTACTGTATATACATATTTGCCACACAAACACCGTTTCCCCCGTGCCTTACCCACTGGCCTTGACCAATCTGGTCGCCCCGGCAACATATTTGGTGGAACCCCTTTGCATTGCAGTCAATTCCACCACAATTGAGCTGGTGGGAATCCAGAAAATAGCACCTATTTAATAGCTTTTTGGTAATATTTCAAAATGCTAGCATTAATGCAGTATAAGATATAGATAAAGATATACATTTTGATGTTTTCCCTTGGATGGATGGATGGATGACCCCCCCCCCCCCTCGGGTGGAGGATACAGCTCAATCAGACAAGAAGATGGTTGCTGAGGAACTGATACCGGGCCGCTGCTAGAGACGCTGTCATAAGGAAGTGACAAAAACTTGCATAATTATCCATTACTCATCCAACTATCCAATATGGATATATGGATGGTGTTTTTTTATTCTCTCATCATATCTTGATCCTCAAGTTCATCTTTGAGCCCTTTGGAGGTCGAGCCCTGCATGATGGGAATAAAAAGGTTTTGTGCCTCTGAAGGTCTGCACTTTAGAAGATCTTTTATTCCTCTACTGGGCAATTTCTGATATTTCTTCCTGTCTCTTGTATCCAAAACGATGATGTCATCATATTTGACTGATGATCTTTTTGTCTGTGTCTCTCTGGAGCATCAAGATTTAACCGATAACTAGGCCAACAAAAGAGTCAGTTTATTAGGTTGCCAACTATTTGCAACAAAGTTATCATGTAGCTTTAGTGGTTTCTGTTAAATCTGACTCATTACAGCTTTAACTGAGAAGAAACTGTTAGTTTAGGAGTATCTTTCACACTTATGGTGCAGCTGTGTATTCTGCTCCTGATTTAAATATAAACCGATTATATGAAGACTGTCATCCACGTAGTACGGGCCGTTGTTTGAGCAGAGAAAGCAAGTGATGACGACACTTAAAACACCCTTGCATTCAATTCATATACATTTTAATTGCCTTGCTTGGATCCGAAAGAGTTCCATTACTGTAAGTCAACGATGTGAGAGTCCATGGATAAGACTGTGTGTGTAATTGCCTGAGGCAACAGGCAGTGCTGGAACACTATTCTCCGATGCACACAATCGTACATAAATAAGTAAACATTGATTTGAAAGATAAAAACATCCAAATGACTAAAAAAAACAAAACAAGAAAAATGAGACAACTTAATTCAGTAATCAAAACACTTAGCAGGACCTGGGAATTCAAAATGAAAATTCATATTCAAATTGAACTCTGCTTACCTGACCTCAGTGTTAATTCCCAATCTATGATGCCATGTATTATTCATTATCTTTCCTGAGATGAGAGAACAAAGCCCAACACTGTATTTAAAACAATCTGGATCACATTTGTGCGTCTTAACCACGGGGTCAGAGAAGCCATGTATTTGACTATGACAGTGTTAATATGGTAGCGTTATTAATGAACTTATTTCCTAGGCAATCCCTGCGCTGGCTGCATTAAAACACATCATCCATCACATCCATACCGAGGCTTGCATCCTCCAGGATTAGGATCTACAGCAGAAAACATTTTAATGATAGTAATGATGCTGTAGTGGAGGATCCATATAGATAATGTGCTTAAAATAGAATATGAGCGATGCACTACTTTGGGCAAAGGAGGAAAGCACCGCGGTGCCATTCTCTTACCAAGGCTAAACCAAAGCAACTTTGCTCCTCCCCACGCAAAAAAAACAACGCCTTAGTCTCGCTCTTCCACACCTACCTGTTTGAGAGATCTGAAACGCTCACAATCCCTTGGGAGGAATTCTTTTCTTGTCTTCCTTCAACATATCTGCTGATGTGATCTTGACTGAGCAGAAGTGCAAGTCAGAAAAGTGCCTCTGTGGACTCAAACTGCGGGAAATAAGTTACTTTTGATCTAAAAAACAAAAAAAAAAAGGGGAGGAAAATGGTGGAATTCTATATTCACCCTGAATAGTTGCAGATGGTTTTACCCTGAAGGATGAGCGGATTTTTGGTCGAGTTAAAAATAGAGCTTTTTCACTCGATGTAACGTCCCTTGAGAAGTGAAGGGAGGCCGGATGGAGAGAGCTGGTCAGCTTCCAACAGCACTTGGCAGTGTGGATGCTTTTCACGATTGCGTTTATGACCTCTATACATTTTATCATCCAACATAATCAAGGCTGGCAATCAAACCGCAGCTCTTCTCAGGTAACCGTTTACGAGGAACTCGTCCTCAGACACAGCTGGGGGGAGGGGAGATGTGTTGCAGTGGGCTTTTTACTGTGATTATAACTATCATCATCAACAGAATCACCACCATATGTAGAGGAGCAACATCACATCTGTCATGTCCGATCAGTATAATCCGAATTTGCCCAGGAAGTGAAATATTTCATTCGGCCTCGAGTCGGGTAGAAGGAAAAAAGTCCTGATAAAAAAGCTTCTTAAATCCCTCTGGAGGCGTCTCATCTTCCCATCATCATCCAGGATTCTCTGGAGATAATATTCAATGTGTTTTCACACTGACCGCTGTGGCCATCTTCATCATTATCTTCAGCATCAATTAATCTGCCAATTACTTCATGATTACTTCATCAATAAATTGTTTTGTCTATAAAATGGAAGAAGATGTTTGTGTTTTTGTGACGTATTCAAATATCATATTATATTCAACTAACAGTCAACAGTTACATTACGACTTTTCATTTGAAAAGTGATGAATTGACTTGACATTGCAGGTCTAGCATGTTGTAGATTTTGTTAAAGGAAAGGTTCTATATTTTGGGAAATGTGTTTATTGGCTTTCTCTTTTTCACCAAGTGTAAGATGTGAAGATTGACAGCTTTTGAGGTGCTGGTAGGTGGATTCGTTCTCTTTGGATGGAGCCAGACTGGCTGCTTCCCTCTCTATGCCAAGCTAAGCTAACAGGCTGACTGGCTGTAGCCTCATATTTAATAGACGGTTATTAGAGTGGGACTGATCATCTCAACCTAGTCATCTTCACAAAGCAAAGATGTAAATGAGTCTTTTGAGGGAAATTTGTGATTTTATGCTACATGAATAAAACTAACTAGACATTACTTGGGTGTACACAGGTGTGTGCTTGTGTATCAAGTGAGCCTGTGGGTGTGTATGTAAAAAAAAAGGGGGAAAAGGAGGATATCCATATATTACACGTGTGAATTATGATTGGAGTTATTGAGGCTTGAAGAAGGCGATGTCACTTGAGCATCAGCTTTCAGACACACACACACACACACACACACACACACACACACACACACACGTATCTTGAGATGTTAATCAGAGAGCAGCCCAGCTTGTGCTGACCAGGCCAGGGGTTTACTTGGCCGATGTGTGTGTGTCTAATCAAGGATTAGAGGAAGTGGTGACAGAGCGAATGTACCAATTAAGTGGGCTGATTGGGCTCTATTCCACTGTGGCAAAAACAATCTCTCCCACAACAGATTGCAATCTGACAGCACCAGATGTAATTCATTAATTATACTGATAAAAACGCCTCAACTCCATAAACCTCCAAGCTGCTACTCACTTTTGTTAGTTTGGCATTTTTATGATGAGTTATGGATTTTCCTGAGGTTGTCTATTTAGTGCGTATTTGTGTGTGAAGCTGGATTTAAAGTTATTTTTAGACGGTATAAATGTTGCAGTTTTGTTTGCAATGAAACCAGCGGAGTAATTTTTCTTTTTACCAGGAGTGGTACTAAATCTCTCTTGTAGTACAATTCCTCTGAGAGGGAAAACATTTAGAGTGTCGCAGTCAATTTGGACCTTTAAGTCCACCTGAGTAGTAGATTGCAACTCTAACAGGAAAACTCTCGGTTATCGGCTTAGAAGCAGGAACCCGGGGCAAATAACAAAATTGTTTTTTGGATGAGTTTGGGGTTAAATGAACCCAACGCCGCAGTTAAAGATGAATCTAAAAGGCTTTGCAGACTGACGTATTACCTGACAATGTTTGGTGATCGAATAAACAGCAGCTTGAGGCCAAGAGGCGTAAAGGGATAGCTGATAGGTGTGTGGTGTTGGGGGGGCTGCCTCACCTTGTCAGAAAGGTTCTTGAGTGCATCCCTCAGTCCAGGGGACGAGTGCTCCTGTGCAGCCTGGAGGAGCCGGTCCGCTAAGCTTGTGATGAGGGGCTGGAGGAGGCTCATGGAGCTGAGTACCTCCTGAGCTTTGGCTGTGTGCTCTGGGGAGTAGTAGATACACTGGTAGGCGGTGCTGAAGCTGTGGCGGAGGAAAAGAAACACACAACAATTTGACAATCACGAAGGGAATATATATAAAACACACATGAAAGCGGCCCAAATCTGATTTGAAAAGAGCCGGACCACACTGTGTTTGTAATGAGATTGTAGACATACAACTGTGGACAGAAGCTCATCCCCTGTTTCTGTTTGGGTAAGTGCTGCTCTGCCAAAACCAGCAGAGGAGGAAGAGGCTGTATTTGATGTCAAACACGCTACACTGGTTGATCTGCTGCCAGATCAGCAATGACACAACACGTCCAAACATCCAAACTGACCAAGAAGACATGTTTAGTGGTTATTCCGAGGTGTGAATTAAGCAAATGTTTATGCTTTTCTATGCTACCAATATCTTAATGACCATGCATCTCTAACAAGGTATTAGACTGTTAATGTAAAATAATAATACGTGTAAATGTAATCAAATAGATGTGGATGTCTTTGGGTAGTGGACTACGTGATGCACCGTGCCGCATTGCTTCGATCACGTCCATGTTGCTATAGCAGCGTTACATTCCCCGCTGCTCTGCTGTGAATAACAAGCACAACCTTTAGCCTCTAATTGTATTTACCTTCATCAAGTGTGAATCCGTCCCTGACTACTAACACAACCAACCACAGCACGGATCTGGAGCTTGAGCTTGTGTTGCTACCTTCACAGTATCAAATGGCCTTTGAGCTCGAGTTGTGACAAACCGACAAACTCATTTTCTAATTTTCATAATGAGTCCACTTTGGCAGCCTGGAAAACGTACAGCGTCAATGCTTTCCAGGTACTCGGCCCGGACTGTCAAACTGAAGCTGCAGTCCGATGTCAACCCATTTTCCCTTCATGAATAATTAATCCCGTCTTCATTTCTAGGGAGCCATTTAATCTCAGACAAAAACACCTTTTGTCAGTTCCTAGATTCGGGGCGAATCGCTGCAATCAAGCATTCTCCTCGGGTAAAGTTCCAGCAACTTTCAATGAGTTTCCGCTGACTTCCTGCCATCAGATGTAGCGTGGAGCGAGGCAGTCATTTGCAACCCTCCCAGCTAGTTTAGAGTCAGCTCTGCAAGCCTCTATGTAGGCCAGACCCCAGAGCCAGATCCTAAGGCATAATTGACATAAGAGAGAGAGAGAGATAGCAAGAGAGAGCGAGAGGAAGGCAGGGGCACATACAAAGGGCTGGCATAATACAGAATTCTCTGCAGCATTCATAATGTTTTCAGCGAGGGAAGGAGCGCTACCTTAGAAGTCACCCTGTGTGGAACAGCACTACCTGATTCACCAAGAAGTGTTCAAATCTGAAGGCTTTAAGAAATTAGGCGTCGTAGGTGCACCAGCCACTATGTCTTTGACTGGCTAACTTTAAAATCTCTGCCTTGTCATTACGTTTAATGAGCTCCCTGGAGGAATACCCCCCCCACACAAGCTCAAGGCTAATCAAAGGAATCGCTAAGTGAGAGAAATACACGGGGCAACGAGTGTGTGAACTATCTTCACCCACACAGAACATCACCTTGTCTATTCGCACGCCTGTGTTATCCCCACTTCCATAACCATACCTTCAAATGTTAGGATTTCAGCCACAGAGAAGAAGACCATAATTGAATAATCTAGTGCAACAAAGTAAAGCCTCTTTCATCCGTTGTGAGCTTACATTCGTCTTATTACATTATGCAGAACTAAAGAGGGGGAAAAAAAAGAATCCCAGAGGACTACAACAATACAGATACTCTGGGAAAGAGAAGCAAAGGAGAAAGTTACTGGAAGAGGACAATTTCTTCAGCGGCTGAGATTCAATAACAGCCCTGTTGACTCATAAGTACAAATCCAATCCCATTAGGGAGCCAATGCCGGCAATAATGAATGCTGTGCCCCACCACCTGATGCTAGACGACAGAATTGATCCTCTCTAAGGCTGGCTAAGGCAAGGAACTTTAATTGTCTCTTCAGCATTGCTGTCAGTCCAAGTGGGTCTACCAAGACAGCAAACCATGAAGAGCTAAAACAGCATAAATATGTGAATGCAAAAGGCCAAAAGTGGTGGTGCACATGGGGAGCTTATTGTCATGTGGGTATGTTTTCCATCCCTGATGTAATTTGGGAGTGCTGTGTGCCCAATACCATTAAAGCAGGGGTCGGAAACACAATGTTGTCCAATATAACAGCCTTAATCTCAATATTTATCCTTTGCTGAATATGGTGCTGATTGAACCTTGGGGTAATGTCTGAGGCCATCGTTTGTGGTGTCATTAGAGTGCATAATATGTTAATAAAAAAACACAAGAGCATGAAAATCCTCCCACCTGTGTGGGTTTAACCTCGGCGAGACTTCAAGCCAGTCGCAGCCTCAAACTGGCTCACGGAAGGCATTCTTCTTCACAAAACCTGTACTTCTCTTTTAAGGAGATCCCAGAAGAACTTGTTATTTACCGTTTGTTTGACGGCAGGACTATTTCATGTTGAAACCTGAAGGAATTTCTTTTGAGTTAAACATTTGGTTCTAAGGCAGTTTTCATTTTGAACATTTTGATATCAATAGTCTCTTTTTTATTGTGCCTGACTATATTATCTGCAACGATCACCAAGGAAGTGGAGTAGAAATTTGCCGTTATAACAGCAATGGCATATATGAATCATCATTGATATTCATAATGTGAATGTGAGCCATTTGTCCAGCAATTTGTATGTCTCCATGCACTATATGAATATTTATGTGTATGTCTACGGACCTAAGAGACTCATTAAATTTACATACATGCAGTATAGAGCATTTTAAGTGAACTGGTTTCCCTCTCTTTCTCCCTAAAGAGACAAGCTAACACTTCAGTCTAGAGGGAAGTCTGGTGAGTGTTTTAAACATAACGATGTTCAATTTTGCATCGTGATGTGAAATAATGATCAGTGAAACTCAGATTCATTAGTATTGATAGTAGTGACTATCATGCCTTCAGCCACCTGTGTGACAAAGCCCTTTTATTCCTGTGTAACTGGCCTTATTGTCATTCTCCGATTATGGCTCCAACTTGTGGATTCTGATAACATTGGAATTAAAACATAAATTGCACGTATGTCGCCTTCGCTTTTGGCCGAGTTCCTGCCATCTGAAGGACACACATTGTAAAGGTTGACGTGTGGCTGTGATGAACAGACTGATCATGACAGGTTATATAGCTGTTAAATTCAAGAGTGGCTTGATTGGAAGAAAAAAAGTTTGTTAAAAAAAATAACAGCTCCTATATTATAATAATCGTTGCTCAAAACAAGCTTCATTACAGTCATGTGAGTTTACACAGACATGTAAAGGGTCCCAGTTTGGCAGCTGTGACATCACTGGTGCATGTAAGCTGAACTGAAATAGTAAATTCTCCAAAAAGAAGAAGGATGGTGCTGGTGTTCAGAAATGAGACCTGGCCTTGGATATATATATATATATATATATATATATATATATATATACGTATTTGTGCTGGACTACATTAGCAACTCTCCCTCTCCTATGAAAGAATATTGATTTCCTCTTGGCTGAAGCTCCTCAAGACTCCATTACCTGACATCCGTACATCATTGTAGCCGGAGCAATATGCTTTTAGAAAGAATTTCTGTCATACTCACTTAAAATGTACATTAATAGATATTTCTTTTCACGTCCATGGTGCTGCCACGCACTTCAAGCGATGAACAAGCTGTGCTGCCTCTACCCCAGCACAAAATACTTGAGTGTGTTTTTCACCTGCACTTTTATGAAATGACATCCCTTGGCATTCTCATAATTCACAGTTTACACAGAAAATTGGATCCACGGGAATAAGGACTCATCCACACATTAGCAGTGCAAGGATCTATCAGGGCAACTCCAAGTCTAAGAGGACTCCAGTCTACAAACAGAGAACTAAAACTAGCATCCAGGATGAACTTCCTCCTTGGTTTACCTAAATGACCAAAGGGAATTGGTTATAAAAGTAATGAGAGGGAGAAAACCGCTGGGCCCAGCGGCCTAATTAAGCCGGCATCTCCAGCGCGTGGCTAATTAATAGTGGAGAGGAAATTAATGAAGAGCTTGTGGCCTGCTGCTGACAGCCAGCAGGAGTAAAATGCAGCTACGTCAGCAGAGAGCCTCGCAGCGCTCCAGGTGACTGCCAAAGCCTCCTTCGTCATTGAGACAGCACGCTGTAATCATGGTTCTTACACCAGGACACTGTCACATAGCCGCAGTAAAGAATGTACCGTCTCCTATAGATACACAGTGAAAGATCTGATCTCAAACAGCTTCTTTTAACTGCCAAATTCCATCTGTTGTCGTATCCTGTACTGGGCACTGATTTCCTATCAGTTCTCAGAGTAACAGCCAAAGCTTTCCACAGTTCAGGCGCAAGCTAGAAACCCCGATCGGAAAACAGATAAGCCTCGAAGCTGCTGCCAGCACCATCATCCACAGAACTTGGAGCGAGATGACTTCAGAGTAAGCAAAGAACAAAAGAGCTGCTGTCCATCAGCATGACCCCGAGTCCCAGCCACTGCCAATGCCCTGTCTCTGAAACGCACAATAATCCTGGGAGGAAGTGATTTTGTTGGACAACATGCTGTTAGTCACATTAAATCTGAACATTGGCCCCCAGGAGACTGCGGGGATGTAGCTTCAGCCACTCTCGGTGTCCAAGAAATGTGTCATTCGGCCGTTCGGCTTTATCAGGAGGTCTGGAAATATGACAGTTTTCCCTTCCTCTCTGCTACAGTGGACAGAATAAGAGATAAGGGAGAGGAGCTCTACTGCAAAACTTCAGCACCAACTAAATACTGCTCACCTTACAAGCTGGGGTGGGGGGGCAACACTGGAAAACAACACACAAGTCAAAAACAGACCCCTGTGGATCTCCTATACCTCCATACAGGTGCAATAAAACAAAGACATCATCAGCGCAGGTAGGAGGACATTTGGTTCAGGTTCCATAAAGCACCCCCCCCCCCAAAAAAAAAAGTGTGCTGCATCGTTATGCAGATTATCTGAATAATTCAATAGAGGCTGTTAATGAAAGATTAGACCACCTCAGCAAATCCACAGCTTTGTCTATGGGGTTCAATTAAAAAAGGATAAAAATCCAGTGACTTTTAAAACAGCCATTTAAGTGGGACTGCATGCATTAATGAAAGATAAATGCTCTTGCCCCGTGTGTACATGTGCAAGGTTTCTGGAGGAATACTAAGTGTAGTTATTGATTAAACTCTTTGCTGGCCCATCCTGAGAGACAAACTACATTGCGTACTCTGGTCATTGCCAAGCTTGGCCGATGCAGGTTTTTAATAGATCTGGAACGAACCCCCCCTTTCTCTTCTAGTGTCCAGGGAACAAAGACGGATAGCTCTTTTATTGCCCTCCTGGTAACACCTCGGTGCTCAGGTTTTCCTTTTTTCCCCCCCGTCCCTCAATCCTCCCCCATCTTCTCTTTGATTAATTAATATCACATTGAATGGCCAAGTCTCACATCTTGCCGATTGTTCCCTTTTTAATCAAATGTGATTACAAAAAGCTGCTTCGTATAGGCAGGGAGACACACTGGGAGAAGTATAACGAGTATCTGCATGTGACAACACACACATTTCTGTGTAATGAAGGTACTTTCAACAGTACTTCCCATTCACACACAACTAGGAAACTCACCAGGTCCTTCTAAAGATATGGTTGGGTGTTTAGTGCATGTATAATGAAACCCTGAGATAACAAATGCTCCTTAAAGCAAACGCGCACCTTCATTACAGCGGCCACGACGAAATCACAGAGAAACCGAGTTTATTCCCATTTTTACCGACGATGACTGACAAATTACTGCATTCCAGGTCAAACACGGATAAGGCTCAGCGCCGGCCGTTGTCAGTTAGCCAGCTGGAAAATTGGAAAATTTAAGCTACAGTGAGTCATTAGCTAAGTCAAATATGAAACAAAAAGCTCCCGTCTCCCGGGAGAATTCTTTCTGAAGTCTAATCTCTCGTTCAAAGAAAATGATTTCACTTCAGTGGATTCTGGAAAATATGCTAACCTTATCATAGCTCACGCTAGCAGATAAAACTGACCATCTTCAGCAAATTCACTTGTGCACTTTAGCGTAAAGAAGTCCTTTTCTTCATTTTGTATTATCAGCACCCCCACCCCCCCCAACTATTTTCCAATCAACTTATCCATTTCATAGCCACACACCTCAGCCCTCTCCATCTTGCCTCTCTTCCCCTCTTTCTTGAGCTGCAAACTCTGTAACTAATTGGATCTGGCATGGTCTGTAATGACTTTGCGCTCTATGGGGAGCTTTGGGAAAAATCACCCTTCATTTCTCCTGGCATCACTCAAGTGACCACATGCTGAACTCCAGTGACATATACCTCCATCCTGCATCTAAAGGGCAAAGACAGCGGAACCTACAGGATACTGCTGATCTCGGAGGGAGTCGTATAGATCGTGTGTGCGTCTGCATTTGTATTCGTGTATAACGCAATCATAGACGCGCCGACTCAATTTTATTCATTCAACCTTGATGTTTGTGGAGCCAGCAGTTTCAGTCAGTACAGGAAACACACAAGAACATATTTTTCCCATCATGCAATCAAGCAGCGAGGCTGTGCACAGCCACAGAACATAAAACGCAATCTGAGAGACTCCCTGTGGGTCAGTGAGGTTTCTACTGGTCCGAAACCCAGCATTTCACTCAGACTTCATACTTTTTCCAGATTAAGAACTCAATAATGATTGATTATTGCACTGCTTATTGGAGACTCCTTTTCTGGCAGTCATTCATAATGGATTGGCGTTCAATCCCACACATCCCATACTCTTTGTAGTAACGATGTTAGCGGCAGACGTTACCTCAGATGAGACATTCCTTCGTTCGCTGCGTAAAAAAAAAACCTAGTCATTTGGTTTTCGAATTGAAGTGCTTTTTAAGAGCGAGCTCCAGCTGGCAGCTGCAAGGTTATCGCAAAAATGTGTGGCTCTTCAGTGGCGAGTTCACATAAAACTTCAGGACGAAGAAAACCTTGCCAGAGAAAAGAACCAGTACAGAGGAAAACCTGATTCAGCAAACCATCACACCTGTTGCCTCCAGTCAACAAGGCAGCGAAGTTCATGTCTTAATTTCAGGACTTGGCCGTAAGTAACAGTACAGGGATTTGAACACCAAGTCCATATGCCAGGGACAAATGTGTCTGTCACTTTCAATTATGTCCAGGCTAAATTATTTTGTCAATAAAAAAAACCTGTTTCCCCCTCAGCGTGTGTCCTCTATTAAATCACCCATGCTCCCTCTGCACACCTGGTGAGTGTCTTCCTCCTACCTCTTTTTCTCTGCTTCGTATCTGCTCAGGAGACGCTGCAGACCACCGCACTTGAACCCCTGGAAATGCGCCGCTGGGGCACCGACGGTGACGATGTCGTAGAACACGTCTGTGAAGAGATAAGATTGAGTCGACGGGATTAAAACAGCGAGACGTAAGGTGTAATAAAGCACCTTGGAAACTTTGCCACTGAGACAAATGAGATTCAGGAAAATAAACGATCCCTTTGAGTAAAATACACTTGCTTTTAAAATATCCTCTAAAGCAATACCTCTCTATAGTTTTGATGTGTTCAAATTCAATCTGGTAAAATGGAGTTCCCATTAAAATATACAGTTAAACAGTGGAGCTCCTGCAAAGGTGTTAAAAGAGGCGTGACATCATTCTGGCGTCAATCCCAATGTTTATATTCGGTGTTTTACGTGGATTCATATTGTGTCTTACGGCTGTATTTACTTGTCATTGTTCTGAATGTGGCATTGGTCCCACGTTGAACCAGAAGGACGCCGAATGTCACGGCGCTTCATTCCAGTTTCCACACCGTCGTCACGAGTAAACAAGCACTCCGCAGGAGGCTCGGCGGGCGCGGGGGTGCTTACAACAGGCCTTGTTTTGAATGAGTAATGGATAGGGCTGACAATTAAATCAGAAGAGAAGGGAGAGGGATGGACTGGGGCTTTATGGGGGTGAATATTTCGGTGTGGTTTAGTGCCAGGTCAGCTAATGAACTCCTCCGGGAAAGCAAGTTGGGAAACTCTGCTTGAAAAATCGTTGAAGATAGAAATTAATGACACAACGCAGATCCAAGCGTCGCCACAAAGAATGGCCGTGTGGCCGACAGCCTCCCCATCGCCTAACAACACCACAATAGACCAATAATGGTTTGATATGGGGGCCTTTGCTGCTACCCGCTGCTCCTTCTATTCATTATCCCCGCGCCTGGCCATGAGGCTCCCTGTCCGTCACTAGCTTGCTCCTCAGGGTTTTCAGATGTCCAACTTAATTGGTTCTCCTGCAGCAGAAGTACACCGAACTACAAGGCTGGGTTTCAGAACATCAAGCACAATGAGCAGTCTGTGCTCGATTTGCCTGTTCTTCCTCTCACACCACCCTTTTTTTTTTTAAATACAATACATCAACAAGAGAACACGCTGTGTAAGTACGGAGAGGACAGTTGCTCCCTAGAAGAGGAACTTGACTGTGGCAGTCAGAATGAGTGGTTATGAGTCATAATTAACCAATTCCACAAACCTCAACAACGAGTGCCGAACAATGCTTTCAGTTCAGCTGAGCTTTTTAGGCCGCCAAATATTCTGCACTTGTCATTTTGGAAGCAGAAGACAGTCGAACTCAGCAAAACAAATGGAAACTGTTTCCAAAGTGTTTTCTCCTTCCCAATAGCTTTTTCTGTGCTGGATGGTCAATAGACGGAATGGAACTAAATGCTTTGCATCACTGAGTGGACTCCACAGCCAAATACAAGGAAATGCATCTCTTCAGAAAATCAAAGGAAACAATAGAACAATTGACTGCAGTTGGAAACTGAGACTCGGCTCCATTAGGAAGCCCATTCCATTATTTCCTGTGCCTGTCTGATTGCAATAATTTATTCCAGATCCTTTCTAAATCAAACAAACTGTGCAATTTAATAGCAATTCACTTTCAAACAAGGTTATTACAGTAAATGAAAACTAGAAGGGAGCCTGATATTCAGACTGAAGAGAGGAGGCTTTCCTTTCTGCCTAATCATTCAAGTTAGACGGCCACGATAGTTAAATTCAGTGGGTTCTAAAGCTGCATTTGTGTGTGTATTAAAAATCAAAATGAAGTTGTAAATCCAAAGACAAGTTTTTCATCCAGTTTGGTCGGTGTGTCTTATGGTCATCAGATTTTCCTTTCAGAAATGGGTATTAAAAAAAACAAGAAATGAGGGGTTATTTGATTTTCATTATAAAATACAAAAAGACCTTTTTCTTTTCATGGTCAAAAAGGATGAGTGAAATTTTAAAAAATTGATTGATTTTATTGTATTATTATTATATTATAAAACAGGTAAAAACAGTAGTAGTGGCCAGAGAGAGAAAGAAAAAAATTATATTTTTTGTCCTATGTGCTAATGTGGACATCTAATGAGCATTGTGGGCGTCATGAGTTTGGGGCACTTTTGGTGGATGTTGCTATGGTTGATTGGATGCGCACACCTGCACCTACACTGGTGACATTTTACATCTGAAGGCAGCACATATCGTTTCCAGTCTGTGGATGAAACTTTAATGTCTGGTCCACTTTGGCCGGATCACAGTCACAGTGGCAGCGCTGCCTGCCGTGTCCATCAAGAGTCAAACACACTTGTGGTCATTTTGGTGTCCAGACTAAACTAGCACACATGTGGAGAACTTGGGGATGAGGTGGGATCAGAATGAAGGTATTAAGGTTAAGATGAGAGCAAAAACTACCAGAAGAGCTCTCCTCACCACGACACACACACACACACACACACACACACACACACACACACACACACACACACACACACACACACACACACACACACACACTTATTGTTGTCTGGACAGGAATGGACAGTCCTGAGGGAATTATAATCTTTTCAATGTGTCATTCAACATATAACTGTTTTTTTGTGTTTTTTTTGTCTCCACGGCAACTCTCCATACAACAAAGTAATCTATGTCCATTTCGGTTTTCTGGTGATTTTATTGTTTTTTTTAATACTAAATAGAAAATTAAAATCAAACCATGTTTCAACGTTTACTCATCCTTTGAACCATGAAAAAAAAACACCTTGTATTTGAATTTCAATTTGTGTATTTTGTAAATGAAAATCACATCTCGTTTGTCTTTTAAAACACTTTTCTGAAAGGAAAATCAAATGACCAAAAAGATACACCATGCAGCACATTATCTGAACAATACCACTATGTTTCTACAATATCTAACTCACATACCACTTGCATGTTGTTGATATTTAGGTTTTCCTGTTGCTATGAATATACTGGCCAAGAGTATACATGCAGAATATTGATATAAATGCAGGTATGGACGACAGACGGTCAGTAATACTCGGCATAAACAAGTCATCATTCAAAAGAAAACTGACAGGGAATCCATAGACGTTCACTGTAACTGACTTGTATGTGAGGAGACGGCTTATGCATTAAAGCGCATTCAATAAAACATTTAGTGGACCAAGGTTGATTTAGCTTTTAGATTAACTTGATTTGTGTGACACATAACTCCACCCTTTTTTTTTAAATACAAATTTCAGACTCAGCTATTTATCACTGCTTTCTCCCAGATGTCTTAATGAACATCGTCGACGGGAGCTGAGTTATTCTGCTGGGAGTCCACACTCTACTGTAACACACACACATCAGCTGAAGCTGCCTGGAATCAAGTCAAGGTGTGAATTGGCCCCAAAGGAGGGGCATTATCACAGTGTCAATCAATCAGTTGACAAACTCCTCTAAGGCACGTTTTATCTTGATTTCCCTTTTCTGCTCACTTCAAGTTCAAGTCAGTTCCAGGCTTGTATGATGACTGGATTTTAGTTATTTTATCTGTCATCGCTGATGTCTCCACTGAGAGAAGCACAGTTTATATCAAGGTTGTGTCTGTCTTCAACTCCCCCATCAATCATCAACATGGAGCCCACTCACAGGTAAGTTGCCTTAATACATTCGTCCCTTTTACACTGCCTTTTCGTTGCGGGAGTATTTCATAGTTGTTGTGATGCATCAGGTAATCACATTTACGACGCTCATTGAATACGTCATATGGCCGACAAGTGCACAATGGGACGTTGCACTCTTTCTGCACATGCTTTATGCTTTAGGGCCTGTCCACACGAAAACGTTTTCAGTGTGTAAACGCAGAAGTCTTGTGCGTTTCGCCCTGCCGTCCATACGAATCCGGTGTTTTCGCGGCGTGAAAACGCACTTTTTTGAAACCAGCTCTCAGTTTGGAAAAGAAAAAAAAGGCACCCCTCCGTTTCGTGATCGTTTTCGTGTGGACGGCGAAAACAAATACGCTGACGTTATCGGCCCGCCCCTCGACCCTCGAGCCTGACTTCTTCCCCCGCGACGTCTCGTAACAACAACAACAACAACAACGGCGGCCCAGATATTCTGCTCGTCTGTACGTCGGCGTATCAGGGCCACTGTATGAAAAAAAAACGGAGCCGAGAGAGGGGGTGATATTCTGGGAAAAAAGTCACAGATATGCTACTTTATTACGATGCTAACAAACTACCGCTAGCTAACTTCCCATGAATGTAGGCAGCTGACGGCTGTTGATGCTTATTGTTGGTTTCATTTATACGGGCCAAATTGTCATCTTATGGGTGTTTATTGATCGGGTGGTTGGGTGGAGATTAGCCGTAACTCTCACGTGTTGCCATAGCAATGGCAAACATCCGGTCAAGCTCCGTCTCTTCTTCTGCGTTTTTGTAGCAGATACAGCGCCGCATAAGGGCCTGGAATATGTACTACAGTCGTGCAGTCGTTTTCAGTGGATTCGTCTGGACGCAGATTTTCTTGAAACGACGCCAAGGCAAAACGGAAGGAAAAAAAGTTCATTTTGCTTCGTCTGGACGGCCCCTTAGTGCTATCTAACCGCAGACAAAGTTCTAAAGTCTAAATCTAAAAAGGGGCCAATGAGACAGTTCCAGGGTAATAACAGGCTCTGCCAGCTGGAGAGCAGCGGTGGAAGAACACACCCGGGTCTTCCTCTCAGGAAAAAAACACAACGGGCTTAATTAGCGCTTGGTCTATCTTCCTGAGGCCAAGTTCCTTCTCACCTTTGAACCCGGGCGACGGCTCGCACCGCCCCGTCTGAGCCCTCTGAGCCTCTGACAGATGGAGAAGTCACAGATATGGAAGCACAACAGGAGGTGACGGCCACAGCAGCTTATAGAAACCTTTGCCTTTCCACAGTTCCAGGTCAAACAGCTATTGAGCCAACTTCCTCTCAGCTTGTTTGTGAAATATTTTGAAGCATCTATATTTTTGATCATAATAAACGTATGAAATGACAATGTGGGCTTGTTCATAACGCCACATTACGAGAGAATTATCACCTGAACCTGCAGTTCCCGTCGTCTTTATGGAGTTTCAGCTCAATTTGACTGTTTTGGTTAATGATCGCCGTTCTCAGTGCTTATCAGTCTGATCATGCAGCTTTGTGAAACATTTCTTAAAAAAGCGAGCTGGTGAACATGCAGCTGGGGTTTCTCTGTAGGGAGTGGGCAGAAACCAAAAACAGAGCTGGAATCGAGTGAACCCTGGACTTACCGTCAGCAGGTAAAGTGTAAGTATTAGGTGTAATAATAGCTCCAACAGAAGTCGGAGGCAGGAGTGTAATTATACCTGTTTTTCTGGGGCATGTCACCCTCATCCTCTGGGTGTGCAAGTTTATTGGGATGAACTCCAGAGATTTCTGAGCTTTGCAGCAGCTTGGCTTGAATGAATGACCTAAAAAAAAAATAAAGACAGAGACACAAGTACATGTCACATTCTCATGAAATGTAATTGCGTTGGTGGATGTTTCAAAGATTAAAAAAAAACAACAACCCTTGCCCTAAATCCCCCTCTGTTACAGCAATACTACGATCTAGCCAACACGGCTGCTTTATAGCTTCTCTCTTTATTACCTTGTTTATGTGTTTATGAAGCGACGCACAACGGCACAGAAACAGATTAGCAAACATTAGATAGATGTTCAAATGTTCTCCTCCGTTATCCAATGAAAAGAAATCCCTTGTGAAATTGACACCTAAGTGACAAAAGGCAAATAGCACCAAATTAAAGCGAGTGAATGTTCGCTTAATAATGCTTTCAGATTACCCCAAAATAAACAGCACAGATTGTGATAGAAAGGTATGTTCACCCTCCAAACCATGATGCCCATGGTGATTAAACACATATATCAGACAGAGTATCAAAAGTGGCTCATTTTCAATCACATCCTTTAACGAGCAGTGTAATCCTTTAAGCGCAGGGTTTTATGCCCCTTGCAGACACGTCTTTGCTCCAAAATGTCCAATTAAAATGTTCTGACGAATCACGCTCTTTGTTTGTGGTTTATGTTTAAGCTCAAAAAACGCAATCTGACACTTGACGTTGGCTGCTCAAATATGTAAATAAGGCTGATGTAAATCTGTGAGATGTGGAAAAGCTTTCAAGAACAATCAGAGGCAATTAAGAAGTGTTGTGATGGGTATGTGAAACAGGTACAGAGGACCGAAAAAAGGGTTTCACATCACAGTTTCATAATCTAGTTTGGCATCAACACTTTTAATTAAATCCTCTTTTATGACTCAAGAATTCCCGATCTAAGGAATTAAGCTTGAGTTATATGTAGAAAAGGGATTTCGTCATTGATGGTTTGATAATAATGAATGTTTGCTTTTAACGTGATCTTTTATGACATGCAGTTGGCTGTGCCGTGATCACGTAGATCTTCTGAGGCACACCAGTGTTTTCACTGCTCTCCTGTCATGATCTCATGATATCCATCCCCATTTTTCTCTTTGCTCAGACAATCTGCTTTTGCTGACGTGGGAAACAAATCATAACATTCCTTTGAAACAGAGGAAGTGATTTATTTCCCCAGAGGGAATATCGACCAAGAAAGAATGAAAACTATCACCAGGACGGTTCAATTAGCATTAGAGCAGATGAGACCCATTAATATTATCGGAGGTTAATCGATATGGAGATATGGACACAGCCTTTTGTTTCTACTGTGTATTGGGGGGTGATCGGTCAGGGCTGCGACATTCAGGGTTAAGGAGGCTCCTGGAGATGTGACACGGACCAGATTGTCAGAGTTTACTAAAATGCAGCACAAGACGTTTAATACTCGACCCTGCTGATGTGCCGAGTCAGCCGTAACCAGAGAATGATAATGTTGAAAATTCATTTAGACATATGTTTTACGGCATCTAAACAAAGTTCTGTATGAGTTTGTGTTGTAAATGTTGACAGTTTGATTTCAATTTTAAAAATTGTTATTATTATTCTATAATACTATTTCCAAATATTAAGGTAAAGCGGAGTGTTTTCCTTCCAGAAGAATCAGACTTTCCAGCTCTTCTAACTGACGTGTGCCCTAACTCGCTCTTGAATTGACAAGAACTAACCTATGCAGTGCTCTTTTCCATCCTGTTCATTAATTACCCACAAGGCAACAGGCCAGTATGCACCGATCAAAGCTCCATCACTCCAGAAGCTTTATATGAACAGAATCTAGATGAGGAAGACTGCAACATGCCACAGATGTTTAACATCATCAGTGCAGGTTGGCCAAACGTGAAAACAAATCCACAGCAGCTCCATTACTGTATATAATGCTGACCCACTCAAGCAGAAATGTGTTGCCTCTCAAAAACGGATAACAGTTACGGCTCAGCTGGAGCTGACAGCGATGTGACTTATTATTTCCAAGCGCTGGAAATCAATCACGTCTTCCTCCGAAGGTGATAACGGATTCCGTGCTATTTATCAAAGTGCAGATGTGAACAGATGCCAATTCCGACAACCAAACATCCAATCTGTCGACTCAATAAAGCGAAGACCAAAACACGTAGAAAAGTGCCTCGAACATTAACTAAACATTGTCACTGAGAGCGTCATTATGTACGTAAGTATTATCTGTGCATCCATTTTTACCTATTATAATAACATATGTTTATTACCTCCAATATTTGTAGCAAATTCACAGAAATCCATCAAATAATGCAAAATATATCATCACACTAAGAGGAAAAATCAGAGGATCACCAAAGTTACCAGGCTTCATCCTCTAGGGACCATGAACAAATTCATGAAAACCATGTGTGAAAATGTCTTCACCCCGATCTTTGTTTTTTTTTTTATTTGTGTACATGAACACATTTCTGTTCTACTGGAGGCACAGCTGTTTCCTAAAACTAACATCCAAGTCAACGGCTGAGCTGTCCTCCCTGCTCAGTGGGCTCTCTCTGTCTGCTGCAGAGCTCTGGGGACCCGGCTAATCGAGCTGGTGACCGTTGCAGGTTAGATGAATTAGCCGTATCACACCCCCATCTGTTAGCCCAGGTGGGCTGGCTATGTGACAGAAGGGTTGCATACCAGCGACGCTGACCAACATCTGGCCACTATCTCTTCTTTTAATCTCCCCCCCCCATCATCTCTCCACTCTCAGACACTTTTCTGTACTCCTGTGAAGATGAACAGCTATATCCTATGCTTTTAGAAAATGCCAGCCTGGGTAACTGAGGACAAGCTGAGAAGGAGAAAAAAAAAAAAAGATCACAAACTGCAGCAACAGCATCTTGTAAGTGAGGCCTGTCAGATCAATGAAGGTCTGTAACATGTTAAGGGTTTGGTCTTCCTGGTCCTGTGGCGCTGAGAGCGCAGCAGGCGGTTTTGATCAATCCACAGTAAGATATGGTGTAGTCACAGAGGAGGATATTACACCTGCTGTGTGAGCAGTGGAATCAAGAGTCATGTCTGAGGGTACCTTTTTTTTTACTTTGATCCAATTTATGTCTTTTAACATTTTGGTCATTATATTTTATTATTACTATTTTTCATGTTGGCTGAAAATGTCTGTGATCTCCGAGCTGAGCATCTGTACCTGGAGGCGACGCGCGGCAGAGACTGCTCTTCTAATAAAGATATAAAAGAGAAGAGAAGGTATGATCCTTAATCTACAACACGTAGCTCCGGGCCTGAAACTGAAGGGACTATTTCTGTGCCTTTAATTCTCCAGCTGGTAAACAAGGGAGGGAGGGTTGATTAATTTATGAATGGAATAGAGTTATTAGAACATCTGAAAGAGTTTGCTGAGGTCAGCTCATCATTAACAATTGATCCGATGGAAGCTGAACATAAGAACCTCAACCTCCCAGCAGACCGATTCTTTTCCTCCTCCGGTTCTTATATGATGGACATTTTGAAAGTAATATCTTATTGATTTTTTCCCCCCTTTTACATTAAAGTTGTTCACTGCTTTTATTTGTCACCACTCGTCTCATCTCCGTCGTCACTCGCCCGCCGGTGTTCACACCCGAACCACCTCTTTGTGTCTCTACTCTCTGCCTTTATTTAATGATCTTACTTATCAATAATTAATCTGCAGCAGCTTGCCCACCCAACTTGTTTAGCAATATCTGTCATGCTGTTCGGCTAATGCAAGGCAGGAGCAGAGTGGTAAATTGGGCAGGTTTTCCTTTGTGTATTACGGCATCTGTGCCACACGAGGGACTTGTCAGAAACCATAATGACCAAACGCCACATTATCCACTCCCCTCACCCCCTCGACTCCCTCCCTCAGAGCTCAGACAGGCAGTGCAGAGGCTTAGCAACCATCATCTCTTATCAGCCGAGCAATGCAAACGCAGCGGTGACAAACGCCTCATTATGGGGACGAGAGGAAATCAGAGTTACATTAATCAGTAGCCATGATGTACCTAAGCCCCAAGGAAACAAACATTTGCACAGGATGAGAAACCATTCATCAGCTTTTTACTTTTTTACTAATAACTGTAGAAGTGAGACGACGACGTATGCGCAGTATGGTATGTTTGTTCATATGTAGTATGAGTTTTCATTCTTCTTTTGAGTAGCAAATTAATCACCTGCGATCTCCGAAATAGATTTCCCACACCCCACTGGCGTTCTGGCATAATCACATGTCCAATGTTTCCTTGTTCACTGTCAGAGGCTGTCTAATTACTTTCTGTGCACACATTAGAGTTAATTGCGTGGAATAATTTTATTATGTAAAACATTTTCAAAAAGTGTGCAAAATTATTTGCATAGCAAGTGGAACACAGAATATTTGTAAATGAGATGAGAGGCTCATGTTTTTTTTCTTTTTTTTCCCGTTTGCATGGTTTTTATGTGCACAGCAAATGTTTACTCAGAGGGCACGCACACATTTCAGTCGCCCCTGATGAACCTTCTGTTGCTATGGTAACTCTTTGACAGCAAGTAAACTAATGAAACCTTTTGCTGAGCTTCGCATTGATTCAAATCATCCAGAATCCACCTTTACACTCAAACCTTTTGAACTTAACCTAAGCAGTGTTTGGAGTTATTATAACAGCGTCGACAGGTCAGGACAGATTACAGGCATTATACACATAATTACTCCCCTGTTTTTCTCTTCTTACAAAGAAAGAAATGTAAATTTTACTGGAAAGTGAAAGAGTTTGTATTTTGATAATACACACAGAGCCATCTGCAAAGTGCTTTAATTCTACTTTTTTAACAGAACTGTATGCACAATGTTGCATTTCACATTTGGAGAGATACAATCGAAGAAAAGAGATCTGAACAAAGCAGGTTAAGAAAGCAATGAACCACTCCAAACATCTGGGCACTAATGTATATGTTTGTATGGTGAGTAAAATGTATGCGGTTTGTGCATGAATGCATGTGTGGACACGTGTATGAAGGTCAGATATAGCAGCGGGTGCAGTCATACCAGTAATCTTGTCTAGTTCAGCCAAAGTCTCCTGGTAGGAGCTGATGATTCCTCCGTATCGTGTCATCACCTCTTTCCTTAAGTTGTCCCAGTGAGGAGAAAGCTCCCCCAGCTCCCTCAGGTCCTGCACCCTACAGATAAACACACATCTATCAGGACCTCCGTGGGTTTGACTGGATAAGAAACAAATCATCAATGATGTGCACAAATCTCGGCTTCCTTCTGCTCAGCGTTTTGGGTTTGAGACATTAGACAATAAAACAATCTCATTTAAGGGAGAGAAAGTATTGGATGTTATTAATATTTCACAAAGCTGGTGAAACACAGACACGGATTTGCACATACACACATGTTCACACAGTTCATGTGTGTCTGGGTCGGCACACACACACACACACACACACACACACAGTAACATCCCGGGGCACCGTGTGCTGAGCCAGATAAATTCTGGACCTCAGGCTGGTGCGAACTTATCCACTTCGCCTTATTAAAATTCCTCCACTGCTCCCTCCATTCTTTTGCCATTAAACCCAGTCTGTCTTTACTGGTGTCACTGGAGTGATACACTGCCTGTCCTAGTAGTTGCGACTGCAGCCTGTAGCAGTTGTAATTAGCACCTGTGCTTCTTCTTTAGGACGTATGAGACAGCGGCATGTCTGTCGGCCGTTTCACACATCCTGTTCAAGGTTGGACTGCCGAGTCGACGTCTGTGTGGAAACCAACTCTACTTTAAATGATGAAATTTAAAAAAAGGAATGGAAGCTGTTTGGGATGCTGCTCAACGCATGTTACATGCATAAAAATCACACAGAATTATGTGTGAAAACAGCAAAGCTGGCGTAACGGCCGATCTTTGTTACGGAAACATACGATGCGGAATCACTGTGTGAAAGGGACTTGTGTTTTATTCCCTGCGAGGAATTACAGCCTCTTTGATTGGCTCATGATTTGCATCTGAAAGGCGACATCAGGTGGATAGATATCATGCAGATTCCCCATCCCTCCAGCGTTCATTGAAAAGTAAATTGCATTGATATTATAGAAATTAGAGGTTGAAAGAGACGCTGTATTCAGGGTAACAAATACACGGCCATATGCCTTGCTTTCATGATAACGACTGCAATTTTGAGTGATTATACCTAATGCATTTTGTATACAGCGTGTCTAAAAATGAAGCAATGCATGCTCGTTGGTAGACTTATTGTGAAGTCCAGGCATAATTGCTTGAATGCATAATGTAGTAGTTATTTCTTTGTTGTATAGTTCAACTACTACAACAAAGCGTAAGGCCTCTCCAGACTATTTCCTGGTCTCCTCCAGGTACGATATTTTTAGATTACTTTGAAGCACTTCAATACACAGTAGAGCGTGATAGAAATAGTGCCAGAGAGAGAGAGAGACAGAGACAGAGAGAGAGAGAGAGAGACAGAGAGAGTCAAGGTCATATGTATCATATAAATGATCAAACCCACACTATTTTAAAGGGATGGGACTCAGACAAATGACCAAAAAGAAAGCAAACATATTTCTCACATATCTCTAGTGGTATCTAACCATGCTCTTAAGAGCTCACTATTTATTTGTCAGAATGGAGTTCTAATAAAAGCTGGGTGCAGCGAGGCCGATGAATTATCTTTTTTTTTCTGGAAACATTTGAGTTTTATAAAGTTGGCACCAGCGCTAGACTGATGTATTCACTAACTTATGCTTGATGAAGTTTGGGCGTGACACACGGCATCGTCTCCTCACGGCTTCATACATCAAATGCACCTTTTTAATTATTATTATTCACTTAAGCTCACATAGTGCTCTGCTCACTCTTCTGCTACCTGCTTGCTGCCGCAGCGTTCACCTGAAAAGCTACGCTGTTAACTTGTTGCTGTTGTTCAAAAGACCTGCAGGCTCCAGGTCTACCTTCCCCTACAGCGGCTGTTTAGTATCGCCGCTCCCCACTTCCTTCTCTGCTGAGCTGGATGTTTCCTTGTGGTGTACTGCCAGTATTAACAAATTGCACCACAGAATGCCAAAATCATTTTGAGAGGATTCAGAAACAGCGTCTCCATGACATTGTTGGCTACCAGACTAACTTAATATTACAGAGAAACCAAAATGATGTTAGCAGACTTTCAAATTAAAATATTGATATCATTATCTGCCTACAATGAGCTCCACAAAGAGACTCCATTCACTATTAATGTATTATGGGAGTGATACATCAAAACCTGACCAATTAAACCAAAGAGTATCCCAGCAAAGTGTGCAATCAGCTAACTACATCTACATATAGCAAACATTTGCAAATTACATATTCCAGCCCGGCTGAAAACAACTGAACCAGCTGTAAAACAAATGGCAGATCCTAGACGTCTTCCTCCCACCGCTCCCTGTAGTTCTCAACAGACCTGCAGCTGGAAACAACCTCTAGGCAGAGAGGCGGCACAAGCCGGCGTCTCTGCCAACGAGCTCTGCAGGTGGTTGGGAGTTAGTTCTGCTTATGGCATAGCAAGACAGACAGCAGGCGTCCTCACAAAGGAAGTACATTCCAGATTAGCATGAGCAAAGGAAGCTTACAGCACCATAGACAGGCATGTGTGTGACTTTAGGTTATTCCAACAAAGCATCATTTTCACATTTGGCATCGAAATTTAACTTCTGAATATAGAGGGATATTTAAAAACTGATATTGACGAGGAATACAAATGTTAAATCAAAATCTGTTAAGTGCGATAATCCCAGAAATACTCTCAAAACACAAACAGATGAGATAAAAGAAGTAATCATGCATCTTTAATCGATGCTTTGATTCATACTAATGGATGCTAGCATTGAATTCGATTTGCCACCTCCTGAGAAATATATTGTTTCCAGCATACCAACTGTGGCTGAAGCTACGCAAATACCATAAATGGCCAATTTTACCCAATCAGGGGTCCACATTCTGAAATTCTCTGGTTAATGAAGCAAATGTTACACGGTACTTGATCATTACAGAGCTCTTTTCGGAGATTGCAACGATTCACAATTCCCTTAACCTCTAACTAAAGCTCTCAGCCACTTGTGCATCACAATGTCAGAGTGGGCTATTGTCTCCTGAGAGTTCTGTTATTTTCTGTAGGGAAGTCTGGAGTGGAGGTCAGGGTTGATGAGCCCAGGCTAAGTAACAGATAGTGGATTAAATAATAGAGAAACATATCTGATTGCTAAATGAGGCTGATAAGGCAGAGGGGTGGCGGGTAGAGATATAGGGTATCACCTTCATCAGAGGGATACTGTCTGGAAAGAGTAAAGGTGTGATTGGGGAAAAGTGCGATAAGTGTAGACTGATTATGCATGTAAAAAAAAAAAGAATGTCTTAACGCCAATCAGGTCTTTTGGTATTTAAAGTTTAGCCATTTATCTTTGCTGAAACAATATGTAGGTGTTAGAAAATCAATCATATTTATTACTTGAGCACTTATGGCATACGTCACAATATACTCATCAATATCCACGAGGGAGGTGTGAGGATAAAGTGCAGTGGACCTTGAGTCGATCGGCGCCCACGGCTGACCAATCTACCAGATCTGTCGGACCAAAGGCCACCGAAAGTGGAATGGACCGCCCCAGGGGGAGAGGGAGGAGGGCCCAGATGGAAGCTAAGCTAACCCAGCTTGGACCTGAGGCTACTCCACTACCCAGTCCTCTCCTAGATGTCTGATGTTTGGTCGCAAGTAAATTAGAGATGAAATAAGACTTCGGGCTAAAGCAACGGGAGGTCGACGACCCCGGTGGGACGAGAGGAGGTGAACTCTGTGTTTACAGCTCAAACAGTCAAAGTTCACGGAAAATGTTTCCCTCGTGTGAATTTTTTATACAATATGATGTGTTATGTGTGAAAATATTAGTTTTTTGTTGCTGCTGTTTAAATTCCTCCTCGTGCAAATTAGGAAAAATGCCCCACGTCTTGGTTGTGCATCCCTGGGTCGCATAATGACAATAAATGACTGTTAAATCCTTGAATGACTGGGAGAACAGAGCGCATCTCCCAAAGAGCAAAGACCTGTCATGTGGGCACCTTTATTTTATGGTGCGTTATAGTGCCTGTTCAGTTTAATCACAGAGGGCTTTGTGTGAGGGGGTCATTAAAATCCCCTTCAGTGTATGGAAAAGCAAACCCATCTTTTACAACACTGCAGCTCACTCTGACGAAAAAAAAAAAAAAAAAACACAAGCAGGCCCATCCAACAAGCACGTAGCTGATCCTGAATGTACAGTTGGAAACATGGAAGCCGGATGTCAAAATGTCACTTATATGATCTTATTATACAGTACTTATTTATTAACAGGAAAATCATTTCTCCATTAATGAGGAACCAGACTGCTCTTAATGAATTGGGGCTAATCGACACACACACGCTGACACTTTCCTACACATGCATTAATTATCTACACACACACACACAAAAATCAGCCACCTCTGTGTTGGCAGAGCTTCGATTAAAACAGGGCTGTAGACATCAAAGCGAGCAAACAGAAGGGAGAAACATCCAGATTATCACAGAGTGGTGAAGCAAACTAAGCCACCCACGATCCGCCGCCGCACTCGCAACTTTGCAGCACTAACTGAATCATTAAAAAGCGCCGAGCTCGCGCCAGTGTGAGGCTGGCTGGCAGAGTCGGCACCGTGGAGAAAGACAACACTTAAAGAGGATTATAGCAGAGGTGCTTAAGCGACCGAGCTGCAGATACGTTACACACGGCTGTTAATAAACAAACATTGTGTAGGGTAGTCATGGTGCGGGAGCCTGCTGCGTGCTCGTGAGCTGTATTATACAGATAAGAGATTTAATAAATATTCTATAATTGTCTTCTAAATTTAGTTGCGATTTAAATGATCAGTTTGCAGAGGAGATCATCTTCCATTCCAGGCAGAATGTCGGGTTAGAGACACCGAGACAGGACATGTGGGAACGTGGCAGACAGCTAAACTGTCGAGTCAATTGGTCAATAACGGCTGTTCGACGTGTGTGTGTCCTTCTTCCTTCAGCTGCCACCTCTGAATGCAAATCAATCTTTCCTCTCTCAACAGAATTCACCACATTCTCCGATTACATCTTTTTTTTGCGTATAAAAAAATCATCTGAAGCTGTGTGTGTGTGTGTGTGTGTGTATAGCTGCCTTTGTCTATGCATGAGAAGGGGTTGCCAGGGACAACAGATCAGTTGAGGAATGATCTGCCCTGACAAACGCTGGTCAAGCCTGAGGGAAGAGACCACGGGATCTAATTACGAGTGCACACTCAGAAACTGGTGAGACATCACCTCCCTCTGTCCTCGTCTTCACCTGTCCTCATTCTCACGCAGCAGGAACCGGACTGGAGTTAAACCGCAGTTATCTGCAACATGCAGTATTTTATGCGTTTAAACACTATTAGTCCCTGATGACATGTTGTGTGTGTGTAGTGAGCTGTTAGGTAAAGATTACTCAGCAAGGTAAGCAACTTTGCTGTGACATGCCATTGCGTGGAGAAACTACTTGCATACAGTGAGACCATAATTGCTCATGGCACGATAGAGAAAGGCCAATTACTAATTTGAATCTGCTGAAGGAGTCGCATTAACCCACACCCGTGTTTCCAAATTAGCCAGCACTGAATCCTTAAGTATGAAGTTAAATCTTCAGGAGTATAAAGTGAAGTGAAGTTTTTGTCTGATTCAGCACCAGTGGAAGGATGTGCCAGGAGCCCTCTCACGTTGCTTCACGAGAGGACCAGCAGAAGTTTCAAAGAGACTCGTATGCTGAATCCACGGGCACAGAAGCCTCGTTTGAAGTGTTAAGCAGATCTAAATAATTCACTCCTCCCCAAATATAGGCGGAACTTTTAAACAATCACTTACGGTGAACTGGGTTGGGAGCCACGGCGACACACACCTACTGTACACATAATGAGGCAACAACCGGTTGGTGTTTTTACTTTTGATCGTTGATGCCTGAGCAAACGTGGGCGGCGGCTACGTGATGCAACGGGGAAGCCGGCAGCGACATCCACACTATGACATCGGAGCGACTTACCTTCTCATGTCCTCCTGAATGTACAGCGAGAGCAGCTGTTTGGGGATGCCAAAGGACAACGTGCACTCCTCCATTTGTTCCCGCACAAGCATCCACTTGCTGTCCACTGTTTGAAATCTGTACACTTTGCATATTGGGTTCTTGAACACTGAGAGAGAGAGAGAGAGAGAGACAAAGGGAGGGAAGAAAGGTTGAACCACCTGACGGAGAAGAAAATACACCATGTTCTCATCAAAGGTGAGTCTAACATTTAAATGTTACAAAAAGGAAAGGTCTAAACACAACTTTGACCGCTGGCACCCTCAAGGAAGCTACAGACAGAAAACTCTTCAAAAGTCACATGGGATGTGAAGCAAAAATTAAATTCCATAATCAATAACTGTGTCTGCCATAGATAAGGTGTTTATCATCTTCCAAGGCCTTTCTCTCTGTCTATTTCAGTGGCAGCACAGCCGTCTAGAATAGTGACTGAAATACTGAGACCTTGTCCTGTTAATCTGTTTTCCTCCATTTCCATTTTAATTGCTTGTTTATTGTCCAACGCTTGGACAGAGAGAGAGTTGACTCACTCTGAAACTTTGCTTGCTAAACCCCCGCCACCCAGCTCTCCCATTAAAAGCCATTCAGATTCAACCCCTTCTTCTTCACTTTTATTTATTTATTTTTTTTTTTAGCAGAGAGTGGCTAATAGCAGCAATCGAAGGGGCTGGAGACGAAAAACAGCTCTAATGCTCTTATCTGCATGCTGGCAGCAGAGGGCAAGGAAGCTGTCTGCCTTGAACAGTGTTTACCACTCCTTTCACTTTCCAGTGCTGCAGTCATAAAGGAAGTCAGTCAATAAGCCGGAGCTGAAGCACCCGGGGTGAAACGTTGACAATCTCGCTCCAGCCAGTCAAACATGCATGGCTCCAGTTAAATATATTTTCGCTTGAACTCAGAAGTGGCAGCCACACTTTTGCCCCTGCCGACAGCACAGACCGCTCCCCCCTACCGAAGCCTTCACGCTGCACCCGTACCCTGGTCTGGCCCCGCGCTGTCCTCTTCTCAAAGTCATCTGTCTAAGTGCCCGAGTCATTAATCCTGGCTGTGCTACGTCACTTGTCCTCCAGTGTTTAAGTTAAGTGATGCCCTTCAATGCAGATGGTTTCAAGAATGCACACCACAGCCTTATGTAGAGAGAGGATATTAATATGCGATGCAATGGCATGATGTGTGCTAGCTGGTTTGGTTTAACATGTTTCAAAAACGCTGGTTTCCAAGTTAAAGCAAAAACAACAAAAAATGGCTTCTGGGAGGTAAAAATCTGTTATTTTTCTTATTGTATTTTTCACCTTTATTGGATAGATGACGGTAAATGAGGGAAGAAAGAGAGGTGGAACATGCAATACAGCTAGGAACCAACAGGGGACGTCGCAGTTATGTGGCATGTGCTATAATCGTTACTACTGAGGTGGTCCAACGAATCAAATTCATTTCTTAGCTAGTAATACTTTTCTTATTTTTAGAGATCATATAAAAAACATCCTCTATAATAAAGCGGATAAAGCGGGCTGACACTTCTGACGTACCAACCATGAGTGTGTCTATCACTGTTTAAAGCATATTATTGTTTACTAATAAATACACATCATAATATGTGTGGATACAAAGTAAACCCAGGTACACAGAGACAATTAGAGCTCCATTGGACAGCAATAACTATTAGCCTAACAGGCTATAGTGAAGCTTATTATTTCCCACGCTGCTGAAGTTGACGTTGAAATGAATGATGATTAAGTTTGTGCTTGGTCCGAGAATCACCCCGGAAAGGATACATAATTGCCACTAAATTAAAAGTTGATGTTCAGACATTGTTGGCATGGGGATTAGAGAAAGGGAAACGGACGACATAAATAAATGGGGAGCCGGGGACGCATGGAGAGAAGAGGGCGAGGGCATGACCTTAATCGGAAGAGCGCCGGACGCTGACTTCCACCTCCATCAGAGAAGCAGATTAACCCCCTCCCCCCCCTTACCACCACACTAATCTGACCACCAATCAGATGCTTCTGTTTCCCCTACGCCAACACCTCTTTAGTAAATGACTTCCCAAGACGTGCTGTGCCGAGGCTCCCCTTCCACACTGCTCTCTGCATGCTCATTTTGAAAGGCAATAAAAGTGGAAAACTAAATTGCATTACTCAACCTGGCGGGGTCTACCGGGAGGGTATTGTTTTGACAGGCTGCAGATGTGCACCTGCAAACACGGCTGCAGTTCACTAGCTAATCACAGCAGAAACAGTAAGCGACGACGGCACCATGACAACAGGCAGTGCCGTCTGTCTGGCTGTCTGTGCTGCTGGGGGATCTCGGGGATCTGGCTCCAAGCGAAAATGGATGTGTGGAACAAATGAATGCATGGGGTGAAAAAGAGGAAACTAGTTTCCCCAAGTGCCCTCTGAACACGGGCGGTCAAAACAGCAGGAGGTGTGACCTTTTCAAGTCGCGTCTTTCATTTTCTCCATACAATCCTCACTCTGTCTACCGGTGAGAGAGCCAGCATTCTGTGTTCATGTTGTTCATGCCTGGTGTCTTATTTCAGTTTGTCCACAAAGAACCGCAAGGGTTTTTTACAATTCTTGGATCAAAAATGACACCCCCGAGATCTTGATAATGGGAAAGGGCAGTTCAAGGTGAATTACATGAAGAGACTTTTGGATAAAGCAAGACACAAACTAGCACAATGCTGCATTATAACAACATCTAGATGAATTATTCCAAGCCTTCCTCTCAGGCCATAACATGTTTGCCATTTGTCTCCGGTAAAAATAACTTTTTTATTCAAAGTGGACAAAGTGAAAAAAAAAAAAAAAAACTACAAAGAAAGGGAAATTAGAGGGGAGAAAAATCCTTTTCTTTCTTTTCCTTTCCTTTATTCAGCGATGAATAGCAAAATTAAAGGTGTTCAAGATGTGAATCATACCTGGACCTGTCAGTGGGTTATTTCCTCTGTCGATGCAGGCATGGGACGCAGACTCACAAACCAAGGGACACTGGAAATGAAAAGAACAGGAGAGAAACACAGAGGGAATATTAATATAATAATAATAATTTTCTGGGGACAAGGAGGGCTTTCATCTCGACTATTACATATGAGGTACAATGGAGATAACCACACCCACATGCAAGTGTAGCCCGAGACCAATAATTCATCTCACAGCTTAGTGGCAGTTCCAGTATGAAAATCCTTTTGTCATTCAGAAGCAATATAACGTTAGTGTCCAGCCTGCAGTCAGCAGGTCCTCTAAGTATGGCATTAAACTTGGCTAGTTTGATCCAAGCTGGCTGGACTGCAGTAAAATTCACTGGCTGACATATTGAAGCATTAGATTTTTTAAAAACTGGAATAAAGCATGAAACTCTGTACATGCACACATTAATAATAATGAGTGAATTTTGAACAAAACTCCAGATAAAAATGCATGAATGATTTAATGTGTGAATCAATATCCTTCTTTCTTATTGTTTTTGCATGACTACGCTGCTATTTTATGTCATGAAATCTTATAAACACAATATTAAAAGACTAGACCGGAATGGAACCACACAGAGCAAACAGCTGCGCTTTCATTTCTCTCAGTTTTACTTCTAATTTTCAAGCACGTTGCAGTTCTGTCTTCACTGCAATCAGCGACGTCCCAGCAGGTGACAGCTGAAGGAAAACACACTGTTGTGTCTTCACTGACTGGATTGGGCATGTTTTACCTTCACCACCATTTCAGATTGTATCTACTCACCAAATTGTTAGTTTCATCCACTGATTTCAAATAACTGCACTTATGTACAGCAACACATTCATCCGAGCAACGTGGGCAGTCCAGTATGCTGCTTGTACAAAATAACCATCGGTAATGAAAACAGCAGTTTCCAGCACTCTGGATTTACCTCTCTTTACCTAATACCATTTACATTTTTCAATACTGGCCAACAGAGCTATAATCTTTAATGTTGTCCCTTCAATGAAGCTACCAGGAAGCAGAAATTGTGAGACAAACAAGAAAATCTCCCCTTAAATTACTGAAAAAATGTTGTAACTAACCAGAGGCAATATTTACCCGTGGAGGAATGAACTACAACTGGTCGCTTGCAAGGTCGAATCCCCCTAGTTACTGTTGCTATGCCTGTCAAGCTTTCCATACTCCTCCATGGTACATGTATGAAATGATAACGACGGCAGATTGACTACTCAAAATTCATCCTAATTGAAACAACGGGACCTTGATTTCAGACGGAGGTAGATAAACCGGCTTCTCTTTTCGGCGCCGCTCTGTGTCAACTGATGCAGCAGCCTGGTTGTTTACACCACAAGTGCATTTCTCTGCACCGCTCAACCAGCAATTCTGCTCCTCTGCTGCTTTATATAGAGCTTTTCTCACTGTCTGTCTGCATGCGTTTGCTTGTCGCACTCACTCTGTTTAGACAAGTGGCAAATATGTGTAATTAGTACGTAAATTATAAACCGCAGTAACACTAGGCTATTTCTAGTAAACTTACTGGATGATTTTAAAATGTTATTATGTGGGAGAAGATGGTGAACCGGCCGTGCCGTCCTGTGTCAACAACCCTATCGGTTTACGTGGGCGCTGAAAGAACGCCGGCAGCGCTTGTCTGGAAATCGTGGCACTTCCTGGTCCAGTGTGAAGCCGGAATGAGCAAGGTAATAAAGAAAAGGCACTGTTCTTGTATTGCAGAACTCATCAGGGAAGATTAAGCCCAGACTGTTAAATCATTCTGATTGAATATGTTCTCATGTTAGTTTTCACTTTTAAAGGTTTATATGGGATTCCGTTAACTATTACCTATAAGTAATGTGTACCTGAAGTTCCTCTGTGTGTGTCGTCATGGGAGTGTCTCTGTGCTCTGTTTACACAGCCAGGTCGGCAGCGCATGTATGTTAGTGCATGTACCAGCCAGTGTGTGTGCCCTACTGGACAGCTAATGTTAAATATGTCCATGCTATGATGATACCTCTGCTTTGCCTTTGATAGTGAAAACCTCTCGACGAACCATTTAACACAGCCAGACAGCCAAACCTGTCCCCAGAAAAAGGGCTTTAATGACTGCGAGGAACAATCCATCACCTCTCCTAGCTTAGAAACTGATCCTGACTGGAATAGGCACCCAAGCCAGCACCAGCACTCGCACACACAAACCCCAAAATAAAATGTGTCCGTTGAACAAAACAGACAGAAACAATCTGGGCATTTCAAGTAAACATATAAGCAAGGTCTCATATAATGAAAAGTATTAACAATGAGCCGAGGGCCACAGCTGTGGAAGGAGTCCCATTGTAATTGTGTGAAGGGGACCACGCGTGTTTGATTTGCTCTTTGATGGCTAAAATATGTATAAAAAAAAAAAAAAAAAAAAAAAAAGAGATCAGATCAAAGGTGACTGGAGTCTCTTTCTTGTTTCAGCTGACTGTTTCTGAGGGGTCAGCCAGATATTCATGAGGAGCAGCCACTCAAGCAGTGACAGGGATGATCAAACAAGTGACACACACACACACACACACACACACACACACACAAGAACTTCCCCAGAAGTGAGTCTCGAGTCTCCCTAATGTTTGTCATAACCCTTCCCTCCTTCCTCCCCTCATCTTCTACAACAGAAACAAAACACAAGTGGGAATGTGCTGTGACAACACACACACACACACACACACACACACGCACACACAGGGCAACACACTCATCAAGGCGACATGGGCAGATTGTCAGTGACACTCTGGAGCCTAGCAGGGAACCTCCCTGCACCAGCAACAGGGGTGGGCAGAACTGAAAGCCAGTCAGCCATGTAGAAGCCCTTGGTCAATTATATAAGACAGTGATTCATAAACACACATACACACACAAGTGTGCATACACAAAACACACACACACACTAAACAGCAAATGAAAAGCAGGCAGTGACTACAAGTCTCCGTGCTGTCTCGCAGAGCTGTGCCGAGAGAAAATCTCAATGTTCCCCTTTACAGATCAGAAAACTTCATTAAAGCTCCTTCTTTACTTTTTAATACCCGACTCGGGCTGTACAGCACGCACTCATTTGACGAAATGTTTTCAAACAAATCTGGCTCCGTTAGGAAAGTAAAGCAAATTAAGTGAAATGGAGGAGTACATACAACTTCATTTCTGGTGTGGCGGCAGCCCATTCGGATGACACAATCCTCGGGGTTTGCTGTCAAACTCGGAAGCAGAATACTCTTTCTTGCGCTTTCTCTCTCTCTCTCCCCCCCGATTATGTGAGTCACTTCAGAGCCGAGTTAAGCGGTATGTATTGTATGAGATTAGATTGGAGAATGAAGAGGCGGCGGCGGCGAGAAAAAGCAACATTCACAAAGCATCTGCCACTTGGTCAGATGACTCCACATAAACAGGGTCAAGTGTATGAATGTCAGGATGCTAATTTGATCAGTCTCTCTTTAATCTATTATAAATATACACGACAGAAAGGAAATGCGTTCAAAGACACAGGCGTTACGCAGCACACTCTAAATCCCCATTAGGGTTTACTGAACTTTATTTAATCTCATTGGAGGACTTGAGCTGTGCCAGTCTAATCCCAGCATTAGCGCTACAGGCATCTGGAGCACGGAGACTCCCAGTTTTGTGTCTTCCCCCCCCCTGCTACGTTACCTTGTGGGACGGGATGTCGGTGGTGATGTGGTCTACGTCGACCTCCTCCATCTCCCCCATCTTCAGACGACTCACCACCACAGTTCCTGCTGCGCCATCGGATGACCTAGAGGGAAACAAGAGTTACACAGCGTTAGCCCCTTCGTTTAATCTGGTGAGTAAAAAGTCTGGTCTGTTAAGTTGCTCGAGCTACTTCCCCCTCCATGGGCCTGAAAAATATTTGGGTCCCGAAACTTTTCAAACCTAATGAGCTTATTTCGAGCAGGTTGTGACGTTATAAAGCTGGAATCAGGACATAGGTACTTATACTGCAGCGATTTCTTTTTCTGAAAGATTTTTTTGCAGGAGTGTGTGCAAGCAAAACAGAGCTGATCCCGCTCCGGCGGGGAGTTGACGAGGGTGAAAGGAAGGAATATTTTTGTATAACTGCTCAAACGGCTGTCTAATAAGCCCGGCTATGAGCCCCCGACAGACATGAAATTGATACTACAGTTTTCATATCAGGGAGAATAGCGTTCCCAATCTCGGAGCCATGATTAAGGAGCTGATGGAAAATCTATAGTATTGGCAGCTAGACAGATGCTCTCAAATGAAGAGAAATGGTCCCTGGGCACCGTACGAGCAAGTCGGATCACCTTAGCGGACCCATCCCTAATGTACTCAGTTCCACTCCAGTTGGAGAAAATATTGGATGTGGTGTGCCAGCCACTAGTCTTGGGGGAGGACAGGGGCGGGGGAGGGAGGATGACACACCCCTGACTGTGGCGAAGAAACACAAAGAGGGTGATAGAACCAGAAAGGATGCTTTCAAGGCCGATCCATCTTGGTCAGACACCGGGGAGAAAATCTAATCACGCCCAAGGGGAAAGAGGGAAGGGAAGACGCTGAGGTGAGGGAGGGAGGAATGTGAGGGATTACAGGAAGGGAGGATCGGGATTCAAGGGAGGGAGACGGGGGGACGAGTGTCTTTGCAGTGGGAGACCGGGAGCCTCAGTTAGCGCTTAATGTCTTACAGCAGTCCCAGAGCAGAGAAAATAACATTATAACATTATAAATCTAATCACTGCCCCCCGCCAGACACCTGTCTCAGTGTTAACTCCTCTGCTCATCTTTCTGTCCCCCCATTCCTCATCTCTTTCTCCCTCTCTCTCTCTCTGTGCACGGTAAAATAAAGTCACCCTGACTTTGAACAAACAGTTTGTACCGACAGCGGCGGTCACATAATGGAGGGAATGGAGATTAACATGCATTGGGTGATAGTCGTCCCTATGCAAACCTCTGGGGTTAAAGTGGGCCTCTACTCTTTAGATTGCTCTGCCTCACTCCACTAATGAAAGTCTCCATTTAGACGGGGAGACTTTGGTAGAATTGCTTTAAGATAATTGATCTATGCCTTTGAGAGATATATTGTGATTCTTTTGATTTGCGGCCAAACGTAAACTCAGCACCTGCTGGAATAAAATCTTTCTACGTTATTGTCCGTGAAGAAAAGCCCCTATTCAGCAGCTCGTTCTAGCCATGTGATCTGGCTCCGTCGCAGCATTCCTGGGTTATTGTATAAAGTTTTAAAGTCTGCTAAAAGCAAGCAGAAAAAAGGAAAGAGATGTTGACTTCCTGACAGAATGTCTCTGCAGAACCGCGCTACTATAGTTTGTCTAATAACTGACCCTGAATTAAATTGGAAGGTTCTGACAAGACGTGGATGAAAAAGAAAGCCCATCTCCTACTACCTTCACCCACACACAACCCTCCTCCTCCTCCTCCTCCTCCTCCTCCACCCATCACTTTCCGTCTGTTAGAGTTGGCAAGGAAACAGATCTGCAGATTGTACTTTGCCTGGGAGCCCATCTTCAAAAAATAAAATAAAAAATCTAATTGGCCTCGAATCTCTTTTATGACAACACTTAATCAGACAGCTTTGTTTAAGTGACAAAAAAAAATGTGCTTAAAACGGCAACTAGGAATTTGGCAAGATTCAAAAAATAATTAGTGAGCGGTTACATTTAACAGTTATTTCTTTCAAAAACCTCTCTTTGCAGTTTACAAACACATTTTCCTACGCAGGAATATGCAGTTTAATTTGTTTTAAACAACTTATCCAAACCATTCGGTCTTGAGAGTCTCCTGATGTATGAGGCATACGCTAAGTGAGCATCCACGGTACTAAACAACCGCTGAGACATTTTCTTCTTCTCAGGAATAAAACATTGCTTCTTTATAGGCATATGAATACAAATCCACAGTATATTACTACTAAAGATCCTCTCAAAAGTGATATGGTTCAATTGGAACATTTCCTACTTCCTACCAAGGTTCAGTGAGTAATGAACCGATGTCAAACCAATTTTATCCTTGGGATAAAAATACAGAAGCTATAAAACTTAATCTGACCAATAAACATCGACTGCACCGGCTATTCTAAATATAACAACAGGCATGTAAGTGAAAAGACACTCGGCACCTTGTGATGGGTTTGTCAATGTCTATATAACTGTGAGAGATCAGTTATCATTCAAGTACATATATATAAAACACTACTTGTACCAATATTACATTGGCTCATGAGTGCATTATTTAATTAAGAGAGAAATGTGTATTCAGGCGAGATCCTTCAAGGAAAGTGTCCAATTTCCACATCTCTACCTATCTGAGTTAGGTGTATAGCGTAGGAAAACGCCTGCAGTTGTTACTGACGTTCTCTGTGTCTCCGGAGTGCAGCTGTACAATCTGTTGTTCTTCCACATCCCAGTGATTCTCGGGGATGAGGAACAGCTACAGAGGGATACTCCTCTCAGCTTCGGTAGCTGTGGGGCGGAATGGAGCTCAGAAAGCTTCCTTTCAAACAGTGAAAATTTCATCGCAAAATATGATGTTATGGAGGATTTTTTTTTTTTTTTTTTTTTTTAAGAGGCCAATTTGACAGTGTTTTTGGGTGATTTGGATATTATTTCGTTTGCAGCTTCAGCGGGGAGGATACGGCCGGCGGGGAACCTCCAGCATCGGAGCTGGTGAGAGCAAACACCAACCTTTGCTCAAATTGCCCTCCGACACCAACAGAAACAGAATCATTTTGCTGTAATAAATGTCAAGCAGTTTTTGGTGGAGGCTGTTGCCGACGACGACGCAGAGCTTTTGTGTGCTTTGCTGAGCATAAAAGTTTTCCTCCTCACTCGTACGGATGTTCGAAACCTTAAGGACTTCCGAAGACCCACTGGAAAAGACAACTAAGCCCAGTAGGGCCATTTCGTTGTAATTGTTGTCAACGTATTTTTCAAATTTAATGGTCTGAATGCCAAGAAGGAGCGAGAGGCGCCAACGAGCTGCTACAGCAGGGCAGCTGCCCATGAGCAGCCAGTTAGGCATTGTGAACAAACAAATCCAGCCTATTGGTTGAGCTGGATGAAGGTGTGTGTTGCCATCTAGCGTACCTGAGTACCACATGATTATTGATACAGTTCGCTGGTTGGAGGAATAAGCAGACACATATGGTGAAGGTTATTAGCAGTTATACTGCGGAGTAACAGCCTTCCAAGACAATGTGGTGACCTGTGCAGAATCTGAAGATGCAGCAGCTGATATATATTTGGTCTTTCTTTGCTCGGTTGTTGCTGTGATCAGAGTGGAAATGGTAAGATTATACAGATGATGGTTGTCTGCAGACCTTGGGAAGTCAAACAGACAAACTCAGACAACTAGGAGAGCCAAAGAAATGCCCTCTTTCTGCCGCCTTGTTAACCTGAGAAAGGGAACATTGGCACAGTGGCGCCAAAGGAAGCACAGTTGTAAAATATTTGTGAAGGTGTGAATTCGACAGCCCTTATGTGGGGAAAGTTCATTAAAAAAACCTTCAAAGCAGTACTTCTGTGGCTGTCAGGTGCTTTTCTCTGTGGGAAGCCAAAAAACGAACCAAAAGACCATTGACTCGTCCCTCACAAGGGCTTTTGCTTCAACTGTAGTAAATGAAAAATGCACCTTTTTTTGTTTTTCTGTTTGGATTTTGCCCACAGCAGATTAGGTTTAGGGCTCCTTGAAAATTGTACTCTGCCTGTGGAATGGGAGAGTAATTGCCAGGCTTCCATATAGGCAACAAGAATGTTTAAGCCTTGAAGTGTAGCAGTGGAAGTGTAGATGGGATTCTTGACCTATATAAAGCTGGACGGGTAGGCTAAATATAGTGCCGGCTAGTTTTCACTGAGGACAGATGTTAGAACACGGGACCGTGATAATGGGGCATGCCAGCTTTAGAAGCGATACTGACGGTCTTCATTCTCATTGGGGATGAATGACTCAGCGTGCAGAGTGACTCTGCAGTACTTGTACATTTTTGCAACTACAGGACTGAATCAATCAATAACACTACACTGTAGCCATTGTTCATAGATCTGGCCAGAATCACCAAGGGACCCCAAACTGAGCGAACACTCTCCGGCATGTCCGGACCTCTGGAGTATATTCCCAAGGAAAAAAACTGCCCTGCTTTCTCTTGATGAAAGAGACTGTGTATACCATCTGAATCTAAAATTAATGTAAAACAAGCTGTGTATCTTGTATTAAAGGTTTGTAAAAAAAATCAGTTTGGTAACGAAATTGAGTACATTTTATTGGCAGAGGCATGCTCAGGACTTTTAATGCTTAAATGGTTGAGGAAGCATCAAATCTTCAATCAAAAATAAGCTGATTTATCCACTAGTGTGATCATCTCTACAACATGCAAATTTATGCAATGTGTAAAAAAAAAAAAAAAAAAAAAATGGTTCATCTGCTGCAATACATCTGTAATAAGCAGAATAGGAGCTGTGTCGGGGGCAGGATGCATACTTGCTGGAGATTTGTGAGTTTTAACGCATCCTATTTGTTCCAGTCACATCACACACACTTCTGTATTCTTGCATGACGAGGAGTGTCTTCACACTACATTTACTTTTATGTCGGCGCTTAACCAGTGTCAGAAACAGTCTGGGATAAGCTGTTTTCACAGAAGAAGCAAGGTGGGGGGAAATGTCCAGAAAGGATGCCTTTTCTGCTACTAATAAATCTGGGCCAGAGCTCAAAACTAGGTGGATGATGACTACTAAGTGTAATGCTTTTATTTTTATTTCATAGAATTTGAAGAAAGTCAGGCATGCTGATAAAATTGTTGCTGAAGGAAATGAACACAGGAAACATAAAGAGAAAATCCCCTGTGCTTCAATAACATACCGACTGCTAAGAAATACATTCTGTATGTTTTCATTACAGAGCAGCTGTGAGCAGAAGCTAAGTAGCTGCATGTCAAACTTAAATGTTAAAAAAGATAATAAAACATTAGGATCAAAGATGTTCTGCTTGGTCTAGCCCATTATTGTCAACAGCCACGGGAAAGAGGAGAGCAACAAAAAAAAGATGGTCTCATTTGAATTCTGCAGTGCAGAACACATGTGTGGTGTGGGGATGTGGTTTAGCTGAGAAAAGGTCAAGGAAGTGTCCTCTCCTCCGCTGCCTGTTTGTCTTTTCCACAGGCCAATGGGGACCTATAAAAACTCCAGCTAAAAGAAAAGATGAGCTGAATTTCGTGCCGAGGAGTAAAACTACACAAGCTTACAGCTGGAGTGTGCAACGCTGACAGACTCTGATGAGGATTGAAAGGTGGTGCTCATTCAAAGCTGCGTTGGCCCTCCAGCAGTCGACTTAGCAACTGATATCATGAACCTCATGAGTTGATCAAAAGTGAATCTCCATATTCCTGTAATATCCTTGAAGCAAACAGAGATACTTCACTAGAATATTCTTAACATGTTTCTGAGATTTGAATCCATATGTATTTAAGTTTTAATGGACTATATTTCTCATTATTACCGGAGCATTAATGTGTTTCCAGCATGGTGTTGCAGGACGAGACAACGGGCCAAAGTTCGGCCTCGTTGTGTGAGTACATTTCTGCAGATGAGGACGGGGCTGGCATCCATTCAGTGTGAAGTCATTGAAAAGATACCGTAAGTGCAGATCAATAGCAATTGAATGAGCGTGGGTGGAGGCGACGTTTGAGTTGGAGAGGGCAGGCGGTGCAGAGACACAGAGAATAATGTATGACGACCTTCATCACCACTTACTCAATGAATACTACATTCTCAACGCCGGAGTGGTCGGGGGGTCAACGAAGCTAGCGAGCCGCGGCAGGAAACATAAAAAAAACACAGAATAACATGAAAAATCATTCTCACTCCTGCATCTGAAACGCCGAGGAGAAAATCGCAGTCTGCTTCAAGAGTAATGGCTAAATAACAGAGAGAGAGGAGATCCTCCCACAGAGCCACTAAGGCTCCATAATTATTTTCCAACAAACTGTACAAGAGCCGACGAAACAAGAGTCTCCTTTCATCGCTGTCAAAGCCATGGTTTTGTTTCCGCGGTTGCCCTTGAATAAGAAGCCAGACAGCGGTTCCTAGAACGCCACGGCCGTCTGGCATTGAAGGAGCGCAGGTAAATTAGTGTTCGTAGGAATTATTTGTTTGATTTTGTTTTCCCACATCGAGGTAGTGAACCTTGGCTCATGAAAGAGCAAACAAGACTTTTTATTATTTTTGTCTACAGGTTCTAAAGACATTTTTGTCAAGCTGCAGCCAATTCTGAATGACATGTCTTCAAACATTTACCTTTTTCTCGAATATAACTGTGAATTCTGGGTCTAAGATTATGTTTTTGGTTCACACTACAGAGACAGTGAACTAAGACAGTGGTCAGATCACACTTCACAACTTGTCATGGAACCGGGAGTCTTGAGGTTGTTGTGGATTTCACACTACATGACTAACCGGTGATGTGGTTTCACACACTACAATATTTTTTTGCAGTCCTACTCCGACCTCCTACGACACAACGAGACATCTCGATCCCAAGATATCGTCCGTTTCATCTTGTTTCCGCTCTTTTTCAACCACCACCAATAAACGTGATGTCTGCTGCAAAATAGTCTATAGTAGGGATGCACGATAATTATCGGACCGATAATTATCGGCCCGATAATAGGAATTATGACGTCATCCCGATAAATCCGATACAATTATTAATACCTCCGATAATCCGACGATAGGATGTGTGTGTTAAAACAGTGCTACGGGTGGATTGGGATGAGGGACGTTAGTTTTTTTCTAGGCGCCTCCCGTTTAGCATGTGATGTGGTTACTGTGGTATCACAGGTTTCGGAGGAGGGAGTTAATCCACAAATCGAGCGCTTCCTTCTCACGCCAGGTTCACACTGCACGCGGAAGTGCCGCGGCGCAGTGCGCCGCCGAAAATCGCGAGCGATCCGCGCACCCCCCGTTCAGACCAGACGCGTATTTCTCCGCGGCGGTCGACAAGCGCTTCTGCTCAGCTGTTGTTCATTCAGAGCTATTTTTTCCATTAAACCCCATAAAATTAATACGCCATGTTTCTGTAACCAAGAAGTTTGTACACTTCTTGTATTTATCCGTTCTCTTTCTCTCGGAGCGCGAGAGAGAGAGAGAGAGAGAGAGAGAGAGAGAGAGAGAGAAAGAGGGACACACACACAGACAGAGAGTGTGTATGGTATAGACAGTAGCAGTGCAGATATACCGTTGAAATACACATATTTGTTTATCTACTCTTCACATTATATATATATATATATATATATATATATATTCATAGTATTAACACATTATCATGTCACTGTGATACATCTGGTATGGTGTTTGGTAAAAGGCAAAGCTATGTTTAATCTACCTAAGCTTAGTCATTAGTGTTTTTGACCTGAATTTGATCTGAATATACATTCAAAAACGAATAACAATATTATCGGTTATCGGTATCGGTCCCGAGGAGCAGAAAGTTATCGATATCGGTATCGGCTTCAAAAAATCAATATCGTGCATCCCTAGTCTATAGCATAAATCACACGGAGTTATATGTGGAAATCTGCAGCAGGACTGTCAGGATGATCCATGTCAGGATGATCCATGTCAGGATGATCCATGTCGGGATCCTGGGAGAGAACAGAACCAAGCCTTGAGGAGGTCAGGGGAGCGAGCACTAACAAGTCTGTGTTCCCATAAAACTTTCATTGGGGGAATGAAGGGGATGCTGCATGCAAACACCACCATGGGCATGTGTGTGTGTGTGTGTGTGTGTGTGTGTGTGTGAGAGAGCTACAGTAAAGCAGATGGAAAGTGTTGATAGTGTTTGCAATTGCAGCGGTGCCTCATGCCCTTACATACACCCGTGAACACGCCGGCGTTTCCAGCCAGAGAGACTTGGGCCACGTCCACACGGATACGTGTTCTGTGTGTAAACGCAGAAGTCTTGCTGGAGTTTTTGGTGCCTGTAAATGCACTTTTTTGAAACCAGGTCCCAGGGTGTCGGAGTAAAAAACGCCGCCCTTGCGTTTCGTGTTATTGTAGACGGCAAATACACATATGATGTTGTCATCACCCCACCCCTCTAGAAGTCAAACCTTCTTATCCCCGCGACGTCTTATAACAACATCAAAAATGGCAGCCTAGATGCTTGTGATCCTGCTACTATCGCAAAATATTAATTCTGCTCCTCTGCCACTATGCGGAACTAAAAAGGTTTCGGTTTCTTCTTCTACTGTCTGTTTGTATACAGCGTGCATGCTCCGTCTCTTCCCCTCCAGCGCCACATATAGGCCTGGAATATGTACTACAGCATGCTGAGTCGTTTATGATGGATTCATTTGGACGCAGATTTTCAAGAGACAACGACAAGGAAAACCTGGGAAAGAGGAGACTGTTTTGGTACGTGTGGCCGAGGCCTTGTTGAGGTGGAGAAATAACAAACTGCAGTGCTGCAGTGTGACACTTTCCTATTGGTGCTCGGGGGCCAGGGCACTTGACACGCGTCATATTATGCGCAGCAGTGTGTTTTCAGCTTAAGGGAGTGAAAGTCGCTTTGAAAAAACATAATAAGAAAGGTCAGCCATAACTCTGCGATGGAAACTAGCCTTTCAAAATCTCAGGTTATGGCAAGCAGCAAAGCTCTCTCCTTCTTCTCAGTGGATGAAAGGGATTTAAGAGCTGTGTTGATACAGGTCATATAGACAAGGCGAGTAGTTAGTGTTCTGTTCCCACTCAGGGTGTTAAATACAACACACATACAATCCTACGTCGTTAATATTGGTCTTAGTGAATAATATAGCTTCAGACTGAGATGAAGCGGTTTAGGAATGTGAACCTTAAGCATATAATGGAGTTTATCTACGCTGTAATAATGATCACAGAACCTCCATGCTTCCTCCTTTCCTGGACACAAAAATAAGTACAAGGAAGACACACAGAGTATTTATCTCTTCCTCTTTCTCTATAGTAACAAAACAAATTGCCTGGGTGTGTTTATATATAAGATACAAGCCCATGATTACTATGACAACAAGATAAATATTTGACCTTGACCTAAAATGAAGGATGTTTTTTTGTTGTTTTGGTTTTTTTAAAGATGAAGGTTATATAACGGACCCTGCGGAGTGTGTTTCTGTATGTGTGAGTGTGTGTATGTCACTCACACACACACACACACACTCTGAGTGACCAAAACATGAGTGACCATTTATGTAAATGTGGGGGAAGAGAATAATGGGAGATGCTTTACTCCAAACAGTGTGGACATTATAAGTCAACATGGGCTGGTAATGGGGGACACATGTCACAGTGGATATGCAGCATGCATGACTGGACAAACAAGACCAATAGACAAGAGCTGGTCCTGATTGTTGAGAAGCTTCGAAACGGCAATGAGCCGAGGACGCTGGAGATTACCAAGGTTAATGGAATCAGACACCAAAACAAATACGGCAACAAAGTGAGAATTAACTTCCTCTTTGTGCCTACGAAGGTGTTTCAACCTAATGTTACCTAAAACAACTTTATTTCAATTAAATACAAGCTACATTGTATATTGTAGGTATATGTTAACATTTCATCAAGGATGTAATAAAAATAACGACAATGGTCTTGTGGTCTCATATATGCTCGCCCTTCTGGTAAAGAACCTTATGTTCATATTTGCTATCCTCATGCGTCTTTCAACTTTTAATATCATTAGTAAGCTACAATATCACATCCAGCCCCACAGTCAGAAGGGACATAAATGAAAGGATCTGCAGATCTAAACTTCACAGAGATTAGATAAATCGAAAGCTACCAGATGAGTGTATTATGCAGAATCACTAGAAGATGTTTGTCAAAACAGCTCCTCATTTTCTGGTTTTAAACTGATGAAATGTGTGCAACGTTTGATTTTATATTAGCATTAAGCTAGAGTGCTCTTCATTAAATGCCCCCCTAATAAATTAGGTTTAGATGGAAATAAAGAACATGGCGTTCAATGCAGCCTGCAAGAAACAAAAATTTGAATATTTAAAGCCATTATGTGTCTACAAATGGACACGGCATTGCATTATTGAGGATGATAATAAACAGCAAGGCAGACAGGATATTATGCTTGACCTCACCTTCTATGGAGCACACACTGGAGATGCAGCAAAAGGAGAGATTGCATTGCTCTCTGTTGCATTGTCCCTGCAGGTTACTTGAATGATGGCACACAACAATTTAATCTCAGAGCAAAAATAGAGGATGGCATGAAAAAAAAAAAATACCAGACCTGTGCGACATGATTTCATACACCTACTCTCTTCCCTCCTTCCTCCCTCCATGTTGTCCTCATTATCATCCCCTCATCACCGAGACAAGGACTTGGCATGAGCGGTGCCCCGAGCATGCCTCAGCACCACGTTGGGCCTGATTTATTAGATCTCTCTCCCCAATCTTTGGCTCCGGACACATCTCATCTTCTATCTCTTGGACCTAAATGTGTTACTCTGCAAAGAGAGCTAATAGAGCTTAACGTGTTTCGTATGAACGTTATAACGTTAACGGCTCTATATTGAGCTTGGGGTTTATTGGAACTGATATTAGTCATGGCAGGTAATTAAGGCAATTTGTCAATGGGATATTTCTTTTGCCCCTTATTCTCCTCTCAGAGTTGCATTGTGATATCAGGGTGCAGCACTGGGCGAGTTGGTTATTTTCATATTCTGCACAAGAGCCCCGATGCCTGGGGATCTCAAAGATTATGCAGAAGTAATGTGCAGAAAAAAAGTATCGCAGGGGGAAAATGAGGAAGCCATATGTGCATTTATTTCATCCCACCTGAATGCCGCCCCCCCTACACGCATACATGTTAGTATTACCATATATACTGCATACAAAGCAACTCGGTGTGTGTATGTAATTTGTCTGCATGGTTATCCTCGTGTGTGTGTGTGTGTGTGTGTAAGCTTGCTCGATTGCAAGGTGATGCAAGTTTAAAACCTATTTCCACCTGCATTAAATGCATATTATTCAATCATTGCCCTCTCACTCTCTCTCTCTCTGTCTCTCTCTCTCTCTCACACACACACACACACACACACACACACACACACTGAGAAAACTACAGATAAAACGCTTCCCTCCAGCCATAGTCTAAAATGATGTTGCCTTAAGTCTCCCTTAGGTGCTTCAGTACATATGTTGTTCTATTCACTGCTATTAGAATAAACGAATACTCCACACACATGATGTTTGTATGTTTAGTAATAATCTTCCTTATTTAATTACATTTTTTTCCCCCCCAGAGTGAATATTCCTCTGTTTTCAATTGGGGAGTTAATGACTACTGTGAAAAATGGCAACGTATATGAATGTGTCAAGGGACAGAAGACGAATCACTCCACAGAGATGTAATTAGCAAGACTGCTTTACGTGACACACACACACACACACACACACACACACACACGCGCGCGCAGCTTTTTAATTACCGGCATTTTTGCGTCATGCCGTTTTCAATGTTTTACACACATTGATTTAGAATCCCCCCAACCAACTGCACAGAAAACCCAGCCTTTCCGCCAACCTCGACTTAAAAACAGGATCTGATCTCTTTATCCCCGCTTGGAAAGGAAGTCCCCATAATGTGACTGTGTGAAAAGATTAATGTCCCCCGCAATATGACACAAGCACACACACACACCCACAGACACACATTTATTTTCCCTTCAGTATAATTGTATCAGATAGTTGGTCTTTTAGGTCAGGCTCACAGATAAAAATCACTCGCAGGGGATTTAGTGTAAGGGAGAGTTGGCTTTCTCTGGGTGAGTGTGAGAATCGGGACAGGGCGATAGTAAGGGCTCCGGGGTGGTGAGGCGCTATTATCATGATAGGAGGGCTAAACTGTTACTGGTGGGACAGCACAGAGCGGCTCCATCCAATGGGAATGGATGAATAAGCCATGAAGCAAGGCAGCAGAGGCACTGGTCTGAGATAATGTAGCCTTGCTATGGTAAATCTCTGATGCCCACACACACACACACACACACACACACACACAAGCATACAGATTCATATCAAAATCAAATCTCACACTGTGCTGTAGAACTGGGTCATAGAGTGCCTCTCCTACTGCGTGCATAAAGTTTTTAGAGATAACAAGAAGAGCAAAAGGGAACTACGGAGTGAGAAACCGAGAGGGCAAGACAATGAACGTGGAGCTTTAAGCGAGGCAGAAGTAGCAATCTGAAAACGTGTACTCGATATGTGTTACGTGCATCTGTATAATGCACACTGTGTGCACATTTTCACATCCGTTCTTCCGTGGTGGGGTTGAAGGAGGCCCACCTCCCTTTTTGGAGATAATAATCTTTCCTCCCATGTGTATACATAACATGCATTATTAAGAGACCACTGCAGCGCTGACATCCTTCCAGCTCCTGTAGCACGGTGGTTGTGTTGATTGTCCCCAGTCCCCATTTTAACCATGCTAGATTTAGAAATGTGCGCGCCTGCAAAGCCAGCCAAACTCCACACCGGAGGCAGAAGCAGGTACATCCCTTCTCCAGTTATTCACCGAAATAAACAATGTCTATAGAGCTCGCCGAGAGACCGGAAAATGGAAATGTATGCAAATGTTATTCTCACTTGACTTCTAAATAAAAATGCAATGACATAGCGAACAAATGAGGGTTCATGAATTAACCAATGCAAACCATTTAAATCACATTGTGCTCAAAGGCTATAACACCGGCATCCAAGCCCTAAGTCAGTACGCCCTACAGCATCTATGTTTGCAAGCAGCAGGCAATTAAGAGCACCATTATGACTGTGATTAGTTATTGTACTGCAAATAAACACTTCTGACTTATCCTGGTTGCATGATGCATCACTCAGCTGAGATGTGGGAGCATTACTGAGCTACAGTAGCTCCTTCATTCTGTGTGAGTAATGGCCACAAGGGAATCAGGCTAGCAGTCCAAGTCTATATAACACACAGCCAGAGAGAGATTTACTACAAGCTCCATGCAGGTACCCGGGCAAAGGCAGCATGCCGCAGAATAGGATGCCATGTGTGGTGTGGAGGAGGGTAAACTAAACCGTGGTTACAGATAAAAAAAGGACTAACAACAACACAGGATCTGGTTATAACGGCACCAATCATTTCAGAAATAATTCATCCTATAAGACGATGGTAAAAGGTTGCTTGTAGTGAAAACCTCACAGAGTTATTCCACACGTAGATGGACGCTTGTTGTATTTCAAAATAAACTTCCATCTTCTCAGGAAACAACTTTGTTTGGTCAAGGCAACAAAAACATTTGGTTTGGGTTAATCAACAAAACTACTCAGGTTTAGTCAAATATTGTGGTTTTAAATGACAACAAAAGTGGCACAAATATATCAAGTTCATGACCTCTGGTTACAACAGTTCCCTGGACGAAAGTGCGGTGTTTTACCCACTCGATTACGTGGAATAAATACAAATGGATTTTGTGGTTTATATGAATTACAAAGTGTTACTTTTCATAAGTGTAGCTCAGACGGTGCATGAGGTTTTTCATTTTAAGGTTTCTGTTTATTAGCCCGGCTTCCCTCAGCCGTGTTTCCAGTTAAACCAGGCAGCTGTTTAGAGTGAAACGTTTTTTGATGAATCCACTTTACACAACATCCCCAGTGCTAAACAGTAGAAAGAGACAGTTAGCAACTAGATGGTGAATAAAGTAAACAATTTAGCAGCTAAGAGGCCGATATTTCCCCCAGGGGTTGATGGAGCCCAAAAACGGAGCAAAAAGGAGAGCAAACACCGAATCAGGTGGACAGAAGAAAACTGGATGTGTGAAAAGGAAATGGTTTGCTAAGTTGTTCATCAAAGTGCATTTGGTGATGTCCATATTGTGTTTAAAGCTTGTTCTGCAGACCTTAACTGGAAAAAAGCACTTTTTATAATGGACCATATATTTCAGAAGATGCACCAGCATACCCAGAAATAGACACATTACCATCCAAGTTACAAGAAGCTGCCGTGAGGTGGTTTTATCTGTGTTCCTTTTGGCCTAACCGGACCTCCGATGACTCAGTAACCTCGCTACAATTTCCTTTGATGGCTTCACTGTTGACTGTTCAATTTTTGACGTATGACGTTTAATCTTCATCAGCATCCAGCTTCCAACTTTCCATTTTGTCTTTTCTCATCTTTACCAAGCAAATCAAAGAGACTGCAACCTTCAAAGAAGGCATTCAACGTGTCGTTTCTATGATTGTGTAGGTGTATTACAGAAATATCAGCAGGCAAACTTGAGCTGACTTTGTGTGCTGACCAAACAAATCATCAATAATTCCCTTTAAATCAGGTTTCTGTTCTTTTGATTATTAAAAGGTCCAGACTTCAAAGAAATAACTCGATTCTCTAGCTGGCTTTCCTGTTGTTAGTGTGTGTGTGTGTGTGTGTGTGTGTGCGTGTGTGTGTGTGTGTGTGTGTGTGTGTGTGTGCGTGTGTGTGTGTGTGTATTATGCATTATGCACTGCTTTAGTCTGTATGCCGGTGAGTGTGAGCATCTATTTGTTTGCTTGTGTGTGTGAGAGCTGTAGGAATGTAAGTTTTTGTCATTATAGCTTAATTGGCTGATAGAGCCCATTAGAGATCTTCACAAGGGTTAAATCCATGAATCCAACAGTCCCACTCATCCAATGTGACACTGTCAGGAAAAAAAAAAAAAAAAAAAAGTGACCCAAATCAAACCGGCCGTGCCTCGCAGGGAAACAAAAACAATCCGTGACTAACATCCTAACCAGCTTCACATGAAAGTGAGCTGAAACGCAGAGAGAATTCACAGGAAGAAGGGAATGAGCTGTGAGGTGGACGGCCCCGCAGCAGAGTGAACTTTACTGAAGGGTCACAGCAAAACGCAAACGTCGTATTGGTTTAGAGATTCACAGAAGGGGATCGATCAATGCCTCGCGGGTATAAAAAGCCTGTTCCTCATTCCTTCTGCAGAGCGATGTGGACTCAAACAACAGACTTCCTGCAACTGGTGGGGATTAGAGCGCTGTATTAAAATGAAGCATCTGTTCAGTGCAAACCCTGTCTGTGTCGGTGCTGCAGCCTCGGCGCTGCTTGGCCAGCAGAACTAATTTGAACTGTGAATCACAGGCTCGTCCACAGGTTAAACAGCCTGCGGTGAATCATACATTCTCGAGGAAAAGCCGCTCTTCTTTGAAATGTTTTCTCACTGGATGAACCAACAAGCAAACGCCAGATCACAACAACGGACGTTTCCTCCTCGCTGACGGAGCGGTGTAACGAGCGCCAACATCACAACCGCAGCAGCGATTCCGGCCCGATAACTTATGTGTTTGTGGAGAGGAGATTTTAAATATGCTACTTGTCATTATTTAGCACAGCGCTAATGTTGACCCATCATGCCCCGATAATCATTGCCATTAACAGTAGTAAAACATTTTGTAATGTGCTTTCATTATGCGCACATTTCACTTACAAATCCCCCGTTTACCCTTGTTTAGTTTAATGATGCTGAAGAGGTAAAACGTACCATTTATTACACGAAAAAGTCTGATTTGAATAGCAGATTAGTCCTCCTTAATAATTTCGCCCTTCTGATTTATCTCGACCCACAGGTTCGGATCTGCAGGTGGACAGATCCACAGTAATACAGCAGTAACAGCAACCTCTCAATACTGAAGCAAACTGTTGACATTTTTGAAAACGGCGTTATTAAAAAGTGCTGTGACAACATTACAAGTATCATCTTGTAAGGACTTCACGGTATCCTCAGGAATAAATCACACACTACCGAACCAAAACAACGAGCCGGGAACACGAGCATGACTGCAGGAAAAGACAAGTCTCTGCTGCTCAACACCTGCCCGAAAGTGTGAATGCAAACACACAAATGTGCAAACACACAGGCTCGGGGACTGGATGATGAAATATATGTTGGGTTGCAGTCTTCAAATGCAGCACCAGTGAGCAGACAATAATGACCACAGCAGACAATAATGATGGGTGTGTTGCACCTGTAACCACACCCAACAGTGATGTCATCGGGTCCTTGAGTCCACCTCCACAGAACTGTAGCACGTTGAAGTGTTAACAAGCAAAAACAAGATTTCCAGGAGGTGTTAAGTCACTTCTTAAACCCAAGGACTCAATAAAGAGGGGGTGGTTGCTGGTGCAATCCCAGTGCAGCTGCAACCATCATCGAGGTCTGGATATTTGCAATTATCTCCTAAAAAAAGAAACACCTCTGCATCTGAATGACGTGAAACCTCCTGAAAGGGACAGATATCTATGCAGGAGAGACGGAGGTGGTGAAGATGTGCGGGGAGCTGAGTGGAGAAGGCAGCAACCGCTGTGCCTCCAGTACGCTCTGTGCAGCCGGCAGCACAGTCTGTTTCACTGCAGTGATTTTACACACTCACAATGTGCCTACATGATATATGCACAGCATTAGAAAGTATTGTTGCCATTCTGCTCCGTGCAATGATTTAATGCTGCTCGATGACGACTGCATCAGTTAGCCTCAGTAACGCTACAATATTCACTTTGTCGGTTGATGTTCGTAATGTTTGGTCCTGACGTGCACAAAAAGGGGCGAGGACCTGTTCATCATTGTTTGCAGCTTGAATTTCTATTCTTACCGCGGCTCATATAGTCAATCATGCGAGATACAATTATAACTCGGGACACGGGCTCACCTACAGGAAATGAAAGGCATAATAAAAGAGAGGAGGAAAGAAAAGAGAAGATTGCCAAAGGGGGAATATTATCAGACACAAATATGAGGGTGAAGGAAAAATAGGAGCAATTGCAAGGTATGCAGGTATGTATACACGTATAAAAAACAAGCTGTTTGATCTGGTTAATATAGTACCGCTGTAGTGATAGTAATATAGTGAGAAAAAATGTGATAAATATTCTGTTATTTGCTGATTGTTGTATTGCAGGTACAAATAAACACCTCGAAAATCATTTCCAACCCGTGCATGAACTGCACTTAACATCGTTAAAAGAAATTGTGCAAAATGACCAACCTAAAAACAAATCAAACCATTTCATGCATTTATTTATAAGTCAAACTCAAGCACTTGATAAGAAAGTAACACCTTAGCTGTTGTTTGTGACTTGTCAATGACGGTCAGTCTACTTTGTGACAAGATTGCTGAATTTACCCTCATATTTCTGTTTTCAACAGGAAAATTCACCAGTTTTTCAACCTTATTTCTACCTATCTGAGTAAGTTATATAGTGTGAAAAACTTCTGTTGTTCTTCCCCATCCCAGAGACACACTGGTGGTTTGAAGTAGACCTACAGAGTGCTACTCTCAGCTTCGGGAGCTGCGGTGAGGAATGACGCTCATAAACTGTCCTTGTTGTCACGTTACGTTTCCAACAGCGAAAAATGGCATCCAAAAATAAAACTTCAGAGGATGCTATGGGTGAGGAGTTTTTAAAAGTGTAGATTTGACAGCGCTCTGGCTGACTTGGAAACTGAGCCGGATTCTGCCCGAGGCTGCAGCAGGGAGGATACGGCCGGTGGGGAATCTCTAGAGCTGGTTGAGAGCAAAGAACAACTGGAGGAGCCGTCATGCAAAATTCCCCTCAGAAACAGAATCATTACGGCGTAATGAATATCAGTTGTAGGATGGTAAGCCGTGCGTGCGTTACTATGCATGGAAATGTTCCTCCTCACTCAGACACAGGGATGCTGGAGAGCTTTCTTCAGGATCTCCGAGATAAACTGGACAACCAAGACTAGCAGATTTAAAACAAAAATTCTAATTTAGTGGTCCTTCCCCCAAGAAGGCTTGACCTGCAGCAGTGGGACGGCAACGAGATTCAGCAGTAGATCGTAGACGTCTTACTCTGCAACAGCATTCTCGGTCCATATAGTACTGACTGGATGATCTATTTCTTATATAGACTATATTTACCGACATCCACATAACAGGTGAGGATGTATCGCTTTAAGGAAGGTAGTACTCTAAGTTTCACATCAACTTTCTATAAAAAATAAATAAAGCTTTTACTATCTCTTCCTTTTTCTCTGTTGGCTGTTAATTAAACTTTGGCTTTATTGAGTAAAAGCAGTGGGTTTATCCAACCATTAAACAGGATGCGTACATGCAGATCAAACATTCATTTTTTTCTTCTTGATTTATTACTTCATGTGAGTCCCAAAAGGCATTAAAGTGTCCTTGAGAAATAAAATGTTTTGGTCCACTTTCCAAACAAAACACGTCTTCCTTTTCATTGCATTCACTACCTCTGCTTACACTTATCCCCCTCCCAGATCAGAGTACTGTATTCCCACACGCTAACACAACATCTCTGATACAAACAACCCTGGCAGCTACTGAATCATTCCTGAAGCTGCTGTTGTAACATCTGTAGGCAGGTTTCTCCCTCCCAAACTCATCTCGGCTTGATGTTTAAGTTGGTCTGCCAGTTCATGTGTGAAGAAGCATAATCTTCTTACTCTAAACTCTGAATCTTATTTAGCCGGGAGGAGCACAGAGAGCGATGGACAGGAACATGCACGTACCTGAGACTCAAGGTCAGTCGTTCATCTTTAGCCCTCAGCAGATCACCGACAGAAAACGTGGCACTGCCCAGGAAGCTGCCCTGTAGAGGCAGACGGAGAAGGGAGGAAAGTGCTGGTGAACATGGGGCAAACCATTTCAGCGGTAACAGTTAATAATAAAACACCTTTCTAGTCATATTACCAGTCGAAGTGCTGTGAAAAACATGTCAGACACACACACACATTCATACACTGAAGGCAGAGGCTGCTGTGCAAGGCGCCATTAGGATCTAACCTGATTCACACTTTCCACCATTTAGGGTTCAATTCGAGAGTGACCAGCTCTACTTCCGAGCCAAAGAACGGTAAAAAGAAACTCTTGGTATCACAGAGGTGTAAGAATATGTCAGCTTAGTGTGTCAGACAATCTACCCTTCTGTCCTGCGTCTTGTGCGCCCTCTTTCTACCTCTAACCCCCCCCCCACTGGGCTGACAACATGTGTTTGCTGCAGGCATGATGTGAACAAGGGGTGTCAGCACCCAAGAACTGGGTCACAGAGAGAAAGGTAGGGGATGAGCCCATCTATAACGAAGAGAGATGATCTACATTCATAGAAAACACATACACACTCTCTCAGGCATGCATACATGCAAACACACACACACACACACACACAGACAGAAAAGTCTTGCACCTGCAAGTACCACCATTAACATGCAAGCTTGTGCTGCAGGAGAGGAGGGCTAAGACTGTGTCAAGGACACAGGCTGCCTCCAACAAAGCTAAAACGCAGAGTAGGTAATTAAAGACAGGTACAAAGGTGAGTCCACATATTTCATCATACAAGGGGAAAAGTAATCTTAATTAAAGTATCCGCAGCCTGTTCACACGCTTCTCTGAGACACTTATCATTTACAGTCCTTTTGAGTTGTTGTTTTATTTCAAAGCTGTTGCGATAGTGCCAGCAAGAAATTAAGTGATATCATGAAACTTGAGATAGCTGTTAAGGTGGAGCCTGTTGTGGAAATGAATGTAAGTAAACACCAGAAAGCTTCCACACACACTTTCACACCACCACACACAAGTTGGAGGGTAAAAACTTCCACATACCAGGTCTGAATCTGACACCATAGTCATGAATGCAGCAAGTAGCATTGGCTTTTCAATAATGAATGATCTGCAGAGTATTTTCTCATCACACTGATCCAAAGTTTGGTCTTTAAAATGTCTGAAAATGCCAGAAACATCCATTCTAATTTTCCAAGGCTCAACATAATATCTTATATTCCATTAACAGTCAAACCCCAAAGATATTCAGCTTACTATTATATAAATGTGACCAAAAAGCTGCTCTTAAATGAGAAGCTAAAACCAGAAATCGACACATTCGATCACAACGATCCAAAAAAGTTGCCGATTCACTTTCAACTTCTCGTTTCAGCTCTAGGCATGACGTGACGAATCAACACCAAACACACCCTCTTTGTCAGGATAACACTCTGTTATATCTATTCAGTCACAGCGGGCCAGCAGCTCATACTGTAGCGTCACAGTGGTCCCTCGCCTCATGCTGCCATACATTAAAACGACTGTAATGAGAGCACCGCTATTGGATGAGCATCATCATCAGATAAGGTGAGTTGAGGTATCAGGTGACAAGAAGTTGGTCACATGTCAACAGTGAAATACTGTATTGTTATTTAACAGAAGACGTTTCCATATTATGGTCCCCGTAGCAAACATTAGCTCCAGGCTACACTGTTCACTCACTTTAAGTTAGTATTCCTCTTAACATGCACATTTTCTTTAACTTTATTTTCTTCTATTGTTTGACTTCACTTTCTTCTCTAATCTCCACCCCCCCCCCCCACACCTCCAACAGCGCTGCTCTTTCACTCCTTTTTGTGGGTCTCTTTAGATTTTCCTGTATCAGATAAAAAAAGGGCATCCTGTCTACTGACCTTTTCTCTCAATCATTTCCTCCCTGAGCATTTCCCTGCTACCCCGTACCAATCCCCCCCATATGCTTAAAGCAAAAACACAGCCTCAAACACATTCTTCAGCTCCAGCCCACTCATAGGCAGAGTCACGCAGGCATGCATATACAGAAAGAGGAAGAGACCAAAACCCAAGGTCACTCAACAGTGCTACGACAAAAAACACTCACACAACAAGAAGACGTAACAGCAAAGGTTGCTTGAATTTACCCAGAATCACACACAGCTTCATATTCAGTTACAGGTTTATGTCCTCCTCATTGGATTAAACGGAGCTCCAGTAGGCACCACTTGATATCCACAACGTCATAGCCTTTAGCAATGGCGTATCGTAGCCAATCGGGAGTTTTGCCCCGATAACCCGGAGCTCAAGGCACAAAAGGTCATTACACAACGTGGAGGAACATTATATCCCCATGTAGTCATTACTCGGAGGCTGGTACAGAGCGTCTGGTAAATGGTCTCAGAAATCCATTCCTTAGCATCTTTTTATGGCCCCTCACGATGAAGGCTTTAAAAGTAATGAAGCTCTGGAGACCGTCCTCTTACGCACGATCAAAGTGGCTATACCACGGAAAATGAGAGAAAGATGGGGGCAAGAGAGGAGGAGCGGAGTGAGAGAAGAAGACAAATGATGCTCTTCCAGGATCACGGAGGATTGATTATGATGGTCTCGCTCTGTTCCCCTCTCACATGCTGGGGCTCTCTTTTTTCCCCCGTCTCTTTCGCCTGCTCCATCTCATTCCTTTGACTGCTTCTATTGGAGTGCCAGTTGCTCCCAGAGAAACTTTTGATCCATGATCTCCTTCACTCGCAAGACATTTTACACAAGCTCCGAGATAAATACACGTATCCAACCAAACACAAAAGTGCTTTGGAGAACTCGTGCGCACACATAAAAGATCCATCATTGACCAAAAAAAAAAAAGTAAAAATGAAAGACACTTGAGCAGGAACACGCCAGAGCTGACATATTGTACTTCTACAGGCAAGCCGAACACTTGTCTTAGGACCTGTGAAGGCCGGTGTCGGCCCATCACTTGGCAGAGGTAAACGGTCCAACTTGAGCTGTAGATCTATTGATTTTCTCCATGCCCTGGGTGACAGAGTGAAACACACACACACACAACACACACACACACACACACACACACTCTCTCTCTCAATCATTCCCTCTCTTCTATCTGTCTCTGGCTCTCACAGACTGAAGAGAATACCTGGAGGAGAGGACATTCATTCACATGCTACGCCAACAAGTGACATTTTATATAAATGGCAGCGGTGACAGTTTTGGAACTGGCTGAATAACATGCATCAGGAAAGCATTCATGAATATGAACACTTTTATACCATGGAGGGGGGGGGGGGGGGTTCAGCATTGTCTTCATGCATACGCTGCTCCTCCACTACAAATAGAGCTTCACAAATTGGCCTAATTAAGTCATTAAAGATGTCATGACACGCCATTTATACTTACATGCAAATGTGTGCACTCGGGCACAAATTATCACCAGAGTTCATCTCACAAACACACAACACACACACACACACACGCAGTATATAACAATACAGAAACACACACACACACACACACAAGGAAGTCCACTTACGGTTCTGTTGCACACAATCCTAGCAGCAGCAAGCGAGTGAGACAGCGACAGAAACGAGGAGAGGCCGACACAGAAAGAGAGAGAGAGAGAGAGAGAGAGAGAGAGAGAGAGACTGAAATAAAGAAGCGCGAGAGAGGAAAAGAGATGTGATGTCTTCGTTCTTCCTCTTAATGAGCTCCGGGACGGTTCTTCCTACATATCTCCCTTCAGTCGTCACTTAGAGTAACTCCATGTGTTGTGTTCCCTCTTTAGAGAGCGGCAGGCACACTGGTGGATGCATGCACTAGAAACATGCAAACACACATAAACACACACACACGCACACACTGAGAGACTGCAGCCTCCACTGTGACGGAGAACTGGCTAGAGTGAGCTACTGGCGTTAGCGCTGTTGCTGCTGTGGTTGGCTTGACAGTTAGGGAGATCAGGGGGAGGGAGGGAGAGAGAGAGAGAGAGAGAGAGAGGGGGAGAGAGAGAGCCACAAGAGGGGAGGGAGTCGACAAATACAAGCAGTCGATGTGGAGAGGGGGAAGAGGGAGGAGGACGGTGGAACAACACAGAAGAGGAAGAGACAGAAAGGAAGGAAGACAGACAATTAATGGGCAGAGAACCAAGATAGCAACACAGAAAAGGGAGAGAGATATAGAAGAATAGAAAGAAAACGAAGGCGGGAGGGCAGACTTGTGTGACTCAGATGGCCAACAGGCTACGTGAATTAACATGAATGTCCAACCACACGCTGCAAAGGTTTATGAAGTAGTGTGTGTTAGTTTACAAGAATAAACACACACACACACACACACACACTGACATACTTGAGGATCACACAAGAGGCTTGTTGAGACCTATTTTGATACAAGCCGTTGCAACTGAGAGAAAAAAGGAAATCTATCCATCCACTTTGAGACATGGAGACAATGACTAACAAACGCACACAGCGACGCCAGCGACACCAAGCTTAGGTTTCAACTAACTGGGCTCGAACCTGGGATTAGCAGGGTTTTAATTTATCCGTACAGACACGGGGGGTGTTCTGGCAAAGGACAAAGGACATGCTTTAACACTGGCCCTTATCACCCCGAGCAGGTACACAAGCAAACACAATGGGGCATTAAAAACACTTTAGCATACACACACACACACACACACACTCACGCTGATGAGGTCACGGTGATGAGTCGTCAACCTTCCCTAATATAGGAGGTGGGGTGTGGAATTAAGGCCGTGTGGGTGGAAACCCGGGTGACAAGCGGCAGCCACAGTTAGATCGCGCGTGAACTCCAAAAGATTCCCCCAACAGGCTTCACAGTCTAACAAACTGACTCACAGCAGAGCTGATGTGCATCCCCGCTGCTGCCAAGTCCATTGTAGTTGGTTACTGCTCATTTTCATCAGTGATTAGTGGCGTGTTCTGTTGTCTCCTTCCGCATGCATTTCGACTCCAAAGAAATCTGCACCCGACGGGGGAATTTGTTTGAATCTTACAGGAACAGAAATGAAGGTTAGATAACAACATGGAAGAATCCTAGATCAAAGCTTGTTCAAAATATGACTCGAGCTCAGTGAAAACGGGCAGTTTTTTTTTTCTTCTTCTTCTTTGAAGTTCAAAATGTCATGTCAGACATATTTCGGAGCATTCCTACGGCGAGTTCCTGAAAAGCACACAAGGCTGGCAGGGATCGGTCTAACATCCAACACTGGGAGAACACGCTACCTACCGCAGGGGAAATGTTCGAGGCTCCTGGCTGTAAAAGGGAAAGCCTAAGTCATTCTTAATTCCTACTCTTTTTTTTTTATTTAACCACCATCACAGCTGGGTGAACACGGTTGCCACTGCAGATGACTCACCCATTATTCAGGGGCCTTATATGAATCCTGCAGCCCTGATGCATCTGCAGACATGGACGTGTTAGTCTGTGTAAAGACCATAGAACAAATGCCACTGGCAGCTGAGATTTTTTGCACAGTCTGCACCAAGGGATCTTAAGACAAGAACCCCCCCCCCCCCAACCCAGACCAGACAAAAGCAGGCGGCTGTGTTTTCCCCGGATGAGCTGATGTTCTCATTCTTAACTGTCTAGCATGGACATTGTCCCATTCTTCCTTGGCTTATTCGTTTCATGGTCCTCTGCCTTGACCTCATTCCTCCTCTCTTGATCTGTTAAAAGGAAAAAAAACACCTGCAGACAGACAGACGCAGTCAAACCTGAGCTCGCCCTCTTTTGCCTTCTCCATCTATTTCTTCAATGCAGCAAACATGAAAGATATAAGAAAGTGGAGTGGAGAAGTATTATACAAGACTGTTGCATTGTGGGTCGTTTGTAGCCTGAATGTTGCTGGGCTAGCATATTTAATTAAAGGCAGGTGTTTTGTTGTACAATTACTTTGTACAGTTTTCTTTTGTCACACCGAATATAAATATTAAAAGCCCAAAAAGTGACATTATTCGTGTACTTCTGGTTATTTTAATCATGCTGGTCCTGCGTGTGTTTGCGCTCCAAGGAAGGTGAAGCAGAGTGAAATAAAACTGATTTGCACTTCGTCTCCAAATACTTTGATATCATTTTGTATTGTTTTTGTGCCTTGTTTTTACTATTTTGTCTGTTTTATGAATAACTTTTGAAATGCATCAAAGGCACCAAACGTACCGACGTAAAAACAAAACTTATGACTCTTTGTGCGAACATGGAAACTGAAACAAGAGAGATGAATGCCTCCTGGGTCTGGTTTTGATATGAAGAAAGAAGCTAAACTTTAATCTTTTTCAACTCTAGAAAGATTACCGAGTGTAAAATCGTGGAAGTGGGCTCTTAATTGGCGGAGCTTTCCACGACTTCATTTCTCACATAATTCAGTGATAATTCTTATCTGGCTTTGGAGTCGGACAAGTGTAAATTACCATGAAAACACATGGAGGGTTTAAGAAAAATCCATATCGAAACTGAATTATGAAGTGAACCGTGAGGAATAACAACAAGGGATACATCACTGTGGCTTGTGATGAAGTACTTCATCAATATTTTAATATATGGAGTGATGTTAAAATTGCAAGCTACAATGGTGCCGTTTTGTCAATACTTAATGCATTTGGTAGTTTAATTAGTCAGGTGTTTGAGGAACGGCTGTGCTGAAACATGTGCTACAATGACAAACAAAGTCATTAGCCCAGCCTATCATTGCCACAGTGTTGCACTGAATATCAAGTCTGAAGGCTGGAGATTCTCCACTGAATTCAATTGTCAGTGTCTCGAGTATTTAACCATTATATACCTCAAGTATGCCCAAGCAGGATATTCTCTGGGACTGTGAATGATGCTGTTCATTCAGATAATGGCACAAGTCAAGGGCGTGTGAATGAGAGGCAAAGACATTAAGCATTATGTCTGCTGATGTAGAAAGGTTATTTAACATATATGCAGTTTTCTGTAGGTGTAAGTAAGAATGTGTTTATTGTGCTGAAAGTACAGAATCTTTAATCTCCTGCCTCTAAAATTTTTAAAGTGATACACTTCCTGTGCTCTATAGGGACCAAGATGATGTTTTTGTTCCTGGAGTCAGAATTCATAAGCAGGAAGAAGCCAGACTGAAAAGTAAATACTCACTGAAAGCTGACAGCTGAGAGACGGGCGAAACTCCTTTTTAAGATTCCTTCTCCTGCAGTGAGTGTAGGTACGTAGATATCGATAGAGTCATGTGACGTGGCAGAGCGCTGGACAAGTTATTATCCCTCTTTCGGACAAAAGAGTCTCCAGGTATCTCCGATTCTCTATTGCGAAGAGAGAGGCGAGTAATACTCTGACGGCTCAGGCGTGCGTGAGTGTTCATACCTGCTCTCACATACATTCTTCAGCTTGTCAACGCATGCCCCCCCAAACAAAAAGCCCTTCCTTCCACTCTATTAGCTTTTCTTCCTCACTCTATAACCACTCTTGCTTTCTTTAATCACATTTTCATGTTAGTGGCTGGCCAAATATCAGGCAATCAAGGTTTTTCAGGGGAGGATGATAAGAATGTGCTTGAGTAACAATAAGTAGAGAATCGGATTCCCATGTCCGTGTCTATTTATCTCACCGACGCAGCTGCAGGCAGGAGAAAACGAAACTAAACTGGTGGCGAATGAAGCCTGCCCTCGGTACAGTGGAAGCGCACTATAGATGCCTTCCACTCTCAGCTTTGGTCCATAAACTTTAACGGCTAACCCCACTGCAGAATAGGTGATAAAAATCAAGGCTCCTTCCATCACAGTCTGTAAACATGACTTGGTAGCGGGTCCAAAGCCCCGTACAGTCCCATTCAAATCCCCCTCTATCGACTTGAGGACTATATTTAAATTGCAGCACGGCAAACCTGCAGCTGTTTTCATAGAGTTGCATTTTAATACCCCCCCCCCCCCCTTTTTTTTTTATCTCTGTCAGCAGATGAGATCCATATGACTTACAATATAGGAGTTTGTATTATCAGCTACTTATTGCGAGGTGCTATCGGCCTGACCCGGAGGAGGCTGTGGTGAGCAGCTTCCCCTTCTCTTTGAGTCTGCGGTAGAAGAAGTCGAAGTAGGTCGCACTTTATCATTTTATCAAGATCAACATCCTGTTTGTCACGTCGTCTCTGTTAACGTGGTTGGTTGTGTGGTAACGGGTTAACATCAGTCAAACAATAGCTGAATGAAGCCTGGAATTTTGTGCACAGCGGATAACTCGTTCCCTTACTTCCCCGTGGATAGATTACAGAGAACGTGCAGGTTGCAATTACCTGCCCTTATGTAGCAGTGAGAGGCTGCTAGCTCACCCCCAGGCCTTTAAGGCTACAGGCTATGCTGGATCTGTCTCTCCGCCTTGGTAGCTTCCTTCCTATCACACACACACACACACACACACACACACATGCAAGCAAACACAAACACATGCACAGTAATAGTACAATAATATGCTAGCTCATGCCTGAAGAGGTTGATAGCTCTCTTCTTCAGAGAGCAGGACTATAGGGGCTGTGAAAGTAAACAGCTCGGATCAAACAAACTCTCAGCTCCCTTTGAAGAGTCGGAGACAATTACGGATATCAGCGGCGCGGCCCAGAGGTGGTTAACGGCCTCGACAGGCAGGCAGGCAGGCAGACGGGGACTGACGGCCCCTAATGTCTAGAGATATGTGCTCCTCAATGACTCCGCCGTACAGCCGAATCCGAGGAGCGCCGCGTCCTCGCCGAGCGTAGCAGTGGAAACGCAAAGAGCTCTGCCCTGAGGGAAACGCACACTATCTGGGAGCGTTTATCCCCGGTGTGTGAGATCCAAACACTGTTGTGTGGATTTTAGTTAAATATCATTGGAGCAGATGGGGGCCAAAGCGCTCCGTCTTCCTGCATCATTCCTCCAATAGACTGGGAGTGCTTTAGCAAAGCAAAGACTATTATTAGAAAATAATGAGCCTTATGTAGGACTGTGCTTGTTCTTCTGTGGAAGGTTACCTGTTTACTTTGAGCGAACAAGACACAACACCACAATAGCACAGTGTCACCTACGGAGGCTCACGCACGCTCACTGTGGAGGAGTTTCTGAAGAAGCACGTTCTTTCCCCGAGTCCACGCAGAACGCAGCGCTGCCATTTCAGACGCATCACACCACCCAGGGAACAGCGGGAGAAGCGCAACAGCCGCTGGCGATTTCTGTCTTCCTCTGCACAACGCATATGAGATGCCTAAATGACATGTTTGCCGGTTGATGTGGAACAACATCAACAAAGTAGCCTTTTGAACTGAATACGCTGCTTATGTGAGCGCAGTGTTTGTCCTTGGTGGCTATGATAGCGGATTAATAGATTCAGTGTTTTTGTTGCTGTTGTTGCACATACGATTATTCAAAAAGAAAGAGATAAGATCAAAACAAATACATTTGTATTTCCTGGGGAGGAATGAAAATGCCTCTTTGAGATGTTAAGAGCCTCCCCACCCTCTTTGGGCGTGTAGAGGGGGAAACAATGTTGGCTGATTTCTGATTATCATATAATTCCATCTGCGCCAACAGAATGGAACAACAAAGCAGCGACAAGAACCCTTCTGCCCCACGCTCATTTACTTTTCAGTCCTCCTGGGTAGGAAGAGGAAGAGGAAAAGCAATGTGTCATTACCTCCGTCGACACAGTTAGCAAGCCATGAGATCCCTACTTCTGCACACGGCCACGTCCGGACAAATACAGAAAGTTACCGCCATAAATTGTCGTATAACACTCATTTCAATTGACCAACTGTAGGTTTTTTTAATTGCATCCAGCATGACTTTACAGTATGCTGGCACCCACACACAGGATTACCAAAGCTATTTGCCCAAAGGCTTCCACATGGATGTGCAGAAACACAAAAACGCACACACTGTACAAGCCCCTGGCCGGGCTGGCAAGCTCATCAGTGGCTCAGTTAGCCATGGAAAATAGCTGCATACACACACACACACACACACACACACACAGAGCCAACAAGCATCAGCACTTTCCACCCGTGCCTCTTAAAGGAAACCATTACACTGCAGAAACCCGCGGGAAGCCAGGCAGAAAGGGGATTTTCTCAAACACTTTTTCTCTTTTCCGCTCTCTCAGAAAAAAAGAGAAAAAAAAAAACCCCCTAACTTACAGTAAGCTACTTTTGCCAGAGAAAAAGAGATTACAGTCAGCCAAGCGTCTAATTCACCTGTGACCCAGTAATTCATTTGGCTGATAATCTGCTATTGCAGCCGACGGTAACAATCACCAGTGTGATGGCTAGAGAGGCGAGGGAGCATTTGGAGAGGTATGGGCTGGGCTGGGCTGATTGGTGGAGGATATTTGATTACATTTTCCAATGAACAATGCATTATGACATTGAGCCAGACAAATCCCACCTTGAGGAGATTGGAGAGGGATTATGCAGGGAGGGGTTTGGGAGAGGTCATGACAAAAGGGGAGGAGCACTTCAGCATCAAGTGGTTATCTGGTGCTTGACAAGGTGATTTTCAATGCTCCATTTGTATGCATGTCTGCTGAATGTGGATAGACCATGAGATGCATGGACAGTAATAGATCTAAAAGTGTACTGCAGATGTCCAAATCTGTTTCTATCACATAGCTATAAGAAGAAAAACAGCAAGCAGTTTCGCTTTCCTCCTCATTTAGTTGTTCTTTTTTTAAAATCCATTCTGATATATTGCTGACTTCAAGGGAATGTCAGTTTTAGTCTCCTGAAAATAAATACCAAGTTATAAGTTATAACCTATATAAAATGTATTAATGTCTTTAAAGAAATAGTTTGACATTTTGGAAGTCACACTCACTCACTTGCCGAGAGTTACATGAGAAGATTTATGCGTCTCTTGTGCTGCACGGTAAATATGAAGCTGGAGCCGGCAGCCTGTTGGCCAGCAGCCCGCTCCGCTCCGCACAAAGAAAACTGCAATGTGTTGCTTTTACACTTTAGTTTTTTTTGTACTGGTTAAACAAACTAGACAAAACATGTCTAACAGCCTGGATTTATCTACCTTTTGATGGAACCAGACTGGTGGTTTCTGGCCTTTATGCTAAGCTAAGCTAAGCTAAGGGGCTGCTGATTCCAGCTTCGTGTTGAACAGACATGAAAGTGGTATTGATCTTGACAGTAGACAGTAACTGAAAATATTTCCCAGAATGTTGTTTATTCCTTTCATTGCGGTCTCTCCATATTTTCTTCATGCTTTTATATTTACTCTACTCTGAAGATCGACAGTGTTTTAAATTGGTTCGTTTTTTACTTGTTTTCTACACACATTTGTGTTTATTTGAAAATATACACATCAAACACAATATGTGCAATGATATGTTCATACCTATACTTCATCTAAAGTTTTCTAAATCACCTCTAAACCTCTTCTACAGAGTAAGAGAACGCATCTCCGTAAACCAACATCTCAGGGAATGCCATCTTGTAATAATTGTGTATAAATAGTTTACTGGTGTGCTGTACGTGTGTTTACTTGTGGCGTTACCCTGGTAAGAAGAAAGGGCATCTCCTCATATAACACCAGACATCTGCTCAGCAGCTTTTAAGTAATTAGCTCCTCTGCTTAGATTTAGTTGGTTGCTTTTAATGAGCGTACACTATTCCACCAACTATTTTAACGAATGACTGCTTCCACCCTCAACAAACCTAGAGGGCACATCATTTCCCAAAATTGTAAATATTCATTGGCGCAATCAGTCACTTTATTGAAGTGCATGTCAACACATTGTGTGTGTGTGTGTGTGGGGGGGGGCAATGTGAGAAAGAAATTATATGGTGCCTTCCTAAATACAGTAAACAGGAGTTTGACGTATGCCAATGAAAATGATATCATTACTGGGCAAAAGCACTTCAGGAACGGGTTTTGGAAAAAGGCTGAAATGTTTTCCATCACATCACTCCGGCGCGACATGCTACGCTGCTAAAAGCCCGTCCGTGGGGCTTTTCAGCTGCCATGAGAGACATATGCAGTGTTAACTTGACATGGCAGAGAGAGTGCTCAGTTGTCAATAAAAATGCTTTAGTGTGTTTAAACTTTTTATTCTCCAGGGTCAGGGACCATTTATTCCCTCTCAATTGTCATCCGTCTGGCTCCATACCTTTTACAAGAGTGCTAAAGTTAACAGGATTTTCTTTTTTAATAAGAAAAGGCAGACAAAGCAGCGCTTCAAAAGCTTTGAGGGCAATCTCGCCCATCTGTACAGCACCTCGTGTTGAGGAAGCGCTGTGATTCATCACTGTGTCAAATGTATCCGTCTTCAGAGGCAAAATCCCATTCAGGTTTTGGAGGCTTGCCATAAAGTATATATTCTGAATCCATAATATTAAAAGCTGCCACGGTGTCTTTAATGATGGGCTTGATTTGCAGGCTGTGTTCACAAACAAGACAGACTTTACCCCTCTAATATTGCCCCATCACCCCTCGTTTTCCATCTCAGGCACTCTCATCCAGAGGTGCTTTACTTCTGCCAAAGACAAAGCCGCACACATCACCACACAAGGTTGCCGTCTCCTTTGTCGCCCGTTTTATCCTCCCACGTATGCTTGTAATGGGGCATGAAACGTTGAGGCCATTGGTGACAGTAATAGCAGCGCTAAAAAGCAAAATAAGAGGCTCAGTCATCAAGTGAGTAATGAGCGATCCTGTCACAGTACAGGAACGTCAACTTAGAAATAGAAGTTGAAATCGAGTCGATCTATGAAAGAGGGATTTCCAAAGTCCCTGATGCCTGATGAGTGCTGGCCACTAAAGGGAGGCACTTCCCCGGATACGCAGACACAACTGGAAGTTCACAAAAGTGTAATTGTGCAATCCATCAAAGGCACTCTTTGTTGCCTTCCTGGGTGGAATGTGGAAGTAAATGCACATAAATGAGCATAATTTATGGCAGAATGTGAAAGCCGCAAACGTGGAGCTTCTGTGTACAGTATATCACATAACGATCACTGAGACCGCTGCACTTTTTCCCCACTCGTTATACTCGAGCTGTATGCTGAAGCTGAGTCTCTCTCTCTCTCTCTCTCTCACACACACACACACACACACACACACACCACAAGTGATATCCCTCAACTCCCACTGCTGTGACTCATCCCCACCCGCGTGGATCACTTGCCATCGCCATGATTGACACATGTCCAAGCTGTCACCATCCATGGAGCTCAGTCATCTCCGCTGTGATTGGCAGGAGTCACGCATCTGCAAACTTTTCACAACTTATTTCCCAAGAGTTTGATTGATTTGGCCGATCAATTCGATATCAATTCAGCGATCAACGTGGTGACGGAACATAATCAGGAGTTTGGAGTCTTCTCTGCTATTTTCTATAATTTACCATCACACTTGTTTTACTGCTCTCTCCTCTGATCTGTGTTTCCCTGAAGGCGGAGTTACACTCTCGCAGAGCAGAGAGACGGCTAATTATTGAAGTTATTGATTTTGCTTCCAATATCAGCTGCTCTGATTCAACATTGTTGGGCTGAAAAAACGTGCATGCAGGCTGAAATTCAACCATGTTTTTGTTCTCTCGGGAGATGCAGTAAAGTTAAGTCCCAGACGCAAATGTTGTTTTAAATGGCCAGTCAGACACCAGAAGCATTATAATAAAAAGATAAGGATTTCCCCCAGAGGACGATATGTTTTTAAAGAAAGTGCTAATGTCATATTCACTGGTAGAAATGACAAACAGAACATCAACATCAATTCTATTTGTTACTTGGTGGCTGGTAATAGACTGTTGTGAAGTCCACTGTTTAATTGGTTTGGCTGATCAGTTGGCACAGATAGGACGATGATCTCTCAATAATAATCCAAACAAATGTTTAAAAACGCCATGAAATGAAACGGGTACTTCCAGCGGGGGCTGGCACTCAGCGTGACAGACTACGTTTGTCAGGTTAGACCACATCACAGATCATTTTTTTCAGAAAGCAATTCTCCAGTCCATAAAAACTCCAGAAAGCTCCAACCATTATTCTTTTTGGCGATATATTAACGCAAAAACTGTCGGCTCTATGTCCACGATAAAAGACAGGCAGACAGGGAGGGAAGAAATCATTCAACTGTTACTTTAACTTTTCTCCCGCCACGTAACTACCCATTCATGAAATGAAATTGCACACTTTAGGATCATCCTCACCCCAGAGATATGCTCCAACATAAATGTATTATGGGAGTGGCATTTGAGGTGCAACAATCTCACGGGAGGCGCAACACAAGCTCCGTGGGGAACATCAGTGTGTAGGGACGTTATATTTCCAAATCTCGATGAATCAAGGGTTTAATCCACTAAACTGTTGGGACACCGGAGAGAAGATGGTCTTGTATCGTTATAATATCGCCTATAAAAAAATCGCCAGCAGTCAGAGTTCAAATTTATCGGTCTGCTTGTATTGATTGATGACAAAGCAGCCATGTGCAGTAACAGAAAATTGAGGATCAGTTACACTGAGATGCACGGAGCAGTGTGCGTTCAAAGTGTTGACAGGTGAATGTTAATTGAATTCAAGCGTAAGTCCATTAAAGATTTACGCCACTAGACTTGAACCAGCTTGCTGATGAAATCCTTGGAAAAATCTGTTATGTACACACCGATATCTTTTAAGCTGAAGCTCGATCTGACTCACATCTCATTTACTTTCCAGAAATATTGCATAAAGTGCCTCAGCCCGGCACGCAGTATATATTGTGCGTCTATGGAAGGCAGCTGATTTAATCCCAGCAAGCTGAAGTTGCTGGAAAGGTTACGAAGCAGCGGCAACCCCTCGACCCTTAGTTGCACCAATAGTGGACTCAGTGGACAACAGAGCAGACTATCAGAGTTATGCAGCAGGTGACTGTGGCTAAGGAGGTCGAGCGGGTCATCCATTATCGCAGGGTTAGTGGTTTGATCCTCTCCTCATGGTCAGGATAGTGGATGAGAAGCAAATTGAAAAGCCCTTTCTGTTATACATCACTTTATACACTAAGTGCAGTCCATCTACCATTTCCTGTGTTGGTAGCTTGTGGGTGTGAAATAGTATGTTTGTGTAAATGTAACGTCTTGCTCAAGGAAGGCACTATTTTCTGAACATTCTGAATAAATAATGGTTGAAATGTTCAATGTTTTCTGAAAATAGTTGCAAGTAAGGTGTCAAAAATTTTTTTTTTTTTTTAAATCAATAGAACACCTGCTCTGGTATCACAATGACAATGGCATCATCCTGGAGGAGGCTCTGAATAAACCGGTGGGGGGGGGACCAATTAATAAGGCAGGACACACTCATGAATTGATTGCCTTATTGACATTTTGATATATGGTGTTGACATAACACTAATTGGACGAGAAAGTATGCATCCATTAGCATGGCATGCATCCATTACAGCAGTAAACCCAACTATAAAAAAGAGGGAAACGCTTTTATACCTGCCAAGACTGTCAGTGAGCGAGAGAGGGGGAGGTCACTAGTTTGACAAATTTTTAGTATCGCCGACTTGAACGGCGGCACTTCTCGGCCCTTGTGACATTGGCTGACATTGACACAGTGATGGTTAAGGGGAGCAAAGTGGCCATCAGACAAGAGACGGTTCTTGTCTGACTCTTACTTTCAGGTTATCACTGCTCAGCTTTCCACCCAATCGCTACCAAGACCTTTCTTGGATATCTCGGAGATTGGTTCTCGTAAAAGTGTGTCTCTCTGTGTGTGTGTGTGTGTGTGTGTGTGTGTGTAAAAACCCCCTTCTGGCAGTAAACGCGTGCACTTACAGAAAATTCCAAACACACTGACACTCATCCAGCTAAAAGCAAGTGGCGATGCCAAAAATATGTCAAGTCACCGCCTTTTACGCATCACGATTATTGACAGGGCAGGATTAACTGGGGCTGGGATTCTCCATACTTCAGCAGTTCATAATTGAAGCGACAATTCACCACTGAACAGTGGCTGCTCAAACTGCCTCCCGAGGTGTCGCTAATATCCGCCAATCAAGTAGTTCTCAGATCAGCTAGACAGTAGACGTGTATCATATATATATATATGGACTGGCTGAAAGCGAACACAATGACAAATCACTATACTCTGCACCGGTAGAAGATTTAACATTTTAGAATGAAGCAGACAATGGAAAGATACATGTGTGAGGAGGTAAAGGTGTGAGATGTCTTCGGTGACTGAAGCTCAGCCGTCCCATAATGTACGTGGCACATGTCTGTGGGAGAGAGAGCCAGAGATTGTGGAGGAATAAAACTTGTAACTGCAAGTCGCATTCTGGAGCCGTTAACCGCTGGGAGGAGTTTCAGGATTGTTGTTTTTTTTTTTGAAAGTTCTGTGCGTTTCTGTTACGGTGTTTACGAGCAAACAACTTCTTAATGTCACCACCTCAATATGAAGGACTTTGGATTGGTTCTGCTATTCAGGTTCTTCACTCTGACTTGACTTGTGAGTTACCCTTGAATGAACAGACAGAGCAAGCCAAAGTTTCTTGTAAAATAAATCAAATTCATATGTGCAGGATTGACTAACGTCTCTATCAAAGAGTGTAATTTTTGCTGCTGTTTATGTTTCATTACCATAGACTATAAACATTTTATCTGTCCTTACAATGCATTCATGTGATTCCACGTATTTTCAATTGTAGAATTATATTAAATATTCTGCATGCAAAATGTAGGATGTAGCAGCGTAAAATGAATGAATGAACAGTCAGATCAGACATAATATGTGCAGCAAGTCAACTGAGAACGGTCCAATTTGATTTTAACGAAGGAGGATGTTTAATGTTAGAATGGTAATGAAAAGTACAAGAAAAAAATTCAACCATACCTAATGTTACCTACGTTTGAGACCCTCTCTCATACAACCTCTATCCAATTTTCTGTGTGTGTGTGTGTGTGTGTGTGTGTGTACTGTATGCATGTATGGCAAGGGGGCGAGCGGTTTAAGATGAAACTTTGATCAGTTCTTTCTCCTCTCCATTGCCCTCTGAATGAAAAATATCTTGCTCTATCACTTTAGTGCAGATGGTGTGTGTGTGTGTGTGTGTGTGTGTGTGTGCATGCATGTGTGTGTGTGTGCATGCATGTGTGTGTGCGTGTGTGTGTGTGTGCCAGGAGTGTGGCGGCCAGAGAAAGCAATGACCATTATAGTTACACAGTAAAATCCCCTCTGCTTGTGTTTTATTTGATTGAATACATTTTATGGCAGCTTTATTGAAATGACCGGACATGCAGCATTTTCCTGTTTTACTCAGATGAGGTCTTTTGTTTGTCACATTACGGCGTGCACCACAGAAACCAATCCAAATCCTTCGCCGTGGCCGGTAATAGGAATGCAAACGGAAAACTGCATTACTCGTTCATTCTAGATTGTGGAGAGCAGAGGCAGAATAAATGAGGCTGTGATTAGAGAGAAGAGCCCTTCCAGAGGCAGCTGTCCCATCCCTTTATGCCACAAGAACACTCAGTAATAGCTTTGTACTGACAACAAACCACAGGTCTCTCATTAGCAGGGTGTCTCAAAGCCTCTTCACAGAGGTGAGTGAGCACAAACCTGATGCACCCAACACAAACAAATAATCTTATTTTCCTACTTCATATGCTTTTACCTCAACCCAAGCTGATTGCTGATGCATTTTGAACACAGCGACTGGCTACTGAGATTTAATCAGAGAGCCCTAAATGGTTTATCTGACCACAAAAGCTGTTAAAACTAAAAAAATCTGTCTCTGGCCTGAATTTAAAATTTCAATTTAACTACGACAGCCAGAGATGTTTTTCCTCACTTTCTGCATTTAAATAATTTTGGAGACAAGATGCAGCAAATTAGAAAATAGAATAGAAACTAGAATAATCTTCCAAGACATTATGCTCAAAGATTTGGCTGAGCTTTTGATTAAATAAGCGATCTCTGAAGTATGCCTCCTTTTATAGTGAATATTTCTTGATTGAGTGCTCAGACTGCGAGTTCAAAGGGAATGTATTGCCCCTGGGAGACGCTCTAAGTGCAGTTGCAGGTAAGACCTCAGTGACAAAGCAAGGAGAGCCTGTCATCCTTTGACAACCAGAGCTTGAAGGGGGGATCACTTACACCTGAGAGATATCTAACCCGTCCGTACTCCGTCTCACACCTCCATCCCCTCACTTATCGTTCTCTCAGCCCTGTGCATGTTCTCAAATATTCATGACCATACAGCCAGTGTCATCCTAGAATATCTAAATGGGAAGCCCAAGGCAGAAGGAAATCATCCTGCTATGAAATTCTCGGGCCGTCTACGAATGTTAAAGCCGTCATCTATAAACCTCGCTCCATCGGTTCCCTCCCACTCACGTTACAATTCTCCCCCTTCCTATTTCCACTCCAAAAATGGTTATCCTGAACAGAGATGGCATATCACACAAAATGGCACATTTGCAAAGTCTTATTTTATATAAATATTCAGTGGTTGCCATATGTGCTATCTGCTTCCCATTGCAGTGAATCGGCTCGTGGCACAACATCTGCTACTGGAGCTGAAAGTGATATCTAAAACTTTTTGACAGCTGATTTGTAATACACATATACACACAGACACACAAACACAGCAAATCGTCTCATTCTCTCTCCCGCTCTCTCTCCTGAATTAACTAACTGAGTCTTGTCTGACTGATTTCCGATCTGCCACTTAAGTGGCTGGGGGGCTGACGCGTTGTGCCAGCTCATGTTCAGGGTCATGCCTGTGTCACTTAAAGACTCTCTAATGAGACCGACACAAACACAGTGGGCCTCATTTATCAATCTTGCGTGAAAACGGGCGCAGATCTGAGCGCAGATTTGGTCTTACGACAGGACACACGTGCGATTTATGAAACGTTCGTATCTGACCAATCTCAGCGTACGAATGAGCGGGCCTTGATAAATGCGGCAGCTGAATTCGATCGTCATTAACATGTTACGCCCATAAATATTCCTGTTTCGGAGGCCTCGCCCACTGAGGTCAAACATGGAGAGACGAAACATGGGTAAGAAAAGAAACTTTTCTGACACGGAGATCGGCATCCTGACATCGGAGGTGGAACACAACAAGACAGTGCTTTTTTGCAGCCTGAACGGTGGCATAAAAGGGGCTCACAAAAACGCAGTCTGGAAAAAGATAACGGAGGCAGTCAACAGCGTTGCCGCAGAGGAACGGACTCCAGCTGAGGTTTGAATATAATTCTCAATAACATAACCCATGCCTAACGACTTAAATGAATCTTTTCATCCGCTGATCTTGACGGGGACGGAGGAAAAAATTGCCTCCTTAATTGGGTCGGAGTCGATCTGTGGCATAAGTGGTGGAGGTGACACAGAGATCCCTGCGGTCCCTGAAAACGCGCTCACGTCTGACACGCGCGTATTGTTCCTCCAAAATAAGCAAGTCTGCGATCATCAAGACTTGATAACTGTCAAAGCATCTGTTTAAATAGGGGAATGAATAAACATCTGACCAACCACAGTGGAACGATGATTATCTCAACAGGTGCTTTCATTTTTGTTCCAGTTCTGTCACACCCATCGGACAAAAACAAAAACAATTACACATTTTTGCCTTTAGTTAATTTGCAAACACACATTTCTGCTTGTATTAATGATTCTTTCACATTTTAATGTGTAATAATTAGTTGTCATCTTAGGCTATTTATCCCATTGTTTAATTTTTTGAAAGTGGTATCAGTAAAAACATGGGCTTTAAAAGAAATGTTTTCGTTTTAATAATCCGTTTTGATCTGTTCTAAATATGTGACTGCTTATGCTTAATGACAGCTGAGGTTTGTTCATTATTTTACGCCAGATTTTGCTGAGCTGCACCGCAAATCCATAGACTCGAATTTGCGTACACGAGCTCAGACCTGACGTGAGATCTGATCGCAGCTTCCGCTTACGTCCAAATTGATAAATGCCGAAGTTTGCGTGGAAATGGTCGTACGCACGGTTTTCGGTCGTACGTTCGTTTGATAAATGAGGCCCACTGTGCCCAGCTGAGCGGAGCCAAAAATATAAAGGCCAACCAGAGGACGAGGGCGCTGGTGCCTTAGAAACAAAAAGGTACTGCAAGGCCGCTACATGAGGTCCACTAAAAGAACATGAGAACGATTTTTTGTGTCTTTTTGCATCTGGGTTAGAATAGTCACGAGGCAGCCATTCGCCTATTCACACTTGGTCAAGTAGAATATTCTATTTAACTTAGCAATAATTAGTCGGGCTGAAATGATTCCTCGAGTAACTCGATTACAAAAAAAAAAATAGATTCATATAATTTGCCTCGAAGCGTTGTTTAATCCATATGCTCAGTGCATGTGTTCCAGATGATTAATATTGTTGCGCAATGCAGCTAGCTGTGGATACGTGAGTTGATTAGACTTGATTTTGAAGCATGGACAGTTCGCACAATGGAGAGAGGGCGAGAAAACAGCGAGTAGGGAGGCGGAGACAGGACTAAAGAAATTCAGGACTTTCACACAGGAGACTGGAGTTCTAGTCATGCGAGAAATATATTTTTACACTTAGTTGACTTATTATCTTCTGCCTTTGATTGTTTTTATTTTGGATTTGAGTCGCAGTTTGGTTCGTTTTACGCATTTAGGAAAACAGCTCACGTTAGGCTACACATACACTATTTCATGTGGGCCCTAATAATTGTTGGTTTCTGACACCTGGGTGGTAATAACATTTTTAATGGCGACAACGAGTTATCATAAAGCTAGTTGACACAGAATGTCACAGAAAGTTGCGAAGCAGCTCGTCAGTCAAAAAACCGGGGAGACGAGTGAAGAGTTTGAAAGGACCTGTAGGGCTGTTGGTTCGCCTGAAGCTTTCATAGCCAAGCTTGAGTGAAATGCTGTGTTGCGTATCTGTGATATTCTTGACAGACTGGCAGCAGCTACTGAGGAGGATCACTCACAGAGAAGCTGAGTGAGGGACAGGATGAAAGACACACATTCAAATTCCCAAATTCTAAAGCAGGTAATAGAATCGTTTTTAACTTATATAACAGCACTGTTAGAAAAACTGCCTGTTTTCAGTTTTTAATGGAGCGATTCTTATAAACTACTTTATTTTACCAGGCATCGGTAAAATAAATGGTATATCCAGGTGTGCCTGGCCACATTCTGTGTTGTAAAACCTCTGGTGGCGACGCAATGCACAACACAACAAAAGAAACACCCCTAGGAAGGAGGTGGGGAATGAATGGAGAGTTTATACTGTGTTGGGCTCACAAGGGTGTTGTTCAACATGAATATTCAATATACACCATACAATATTCCAATTGTTCCCCAATTTTAATCAAAGTCTACCTGGAATTATGTTTCAAGGCTGAATTCAAAGAGGCAAATGATGACTATAGCTAGGTTAACACCAATCCACAAAAATGAAAATAAATGGAGCGCTGCATGAAAACCCTCACATAAAAGATAAGGGAAACGGAACTACAGACTATTAAACCTGATTCCATTTATTATGGTGTATTGTTTGTTTTTTAAGTAATTAAAAGCTTCAATTGAGTTAATCACATGGGCACATTCTGTGGAAAAGTTAACGTGTCTGTGTTTATACATGACTAACAGATCTCCAAAATAAATTGACACAAATTAAAATATTTATTAAATTATCCAGAGGAAATGGTGTTTGGAGATGCTTAAAAAAAAATGTCCTCAGGTGTCTGATGAATATCAGGATGCATCACGAAGATGATTCCTATATTTCAAATGATTTCACCGTATATACGTGCAGTGTCTGGTGCTCAGAAAGACTCAGAAGCCTTTCTTCCTATTGTGGTAAAGCTCCGTATGGAAGATAATCAGACCATTTGACCTGGGTTTACACCTACACAACTACACCTCGCCGTTGGGTTTGCAATAAGAAACTGTCTCAGCAGGGGGGAAGAAAACTCTGTTTGAGGCTAAAACAAACATCAAATTGTACAAACCGCCCACCTGGGTGCAAGAGGCTTAGTTTCAACTTTGAAGCTACAAAACAACAAAACTACGACTGTAAGGGTAAAAAGAAAAGAAGATTTTTCCCCACATAAATATGATTTCGGAACCGTGTTTGTGCCGACCAAAATCAGAGCATCTCGAATACAAACCGCTGCAATGATGGAGTGCTTATTCATCATAAAGCTTGTGAATGCTTCCCAGGGTTGTGCAGGGTGCTGGATTAGGTTCACGGATACACCCACAGTGGAGAGCCTCTTATAAAGTCTGTTTATAATGACTGAATCAGACAGCCCGGCCCATTCAGGAGTCTATGTCTGCCTCTCTTTCCCATTGCCTCTGATGCGTTGGCCGCTCCTCTCACGGGAGCGACGCCAACGACGGGCCCTCCACGCTCGGATGCTCATCGAAGGCCGCGCACACCCGTTCTCCTTCCGAACTCGAGGCTAAGATCCGCACATGAATGATTGCTGAGATAGCACCATAATTCACTGGGTGCTATAAATCAACACACAACTCGTCGCGCCACCAAATCCGTAGGACAAATATAAACATAATGAGATCCCGCCGCAGATTTCTTGCAGCTTTTCATGGTCGTCCTCTGTAAAGTTTAAAGCTTAGCGCCGCACAACAAACATGTGGGATGACTGCTTCACGGCTGGCTTTGAACACATTCTCATTATCATCTCGCTGCCTCACACACACACACACACACACAAAAATGCAAAGTACAACGAACACAAAGCAACATAACAATTGTTTACTCACTGATTCCTGGCTCTTGTCTTTTGCATCATACACAGTTAGCTTGACTAGTGTCTCGGGGCTAGCAGGATACTCTGAAGGGAAGGTCACCCCCGTCAGGAACAGTGGGTCTTTGTTAGCCTGTCATAGAGAGGGACAACACAGAAACGGGGTGAGACATGTGTGTGTACCCTGATAGGCACATTTGTACTGCAAAAAAAAAAGAAGGCAGGAAGCCGAAGGGACAAAACGGAGGGAGGGGGACTCGGGTGGGTAAATGATCCAACAGCTGGGCTTGATCTGTCCTCCTCCCCCCCGGCGTTTCTCCCCACTCCCCTCATCTCCCCCGCCGCCTCCCCTGGGCACAGGAAAGGAGAAGATAGAGCTCTCCCTGGTGGGTCTACCTGGAGCGCTGGCATAATTACAGTCTCCCTACTGAGACAGCAGGCCAGGAGCAACAAGTGTTGACAGGTAAGTTAGCACGGTGACAGAGTGGCAATAGGATTAAACCAGTGTCCACAACAGCCTGTGTTGGGTCTTCAAACATAACAGAGGGCTGCGTGGCATGAGATAATATTCACTCACAATCAATCATAAACGGTAACTTCCAGGCCTTTTGAACTGCAGGGCTTGTTTGACATGACCTGCAGAGACCTTGATTTTATTACAGTGTCTTTCAGTTTCACCTGTTGGGAGGAACGTTTGTCAAACAAGGGAGAGCATGGTGAAAAAGGTTGGTTTCTTTGCCAGTTAACAGATAATGCCCCTTGTTACAAACATCCTGCATTTGTCTCAATGTTCTTGACACACAGGTGCTTATAATTGTTAGGACTCATCCATTTTATTTGCAAAAACTGGTGGAAGACATGTTATGATTTCAAGTTTAGTTGGCTCAATTATGGCTTTTAATTCTAAGCCTTTTCAGGTCACTTCTTTCACAATCGTTATTTTATTTGAATTTAATCTGTTACTGTATAGACAAACTGCCCTACAAATCTTCAAGTCTTTCAAATAATGGATTTACAGTGTCTAGAATCTGCAATAGATCTTAATACAAGTGAATTTTATTTCACCAGAAGCCGAGGGGATTTTCTGGGAAGACCCGATGATTGTTTAGTCATTTGTGTGTTGTCTACTTGAACCAATTCAAAGCACTTTGTGTTTACAGCGGGGGCTTCCTCTTCCTCTGCTCCGCTCTGATGGGCGTCTCTAGAACGCAACCGACTGGGACCGTGTGTGGACAGGCTGGGGAGCAGTAATCACACTGACATAGACAGACTGGCAGACTCGTATTAATGTATGATCATACAGCAGCGACAACGTAGGCTGGTTGGTGAGGGTAAGATCCATTATAGATACATTGGTATATGACTGAGGCAAAATCACAAGTGTAATAACGAGTGTTCACAGTAATGTAATGTGTTTCATTCAACACACAACAGTCAGACACACCTCAAACATTAGAAGGAACACAGTCATACAGCAGCTTAATCCCATTCCAAACCACCAAGTTGTTCAAATAGACAGACAATGTGTGTCGAATGTGAAGGTCTGCCTTCACAATGACTGATTATTATATCAAAAAAGCCTAAACATTGCATCACTTTGTTATTGATAGGCAAAATAAATGCTAAATGAATGGCAAGTTTGGTTAATTGAAGCCAGTTTCCCAAATGAACGGCCGCCAAATGCAAGTAAAAATCTATGTTGGTGGATAAATGAAATGAAATAATCCTGCTTCACTACAACACGTTAGTTGATTGATCACATTTAGTAGTGCATTGACGCTGCACACTGGTGATGGCATGCAAAGTACGACCGTCAATAACTGTATGCCAATGGTTTGATTGTGCTTTCAAAAGATTAATTTGGACTGAAGCTCAGGTAAAACTGACACCAACAAGCTGTAAGTCCTACAGTGAGGGATGTCGGGAGGATGCGGAGCCAAAACATAAAAACAGCAGTGGACACACACACACACGGTCAGAATTATGTGTTCAACTGCACATGGACGGAGGAAACACACCACCTCACCGCACCACTAACCCTGCTGATCCTTCAGAAATCTTCCATGCGCTGACTGAGGGAAAATAAAACAAGTCTATCGCTTCTTGTTTCAGCCTCTCTAGACATGGTAATACCAGTCTTGATGCTCTGTGCCATTTTGCTGCCGACCCATGAAGCTTTTGTGGTTTTTGTACACAAACATCCTAAAACACACGCAGCCCTATTCAGCAGAGGGGCTGCAGACACAGTGGAACCATTGCACTGCTTTGAGCTCAGTGTAAAGCTGGATATATACACCAGGAATGTACACCAACAAAAAGACAGACAGAGCCATTATACTCAAGAATGTGCAGGTACACACACACACACACACACACACAGAGAGACACATAAGCTCTTACACTTGCCTCACTGGCACGCTGAATAGGCCTCATTCAGACTTACCAGCATGGTTGGCAGCCTCAGCTGTGGCTGAATCTTCTTAGTGCTACTGATGGGCTGAGATGAGCTAAAGTGGTAAGCCTGTCTCCATCTACACTGCGAAGTAAAGCCGTCTGTCATACAAGTGGTCAACATATGCCATGGGAAACAGCAGCCCCTCTCTTGTTTTTTGTGTGTTTGGGTTGCAAATCTCAGTGGATTTGGCCAATTTAGGCCATTAGAGGGCTTGTGTTTGTGTGTGTGTATGATTGGATTGGTTGTCCACACACACACACACACACACACACACACACTAGACTTTTTGGACTAGATCCAGGCGGGGTTCTTCGCTTGACGAACATGACATCAAAGGCTGTTTTATCCCTTGGCTTTGGGTGACGTCAAATCCTCTGGAGGACCACCACCCCTGGACCCGCTGCCCGTGTTTAAGGAACGGGATTTTCCGACGAGATACTAGATAGCGTTTCTGTGTCTCGTCCAAGACGTTTCCTATTGCACTTTAAGGAGACTGAGAGGGCTTTAGATTTTCTGCTTAAGTTGTCACTGTTCCTTTCTGTTTTACCAACAGTAGATTAGGATACTGTGCCCACATTGAGACACACACTTGGTCTGTGGGGATAAAAACAAAGGCTGTGCCTTTGTGGAAATGTGGCACTGTGCCCTAGTTTCACACCAAACAGTGAATGAATATTATTGAGTATCAACAGTGAGCTATTTGTTAAGTTATTGTAAAATGGTTTTAACTTATAACAACATGGATTAACATGCCTTTTAATTGAATTTAAAATAATATTAATCAACTGTCTGATTACAGTACTTGTAAAACAGGGTAACACATTGTTGTATGTTTTAGTACAGTAGTAATAAGTTAGTAATTTAAGAGATATAAAGAGGCAGTGTATTGCATAACACTGACTTTTTCCATAAATACCACCTTGAGCAGTGATTTATTTAAACTGAAGAGGAGTTAAGTCCAGATTCAAAGTGATTTAATGCTATCCTGTTCTTTTTACATGACCCCTTGTCTGGTGATTCATGGGTGAGACTAAAGAGGGCTTGTTCCATCATTTATCTTCTAAATTAAACCCTTATATCATATACCGTGGATTCCTGATAATACACCTACTACATGCTGACGGCTCCATGCAATGAAAAGTCCAATCTGTGTCCAGTCAATGCCGGCAGCAGCTGCTGGAAGCAGGCATTCAGGGAATGTGACCAACGGGAGACACACAAGTGGCAGTTGAGCCGTCTTTAGATGCATTATACACACATAGTGGGGCTCCGCACACGCACACACACACACACACACACACACACACACACACACATACACACACACACACACACCTTTACCTTTGGCCTTCTAGTTTAATGAACATCTGCTGCTGTGCATTTTGGAAGATGTATGAGTGTGAAGCTTTACTGGTTAACACTGTCCGGACAAGTAACCTCTGTTCATCTACAAGACAGACTTACACTTCATCCAAGGAGGATTTCAAAGTCACACTCATTATTTCAATGTCGTGCTGCTTCTGGGTCAAAATGACTCCATTACTGATCTGATTTTTGTGTGACGTGCTAAATATACGGGCATATGTTATAGCAGGTATCTTCACTTAAATCACACTATCCAGACTAATAAAAGGAATATATGGCAGAGAAGAGCCCCCCTAAGACTATATTACACACCTCTTAAGAGGCAGCAAAACCTCTCTTTTAAAACAGACTTGTAAATGCACACATACCCGTTTTTTGTGAAGACGAAAGCAGTCCATATCCTCAGATCCGACTCAAAATCCTGAACATTAGAGCCATGAAATCAAAACTCCAGCGGCACTCTGAGTGTCTGCAGAGCTGGCTGAGCCAGCATACAGTATCCTACCACATCCTGTGTTTCCACACACACACACACACAGACTCAAACATGGACTCACACCACACACACACACACACACACACACACACAGCTGTTCCCTTGACAGGACTGAGGGGAAAAGCAGTTGAAATGCAGTCGTTGAAAGAGACGGTTATGCATATTTACTGGATTAGCTGGAAAATAAAATAAGTCAGGAAACTTGTGCCCTCATATGAAGAGAGAAAAATGTGTGTGTGTGTCAGTGAGTGTGTTGCATAGTTGGGCTAGGGTCAGCTGTTGCTGCCCAAGAAACACTTGTGTGACTGTTGCCTTGACAACAGCACTGTCAAACTGGAGGTAATAAAAGAAGCATTTAAAGAGGTTAAAGAACACAGAAACACTCTCACTGTATGGAACTCCCACGTAATGAAACCCCGAACACATACTGTAAATATTGAGGGCCACATGCCAACTCTTTCAGATGTCTGGTCTAGACTGTCGTATTAAATGGGAAGTTAAATTTGCCCGTTCCAGTTCGTTGACTCAGATGGTGGAAAAAAGGTTGAAAAAAAAGGAGGGCAGGCTGAGAAGGCGAGACAGAACATGAACCAGGACCCAGTGACCCGGAGACACAGCAGAACAACAAACACCAAAAGGTCAGAAAGAGGCAGAAAGAGGATTGTGTGTGTATGTCTGTAGAGGTGTGTGTGTGTGTGTGTGTGTGTGTGACCTTACCTCCACTATCTCTGTGCAGGCATGAGAGACAAGGTGCTGCTTGTGGGGATCTATGACAGCCACCTGGACCAAAGCATTGGGCTTCCTGTCACCGCCTGAGGCCACCAGATCATTACAGGCTACAGAGAGGAGAGGTGGTGGAGGGAGGAGAGGATGGGAGGAGGAAGGAGAAGATGAGAGGGGCAGATAAGCCTTTATGATAACACATAAGTGACACAAATCATGACACTGAGACACAAATGGAGAATGACAGTAAACGGGGTAAATAACCAGGCAAATAAACACAGTAGAGGGAGAGGGATGGCTCAGGTAGAGGATTTATAAATATCTCCCGTCAGAGTAGATGTCACATGCCAAAGTGCTAAAGAGCTGCATCACCACAAAGAACAAAGCAGATAAATCTGCTGTCCTCGCAACACAATACAAGTTTGTGGGGGAAAATAAATAAATGTACATTGAGATATTAAACAGTTGATACAAATGGCTGTTTTCCTCTCGAGATGAGATTTTGGTTTTATTAGGCCTTTCGTTTCCGACAATAAAAGCAGCTTGTCACTCAGCAGCACTCGACCCGCTGGCTTCCAAGGACAGGAAAGACTTTGCATCCCACAATTTCTTCATAGGAAACCAACGCTTCCTGGTCACGAATAGAAACTCCCCCCCAATACAAAATAACACTTGCTGATCACAGCTAAACGGATGCATCTTTCCTCGATAAACACGACTGTAATCAAACATCCTTGTTATCTCTTGAGGTACTTTTAAAGAAAAATATTAAAGTTTTGATCAAGACAAAAAGCAACAAAACGGCTTAATCTTTAGTGGATCTTGTACAGGAAAAATGCTAATTTATATGGCTGTTTTTAAGATCCGACTCTTCTGTTCCCATCTGCTACAACTAGAAGGCCTCTGAAAACATCCAACCAGATAAGTGATTTACACCTCATGGCTCTGAATTTACGTATTCATCTGTACACACTAGAGTACAGTAATGACAAATTTGTGTTCAGTAACCTTGTTGGATCCTGTCCAACAGTGCCGTTTTATCTACCAGGCACATTTCTGGCATGTAAACAGGAATTGATCTGCTCGCTATGCCTGGTCAGTTTCACGCATTACTCTGCAATAAAAAATAAATAAAAAGCCTGGATAATATTCCACAGTGGGTGAAATTCCATTAAAAAACGGTAAGGGCTGAAGATTGCTTCTTTGTGTGCAGCTCCATCTTCATGGGCTTGATTTTAATGTTAAAGTGAACTGAACAGCAACTGGAGATGAAAAGGGTTCTTGTGGGAGGTATTTTAAAAGGGTTGAAGAGCTAGCATAAAGTTGCAAAAAGAAGTTATGGGTTTTGAAGCAGGGTACCAAAAAATAAAAAAATCTAGGCCTTTGTTTTCTAGAGTTTAGAGGCGGTTTATCTCTCTGATGTGCAAGGTAAAGGGATGAGAAAATCTGCGTGGTAAAGTGCTTCTTTTCCAATGTGCACCTGGAGAAAATGATCATTTCAATTTGTAGTTGTACTAAGATGTACAGAAATACATCCATGCAGTGCACAAGGACCCGATCAGACAGAACACTTTCTAGCAATCTGGGGCGGCTGGTTGTTTTCAATGAGGGTGCAGAGTCTTGTGTTTTTTTGCTCTATGCGCCTCACATTTTCGCAACTCGAGTTAAACAGAGCAGAAAAAGTATATTCCCCTCTTGTCCAATCAGAAGAATTGAGAGGCGGGCCTTCTGTGGTGACTGTCTCTGGATACCCGGAGCTACGGTATATGATTTTGCCAACTTGTAAAACCTGTACCAGTCACTGTAATCTGAAGGTATTCATTTAAACTGCACTATTGTCTACTGGTTGCATAGCAACTACAACAAAAAAACAGCGTACTGTGCTTTGCCTTTTCGACTTGCAAACATGCTCGCTCTGATCAGCCAGCCTTTGTTTACACACACAAACAGGTCGTGATGTGCACGTTTGCACATTTCACAGCAGCAGCAATGGCGGTACATGATTGTACTGCCGAGGTGACTGCCCATGGCTTCTTTAACAGCAGCAACACAAACATTGGCAGATTTAACAAGCATTTGTCACACACGTGTCTGCAAGAGTGCAACGGAAAGGAGGAGGACGCTTTGAGCGTACAACATTCAAAGCTTTCTTTGTAATCTGTGGCTTTGCTATTCCTTTTCAACCGAAGCTCCACGCATTTCATCAAAAACAGAGAAATATGTGGTTGAAGGTTAGTTGACATACTAAAATATTCAAGGGGTTCAATTAAAAATTGTTTGACTACACAGTCATTGAAAAGACATATTGAGAGCGGTGTTTTCACAAATAAAAATATTTATTATTAATATTTATTTATATAAATATACAAAAATAAATATTGTAAAAGAAAATCTTCAGATTTTGAATAAATAATTTATAATATATATGAATATAAATAATAGTTTTTCATTGGTCAGGATCTAAAAAGACTGATGGATACTGCTACTGAAAAATTAAAACTGCATCAGAATAAACCACATCGGCCAATTGTCTTGTGATTCGGCTCAGTTGAGAATACTCAAAATACAACATCTCATTGAAAAAAACGCTCTATTAAAGCCACGAACAACCGTCTCGACATCCTTGGGCTGACACACTCAGCTTTGCCTGAGAATTGGTAAGCGAGTCTGGGAATGAGGAGCAGCGCCACAGCAGGGGAGCAGAGAGTGAACCATGACGGGAATAACTGGGTTTAGATGAACTTCAATGCATGCAGCCGTTAAAAGGCAAACCTAGAAACAGGCGCTAACGGCGCTGCAGTGCTACGGATATAAAACAAGGAGATGCTGATGGAAGAAACCCATTTGTTGACCAGGATATAGTTTAGGTATTGTAAGTGTATAGATTAAATGGATTTATTGCCTATATAAACAGTTGTTACAGCAAAAAATAAAAGTACTTTGGTCATTTGTCATGCTGTAAAGACTATGATCCCTTAGATTTTGACATGAAGGGTTTCATTTCCAAGATTGAAAACCCCTTGCATAATTTGAACGGTGGCCATCTCATCTGTATGATATTACCTCGGATGCGTGGGCTGTGATGCGGCATGACGGCACATTTAACAGCTTTAAAAGTATTCAGAACTCATCTCGTGTTCCCACAAAACCAGAGGAGGTAATGAAAGGGAAACATAAACAAGGCTGAGGTGAATATATATTTAAATTGCACATTTTACAATCGGGTGAGATTAGCTGCAATGGGAAATCCATCATCGATCATCTAAGAGCCCAATCGTCAATCATTCAGGCGATATTTCATATATCAGTAACATTGAGAGATTCTCTTCACAGCTGTTGTTGGGAAAAGGCAAGAGTTGTAGAATATCTTATAGTGCAGCAGAGCATTGGCATCTATTCTCTCTTAGGAGCTATTCTGATTCCACATTCCCTTTCTCTCTTCAAGATCCGGTGCCAGGTCTTTTGGACTCACATTAAAGGAGGTCTCACATTTTCTCATGCAGGGGAAAAAAAGAAAAAGAGAGGCTGAAGCAGAGGAGTTTGTGTACAGGCACAAACCGAAACTAAGGAACTTTCATTGGCACTGATGCTCATACAAAAAGCATCTGTGTGCCTGTGATCTGTGGTGTCAACACTGTATGTGCAAAACATGTTTAACTGTTGATGAACCCACAACGTTTCTGTATGCGATGACACACTAAACGTGATCACAAGAGGCCACCAGGGTTTTTCCTTTCACTCTGTTTCATCATAGCATCACCTCATATCATTTTGTTGCTCCAGCTTTCTCTAAATTTGACTTTTCTTGCCATAATTCTATCATTATTTTCCTTTTTCTTTGTTTTTTACATGCATGACCTAAGATGGTATAGTGCAGATACGCTGCTGACCGTCCCCATCAGTCACATATGGGGCCGTATATCTTATTTGCCTGAGGGATCCTCCCTCCCCCCCTGCTGCAGTAAACCACAGACATGCTGGTGATTGAAAAGGAACTGGGTGGCCAAGCGTGCATCACCAGACTGGCTCTCTTACAGGGACGTGACACTTAGGCTGACCCGGTGAGGTCAGAGCTATTACGATGGCGGGTGGGTGTGGCAGGAAGGGGAAATAAAGAGGGCAACATAGGGAAAGAACAAGCCAGCCCCTTAGAGAGGCATTAGGAGTTGGAGGAAGGAAGCCCAAATGAGAGGGGAGTTAATGAGGGAGTGACATGGAGGAGGGGAGACGAGTGCGGTCTATTAAAGTTAGAGAGAGATTCAAATAAGGGATCGAGTGCAGGATAGAGTCCCTGAAAGGACTTTCGTACATTTCTGTTCACTTATTAGTGAATTAAACGCCTTAGCTTAGGTGAGAATTAATTCGACGACGACGTGACTCGCAATTTCAGTCGAGCGACTTAACCACCAAAGTATACTGAGACCGAATCCTAAATTACCATAACAATTGAGCAATTGGAGTCATAATGTTTGCCCATCCTTGGAGGCTTCAATTACCATGCTGTATTTATTTTGTATGATTGGAATATGCTGAGCTCTTTCAAGATGAATTTGCTGGAAATGAGTTTTAATGCAGTGTGCCTCTGAGACCCCACAATAAATCTAAATTCCATTTAATCGTGAGGGGAGCCCCGGGAGTTGCCACAGGAGACGGGAATATACGCTCATCTCCGGAAGATGCTTATTCATCATGATAATTATTTCCACGCTTCAATTAATTTGACAACGTTATTTGCATGCGACGCCATTTGCACACCTGTTTGCCGGTGGGTCCGTGTGGAACTGAGGGAAAACAGGGGCTCTCTGGTTGGGATAAACACGTCCTTCAGCCGCTGCACAGTACCACTCACCACTCATGTTCATTTATAAGATATTGACAAGCATATGATGTACTTAGATATAATGCCTGTAATTTGTCGTCTCGTATGTGAATGCGGCCTGCTGAATGAAGATATGTATAATAAGAGTGAATTTGTCAAGCTGACAAATTTGCATCGGTTACTTCTGGATGGGTGAAATATTGACAATGTATTTTTTAAAACATCTGTCTTGTAACACTCCAGCTCAGACGATGATGAAGAGCATTATATATTCACTTGTTTTTGTGTGTGTGTGTGTGTGTGTGTGTGTGTGGGGGGGGGGGGGGGGGACTAAAAGAAACTCCATTGTGTCAGTGCTGTAAAGAAGCAAAGACCATTACATGAAAAAGAACAAAAGACATTGAAATAGTTTTTGTAGGAATAAAAAGTCAAGAGTCTCCTCGTCATTTCTTGGTTTGAAAAATAAGTTGCAGTAGTAAAATCCAGCAAGTGACTGATTAAAAAAAAGTCGACCACTATATTTCAGTTGTATCAGCGCAGAAGTGAGGAGAAAATGTTTGCTCAGTCTGTGTTTACAGTTCATGTAAGCCGAGAGGCTTTATATAGTTTGATATTTGATAACTGGTCATAATCGATGACTTTGAAATTATTGCATTGACCGCAGTAAAGGCCACAGAATGTTCTGACAGAATAAGTGCACGCATTTGTGAATCTGTTTGTTTGAAAGAGGTACTCCAATGATTAACTACTGCACTTCCGTATAATTAGGGGACACAGAAGAGACATCATGACTTTTAGTCTATACTTTGGGTCAGATCCCAAACATGCTGGATCCAACATTACTTTTAGTGCACATTGTTAGGATCAGCCATCATCATGTTGAAACGCTCCCTATCTTATAGCAGCTTTGATGGCCACTTCTTTCAAACGCCACACCTAAAGTTAGTAACACTGACGTCGTTTTAACACATGAGGTTCTGTTTACCCGACACAAGGAGTGAAAACAGCTGTTTACTATTTTCTGTGGCTTCCCATTACTATCTAAGAGCAGCCTTATTCGCCTGGAAACAATGTTCTTCTACAGTGATGTGATTAAATGTTAATTAGCTGCAAAGATTGTGGCACGCGGCTGCTGTACACACAGACACGGGGACATGTGCACATGATTAACAATAACTACTTCTTATACTCAGTTTGTTGGAACAAAGTTTTAACAAACTGAAAAAAGGTAGTCATTTACTTCAGAGTTCTCACCCAGGCTAGGGTTTACATCGATGTTTTCTTGCTTATATATGATGCACTGAACAGCCATCCTCTACAAATTAGACAAAAATCAAAACAAATTACTCAGACCTCGAGTTGCCTGGCTCTGGTCTATATTGGGGGTCAACTGAAGATGCCTTTGTTTTTTTGTACTCCTTATTGAGGACTTCAGAAAGAAGCTCACATATATTTTTGTTTCTATTGTTTTTCAATAATTCGTTTCTACTTTGTGGGCTGGAAGATTCAGGTTCACATTCTCTCCTTTCCGTTTGTGAAGTTATTTATTGTCTCTGCCCTTTAAATGTTTCATTCAAACCACACTGTGTGTGTATATGTGTGTGTGTGTGTGTGTGTAGAGAGAGAGAGAGAGAGAGAGAGAGAGAGAGAGAGAGAGGTTGAAGGCAGTCATTGAGTGGCTGACAGATGTATTGTACATTACATTCAGCACACATTCAACCGGGGCAATTAAAGAGGGACATGGTATTTCTCTGTGCCAGCTGTATTCTATATACCGTGACAGATATTTTTACATTCAAATAGTTCTTTCTATTCAACGCTCAACCGAGAATATCATTTGAGTAGGAAATTCAAATAGAACATTTAGGAACCAAACCAAGAATTACAAAGGCTTTCTTTGATACGCCTTTATCTTAAAGTGTGGACCTACATTCACAGTTGTGTGTGTTTGTGAGTGTGTGTGTCACAATAAGGACAATGGGACTATCAGGACATGCTGTTGCAGCTTAAACACAATGAAAACAGTTGTGATGTCATACACTGAGCACTGCCCAGGTAGGGAGGTCAATAAGTGACTTGAGGAAGGATTTATTTGTTGAATTCTAATACTATTGCGCCACATTCCTGGCTTCATATCTGCAAGCGTCGTTCTTTGTTTACTGCGACTGCCACAGTGGGAAACCTTTGTTGAAGTTGCCTCAAAAGATAGAAACAAGGGAGCCAGGAAGCCGGTCTTTGATGCTGTCAATCTCTTTGCCAAAGACCAGAGGAATAATATTTCTGTTTGGATTTTCACTTTAAGAAACTTGACCTGAGCCACAATGAATTGTCTAGAAATAGAACTCCAACATCTCAGTCGCATGAAAAATGAATGAGGCCATCTCCACGAGAGTTCAAAAGCATCCTCTTGCCATTCTGTCTAATGTTTTCTCTGTGCGTTTTTTTTTGTGTTGCCCCTTCTAACAGTACTTGGGGGCGTTTGCATGCATCAGCATTGAAAAAAGATTAAGGATGTCGGCAGATATGCCACTCATTCTAACCGACTTCTGCATTAGTGTAACGTTCAGCATGTGGCTGTTTATAACAGTTAGATTTAAATGTATTTTAGGGGCGTGATAGGCCACAGACCTCTGTTGTGTTTCTGGACCTAGAAAAAATTGAAGAATTGTGCAACCATGCAAGGGAGTCCATGTGTCCTTTATCTAACGTGCTTACAAGGATGTAAGAAAAGTGCAGGAAATCCTCAAAATAAGCCTTAAACACAGGACTTACCAAGGCTGAACTCCACCTGAGGCAGCTTGGGTGTTAGAATAACACCTAAGAGAGACAGAGACAGACAGAGACAGAGACAGAGAGAGACAGAGAGAGAAAGTAAACATTAGGACAATCGAATATAACAAAGAAATAACACAATTATTATTTTTTATTATTATTTAATAATGCAAACAATGCAAACTAGCAGTTAACTTGTTTAGCATGTTTTCCTACTTTTCATCAAAATTGTTGATGATTAATTTTCTTACAATTCCCATTTTTGATTAATCCAGTAATTGTTTCAGCACTCTATTTCAAATAAGAAAAGGGCAGACCACACCACACACAGCATATAAAGCAGACTAAAAGGTTGGAATCTGATCCAACGCCGCTGTGGACACATAAACTATTACAATCAGGGCCAAAACAAATCTTCACAGATATATCCTAGCATGCCATGAGCATGACAAGCTCCCAAAATGCCACAGCGATAAGTCGAAGTGTTCGTGTCAGATTATGCAAACACACTGCATTCTTTGTGAGCGTCAGAACAAGAGAATCCAGGTATCCATTGTCCTGGAGGGCTTGTGCCATAATGACGAGTAGAGGACTGACTGCTTGTATCATCCGTCAGCGTCGCTGTATCTCATTCATCACTGTCCCGGTCTGACACGCAACAATTCAAACGGCAAATAGATGAAACAACGGTGGTGCAACACGTAGCGGGGCCCAGAAGCCACTAAACGCTGCCCTTCCTGGGGTGCTTGGACACAATTGGCCACTCCAAGGCTCATCAACCCCACTAATGGGCCGTGGACACTCTCACAAGCTGATGTATGGGAGCCACGCGACTTTAGGTAACAGCCATTTTACATAATGAGAATCCTTCACTAAAAATATTTTACTGTTTTGTAATGACTTCAGTCACCACGCTTTTATGTCAAGTTGAGTCAATTTATTTGTATGTCCTTGCATCGTACAATTTCAAGGTCTTTGCAGAGAACAAATCCACTTAAATCAGACTAAACGGTCACAAAAATGATGCAACATTTAGGGAAGAAACAAGACAAGATTTCATGTTGGGAGGATATTAAATCCACCTATCCTAAAATAACACCACCAACCAGACACCTCATCATCTGTATAATCTGCCTATTAGCAGTCTTTTTAGGATCTTCCATTGATGAAGAAGTTTTGCACTTAAATAAAGGTTATATATCCATATGAGCTTCCTGCTGATCCATAGTTATGCTAATAGATACGATCCAGAAAATGCAACATGTTAATCTTTCTCTCGTTCAAATTCAAGATAATTTATCACATGTTTTGTAAAGTAGTGAAAGGATTTTAGAAAGCCATGAGTTTGGCCTTGATTGCATTGAGAAACCCTGTGTTAAAATCATACCATTGCTTTAATTCTTTTACAGGTGCTCTTTGGAATGTTTCATTTCAATTCATTTAAAAATAAACAATGATTGCCAATTAATGACAAGTATACCAAATTATGGGAATCATTAGCATTACCCAGTGTACGGTGTCACTTGTCTACCGAGGCGCAACTCGATGAAAAAAACCCCAAAAAAAACACAAGCAACTAGCAGTTCATATCTGAATTCAGCCAAAATCGACTTGATAATTATAGAGCGCCTTTCTTCTCCACTCAAAGCGCTTTACAACACATGCCAACATTTACCCCATTCACACACACAATCATACACTGATGAACTGAACCTGCTCATCAGGATCTAGAGAAGCTGGGGATCGAACCGCAGACCCTCCGAGTACTTGATGACCCACTCCTGAACCACAATCGCTTTGGATATATATTGACAAAATTGTAAAATAAATCATGTCAGAGATATTAGTTTGTCAGCTGCTGCCGGTAGAGGTCACATTTAAATAAACAGGCTAATGCAAACCTAGCGCAATATCCGTTAGAGTAACAATGTAATTAATCAAAAGAGTGGGAAAGTTAATAAACACACAAATAGGCAAATTGTGCATGTAAATTAACGTTCTGCGTCCCTCCCTGGATTTCACATTCACATCACCCCCCTCCCGTTACTCGGGGGTCATGTCTCCTCATGTCATCGCCACTGCGACTTCCTTGTGAGTGTTAATGAAACTTTAATAAGCCTGGATGACACGTTGTGTGGCGGAAACAGAGAGCCCCTCAGCTGGGTGGGCTGGGACAGCGCCAGCTGTTGGGCCTTGTGTGCCATCATAAGGGACTGTCACTTGAACGGCACAGTTACTTTGGAGGACTCCATCTGTGCTCGACGCCAATTCATCCAGAGTGTGGTAAGAAGCAGTTGAAAATACCTGTCACTGCAGAACTAATTGAATCCAGATAAGAAGTAAAGCAGAGTCTGGGTCTGATATGGGTTGGGGATACCGATCATGAGACATAGCCTCCACGCATGGCAAAGCAGCTAGATATGCTCGATAGCGAGGCGGGAGGAGGATTGGAGTTCAAAAGATGTCTGAATTTCAGAGCAAAGCCTTTGAGTGCGTCAAGTATTTATAGAAAGATCACGACGGGATGCTTTGATTATAAAACTGACAACGCATGTTACAGCACGTTGCATCTTTAAGAGCGAATACATGACATTTAATAGTCCACCTCTGGAAGCTGTCACATGTTTACAGTCGCTCAACATCCCAAGTCATTAAAATGAATTATGTGGAGGTGAGAACACCTGTTGTGTACACTGTGACACCACTCCTGTCTTTGAGCACCAAACACACCGCATGTCATTAACCCCAAGAATCAGGCTGAGCCATCACACACACACGGGGAAAAAGGTCAACCACCTGCACCGCCCGTCTCGATCACATCACCGTGAGCATGCGGCGATCAGGTGATCCCGCTCCGACGTTGTGGAGTGTGTGGAGAAAAGTGGAACAGGTGTGGTATATATAATCGATATCCGCTGGCATTATGAATATGGTAATGAGCTCGGCGAGGTGGCAGGCAGGCAGTCGGCACATGCAGATGTAACTCCCAGAGGGGCCCGAGGCAAATGAGGTGTGCCCGCCCACTACACTGCAGTTTCATCTGGCTCTAGAAATAACAGCACAGCCCCACTGTACCTCCAATCTATCACCCCCATCTGCGGGTGGTATCGGCGGGGGGAGAAAGAGGCACGCTGAAGGGAGATTTATGAGGATGTGAGCATACTAGGTGATTTCTCTGCAATGACAACATTAATTAATGTACAGGAACTTAAACTGTCGGTCTTGCAGGCGATCATTTAACCCTCTTCCCTTCTCATTGCCCTGCTTCCTCACCCACTGCATGGCGTGATAACCACTCACCAGCTCCGAGCAGATACTCGGGGGAGGAATGGAAGTAGGGGATGTGGGGGAGCGCACACGGATTTCACATGGGATTTCTCCGTATTCCTGACTCCACAAAAAAAAAATGATTGTGGAAACGCTCCAAAACACTGCCTGTCACCGCTCCAGTCCCCATCGAGCGCTTCCAGCTCTACTAAGAAAATCAAGCAATTTCCAAAAAGAGCTTTGATAAGCCCCCTCGCAGTGGGTATCGCACATATTCTTAATCACTCCTGCTTATCCTCTTCATGAATAGATATTACATGTAAGGGCCTGTGCCCAAGAACAAATCCTGTTTATATGTTGAATATCATTTACTTTGGATTTTGAGATAATATTAATAATTCACTTATGTGGCTGGCTCACCATGGGATTTTATATTTTGGGGATATAAATGGCTGTATCTCAATAAACCCCAGGCCCCCCCGACTCTACACCACACGCACACTAATTGCAATCTTCCTTTTTTTCCAGGTCGCATTGTCCAATCTCACCCTCCACCGTTCCTCTCTATGCTGTAGCCTTAAATTGCCTAAACAACACCTGCGTATCCTTTCTGATGATTCAATCATTAGCCCGGCTAACACACCGCTAACGCGATTGATGTTTTCACAAACAGGCATCCCATTAGGACAAGTGGTGCTGAATGGGAGAGTGAGTTATCGTCACATTACTGCCCTGGGAGATTGAAAGGGGACAGATGGTTTTGTTGCCAGCATTTAATGAAGTGTTGTGAATCAGTTGGGTGTGCAGAGTAGGTCTTGACTGTCGCGTCGATGGGGCATGGAGTGTGGACGTTTAACAAGGGCACGGGGCTGAGGCGTTTCGCTCCGTGACGTCCAGCATTGTGCAGTGAAAATGCCTTCGCTTACGTTGCGGCTTTAATATGTAAAACTTTTTTACTCCTTATGATGGGGGAGCTTGTAAAATGCCAATTCAGTCTCCACCTTAATAACTACTGAGCAGCGCCTGTCAAGGAGGAGGAGATAAACTATTTCACCTTGTGGCTGATAATGCGGGGTTGTCAACTTGTCTTTCGTGCCAAACATGGTAATTGTGTGCTTTGCTCTTCCCTTTTTTGTCTCCCAGGATGCTTGAGGAAAACAAAACAGCGGTACAGTGAGGTGTTTGTCATTACTGTTATACTCCCACACCTGTCAGATGTCTGCTCCGAACTGTGAATTTAAAGTAGCGGATATCGGGGGGTTCGCAATCAGGTGAGCATGAGTGTGAGTTTGCATGCATGTTTACGCCTGAGCAACGTGTATTTATATGAATGCACCTGAGTGGACACGTTTAGTTGTGCGTTTCCATATGTGTGTGTGTGTGTGTGAGTGAGCATGTCTGTAATTGTGCACGTAAGCTGGCTCAGCGTGTATCTCTGTGGTTGGAGGCAAAGGAGACAAGACATCATGAATTGTGCTTTCATCCCTCTTTGTACGCCTCCATTTACTGATCCCTATGGGGAAAATGATGATGTTGAGCTTGCATGGCAATGCAAGCGCTTAGCGACGCTGCACGCAGTGTCTGTACTTCTGGTGAGCGGAAAGGTATTAAACTCGGAGAGCAGGCTTTGTGGCATTACCGATATGGCTAATCTCTTTAGCATTCTCCTGTTGTGATGGGCACTGAGACATCTAGTTTGCCTCTGCTGCCAGTGCTCATTAGTGACAACACATTCAGGCTGTATGGAATATGACTGCAGTAAAAAAAAAAAAAGAAGCAGCAAAGCACACACAGGAACACACGCAGAAAAACACATGCATGCACTCACATGCACTTCTGCACAAACAGACATGAGAATCTGTAGACATTTCAACAATCCGTGTTTTTTATACTTCAAACTCTGCAGTGCTAATCAAATTTGCCCTAAATGAGGTAAGACAGGCTTCTCTGATAGAACTGACAACATTCTGAGAGAAATCAAAGGAGCCCCGTAGAAAAGGCAGCTATTAAGTTGTAAAATAACTTCTCAGGAATAATCTGTGGAGACACTTTGACTATTAAGTTATCAACATGACATTGCTCCGAATGATTACTAGTGCTCTATTATCCCCTGGCTGGGAAGACAGTCTGTGCTCATTCATCTATTAACGCACCTAGAAACACTTTATGTTCATAACGTGTATAATTAATGTTCTTTTGTTAAAAAAAAAATGCAACAATGTGACCCTGAGGCATGAGTTATCCCACACAATGGTGCTCCTATATAATATTGATGTGTTTGAGATAGAGAGAGTCACAGCAAATGCAAATAGAGGGAAAATACGCAAAAAACGGACATCGTTCTTGCGTTTGGGAGTTTAACTGAATGACCAAGGACGGAGGAGAGAGAGCTAGAGGAGACAGATTAAGAGACGGACAAACACGGTCAGCTCACCGGCAGCGGTCAGTCCTTCAGGGTTCGCGCTCAGCTCCTTCATGTCAACCATGCAGTGTCCCAGGTGTTGGATGCCGTCCTCCATCTGTCCGGCTTGCCCCGCGGATTTCCTCCCTCCACCTTCTCTCCCACCTCCTCCACGAAACACCACAGTCCAGTCCAGCTCCCCGGCTCACACGCAGCTTTGCCAGGCGGGAAACGCTGTCACAAAGATAGCAGTCCGCTCGCTGCCTCAAAGCACGCTCCCCGGCAGCATTACAGATGCCTTTTGGAAACTAATACAGAAGAGAGGGACCAGCGAGGGACCTGGAGCAGCGCTGGGTGGAGGAGAGGGAGAGGAGGGAGGAGAGAGAGATGGAGAGCGGGAGAGAGAGGGGAAGGGAGGAGTGATGAGATAGTGAGACTTAGAATGAAAGAGAAAGCGGGACAGAATTGATGTTATGTGCGATACACGGCTCTATCCATCAATCTTTGGGCTGTCAGAAGAGCACCGAGACCAGACTGCATGGAGCAACGCCGCCAGAGAGACGCCAATCTGCCTCCCTCTCTCTCTCTCTCTCCCTCTCACTTTCTCCTCTCACTGCGCAGGCAATGCTGCATCCAGATATGGCAGCAGGAGTCCCTCTGATTTTTGACATTTGTCTCCCTCCCGCTCTATAGCTCTCTCCACTCCACCAACCCTTCCCTTCCCTTTCCTAGCAGCAAAACAATTAACAAGCATCTGACTGCGGCACTCCATACGGCGAAGCCAGCAGCATCGTGCAGCTTGCGATTTCTGAAAGTTACATATGGTTGACGGGGAGAGGAGAGGGGGGGAGCGGTAGGAGGAGGGAGAGAATTCACAGCGCGGTGACAGTTTCTATTGGAGTGTAATGTTATTGCTGAATATGACTCAAAACGGCAACTTGATTGCAGGTTTAAATCAACAGGTTAAATGGAGAATACGACAGAGGTAATAGACGTATATCTTGTGCGTGTTATTTCGACAAAATGTACCTGCATCACATCTGGGCTGAACATCTGCAAATATGGAGAAAAAAATGAGGCAATAAAAGAATTTGCTTTAATCAGCAATTATACGTGATGAAGAGCAGAATAATACAGCTCTTTTCCTTTGTGTCTTTATTTGTTACCCTCTCCGCCTCTCCACCCACTCATGCTGTGAACGTTATTGTTAGTTTGGCCACCAAGGCCATGATGCTACAGTAAGACGGTATCTAAAATCAATGCTAATTTATACCCTGCGGAATGGAGAAGGTGTTGTGGTCTGAGCTAAAGCTCAATAAAGACAAAAAGGGCAGCAGCAGGCGCAAACTCCTTAAGGAGGTAAACACCAAGAAATGTAATATGGAAAATGTAGCGTCACCCTGATCTGTAAGCACTGAAATATCTGACGATTAAACAAAATGGGATACCTAGTGGCTTTTACTCTTTAATCCAGGGTTAAAATCAAGTTTTTCAACACTACTTGCATATCTGTAATGAGTATAAGTAAAGGAATGACTCTCGAATGGATGTGACTCATGAAATTATTAGCATGAGCCATGCAGGGATATAAACGTTTAATGGTAGGAACATAAAATACGATCTACAATGCGGAAAAAAACATCATTAAATGTTGAAAATGCTAATTTTTTTAGTTCATCTACAATAAAATGGAGAAAGTTTTTTCAGATTAATTGTCTACCCTTTTGGGCAGTCTCTCAGTATGCATAAAAGTTGACAAAGACCTGTAAAGTAGAAAAAAAGCTAATGACATGGCATAAAGTGAACTAAAGGGCTCGTAAATCTTGCAATCCAATTGTGTTTTATGCATTATAATTTGATGTATTATGATTATTACTGAAGGCATTAATAAAATATGAACAAAAAACAAAACCAAAACTATCTACAAAGTTGTTGTGTATCAATTAATGAGTGAACCCAATACAAACACTTTAATAAAGTAGTTAATGATAGCGAGCCTGCCAGCTAATTGAATAATTCATGGTGCATTAATTCAGTGCGTGTACATGTATTTTTATAATTTCATAAAGCGTTAATTTTTTAAAATTGTGTTTAATTATATTTATTTCTTTTATGTTTTATGCATTCACAACCAAATGCAGTTGTAGCCAATTTACTACAAAAGAAAAATGTGACAAACAAAAGAAAACATTGACGGCGCATTCATCTAGATTGAATAGTAGTTAGAATTTAAATCAGATGAATGGAACAAAAACAAATCCCTGGGCAGAGAGCATGGCGGGCATCGGGCTCACTGCCTTCAATCCAACCCCAACACTTTCCTTTTCCAATGTTGATGAGAGTCTTCTATCATAGACCACTTCATGCTCCAGTAGCAAACATGGAAACCAAAAACCTAATAAAGACAAAAATTAAGTGAAATCCTCAGGTGCACCGCCATTGTCATAGCAAAAAAATACAATCATGGTCCTAGAAGCAAGCTACGTGGGCCAAAGAGTCACGTTGATCTCATGTGTTTTCTTGAGGTGGCCCTGCCTGGACTACGCTTGGTGCCAAAACCTAAATGAAGATAAATTGGTCCTCGCAGGAGCAATAAGACAAGAGATGAATCCACTTTGCACGAGGAGGTTTCTTCTTCTCTTTCTACTGCTCTCTCCATCCTCATCCCTTCATCCCAACCGGTGCCACATTCTCCTTGTTTTCCATCCCCTTTACTCCCTAAAACCATCAAGATGTTGTCTTCTTCCGTTTTAATGAAAATGTGATGGCGTGCACACATGTACAAACGCAATTGTGTGTGCACGCTTGCACAAACACACACACACACACATACACAAGCGGCCACAGCAGAGAGGTAAACAGGCCTGCAGAGCGATCCATTAACATTCTAATACGTTTCTTTTAAAGAGGACATGTGTTGTCTTATTAAAGCCTGACTGATAGTGGGGGCCGGAGAAAATCAATACACAATGCACTACAGATGGAGAATACTACAAGTACACTGAGATGAAAATAAACATGCCCCTTTTCAGCTATTCGGCCCCAAAGCCTGCAGAATAGATCCTCACATTTACCCATTCCAATAGCACTTGAGACCCATTAGAATTGGTGAAACACTCCTTAACAGCATTAACTGAGGAGAGCCAATAGCTTGATTCACAGTTGAGTCCAGGGTGCATGTTGCCTCCGCCAGGGTTACACAGCTGAAGCTAAGCTAGAGACATTTCATAGTGTAAATACCCGCCGTGGCCAAGAAATGAGCGGGCAGAACATTTGCTCAGGGCACTCTCTGGTATCACTTAAACCAATGTGTTAAATCCCTCTACATGAAATCATACATATATTTACTTAGATGTGTACCATCACATGGATTTCTAGGATAGGATTTTTTTTGTTGTTGTTGCATTTGCGACATTTTTTTTATGCATTTAGGGTTTATTTGAGGTTACAGAAAACCTGCATGGTGGCAACCACAAGACTATAACAACAACATCAAAGTGTTAACCTTCTATTCAGCGTTCCCTGCTGGGTGCCCTTTTCTTTGAATTTAACTTGTTTGTGCCATTTTCTGAAACGGCAGAGAAACGAGCCACCGCGCGCCTCGAGTGACGCAAGCAAAAACAATAACATTTCTCTGCACAAAAAAAGTGTGGACTGAAAAGACCATAAATATATATATAACAATTTTTCATAGAGATCTTTGTTATTAATGTTGTGGATACAAATCAACGAATAAAACTAGCAGTGTCAACAGTTTAATACAGGGTAATGCAGTGCTTTGAGATGTTTCTACTGGTAAATGTCTGCTAAATAATGAAACAATCCTGTTCTTGCAGAACAACACACACACACACACACACACACACACACACACACCATGGTAAACGGACTACATTTACATAGCACTTTCCTACCTTAACAGACAAAGTGCTTGGGGGCAACTTGCTGTTCTGTGTCTTGCTCTAGGACACTCTGACACATGGAGAGGGGTAGCCGGGGATTGAACCTTAAACCCTCCGACTAGCAGACAAGCAATGGGTTGAATCAGACTGAACAATATTCCGAGAACTGAGATACAATGGCTCATTTTTTTCATCTTAAAACAGTGCTGACAAACATGCGCATTGACCAGGATATTAGTTGCTGTAATTGCTCCTGCTGCCGATGCAGAACACATAGAAAGTCCTTTCCACAGTGGAAAAAAACCCTAATATGAGGTTTCTCTAAATACCCACTTTGGTTTTTGTATCCTGCTGAAAACAATATCCATGGAAGCACAAAGACCGGACTTCCCAGTAAAAGAGACGGCAACTTTTGCTCAATTATAGCATTTGTGCACCCAATTAGGAATGTGGATTTTGTCTCCTGTCATTTACACTGAAATGACATAACATTTAAATATGAGATCTCCTTGCAACCAGTTTGAACATGAGAGAAATTAAAGCTACCAATAACCCTTTAAACATACACATTGGTAATGCAACAATTATATCAAAATAGTGAACCGATCACTGACCAAGCAAGGCTAACAAAACAAGCATGCATGTGTACAGATACATGCCGCAGTGTTTCTGTCCGTGCATCATTATCTGTATTCAGCTGTGTCATCCGGTATAATGGGACCAACAATCAATGTCTGTCAAGGTTCACATGAATCCTCTTCACGTTAAAAATGAACTGACATGCCCCACCTCACCCCCACCCTTCCCTTTTCGGTCCTTTTCCTTTCAGAGAATGTGGAGCGATGAGGTTATTGATTTCTCATCCCGTATTGTCATGTTGGGTTACAACAGGCTCTTTTACTGTACCACAACAGACATCCCAGTTGTTTCTTCCAGGGTCTTGTAAGGGGATTCATTCGCTTGGTGGTTGGTGAAGGAACCTTTTATGATTTGAGGAATGTGGATCTGACAGGTTCCGACAACTAGAAATCCAGCATCCTTCACAACCAACCCACTGACCAAACAGAAAACTCAAATTTGAGGAGTCTGCAAAAATAAAATCTCTCTTGGAGCTATAGACCCCCATGTTAAAATGCCCAACTTTACAGAATCCCCATTCATGCCAACAGTACAGCGGGTGAATTTCTGTTTAACTCACCCATTAAAATGATATTAAAGCCTAATGTTATGCATGATTAACCTCATGGCCATGTAGGTGGTGCTGCTGCCTTTAGGAGGATCTTTTAATGCAGTATCGGAACAAATAATATAACCTGCTGTGCGGTTAATTGTATGGAGGGCATCCTGCTGGCCGATGAACAGGCATCGGATGATGGGCTGCCACTGGATGAACTGTAAACTCAGCTAAATTTAGGAATATAAACGTACTCTGTTTTTCTATCTACTGATCTGAAAGCGATCCGACACCGGATAAGCGGTAGACAATGAGATGAGATGTTTTCTGGCACTCATTTCATTTTCACCCTTTTTTTATAGGCAAAAAGGGTTAATGAAGAAGTTTGCGTCTGGGAAAAACACAAAAGTTATTAATGTTCCCATATTAAGGTCTGTGCTGTGTATAGCAAACTCTCAAACTTTGGACCATATCATTTCCACTTGTGGTTTGATTAGAAATGTCCTAAATTAGCCTTCAAAGTAGTTACCAGTATTTAGAAAAGGTTTCACATCGGTACCTTTGTTTACAACAGTCTCTCTGACAAAGAAGCAAGAGAAGGACTCCAGCTATGCTAGCAGTAGCTCTGACACAGTGGAAACAAAATGGCTTTGGACACTCAATCCGCCTGCAGCAGCAATGTTGAAAGTACAGAAATATATGGATTAGCTGCTTCTACTAAGTTTCTGAATTACCTGGCTTCCCGAGCCGGAGACACAGAGTACCGTGCCAACACCCATGTATCAGTCTTACTGAAGCGGGAGTATTTTCATTACCCGAGGCTGATTCCCTGGATATTTCTTCATCTTCAGGACTGTTCCTATGTAAGTAACATTATGTCCATCAGGAAAGGTCAATACTCATCTAACCTCAAACTGTTACACAACTCTCTGCAAAAGCCTGCAACATATCATGTCACCTGGTAATGTGCACAGTATTAAGTCAGCCATAAACCATGAATCTCACCCCGGCTCCTTGAAACCTCCTGCCTCCTCTCATTCTACACAACTCTGACTCACACGTCAACCTAAAAGAAGCTACTGTATGTTTAAAAAAAACACGCTGAGGCTTCTTTTACGGTCTCTTGGAGCATACTTCAAAAGAAGTAAAAGTATAAAGACATTGTTGATGCAGACAGAATCCTATAATGATCATAACATGTTAAAAAAAAAGCTAGTGTTGCCATTGTGTGTCAAAGGAACAAGCAACATTGCTACACATAAGAGATCCATTTTGAAAGGTCAGGTGCCTGTACAATGGGAGGGAGAAAGGGATGTGGAAGGTATTATCATGTGTTGATAGTTCACATCACTATCATTCTCCATCTGAGGCACAGCGATGCTGCAAGGAGGCTTTCTTCCAAACATGAACAAATATAAATAAATACACAAAAATCACATTGTGTGTTTGTGCTTTCCCTTCGTTTAAAAAAAAGAAAAAAGGATGCGTTGCATGTATGACACCTATTCATGCTGGTGTTGAGGGTAGGGCTCAGACACGCTGAGTGGTCCCCGCCCCCCTCCCTGATCCTGCACAGTCAGCTGTGTATGCCTGCTGTCAGACTCCCGACTGCTGACATACACAGCTCCATGGTGCTCCGGGTGTTTGTCTGGTCAGTTCTTACTCTAAGGCATGGCTATCGTTGTAGCTAGCGCACAGGAGCATTACACCATGCAATCCAGATAAATGAGGCCACTGACGGGTAATTACAGACTGGCAGCATGCAGGTTTGCCCCTGCTAGGCTACACGAGGGTGAAACTGTTAATTACCTGTGTTGCAGCCCCTCATACATGCAGACAAACGTACCCAGAAGTATCAATCTGGGATCAAAATGGATCCGAAATTAGTACATAATCATAATGTGCCTAAAAAACGGAAAGGACACAGTGAACTCGCCATCAATGGGCCAAACGGGGGCATTCTTTTTTTATTCCCAGATAAGATTGTGTGTCTGTGTGAGATACTGTACATCTGAAAACACGAGACAACTTTTCCCACTTGTTCATTGCAACAATTACACAGGAAACGGCTGATCTGCTCTGAGCGCATACACCTGCCATCACACTCTCTCCGTCTCTCTAATCCACACACATTATGCTCCCCTAATACCAACGGTGTAATAAGCAAACGTGTGGAATGCATTTTCACACCCTAGTAGGGAAATAAAGTGCGCGTGTTCTATTCTGCGATGGTGGTTTCTTCTACTTCTGTTCATCTTGTCAAGCGGGGAGCCAACAAAACTAAATGCCCTTGCTGCAACATATGTGTCATTTTATTTTATTAGCAAATGTTCAGAGGAGAGCTTTTTACTACCGTCTTGTCTTTGCGATAAAAGTTCCACATCAGTTCTAACTCCACCTCTTTTTTTTTATTATATCACGTTGTTTTGGGAGTTTATTTTTTACTTTATACTTTTTCAACATACATCAGTATAACCAGAATTCTAAACCTATAATTGATAAAGCATCAAACACTAGCTTAACAATACAATTGTTTATGGGGACCTACACGAATAATGACCTGTGGGTCCTGGGGACTCCCTACAATGAAAATATATCTATCTGAGTGCTAATTCCTGTTGTTTTTTATATTCATTTACACACTCATCTGACCATCTCAGGCCTTTTTCTATGAAAACTCTCCTTTACCAGCATGGGTGACTTTCTATCATTTCCAGCAGGAAGGAGAGATGAGAAGATAAGAAGAGGTCTGGGACTCCTGTGACTCTGTGGGAGACCTGTGATATTGCTCAAATATTCAGGGTCGCTCCCAGCCATTACTCTTCACACTCTAAACACATAAATGACGGGCCAATTTCAGTTAAATGTGCACTTGGCTCAGCTTTATTTAATTATGCAAGATTCCAAAGGCAGAAAATGAGTTTGGTTGACTCCCTATGATTTGCATATTCCTATGACTTACTTTAATGGCAATTAAACTCGTCGTGCCATTTACCACCGTCTAATGCAGACACACAGTTCATCACCATGTCTTTATATCACCCCCAACACCAGTAAGCGCAAATAAGATGTGCTGGTCAAACACAGTGATTACTTGGTTACACTGATGTGTGTGTCCTGTGTGTTGGCTCAGCTCACTCCTTGTTTGAGTTCATCACCGTGTCCGTCTTCACACATTTTAAACTGCATCTATGTGGCTTTACGTTGCTCTTAATCAGGGTCAAAGGTAACGCAATTACCAAATTAACCGACATACCAATGTCTGATTTTGTTTTGTTAAAGAGGAAACAGCATTTATTCTATAGACCAGGAAATGTAATCAATCTGTGATATAAGATGGCAAGTTACAACTCAATTACCTAGACTCATTTATTTTATACCTTCAAAATGACATTGGTTTCAACTTATATTAGAATCCCAAAATAATTTAACCAGTAACGAATGTGAACACGGCCCGGAGTGTCATTCCCTCTATGTATGAGACTATTTTTAATTTATCATTTGAGTCTCTGTGTGGTACAGACGCCTCATTCTTCCAATCTCCTGCTGGCTAGGAAGTGTAGTAATTATGACTACACTTCTTTTCCGTTGTCAATTAAGCCTTAACAAAGCTGCTTTCAAAGTGATGTGTCATATTGAGGCATAATGAGTCAGTCCTGTGGTCCTGAGAGAAGACACGGTGAGACTCAGTAATGATGGTATCTCTGCTGTGTAGATTGTACATCATGCTTTCTGTTTCGCTACGAAAGTGATATTACAGCCAAAATCAATACTTTTAATATTAAGCTGGACAAAAAAGCTAAATTCATGATTTTCCTAACACATTTTGAATATACAAGAATACAAATTTGAAACGGGCCATATAAATGGCTGCAGACTACATTCTTCAGCTACAGGACCTGGAAGGATGTGTGTTCTTCAAGTCTAAAAGGCTTTGGGTTTTCATCTATGGTCCAGTTAGGATTGACATCAAAAGAGCTACTTTGATTTTCCTTATGTTCCATGGGTTGTACGTTAATGAATAACATAATTGCCGAAAAGAAAAGCTATTTATTTCTGACATGTAATGAGAATGAAAACTGCACGACCCTTCTCCCTTCATTGGGCTAAGTGGTATAATGAATGCAAGAAGAACATGGCAGGGCTAATTTTCTTTCATTAAATGGAAATAATTGTCTTTATAGAAGAGAAATGTGTTAACAGAGTGAGGATGTGAATAATTTTAAAACATTTCTCAATGAGGTTTTTACAGCTATTATTGCAGGAGATTTCTCAATATCAACATCCAGCTAATTAGAATACCTAATGTGTGAATGATCCTCAACATATTCATCATAATTATTCATGATTAATAATCAAATGTGCTTTTCTTTTTTGATTAAATAGACAGTTTCTATTTGATTTATTATTACCTTTTTTGTCACATTAGATTAAAAGAAGCAAACAATATTCGTCTGAAACACTTCATTTTACATCTATATTTAAACTTAACTGACAGAAGCAGCAAGCAGAGATCCCACAATTATGTACTAATAAGTTTTACTTGTCAACCCAAATACATCTTAAGTGACACTAGAAATTAAGAAAAATATGAAACTTGGCACATGAAAAACGTTTCTTCAGAAAATGCTTGTCAAGTTTGTTAAATGGTTAGTGACTGCGCGGTAACTGTACTAATGTGATAGATGTTCAACATTTGTTATAGTGCAATAATTAATGATTCTGAATGTGATATTCTGGTAAACACTACTCCCAGTTATAAGCACGACACTGTGTCTGATTCTTAATGGGAGCTACTAGCGCGTGGATCTCTTATTGTGCTGGATATTTCTTTGATCCATCATCCATCGGAAAACTGCTCGTGTGTGTCTTTTTAATCGTTTCTTATCAGATTTTTATCTCAACTTGCAGTATGCAAAACCTTAGGCCGGTTGAGGAATCCATTCATATTTTGGGATTCATCTTAAGGGCCAATTAATCCTGGCACGTTCTAGAGTGGACTTACCCCATAGACCGTGGCTTGATGACCCTCTGGAGCTCGGTAAGCCTCGAGTTTGCAGGGTTTTCCCCTCAAACGTGGACCAAAAAGTTGCCAGTGTGAAACTGGGCTAAAGTAAACAATGTAATTTGCATCATGTTTTTGTTTGTCCAATCCCAACAGACATGTAACCCAGGGCTAGTGCAGTGTTGATAATATAGCCTTGGGCTCAGGTCAACCTTGAGTTTATAATGTGTTAAAGGCTGTTTGTATACAAACACATTTTTTCTTGTGGTTGCAACCATGTGTGACCTAACATGCATAAATACTTTTCATATTTTGTGGCAAATTCAAAGGAAGGAAGCCATCTTCTTTATAGGCTGGCCTCCATTTGATGTTCTCTTAATTTATAGTTCTGGAAATGCAGAACCATATCTCATTAATTCCTCGTCCATTTTTAATTGCTAGTGGCAGTAGCATGAAGCCATGGGCAATACTCGCAGATGTCACTGCAGTTTGGGCTCAAAGTTCCACATATTTGAATTTTTTGGCCAAGTTCGGTTTGCACAGTGAACTGCACACACAGATGCATGGCTGCTGCCCGGAGGAGAGAAAATTAAAATGGACAAAATCATGGAAGGGGTGTCTGCAAAAGGTGGTTGTACCTCATTCCAGTAAAGTGTGTAGATTAAATTGGGGTCATACCAATAGTAATGCCACAAGTCCGCCATTACAGCGGTGGCATTTGTAGTGACTCTGTCTGCTGCTGCCTGCTGTTGGTGTCGGTAGTAAGGATAGTTGGACCGACGACGTTAGGCGGGGGCCACCAGTTACCAATGATGCTACCTTATATGGACGAAGATCGTATTGTAAACGACATTGTACAAATTGTCAAACTGTACATAGTTGTTCAAAGTGGTTACGACTTCAAAATAAAATAGTTGTGTTTTGAGGCACTGTAAAAAAAAAAAAAATTACAACAAAAATTGAAGATGTGTAATTTGGACAAACAGAACTAAAATCTTTTTTCTTTTTTTCTTAAATATGTTCATCCCAAAACTCTGCTGCAGCCTCCGATTTCTGTAAGGAGCTTCACTGAGATGGGAAACTGCAGACTCCACCTTATGCTAAAATAGCACAAAAAGTGGATGCATCAATGCTCACATCACCGTCATAGAACAAGGAAACATTTCTTATTGGTCCAAAATCTTGGGTCAACTGTTCAAATTTATCCCTCCAAAAATGGATTTCTGGAAAATTTGCCCCACTTCTTACGTAAGCTTTCGGTGTCTGTGCACACAGCTGTCTAGACTGACATCAACACCTTCTTCTTGCCTACTAACTCAACTCACTTGCATTAATCAGTTTGTCTACAAACAGCACATCCTGCCAGTCTCCTGCTTCATACAATCTTGCTGTTTTTTTTCTGAAGTGCCAAACATTTGGCTCAGTGCTCGGATGCACACTCTCTCCTCCGTCATGCCTTCGTCTACATTGCCAGCTCCAGCTCTGAACCGTTGGCTCTCCCTGATAAAATATTTAAGATCTGCCGTGATTAAAGTGCATCCTCCTCACCTTGGCAGAAAAATCCATTAACCCCAGGAGAATCAATTCCATTGATTTCAATGATAGAGGCTGGGCATGTTCGTGTGGAGAGATGAGCAGGAGGTGAAGGCAGAGGGTGTGGGGAGGTGAAACCTACAATATGGCGGTGAAGAGGAACTTTTAACTCATTGCCCATGCCGTCAAGCTCCTGTATGAAAAATGCATGGGACATCAGTCAGGAACACAATTATTTGCATGGCTCAGAGGATTGAAGCAATGCGTGCAAGCTTTCTTGACACAGGCACTCAGGATTCTCCAACAGTGCAATACAGCTTAACACGGCATAGCTTTGTGGAAAGGGAAGACCGTCAGCCAGGGAGGGGGGTAGAAAAAAGGACACACACACACACACACCTAATTCAGAGAAAAGGGCATGTGCGAGTGTGTCTTTATAATCTAGGTCATCCTCCCCATCGTCACAATCATCAAATTAAAGTGTAAAGGTGTGCAGAGTGAACACAGACTACATCACTTCCACACAAACCGTGCAGCAGCAAACGAACCGTGAGCATCCTCTTGCACTCTCGTTCACCTCCAGAGCTGACAGGAACTTAGAGAGATATTTTAACAGAACAAAACCAAGGACCCAACAAAGACTGAACTGAAAATCAGGACTTGAATACAACCTAATCTGACGTGCTGATGGGGTGCAGGTGGAGAGCTGGGCGGGGAGCTCAGTTGAGAGGAACACGGTGATTACAGAAAAGAAGGAGAACAGGCAGGGAGCTGATTGGTGGGGAAACACACTTTGAGCGGGGAAGGACTAACAAGACTGAATCAGAGCAGGTGTGTTGAGTGGCAAAGCTGGGAAAGTCAGGAGGAAAAACACAGCAAACAGAAAAACAAAACCCATACAAAAAAAATAATCCTCTTGAGTTTAAGCTGTGTGCGTTCAGACCCAAGTCAACAAGAAGGCAGACTAAGTAATAGTTTTGGCTTGTTACAGCATCCCAGTTTAAATACCGTCATAAATACAGATGCTGTGCATGCTATGATGCTGTATTGATGTGATGTATTGTAGTGAACAGCAAGCGCCACCAGAGGTCGTCTCTATAGTGTAACAGGTAGCTGAGTTCAGAAAGATCTTTTGCTGCCTCAAAATGTCATAGTTTCTAATAGGAAAGTCAGTTTTGGTTAATTTTGCTATAACGCAAATTGATGTGACATAGAAGAGGCACTTTCATTTTATTCCGACGATCCACTGCACCAATGAGCTCCACCGGCGCATTCAGAAAGGCTTTATCAATCCAGTTTTAATATTTTGTGCTGTAAATGCCTTTATTTTATTGCTGCATTTTGATCAAATTGATTCCATGGAAATCGCCGTGTAAAGCTAAACAGATCAATTGGTAAATATATAGATGGAAATTAACCTACAGACAGACTTGCGTAACCGGTTAAAAACATTGTTGTTAAACATTGACATCATCATAACACATCGTTGAAATGTGATGGCGGGCTGGCTTTGACATATACCGCCATATACCGTATACCCCGGTGAAAACTCAGGAAGGTATGAAACAAACAGATAGTGCCCAAGCCTACTGACATATATAAGCAACTTGTCAAATACCAGTCCAGGCTTCAAAAAGTTCCGAGGGCGTCTGGACTACAGAGCCAGAATGTGACATAATATAATGATAACATGCAGGACAGCCTTTCAGTCTGTGGTGAGTGGCGATAATTACACTGTTGGAGTCAGCGAGTGTTTGGCTGTTCTGTGTACTGTGGACATTATTATAGTTAAAACAGTCTGGGGTGTGCTGGTAAATTATCATGCCCCTACTCAGAGGCAGGGGGTCAAACCTTTTGAAATGTGTTTTAATCCAGAGCTGTCAGACCAAATAATGAAAGCCAAGTCCATACGGGATTTCGCCGCTCCTTTTTAATTAGCCCAGAAGAGGCAGAGGGCAGATCATCAAGCTGAAATCAGTTTAAAACGACACCTGACTCGGACATAGTTAGAAGACTTAGAAGACTCCACTGCATGATTGGAAGACATCTACTTGTTTGTCTGTCTGTTCTGCCTTTATAGAAAGTCACAAAAGTATTATTGTGGCAGTGAAGCACAAGACCAAGTACCAGCACCTGACTTAGCTTTGAGAAGTCAGGGACGCGCAGACAAGGACTCAAATAAAGTCAGATAACATATACAGTATAAATCAATCACCGGCCAAGGAGGTGGAGTTGCAGCCATCTTCATTTCAAGCCTATTAATCAATCCTAAATCTAAACTAAAAACAGAGTAATTATTGAAGGTGATTTTACTATTCTTGTGGACATTGGCCTTAGTACTGCGTTAATCCCATTTTCAGATTCAATTGGCTTCCATCAGAGTTTACAGAAACCTGAAAACTTTTAACCACACCCTTGACCTCGTTCCGGCATGGCATTGAAGTTGGACATTTTATAGTCTCTCCACAGAACCCTCTTTTATCGGACCATTATTTTTTAACTTTTGAAATGCTACTACGGGACTACAAGCCGTTAAGCAAGAGTTTCTACACTAGATGTCTATACGATATTCCTCTGGCTACATTTAAAGAAGCGATTCCATCAACATTTAATACAATGCCCCGTCTCCCAGCTCATCCTTGAGCTGAGGTAGACATTTCCGCTAAATTTGAAGAAATTCCCACTAGGCGTTGCTGATATATCACAAGAATGGACTGGAAGACAGACTGACGAGCCATAAACACGATGCCTCTGGCCAGTGCTATCCCTGACGGGGCAACAAACAAACAAAATACATCTCCCACAATCAGGACATTATAGTTATATGAGATCATAAGGACTTAATAGATATGAAAACATCCTCTGAATCCTCCAAACTAAAACTCAACCAAACAAACTACTATAAAAAACATTACCGTTATTTTAGTTTATGAAAAAGGTAATTTGGCATGCGGATGATAAGGAACTTCAACATTTAAAAATGTTGCACACTTTCTAGTTTGTCATTAATTGAGCTACAGGATCCTGCCTCGGGTTTCCATTCCCTGCACCCATGGTTACAAAACAAATAATCCATTTTGTGAGGTACAATCCAATCGTTGCTATACAGCTTTATTTTATGAGGCCTGTGATGTCCAGCTTGTATTGACACTGACATAGAGGTATTACATTATGTGTTTAAGCATTTAGCTAATTAGTTTTAGCAATTAGTGGTGGTCTTGTACTTGCAGTATTTAAATACAGTATTAAATCATAACGAGATATCATGGTATACCATTGCATCATCTTAACTGATAAAAACAAACATACTAATTGCAATTTCTGAAAAAATTCTACTTAAAAATAGTCAGTGCTATTCATTTGTCAAGTATTTAAATTCACATAAGTGTACAAAAACAATAATTTATGTAGACTCATGATGTATAACAGTAGATTAATATCCATTATTTGATGGGCAATTTGACTTTCTTGGGGTAGACATTTACAAGAAGAAAAAGAGTTAAAAATACCTGATTTGGACATTGATTACCATGGCAACGGTCAAAGCTTCAAAGCTTCCGGATCAGTCTTAATTTAGTACATATACATGGATTGAAGAGTGAACATCTTTATCTGATGCAGACATATGGCTTAAAAGCAGCATTACAATTCAATTACAGCTCTGTGATTGGGAATGACCGACAGCTCATCCGTACATCTTCACAGGACAATAGGCTTGAATCATATGTGCACTGTGCGCACACACACACACACACACACACACACACACACACACACACACAGGGCAATCAGAAAAACACATCAAATAGCTGGAGTTTTATGTAGCCTTGAAAGCATTGAACAGAATAAGCTTCTCATTCAACTGAAACATCAAAAAGAAACTTCTTATTATGAAAATCATTCCATTCCCATTCTATATTTCCCATATTTTTGTTACAGTAGGTACACATTAGTACCTTGTCTCTCCTACTGTCTTTAGCCGACACCTGCATGTGCATTGCGACACAGATGTATTCAGGGAGACAGAGTCAGTCAGCATTTCAGAACTAAATCTTTTTCCATCACTGCATCACAGTGGGGCAGTTAAACACAGCGGGTTTATTTTCCAAGCTGCTAACCCTGGCTGTTATAATGAAGGACAGCCACTGGGTTTCCTCAGGTAACCGGAGAATGAGGTCCTCCCTCCATGAAGGGTCTGAGCTCTGGCTTACCAGACCTCAAATCACAGCCTTAACAAGAGAACTCTTGTGTAGTGCAGCACAGCAAAAGACAACGGTTGATTAAGGTCAGCAGTGTATGTTTACAATGACAAATAGTAAGCCCGTCAATGTGTACCAAAGATGAAGGCGCAGTGTCGGAAATGCTTATTATTCATCCTCATAGGATAGCCTTTTAATAGTTTGGTAAATTAGAATTTTTTGCCGGCTAGAGTTGAAGTCAGGAAATTTACCATTTAACACTAAGCTTTGTCCTTGGTTGATATAATACCTGCAGCAAGTTGCATTGGCGTTTTTGAGATACCTTGTCTGGATAAATATGTGAAGCAAAGTTATTAGGAATCATCGCCAGTTAACGTCATGATATTTTGGCGTAGATCAAAGTCTGCTCTGTTTGCGCACACAAGTTTTATTCACAAAAATGTTTCCAAGAGGCAGAAAGAAGAATTTCACTGCGGAACATCATCCTGCTGTCAAAACTCAGCAGAGAAGCCACAAGTCAAGTTAACGAGGTGATTTTAAGGACCTCTCGTGGTTGCGGTGACTCACACTTCCACCTTTTATTGCCTGTGTTATACTGCCGTTGTCTGCCCGCTGACTCCTCGGTCGCTACTGTTAACCGGCCGGTAGGGGCTTCAGGTGATAACACAGCTGAGTGCATCTTCCATCCCCGGATGCTACTCTACGCCCATGTGTTTCGGCCACTGCTCCATGGCTCACTTTTTATTTTGCGATACCTCTCTGCAACTTAGGTGCTTGTTGGTGAGTTTAATTCGTTTTTTTGGCAAGATTGTATCACATTAAAGGATTCTGTACAGCGTTTTAGTGTCTAAACGGGGGTTAGCCAATCGCACAATACAGCAGTGGTTGTTGTAGACAGTCCACCTCCGCCTTTTCCCTCTGATATTACATCGAACAAACACAGCAACTATAAGAACATGAAGCTTATCTCGACTATTTAGATGGCACATTTTATATTAACAAGTGCTGTAGCATCCACAGATCAAGGATATCAAAATTCCAGTCCAGTCAATTATATAGAGTGCCAATTACGCTGGTTTCACTTCCTAATTGGGGCTATAATTAGTTTGGTAATTTTGTTCTGAACAAGCTATTTCTTACTACTCAGTTTGGACAATAATACAAAGTCACAAGTTAATTAAATAAACACACCCCTTAAATGTACACATTTGCTGCTACTTCCCTTTCAACAACATTGCCAATTTATTCAATGTAAGAGCTGTCCCTGTTAAGTGGTTTTCTTAAAGTAAACAAGTGAGAAGGGAAAGAAGAGAAAGTAGCCTTGAGTGTCGGTGTTTGTGTGCTCACTTTTCCTCATAATCGAGACCTGACTAGATGTGTGGAAGATTTCGGTGCCATCTGGGAATTGATAGCACTTACTCATTTCACTCGCACAGCATAGAGACAAATGAATTGCGGACTGAATGGGTACATAATTGTCATTATGATGTAATCAATCATCCTTTGCATTACGTGAAACTAAATGTCTTTTGGTTTTTGGGTCCCATAGACCCATTTAGTCCAATTAAAGAATGAAATACGTTGAAACTTTCCAAATCAGATTTGTAGTCGTTACTTATTACTGTAAACTGGTTCCTTATACACAGCAAGCAAGCAGAACACATGATAACGTGTTTGGATAAAGCCTCGACTGTCTGATGTTGTGGATCTCAGGAAGGTTGTTGATCGGCACACACACACCTCTGTCTGAGTTCAACCTCTCATCTCCTCATCCCTCTATGTGTGGGAATGTTGACGTCCCTCAAAGTCACATTTCCAGATTTGAGGTTGCCGTCTCCGGGCAATACGCACCGCCAGTTTGGCAGTGCCCCGGCCGTAACCTCTGAAAGCTTCTGCTCAGCCCTTTCAACCCGAGCACCCCGCGGGTTACGCTCAGACATAAGCAGTGGTGACGAGGGCTCTGGCTTGGCTTGTCTCCATGACACCACCCAGGGAAGGACGCAGATATTTCCCTATTCTCGGCTGAGATTGAAGGCATATCACTATGTCTTCTGGTGACATCCACTTTTAAAGCATTCTTTAATAATACCTGTATAGCAACATTTAGAACCTAATACCAACAACTGAATAACCAATATATTCACACCCAGCTCTATTAGCCAGTAATGTAAAAAGATTCAGTTCACATGGAGACTACAACAGTCTTAAAATAACTGCAGGTTCCCAGTAACAATTAATGCAAATAGTAAGTAAAGTAAGGCTGAGTTCCAGAACAATAACCACCATGAATAAAGCAGGTTCCTTAAAGTCATACTTTGTACTGTCATTTTAATCAGGTGTACAGCCCAGCAGTGTACTTAAGAAAAAACACTCACAGAAATCCATCACCAATGAGGCCTTTACCCCTTAATTGTCTGCTAAGCAACAACAATGAGGAATCAAAGCCTTTGAAGATAAAGAGAAGCCATTAAGCTTACACTGCAGCACCAATCATTATCTGGCGAATCCCAGCGACAAGGCTCATCGCAAGGGTAAAATAAAGAGTAGATAAGGCGGGGGAGCTAATGATGATTTTACAGAATGAAAAGCAACAAATGGTGATAAAAAGCCCAGAGAGGTGTCACAGAGAGACTTGGGGGAGCTGACAGAGGCTAATCACCGGGGTTAAGAGCTTTCTGAAGAGACAAGACTGCAACAGCCCAATCACTTTTATGACTTGTTCAGAATGCTTCTAAATGGGATCATATTCTTCTCATAGTCAAAACCGTGAAGAGAAACATCATCTGCTTCATGGAGAGAAAATCAGGATGATATATTCCTTCTAAAAGAGGCAAAGCAAATGAAAAAAAAAACACACACTGCCATCATTATAACAGCAGTAGTCGCAACACACTCATTCAAGGGGGGCGATTCTCATTTCAATCTCATGACATAACTCTAATAACCTTGATTTAATTAGCCAAATTGAGTCAGAAAGCTGCAACAATCCACCGCAACAGACGTATTCATGTGATATACAACTTAGATCTCATTTATCAGGCCTATTTAGAACGTTCTCTTAATGAGTTTTCCCTTCCTATCGTCTTTATTTGTGTTAAATCCCATCTGCTGCATCAAAGTGAATTCAATATAAAGCTTTGGGACTCCTCATGGAGGCACCAGACAAGCAAACAGGCACATGACAAAATTGCGCTCTAACGAGAGGATCTATAATCAAAGATTTACAATGGAATCAAACCAAATAAAGAAACTGCATCCAAGCTTTTATTCAAGTTTATGTGAAGCTACTGATGTCCAGCATATGTCCGCACAGCATCTGTGTGTTCCTTAATCTATGTTCATGTAGTAAGACACTCTGTTTACTTATTGGAGAAAAACTACGAGTGCAAAGTTATTTCCCCTCTTGTTCTAGCTGTCTAGAGGGGCTCTGACCCTGCCGTCTTGAGCCACATTCTGCTGAAGCTTTGATGGGGAGGTGCACACAGGAGACAGACTATACCACCTAACAGGGGAAATACTGCAGTGCTTGCACAGAGGGTGGGGGGTGATGCAGGGACTTTCCATAGAATAAAACTCAAGAAAAAAATACCACTAGCTTATGTGTATGTATTTTGGGTAGGCCACCTTTTTCTGATGGATTTTTGACAGAAAGTCTGACTACTACTATACTCTATAGTCCAATCTAGAATATGTAATGACAAAGCTACAGATCATTATTACTGGACTCTGAAGTTCCCCTCAGCTCTATGGAGATGTACTGTATAGCTTATTTTATCTCATCGTTTTGACTTCCTCCCTTTGACTTTTGGTTGGGGCTCTGTCTGATACGATACGCATCATCATAAATGGCTTACCAACACAAAAGTCACTGTTTGACGCAATTCTCTGCATGAAAACTATGAATTAAAAGTGGACACAATGTTTTTGAGAATGAATATAGTATTGAAATACATAAAAACGCGATACTCAGGTGTATTGGTATTTTTTGACACCCCTTCGGTGTACTCAAAGAAATATACAGTGATAGATTCCTTAAGGAGTAAGTGAAGTTCAAAAACAGAGCTTAAAATAGAGGCCAGTCACATGACTCCAAATCAATGATGATATTGCACCATATCTGCTGGATGTGCACAATGGAAAATCTAAAAAGGTGATATGACAATATTGGGTTCACAGGTTGTTTTGAGCATCTTTTATTGCATGCAGTGAAAAACCTGGGTTTCATAAAGTAGAATTTGACGTTTTAAAAAGTTTACAATGTCCCTTATCAAAACCAACACAAGGTACAATTTTGCCTCGGGTGATACACAGACATTGCTGTCTAGTACATTGTGTGGACAAGGACATCACCGTGCCGGCGGCTATTACAGAGTTCAAATGTATCTCGATGTAAAGGCACAACAACTGTGTTATGCCGTTGAATTAATAAAACATCCAAATCATGCAGAATAATAATGCACCTAAACAACAATGTAGGCAATTCAACGTCCACCCACTCTCCAACTCACTCTCCCAACACCAAATGTACTGATTCTCAGTGTTATCCCTAAACATTATTAAACACCAGAGCCTACAGCAGTGTCGCAGTAAACTGCATTTGTTGACCAATATTGCCTTGTGCTGTTGTCTTGGTGTTGTTAACCTTCATGGCTTCAGATAATGGGAGCAGTGGGTTGTGGGACGGTGGGAAAGCTGTCTCCTATTGCTCTTCCTGCTTCACTGCATGCTGTACCTCAAAACTGCAGCAGCAACCTTCATAATTGATGAAACACTTGGAAAGGGAGGTTGGGGGTGGGGGGATGGGGGGGGGGGCTGATCTCGAAGACTTTTCTAAGTTCATTTCCAGTTTTATTTTTGCAGTGGACATTTCCTCCAACATGAATGTTGATATATAGATGATCAATGCCAGTTTGTTTGTGTTTCCTGGCTTTAAAGAAAACAGTTGAAAAGGTACAAAGCCACTTTAATGCAAAACCTCTACATGTTCAATTTCTTCCTTGATGTTCAAACCTACGAAATCCAGCTGCGATGGATTCTGCTTCAGAATCCATATCTGCAGGCAGCGATAGCGTGTGTGTTTGCAAATGCATGTAGATGATATCTGCATGACTATACAACACAATACAATCCACTGAGCAGTGGTGGGTTACGGAGCTGTCCTATCACCATTACTTGCCAACCTAGCAGAAGAAAAGATGAAAGCGGACGGGGGAGGGAAACGCTGGCTGAAGGCATCGAATCATTTATTTGAAAAAGAACCTCGGGCCGAGGTAGAGAAGAAGTGGCTGCATAACAATAAAACCACTGCACTTCTTACATGGATGACAAGCCTTAGCGCTTCACAACACTTAAAACGCTGAGTTTTAAGGGGGCTCTTAATGTTGGGGGTAACTCACAGCAGTGGGATGAATTGCAACCACTCAGCTCAACAGAGGGTTCTGTAGGAAACCAATGTATTGTTATAACAACCAGCGGCGCTACAGTATGTGATACGGCCTTTGTAAATCGCAGCCATCTTTTTGCTGTTCTTCATCACACACCCCCCGGGTTGAAGCAACACACACAGATAAACTATCTCTCACTTCTAAAGGGTTTCGAGTGAAAAATCACAAAGCAGACAATCTACCTTCCCGTGCAGCCATCCATCCATCTCGCACTTAAAATGTCACATTATCTCAATTTATTACACTGGCATATGGAAATGATAAGGATGACAATATTCTCCAGTTTTATTGTCAAGAAATGACATGAACAGACAATAAATTGACCGTACTAGCAACTACTGTTTGTGTGATACGGTAGCGTATTCCTCTATATGCCATAATCCTTCATCGTTGCCAAATAACTATTAAAAGCACATCAATGCAACCCTCCTCCGCCGTCAAATCTATATGCTTTGGTTTTCGTTTTTGTACTTTACTACTGCTTCTAAAGTGTCCCCATGCTTGACCTGGCTGAAGTCATAGAGCAGTTACCAACTTTCCCCCCTACGCCCCAAATGCTGCACGTCAATAGTTATTTAGTACTTGAATTAATTGTACAAAGAATTTTAAACGTTAAACACCCATAATTGCCATTATTGTGGCCATATATCAAGCAAAATTAAATTGTGGATTATTATCTTAAAACATCTTTACTTTTCCAAAAATGTTAATTGCCGGATCTAAAATATTCATTCACAAGAACTGGAGCAAACTTTTCCGTTCCTTTAACGCAGACTAAATACAGACTCAAACATTGGCTTACCAAAAATCAAGGGATATCATCCTCCAAATTAGGCCACTTTAAAATTCATAAATGCAAATTTTCAGATTGTATTGATCACCTACATAGCAGGAACCTTTTTTGAACACATATGCCCATGTAGTAAAGCATTTTTACTCCTACTGGTTAGCATCCTGACAGCTAACACAGCTAACTAATTGATGAGGTGGGAACTAAATGAGAAAAGTGTCTGCACGTGTCCTCGACAATGCACGCAACATTTTGGCTGCCAACTCTCCGGGTTGGCACACTGCAGCTGGCGGTACATGATTGATTTCAACCGTGTTGTGCATCAGTTATCTTTGCAGCAGGGCAGCCTGTTAGCATCTCAAACGCCCCTGCATGCAAGCCACTCATCTTGTTAATCTGTCACAATTCAAGATTAGCAAATCTAAATCATCTGCACATTTCTGTCGTGTTCCCAATAATATTTGTTTGAGACTGAGAAAACGCTGTCTACTAAATATCTTGTAAAACTATTTGATTCATCCGACAACCTATTATTGACCTGTGCAACCCCGCTGTTTTTGGAGCATACTATATATTTTATACAATGTGTCTTGATTATTTGAGTTGCTAGTTTAAATGCCTTGCTTCCATCAGTATAGGTTTGTTTGTGGCAGTAATGTTCCCAGACGCATTGGATCAAAATCATTTCACCGGCATAAACAGATTGAGGCACTCATGTTTATAAACGCCAATCTGCAATACAAAACCATATGAAAACCTCACAATAGGAGACCAATGATTACCAGACATCATCTACTTTCCATGCTCCACATGATTGATTGCAAAGACAGCAACACTGTGGTACTTATTCATTTTGAAAGCTCAATAACCGATAGTGTAATTTCATCATGACCGGCTCCTGCCTTGCTGCGGCCCAGTCGAAACTCTTTTTGATCCTCATTGTGAGTTTTGTCAGCGAATTTCCTGGTTCATGACACTGATTACAATACAGCGCCACCAGCTGCTGCTGTTACGAATGACAGGAATCCACCAAGTGCACCTTTATGAAATAGTATTTTCCATGAAAAAAAACATCATGGTTTTGTCGAGCTGGAGTGGGATGATTTGACGGAGGCAGGCGCCTCTTAATTCTCTCTGCAGACAAATCTATGCTTTATATAAACGTAAAAACCTTTTTATTTACTTTTTATTTGACTTGTGTACTTATTTATTTATAGACAATTTTATTTTTGTACCCTACTTTTCTACATCGGCACCTCCAACGTTTTATTATGTTTTACAGTTGTTTTATTGTTCCTTTTCTGTAACTGTTCTTAGATGCTTCTCCCTGCTGTTTTTTTTATAGTTGCTCCATTTAGCTGTTAAGTACTTACTGGCAACAAAACACTTTGTTGAGTATTTTTAGAAACTGCAATAACACCAAAAAAGCATTTTCATTAGATGCAAGCAGCATGCAATATATCACTAAAAATTGAATCTAACATCAGATTGGCTGCAATATATTGAACAAAGTTTTTGTCAGTGGGTAATGCCTCACCTGTCTTCACATCAGCATTTGCTGAGCTGACAAACTTAAGCCATATTTATTCGTAAGAACGTTCTTGGTTTTAAAACTCATCCTGGTTCTTTTAAAACTCATTGTATATAGGGAGTTACAATGGTGTATTTTTTTTTGTATTCTTCATCCTAGTCAACGTTTTCCCTCAAACTTGCTCTTCTACAAATGACCCGTCTAATCAATTGATTGGATTTGAAATACTTTGCATGTGATCGTGGGAACCATGACTCCCGACACACTGATAGAGCCCAACAGACATATGTTCCCTTGTAAGTTGTGGTCATTAGCTACATTTAAAGAGTTCAGTATACAGTATTAGTGATCTGAATTTCAATTGAGGAAGCAAATGTGTTAAGTGAGGAAGGATTGAACTCCAATGGAAAGCTTTAAGGCATTGGCTTAGGCTTCATTAAGAATGGCTGGCTCTTCAAAAACGACCGTTAAAATCAGCATGTAATTATCAGGCAAGTGAGACGAATTCCTAATCTGACAAGCTGCGGGGCTTCCGCCGCCTATGGTCAAAGCTGCACGGATGTACGGTATCACTCACTTAAGTGTGATCAGAAAGTCTGCTCAAATGGTGCAATTATGAACCATAAGGACAGGAAAAGGTAAAATAATCTACGTTTAGTATTTAACGAGGAGAACGGCAGACAAAAGATAGTTTAATCAGTAGGGGTGGGAATCTTCTACCATCTCACGATTCGATTCGATTCCGATTTTTGGGGCTACGATTCGATTTAAAATCGATTTTCGATTCAAATCGATTTTCGATTCAAAACTATTTGATTCATAATGATTTCTGCTTCAATCTATAGGTGTGCAAAGGATCCTCATGATCTACTCCAGTCTGCTTTGCGAGAGAATGACAAATGGAGACATTAAACTGTCTGTTTCACATTTAATACGTTTTAAACATGTATCTCTGCTCAGATGGATTTATTACAACTGTTAAGTAACAAAAATAAGAAATGCCTCTTTATAAAAAAAAAGAAACAGTGCAGTTAAAGATGCTGCCTTTTTAAATTCGAAGGAAAGTGCCTTTTCCAAAAACAGTGTGTGGACCTACACAACTGCTACTCTAAGTAGCTAGTTATAAAATAAGTTGGGACAAAAATAAAGTGCCTCTGTATAATATATATAATAATTTCTTTTTACATGGAACACAACTGTTGTACAAATGAAAAACATAAATATTTCTCAGTAGCTTTAAGAAAAACAAGTTATGAAAATAAAAGTGCTTTTTTTGTGAAAAATAGTAGCCATAAGTTAGCTGCCTCTGCATTTTTGTCAAAACCCGGTTCCCATTGGACTCGTTGGGAAACTGTTGGCGTGGGAGCTGTGGGCCTTTGCTGCCCGAGAAAGTCTTATCGTGGGAGGACGAGTGGAGGAGCTGCCGTTGCCAGGGTCTGGGTCTGAGGAGGAGCAGCCGCAGCGAGTCGGGCGGGTTCGATAAAAGCCGGAGGAGCCACCGCAGCGGTACGGGCGGAGTTCGGCTTCGGCTGGAGGAACGGCTGCAGCGATTCGGGCGGCGGACTTCGGCTACGGCTGTGGAGGCGTAGGCAGCGATTCGGCTGGAGACCGCAGCAGCGGCGAGGGAGCGGATCACGCTCGGATCAGCTGATCACCGAACTAACTACAAACTATGAAGCTTATGTCAAGCTCGGTCTTTCCAGGCATTCGGTAAAAAACAAAACGAGTCCAAATCTTTGCCTTCAACGAGGACGGGGCCGGTTGAATCTCTCTTTCCTCCTCCATTAGTGTAGTTTTCTCCTTGTTTTGGTGGTTTCCGCGCATGCATGTGTTCAGAACAGGCTGCGTGGTGATGTCATGACGCCCCGACTCCCGCGTCGTTTCAAAATAAAAGTCGACAGCCAGCGGATTTTTATTATTATATATATTTTTTTAAAAATCGATTTTGGGACATTTTAAATCGATTCTGAATCGGAGTAAATGAGAATCGCGATTCTTATGAGAATCGATTTTTTTGCACACCCCTATTAATCAGGTACTGGCAGTGTTAAAAATCAACCGTCATAAATCACTCGAAAAGTAAAAAAAAAAAAACATTAAATAATTTCTTTCCAGAGTTGGCAACTGGTGACTCAAAGCAGTCAGCACACCCTTATCTATGACACCATAAATAAAACACACACTTCAAGGTCACTCTTCAATTAAATTGGCACTACAGTTAAATTGTGGTCACAGTTCAAACTAAGCAACAATATACTATGTAGATATGCTATATACACGATGCAATTTTTCAATCCACACTGGCAAATTGAAATTAAGACAGCTGGCTCCCTGCCAGGTGGACAAGCACAGTCAAGTGAAGGAAGCGTTTGTCAAAGCGGAGATCTACAGTCAGTCCGCGTTCCCTCAGATGTCAAATATTCTCTGTTTAAAGCTCAAACTGGCATCCTCTCTCTACCTCCCAATCCACATCCTTAATGCATTATTCATAAAACTTGCATCGACGACTGCATGGGGAAGAGGTCTTCAGCTTTCCTGTTTTGCTGGGATACCAGCAGCAGCAGACTTTTTGATCCCTGGATTGCATAATGCCAGGTGTTTGGATTTATATTCAAATAGAGTAGAGGGACAAGGTCGGAACAGATATCACGCAACATATCTGACCATAATCTGTATTCATCGGACTTATAAATGTGGTAATCATCGGCGCTTATAATAGCATTTTTTTCCCCCAACAAAGGAGCTGGTGCTGTCAGTTCAGAATACCGTAGCCTTGATTCAGGGGGATGCTTGTCTCTGATAAAGCAAGTAGCACTGAATTCCTACAAAAACTCATAAATGATGAAGTTGCCTGGGATGTATCTGCCACTAATGACTCATTTTCTATTGATACATTTATTATAATTTTACAGATTAGACAATTAATCTAAATTATTCATTCCCCCTGCAAAAAAAGTCAAACTGAACATTGGATCTAAGCTCATGTAGAGTATCAAAATATGCTCCTCACATTCTTACAGCACACTTACCCCAGTTTGCAATGAAAATCGTTAAGATTATTATAGCATCAATCGTCATAACACCCTGATTCTGTGCCCCAACGGGTTGTACATGCAGATCAACGGCACCTTGTCTCCTCCTTCCATTCCACAGTACACAGAGCTTCCCCCGCTAACCCACTCAGAACACACCGGCAAAGTCCCAGGTGACCGCTGGCAAAGCCGGCGAGCTCAGCTTATGTTGAGGCCGACAACAAACCAGCCGACCATGTTGCGATCAGGTAAGTGGAGGGAGCTCGTCTGCTGCTGCAGCATGGAAATTGGCCATTTTCCCTTCAAACACTACACTGGGATCTCAAAAGGTAGCAGGGAGCCTATTTCATGGTTTTGAGTACATTTTTTTCAAAAAGCATTTTCATCATCGATGAAATTGATTATGCAGACTAATCGAAGCAGCCATACTGTCATGGTCTCTCACATTTAAAACTCCACAATGACACGAGAAAAATGATTTATATTTTTTATGTCAAAAACAAGTCCAAGGAATCTTAAAGAACCCTTTTATGTTGAAAATATAGCCACCAAATCATCAAGTCAGCAATTAAAATAATATTTATAATCTTCATAATGTCACCTGCAAATCACTAAATGAACATTTACTGGCAAAACCCCACTAAATGTAATCAATTTCCTTTTAACTGTATGAAATGCCATTCAACTATTTTGTGTTTGTAATTTTTTCTTGTACTAAATTATGCATTTAATCTGATTACAATGCAATAAATTATGTATTGCATGTTCGTTGCTTTATTAACATAAATTTGCAAGTGATGCCAAGTGGTTTTAATCACTACAAAACCGTAATAATCCATTCAAAATTGGTGATTTGAGACAGAGAAACTTCCATATTTAAACTGGCTAATTTCGTCTGTCAGAGAGAGTAATTGCTGGCATTAATTAACCCAAATATCTGTGCTTACAATGTCAGCGAAAAGGGATTCCGTTTGACAATGCCACTGCAGTAATGGTGGTGAGATAGAGAGATCAACAAATGCATCAGCGGAAGAGTCTAGAGATTAAAGTCAGTGAATCAAACAAACAAAACCTACATTATGGAGGCTCCAATGATGACATTCATCCAACCAATGCTTTAATTAAAGATGTAACATGAAGTGTGACCCAAATTCTATCACATGTAGAAGAGCTTGTACTGTATCTCCAAATTCACCAAATCGATCACCACATACATCACCGCCACATGCATGGATATGGCACTGTAGAAATGTCAGCTGTCATATAAAAAATGTCATAATGTGAGATTTTCACTTATACAAGCAGCTTAACCTTAAACTCCTGAGATTGACATTTTAGTCATGTATTTTTCTCACCTAACATCAACATGGAAGTGTGGCCTAGACGGAAATCCCACTATTTTCTCCTTGTAAGTGTTTGACCATTCAGAATGGCTGCTGTCACAGTTTAAGGGTAAACTGCCAGCAAATAACAAGCAACAAGGGGGTCATCATTTGTGTATTCTGTACTATAATCTCCAATCCAATCAGAAAATAATCACTGAATTAAAATAATCAATATGATGCCTCCCTCCCCTGAGTTCCTAAATGGTTTTCCAGCATGTCCTTGCCTCAAAGTCACCCCCACAAACCATCCAAACTTGTCCCACATCCATGTTTACACATCTGTTCCCGCACCTTTTCTGGGCTCCTGGTACCTCTTTGGACTGAATCCGAATTCACCCAAACCAACCGAGTTTAGAGGAGGATTAAATACAAAAGTGGAGAATAACGAGATGTGAAGATGTGTCAGCGTCTACTTTCACTCTTTACTAAACCCCTCTCTCTCTCTCTCTCTGACTAGGTGGTTGTGGATTAAATTGAGATGTTATCAGGGCAAGTCAATATTGCACTTGCACGTGTGTGAGGCTGATAGGGGCCATACATGGATAGCCAAAGGTACCAAAATGAACCCAGCTCAAACAGCACCTGAATAATATCCCACTTGATGAAGGGCAACCAAGATGTAGCCGGGATTTTTTCTGGTGTAGAAGAGCACAACACAAATTTGATCATCTCAAGGAGAGACAGCCTTATGGGTGTTGTGGAGAGAGAGAAGAGGCTTGATAAAAAGTCTGCAGTCAAGGCCATTTCTGCTATGGACAAGACTGGGGCCGACGTGCAAAACCCCATTCTCTGAATAAATGTCATAAAAAATAATAACTGCAAGATCCATTCATTTCCCATTTCCTTTTTTCAATTATTCAAAAGACCTTGTTAAATATGGTAAATACACACTTGCAGAAGCACAAAGAAGCAGAGTCACACACATCTTGCCATTGTCAGTTTATGGGCTATAACCGACAGCCGGAGGGCTTTTGAAATATCCCCCCTTGCCTTTGAAGAATATTGATTCCAAAACAGGGCAGACCTTTTTATTCCCTTTACACAGATGGCTGTTGCTTCCAGTGCAAAGCAAATTAGAATGGAAATATTTCTGGCACCTTTGCGCTGCAACTCGACATCTTGTCTGCTGCATCAAACCGGAATCAACATTATAAGTCAAAAAGCTGACTTTTGTTAAAGCCGTAAATGAGTTCAGTGAAGACAATGAGTTTGCAGCATTTCTTATTTAACATTTTTGAAAAACTGTTCCATTAATTCCAACAGGTCTTGCCCCCCTTTGAGCATTGATTATATTTCACAGCGGACACATTGCTCTGAGTAATTTCACTCAAGGATTTAGTGGATGTTACACTGTAGCTCAAATAAATGTTATTTAATCAATAGAGAAGTATAGTGCCACAATAAAAAATCTTGAGGTCCTCACATATATACGGCACTAAATCATTTTTATATTTGCTGTGTTCATCAGCGTTTTCTGCCAATAGAACAATACAGCATTTTAGGTGTGGGATTCAAGTTTGAAAGAACTTGCTAATGGCTGTTTTCCTCTGAACTTTTCAATCAAAATGTTATCTGTTCTCTCCACATCAAACAATATGTTTTATTAGGCCATCAAAAAACGTGAATTTGTGTATCTGTGGTAAACCTGAGTAATTTAACAGTTGACGTTATACCACAAGACAGAATAAGTATGAGGGAAGTGTGTGTGTGTGTGAGTGAGAGAGAGAGAGAGAGAGAGAGAGAGAGAGAGAGAAATTGTCTTCAGTATAGCTGCTGCCTTCCTGGCAGGACAGACAATGATTGATGGCCAACTTTACATGTTTCAAAAAATGTGATTTTAACCTGACTATCAATCACTTAGCTCGCAGTCTCAAGGTGCAAAACAGCCGTAAGTCGAGGGATTTGTTGCCAAAGATGTGGGAAGTTAGGGTCTTAGGGAAGCACTATTTGCATGCTGCTGCTTAAGCATGCCCCATCTGTGACCTTCCCTGCAGATTTGTTCAATACAACCAGTTTGATGTCGCCCCACCATGCCCTTCTCTGCTCCATCTGAAAACCTACACATTCTCGAGAGGAAGCAGAATTCTTAGTGACTTGAGTTATTAGGCTTATTGAAACGCAGCATCCAGGGACACAGTTGCCAAAAGCATTAGCATTATATCTCATCATCCCCCAGCAGGGAGACAACATATTCCTGCACATTGTTGCTGCCACAAAAATCCCTTATGAGGAACAGTGCCTGCTGGCAGCAATCTCACTTGTTATTATCCCTCTCCAACCTTATGACAGACAGGACCAGCTGCAACCAAGTCACCTGACCATGCATCATTTTCAAGGCTTTTCTTTTTCCTCTTACAGGAATTTTGCAGTCCAATAGCAGATGTGAAGCATTTCCATTTAAGGACGAGCAAGGGATTATCCTTGTATAGTCTTTGTACCTCTGCCCCTCGTTAACCACATCCGTCTTAACAGCACGTGGTCAATTCGAAATACATAGAACATACTACAAGGTGTAATCCATCAAATCACACTTCAGGATATTCTCCAGTTAATATTCAAATGTCAAAGTGACAAAAAAAATGTTTATTAAAAAATGGGGTAAAACAGCCACCAGAAGTAAAGAAGCAATGAACTTGTGTTGATTTTTTTTATGGTTAGTCTAAAGTTCGGTTGGAGACGTATATAGTTTATCAATTTCGTTAGGCGTGTGTATTACTTTCATTGGGGGAACGGGGGTCATCGGCCGATCAATCAGCTATCTGCTTTTCTTGCACCGAACTATTGTTATAATATCAGCCTTTAAAAATGCACTTAGTCAACCTCTATTGTACAGGAGTGTCTTCACCTCCTTTTTTCTTACATCAACTATCAACTGACATGGAGCTGTATGGTGGTGTTAAAGCAAGATTGTTGATTTCCTCTCTACATTAAGTCTTGTTGTTGTTTCCAAACTGGTCAATAACTGTATGGTCATCTGCAAACGTCACAATAGCGCCGTCTTCATGTCGATTATAGCGGCCATTGGTGTACAAGCGTGAACAGGAGGGGGCTGAAAACACAACCCTGGGGCGCTCCGGTGTTTAACACGGCAGTGGAGGAGGTGTGGCTGCCAATCCCAACTGCCTAGGGTCTGTTTGTGAGGAAGGAGTGTGGAACTCAAGCCCAGAGTGCTAAATTTACCAATCAGTTTTACAGGGTAGAGCGTGTTAAATGCTGAGCTGAAATCAACAAACAACATTCGGTAGGATGTAGTTGTTGTTATTTTCAAGATGTATGAAGGCTGAGTGGAGGGCAGTTTGTATGCAAACTGGTGAGGGTCCAGGCTGCTGGGGGATGATGTTTTTGATAGCCATTTTCTGTGTGGGGGTCCTGATTTGACTCTAACCATGCACTAGGATGAGTGATTGGTTAGACCGATCCCTTATGCTATTCTGATGCTGATTTCAGTCGAAGCTGAGAGACTGTAGCCTGAGTACAGTAAGCATAAAAGATCAGCCAGAATCAACATACTTATACTTGTTGTTAAAAAGGCTACAGGGCTGTTGGAGTATAGAATTCAATGAGGGTTAAAGGGCCAACAGAGGCCAGAGGAGAGATGTTATCCCAGGAGTTTACACTCAAAAGGTGGAAATAAGAGGCCCATGAAAAGAAATAGAAAACAACGCCCACTATATACACTTTTTAATCCAAGAGAAAGGCAGAATTAGGTTGAATATGTGGACTATGTTGAGAATGACCAGCAGCTTAGCTGTTTGAGAGTCAAAGCTGAGATTCACTAAAAAGTCGCAGAAGTTGCAGCATCTTTCCTAAATAAGTGGCCTTAGCACTGCTGAGCGAACAAAAATGATATTTAAGAGGAGATTTAAGCTAACCATGAACAAAATCTCGGAGCCAAAATATGAAATCTAGGCCAGGAGCGGGATTTATATTCTTGCAATGACAGATGCTGCAACGTGGAGAATGTGCCATGAATGATATTCACAGAATGACAGAAGCAGAAAGAAAAGTCAAGATCAAGATGGAACAGCCAGCTGGTTAGTAGCACACGGGAAGAGGGCTGATTAGTGAGAAACGGTGACTTGAAAATGATGTGTCAAAACTTTGGGAAAGCAGAAATGACAGAGGCTAAAAAAGTATGCCTGGAAATGAATGAAGATGAGAGGACACATATATAGCAGGAATAGCCATGAAAGGGCGATGTGAGAGAAAACCATTCAGTCTTTAACAGTCAGCTGAAAAGTGTAAATGAAAAGCAACGTGGTAGGCGCATGCTTGGGGGTCAACTATTCCAAGTACAAGCTGCTAATGTGTGACCAGCTGGCAGAGATCACCACACACACACACACGAGAGAGTGATTTATGGGGGTCTAAAGAACAATTGAAAATGAGGCAGTGAACCATGTACGACAGGTCTATGGGGATGATTCTGTGGCTGCTCTGGAAGGCACAGTGTAGCTACCATACCTCCCAGTGATGGAGAGTACGGCTAGAGGGACAGTGCTGTGTGTGTTCAAATGTGCATTATTGTGTTTGTGCAGGAGTATGTCTCCGGCAGAATTCAAAATGCTTAAAGCCATTATTTGTATGATGCATCATTACTTTATAGATTTTAATATCTTTGGTCTAATGAATAGTTATAGTATAAACAACATGATAAGGCAGTCCCTGCATCGGCATGCGACAGATTGGACAGCACATTCTACTTTCAGATATGATGTGAAAATGGGCAAATGTATGCCTGTCTGGCTTTGAGTCTGTTGTTATTTAAGCATAAGTAATTAGGTTTAAAATAATTGAATACTGGCAACCAGATAACCGAGTGGCGAGGGTGCATACCATACAGGCACAAATGCACTTAGCAGCAAGTCGACAGTTTGATTCATTGCTGGCCGGACAATTTGCTGCATGTCATTCATCTACTCTTTTTGCACTCATTTCCTGTCTCTCTCCACTGTCACTGTTAAATAAAATGTATTAAATGCAGACAGCAGTCCTGACAATTGTGCTACTAATAAGCATAAACTTTCCGATTGCAGGTATGGGCGGATGGTTGATTAATGTACATTTTTGCAGTTCTGGAGGTGCAGATTGGCTCTCATAACGTGTTGGGTAGGAGTGGGCAACAGTCAACCAAGATTTTCTTTGCCTGAACATAGATTTGATTGAATTCAAAGAAAAGAAGTAGAGCTCTTTTTTGAAGATGGCATGATTTGGCTTATTTTGTTGAGGAGTGTCAAACTTGCAGCCCGATTCTCTGACAGATGGATGCCATCTAGAATCAGCAAAGAACATTTTGGTTAGGCTCTTGAAGCTCAGGATTAAGAAGCATCAGAGTCCATGGATTGTTTTTCATGTGTCCTGCTACCCAACCAACCAAGCAGCAACCTGTCTTACTAATAAGTGCTAGTACAGTATAAAACCACAGAAGCAGAAGAGCATTCCTGCAGTTGTTAGTCTTTTAGTGTCAAGGACATTTCACACGTGCGCTGATGTGCTACATCCACGCAATATGTCTCCACGCAGAAAGTCAATTATTTGCCATAATCCCAGCCAAGGACAAGGTTGCAAAAACGATGGAAAATATGCAAAGCAATGTTTTTTTTAGACATGTTTGGCATGTGACAAGATGTAGCAGAACAATGTGTGTGGGATGCAAAGGATCAGAAATGTTTCAGAAAGTTTTCCAGAAAACTGTACTTTTGAATAGTCAATTTATCTTGGTGGAGAATACCACAGATTAAAGCATTACTAGGTCAAATTTGACATTGTATGTATTTGACAAATTAATTACGTCTGCTTATGCTAATAAACACGGTGATTAAACGTTAGTTTCTATCTGCATATGATGATTGTGTATTGTGTGAGTATTGTGAATCTCCAAATGTACAGGCTAAGAAACTGACCATTTTTGTGGGTAGAGGCTGTGAAATAGTTAGAAACAGGGTGGGATTAAAAAAGAGCACATTCTCTTGTTATTAGGGACGTGTATCAGTCAAGAACGATCAAATCATCCAATCATTTTGTGATACGGGCAACAGTCTGGAGTCATTTCACCCAGACAGCTTTTCCCCAGTGAACACCTACACCTTTTTGCCATTGTTGCAGAACCACAGCGGGTACATTTATGTTTGGCACCTTAGATTAAATCGGCTTACACCTTTACTGCAGTCCTGGGCTATCCATTGTCCCATCTAAGAAATGTTTGAGTGATAGTAGGTGAAGAGCCTAACAAAACTAGAATAGTGGACCATTGGGACACTTTGGCAGCCAGTGCCTGACATCTATAAAAGATGTGGCTTGCGTCCACAGTTTTTGCTCTGATCATTGCTGATAGTTCTGTGTATAGTTACCACAAAACACACAGTAAGTTATTTTTCCTCTTCTAAGTATTCATAGGAAAATAAACTAACTAAAAACAGCATTCTCAAGGGGTGTAAAAACCTAAAGGGTGATGAAATGGGTGTCGTAGAATCAACAAATCTGTGCTCTGTGCTGCTTGACTGTTATTTACACCACTCCATCTTGGTGTGATTAGGTTCATAACAAAAAAAAAGAAAAGAAAAACGGAACCAGAACATCCCCCAACTCCCCTTACCTGCAGCCCAACCAGCCCTCATAGACCATCACAAAAACAGCACAACGTCTTATTATCAGAAGCAATCAGCCACGTGTTTATGCTGGTAATGTTTCAAAGACTTTGGAAAACAAATATAAAGACATTTTAGAAGCAATATCTGGATTCCAATGCAATGCATGCAAAAACAGCAAAAGAATCACTTCATGTTTTGGGTAAATATATTTCCAATCAATATGCTGTCAGCAAATATAACTGTTTTTGTGAAATATAGACTGCTATTTTTTTTAGACCGAACTGAATTTCAGCACAGTAGAAGAAGCTGTTTGGTTTGAGAGTCAGCCACACTTAAACCAGTCACAATAATGACTATGATATAATGATATATTTTCTCAGAAATAATTGTGTTAAACAACCTTTTTATGCCACTGATATAATGATAATATAATAACAGAAGCGTAAGTACGTCCTTTCAAAGAGCAATGCACTTTTAATTCTTGTGAACATTCAGACATTCAAATGGGATAATAGATATCCAAAAAAGTAAAACAAATAAAATTAAACCACACAACCAATACAATAAATAAAATGACTTCCGGGCTAAACCAAAGTTGTGAAGTTGAGTTCTGCCACACGGCTACACTTCCTATAAACATATTTCATTCACCTGAAATCATGTGATCTCCATCAGGTCATGAACTTTGTTCAAAAGGAATTGTTAATAAAGTTCTTTACTCCTTATATCATGTCTGATGTACATTCATGAATAATTGTATGGGGAAGTTTTCCAAGTCATCCTTGAGCGACTTGAAGATGGAGTGGTACACCACTTCAGGGATACACAATGCACTTAAAAAGGTCCCAGCATGTGTTCTCTGTCTGTTTGTTTATTTACCTGTGTGTGGTTTTATTTGTAAGTAACACGCAATTCCTGTTTTCATCCTCTTTTTTTTTTTTTTTTTAAGTATTTTGAAAATATCTCCATAATAGGATTTGGATGATCAATAAGTTGTACATGTAACAGCAACTTGATGAAGAGGGGTCAGTGCACTGTACGCACCTGTGGGATTAGAAGCACTTTGCAGACCCAGTTTCCGCACTTGTGCCTGTCAGATCAGTAAGTGCTTTATAGGTTATGGGAGGCCTTGCCCTCCCCTGTGGACATATTTATGTCAAGTGCACAGTATTCCTCTTATTTCTGCTCCGTATTTTACCAAAACCTCTTAAGAGCCATGAACTGGGCCGGCTATTGTTGTTCCCCTCTCATCCTTCTATGGAATTGCAGTTTTATTTATAACCGTTATAATCATTTTCTTTCACCCCTTTCACTGTGGAGCATAACATTATTGTCCTTCTAGATTTCAGTACCCATGAACATTAAGAGGTCCTGAAAAAGGGCTCTAGAATACAAAGTATTTGATGCAGTGGATAGCTTGAGGATTCCTGGACCTGGCCTTTGGGAAATGTAGAGAGACCAAAAAGACCTAATATAGAGACTAATAGAGACTAATATCCATATGTTTCTTCTTGAATGTTTTCCTCTGATTGAATCTGCTCTCAACTCAGAAAATGTGCAAAATTCACACTGAATCTGTAGAGTCTGAGCTCGTCCTACCATAGAAAAATAAAAATAGCTGTGCGTGGATGCACGGAGCCACAATAGCCCTGTATTAAGTATGGTGTTTTGAAAACACTGTATCGTGTAATGACTTACAAGTAATGTTTCATAGGTTAGCTTTCAAACTTCACTTGTCAAGTCTCATGAAACATGTGCTTTTTAGCTTAATTCACCATTTGCAAATACCCTGCTTTAAAAGGATCGCTAATCAGCATGCAACATACAGAAGAGAGTGCATTTCCTAAAAGCAACATCTATTTTCTTTTATCTGATGCCACTGCATTAAAAATGACTGCAAAGAAACATATCAGATTTGAGATCCCACTGACTGTAATGAATGTAAATTGTCTCACCGCCAGTGGAAATTATGGTATATGAAGACTCATGTCAGTGAAGGACATGTGGGATTACATGAGCAGCATGCATAAGATTTCAAGATTCACAGGGCTCTCAAGTCTCACGCATTGGGCGGGAGACGCGCATTTCAACCTGTTCACACGCTCACACGCCACATCTAGTATTTCTTACGAAGACAAATTACCAGGATAATTAAAAAATTTTTTTTTTTACATAAATAGTTCACCGGAATGTGTTTCTGAAAACATTTTATGCGAGAAACAAGCTTTGCAGTTGCTGAATCTGTCTGTTAGATCGACAACGGTCAGTTTAAAAGATTTTCGAGAGCTTGCGGGAGGCGGTGCCCCGTCTCTCGAAACTCGCCGTGACGCAAAGGCATTGCACGGCTTCTTACATAGACAATGAATGGGAAGAGTGTAAATAACGCTGCCTGTGGATACGTACCTTCAGCAAAAATCTCACGCTGAACTAAGTTAAAAACTTGAGAGCCCTGAGATTCATTATTGCTTTGCTATGAATCCAAGAAAGTATCAGAGTACACTTAAAAAAAAAAGACTGGAGGTGCTTGGTGTTGCCTGCAAGTCAGGCTTTCCTAATGGAGCATGAATCCAAGGAGCTGGTGTGATCAGAGCACCATGGAGACCATTCAGGTTTGGAATGACCACGGGGAAACTCAATGGAGAATAATCACATTTAAGGTTTGCAGCATTTCACACGTCAAGGCAGTGATAAAAGGGCCGAGGGACAATAAGCTAAATCAGTTTTACTCAGCCATCATGATCTCAAGTGGACCTCAAGGATGGGAGTGTCTCCTGAACTGAGCATGATGAATTTTCAAAATGAGAACAAGACATACTAGATTTAAAAAAATTATGAACTGAAAAGTGAATTGAGGAAAAGAAACAGCAATGGTTTGTCTGAGCCTCGTCCTCTTTCACCCCTTCACCTCATGAAGTCTGCCCTTTTACACCTGCAGTGCACTTGAGCAGAAAATGAAACTCGGATTTCGCCACCATGCCGCAGCAGACAATGACAACTCTATCATAGGGTGAGAAATGATTGGACCGACCACCTGTCCATTACTTTCTGGTCATTTACTCCAGGTCAGAGTAAGACATGGACGAGGTAAATCTGTTACGTATCTGACCATAAATCCTCCCCAATCCTGAAATTTAAGAACTGGGACCAGTATATGTGAGCCATTTTGCAACGTAAAATACAACATTTCAATCCACTGCAATAAGGATAACTGTAACTGCTTTGAATTGCAGAAGCTTCCTTTTCTCTCTGCAGCTTTCCTCTAGCTTTAAATCCCCAAGAAGCACTGTGCCCCTCCAGCATGGGTCATGGGCTTACCTCCCAGTATATATACACAAACCTCAACTGACTCCTGCCGATGCACAGAAGAGGGAGCTTGACTCTGAGTTTCAGATACAAGTTCAGGATCAATGAGTTGCTTCACAGAGTGTTCCACCACCCTGGGGACACCGACGTGATCCTTACACATAGCGCTACAGTTCACCAGCAGTCAATCGCCTCTGCTCAAACATTCGGCAACACACATGACCAATCCATGACCCTTTCTGGAGGCAATGCTGCCCACTACCGAGGTTCACAAAGTGTAATTGTAAGACTTGCACAACATTATCCGGAGAGTTCTATTACAGTGGATGTGCGTACCATACTGAAATAAAGAGTCCCTGCAAACAGAGGAAAAATCTAGCAATATTGTTTAGAAATGGAAAGCAGATGCACTTTATTATACAGCAAAGGTCATGCATTAAATAATAATACAACTATTTATGCCGTCACCTAATAAGATCTAGGTGGGCCGCAGGATTGCTGAAGAAATCCATATTTTTACCAGCCCTCGGGCACTGTCTGTCTTTGGCCCTCGCTCTGTTCAGGGATGTCATGATCTGAGATTGCGATCATCATTACTGCCGGAGGAAATATCACAGTTTCAAGGTTTTCTCAAATATTAATCGGGGAATGTATTATTTGATAACAAACATTGCATCATTTTAGATTATTTCTAATATGGATAATGAACTAAAATATTTAGTCTCATCATCGAGTGTCTTTATGGTGTAACGTTTGGCAACTCGGCCAAAGAAAAACTAATTTAGTGATAGCTAGCCAGCTTTCCAAATTGGCAGATCTTGATTTAATGTATTAATACCCCACGGGTGAACATCTAAAAATGACCATGGGGTATTAAAATATTCAGTGCGGGCCTGTTTCTAAACCTTCTGTTAGATTGACTTAGTGTCGCACAGACAGCAGCTACACACAACTACAACAACACAAGTTGAATTTAAATAAATAGAGCTTATTTGGATTCAGTGAACTAATATTTGCCATCTTAATGGTTGAGTCCAAGGAATGAGGTGAATAATAAAACACCACAACAACAAAAACAATCTGTATTGGCTGACATGGCTCATCAACTATCGGCATTCGGTAACAGTGGCCTATCGGGGCATCTCTAAAAGTTATAACGCCGATCCGATCCTTGACTTAAACAGTGATATGAGAGAATAAGCAAGACTATTTCTTATTGTTACAAATTTCTCTCATGAGGTAACTTAAGGTAGAAATTTGTAGGAAATAGTACTGCAATGCACAATGGTATTTCACCTAGATGCTGCACACACGCAATCATTGTGCTTAAAACAGCACCACCAACCCTCAGCATGCATGTCACACCCACCACTATATCACCGGCTGTAATGTCCATACTTGTTTCTATTATCATATGCCCAGACTGATGCTTTGTGGCAGAGCAAGCCTTCTATTGAGCTGTAATTTTTCAATACATGTCAGTTAAACTGGTTTTAATCATGCAATATGGAGTTAATAAATTGCATTTCCCTAAAGCATGAAAGCAATTTATCTGTGATGTGTAAGCCAAGAGCAGATTGATCCGTGTGTGTGTGTGTGATGTGTGTGTAGACTTATTTTATAGTGGATACCTTGAAAGAATGTCAAGAAGTCCTTCAGTTACAGGCTCCTGCACAATCAAATAGATTTAAAAAGGAGACAGGGAAGAAACAGTCATGCTTTTGATCTTACACTTGGAAATCATATCAAAAGTGTAACAAAGAATGTCAGCGGGGGAAAGATTAAGTTTAAAGAAAAAAGGCATTACAATATTTTGGAAGAAAAACTGTTTTTCTACTTGAGTGGAAATAATTAGTTTGTTTTCCAATCAGAAGAAAGCACCACATTGTCCTGGACATCCTGTTCTCATGCCTCTCTTTTCCTCTTGGTCAAACATACACAGAAGGACTAGTCTGTTTCTGGGGGGCAAGGAATCGTATTACTTTTGAAACCACCGCTGTGGCACCGAATGATAGTCCAGCTGGTTGCTTGATTGGTTTGACAACTGGCACTGATACAGAGGCAGCTACTCATTCTACTATATGTGCTGCTGAAACCTTTCCTTTGGGGCTGCAGACCCTGTTTCTGCACTACCTCAGGCGGTTTCTATCATGCATTCATGGTTTCTTTCAAAGAACTGAGTTTCACAATTTGCTGTCCACGAAGCAGGACATTGGGAAATATGAAACTATAGCATCTGGATACCATACAGAAAGCTTAGCTTAAAGCTTGAAATACAAGTTACACATAAATATGTTACATTGTGCGACACAATGTAAAGGTGATATTCAAAAAAAAAATGGATATAATTAATCTTTGTTTTATTTGATTTAGTTCAATTTCTCTAATGCATAACAATGTCTCAGATAACAAGTGGAGGATAATTACTCAATAATCATTTTTGAATAAAGGCAAAGGTTATCTGTAACTACCTTCTACAATGGATGCAAATTAAATCGCCTCAAATTACAGACAAGCACAATCATAAACGCACCACAGTAGAATAACAGTTTGGACTGCAAAAATCCATCCCTCTTTGTCCTTTGATAATTTTTTTTCATTACCAACGTCCCCCACAACTGACATCTATTTCTCTCCTTACCACTTTTCCATCCGTCTCCCTGCCTTTCACCTTCCTCCATCCTTTGTTCTACCCTTCCTCTCAGAACAACACTGTGGCCGGTCCAGCTCACCATGCTCCGATACTACTGATGGCCAGGGAAATGTGTGGCCCCCGTGACAAAGTGCATCTGCCCACTTCCTAATGACTCCTCCACCGAAGGGAGGCTCAAAGCGAGGGAAGATGAGGGGGAGGTGTAGAGAAAACACCTGTTACTTCATTACACTGGAGAGGGGATGTGGGAAAGTATTTGCAGTCGTTTGCTATAAGTCAGTATGGGTAGTCTCAGTCTGGCCTCTGTCTGTCTGTCTGTCCGTCTGACACACACATACACAGCAATGATAAGCAATTGCCTATATAAATACAGGACAGTGATGTCAAACATACACCTTCTTATGAAATGAGGCAATTTGGAACCCATACCGTATTACCGCATCATTGATCGAGATTAAGAATGGCCCTAAGGAAGCCTTTGCTGCTCAATAGCATGTGTACTTCCAGCCGATTCTCCCCCCCAACATGTTGTCAATACTTCTCCAGTTCCGGCACTTTGTGAGAACCTCTCTCTCTGCGAGCAATCTCCATGAGGATCAATTAGGTGTCAGGACACAGAATGGCAACTGTCACATGCAGTGAATCCTGACAGGTCTGTTAAAGAGGCTGTGGTTGGTGGTCTTATCATGATGGAGCCTAGTAACAAGCCATGTCCATTAATTTCCTCTTGGCTGGGTTTAATTATTTAGGAGCCTCGTACTGAATACTGTAAGTGTGCAAACACACACACACACACACACACACACACACACACACACGGACTGCAAATCCACAGCAGCTGGGAAATGATTTTCCCAATTAAACAGTTGTTTGCAGAGTAAACGCATCCCAGTGCACCAAAGCCAAAGAGTTCCTCCTAAGCGTCGTTTGATATGCAAACTGGCCACCCATCTCCAATTTGCTACCACTGTAATTGTAAACATTAGCTGAGAGGAGTTTACATATGGTAACACTCCTGCTCCTTCCAGCTGCCGGAGGTCTCGCCAGGCTCATATTAAATCAATCCCTCTGCTCGGTTGTCTATAAAAAGGAGCCTTAAAAAACATTTGAATGACTTTGCACCTCTGTCTTTCACTCATTCTACCGATTGATTTTATCACGACAGAAGGGGTTTATATCTTTGACCTTTTTTGTAACGAGCATACTTTCTTAAATGCAAGTTTAAGTACCCACTTTACTCAACAGTACCCTAGGATACCCACCTAACACAGAGGTTACCTACAAGAAGGTTGTACTGTGTCAGTAATTCCCCTGATCATCAAAAGGAAAGTGGCTCAGAAGAAAGCTGCAGGTATTAGTCCCCTGAGGTCCAGGTGTCCAGCTTCTCCATCTTTGTTGAGTTTGAGTCAACAAACTTTGATTTCTATTTAAATGTATTCACTTCAGTACAGCTGATGAGCTGCAGCTAACAGACATGGGTCACACACTAACAAACAGTGAGGCAGGAAGTCTTCATTCACAGCTGAGGATTAATCAGAGCATCACTTTTGAGTTGACTGTAAAAATGGTGTATTTATTTGTTAAAGGAACAACTCCACTAACAACTAATTGTCCACTGATTAGCCTATGTTTAATCAAAACAATTAAAGATCCTCCCAAAACAAAAAATCAAATTGACAATTTAATTTAACTGTCATTGTATAATGCGGCACAAAAAATACTGTAAATAAAGGTTTATATAGTAAAGGTTGACATGAATTTCACATTGAGATGTGCTACTTGGCGGTTATGCTCTATACAGCTCATGATTAGTGGTGTAATATAAATTGATTCTGTTGTGGGAGCATTATTTGATGGTCTATCGAAATATGCTACCCCTGGGGGTAAAAAATGATATTTAATACAGCCCTAGATTTTTTGACCATGTCGACATGCTAAGAACAAGTAGGCAGAAATTGTGACACTGTGAGATATTTGTCTCTTTATGTTTAGTTGTTTGTGAGCATTTCCATCCATCCATCCATTTTCTACCACTTATCCTGTATTCAGGGTCGCGGGGGGGCTGGAGCCGATCCCAGCTGTCATTGGGCGAAGGCAGGGTACACCCTGGACAGGCCGCCAGTCTATGTTTGTGAGCATTTTTCTAATAAAACTATGTCCGAAACACATCTGCCTTCAGGGACACAGGGGCAGTTGAATACGGATTACTATAACCAAAACATAGCCAAATCTTAGATGTCAGATTTTGTCTGGAGAAAGGAAGGAAGCTGCTTTGTCTCTTGTTGGTAAGTCAGAAACTAATTGTAGATTTGAGTTTAGGCATTGTGTGAGTAAAGCTAGTGGTAACATTTAGTCTAGTATTGATAGCTTGTTGTTGAAATTCTTGTGAAGCTGTCTGTGCTAAGTGAGCAATCAGCTTGTTTTTGAGCCAGCTCACCTGTAGTGAATAGACTTGATTAGAGGGAAGGAGGAGCCACAGTCAGTACTTGCGGTAAATTGAGCACTTAAAAGGCTGTCACTTCAGCGTCAGCTGCAGCGTCGGGCCATCAGAACGAAGACAGCTGAACAAAGACACAGGGAGTCTATCTGTGGGAGTCCATGTGGGAGTCCATCGAGGAAGCCCATTGAGGTAGGTATAACATCTCAACCCCTCGCAGCCATGTGTCTTATCCCAGTCAGGACATCGCACTGGAGAAGATTTCACCGAAGTCCCTTCACTCGAGGCTGTAACCCATCCAATCTCTGCTACCCACCACTCTCCACCGGTAAGGAACTTGAAGTACTAGGAGGGCTTTGGAACTGCCAGTCTGCAGTCAAGAAGGCGGACACCATCTCAGCCTATGCCTCCCTGCAGACTCTCCACTTCCTGGCCCTCACAGAGACCTGGATCACCCCAGAAAACACTGCCACTCCAGCTGCCCTTTCAACTGCCTACTCGTTTTCACACTCCCCAAGACGAACAGGGCGAGGAGGAGGAACTGGGCTCCTCATCTCACCCACATGGTCCTACCAGGTCCTTCCTCTCGACCACCTACCCCGATCTACGCTTGAATTTCATGCCGTCTCTGTCACGCTTCCTCTCAAACTCAACATCATAGTGATCTATCGCCCACCCGGTCCTCTTGGTGACTTTTTGGATGAGATGGATGCCCTCCTGAGCTGCTCCCCTGATGATGGCACACCACTCGTCGTCCTCGGTGACTTCAACATCCACCCGGGAAAGCTGCATTCATCTGAATTCATAGACTTCTTTTCCGCTTTTGACCTTACACTGTCCCCCTCTCCACCAACTCACCGGGCCGGGAACCAACTTGACCTTGTCTTCACAAGATCCTGTGACATCTCGGTACTCTCTGTTACCCCGCTCACCGTGTCCGACCACCACTTTGTGTCTTTCTCCATCCCCATGAAGCCCACCTCATCCCTCCACTCTACGCCTCGAATGGTCACCAGCCGCCGCAACCTGAAATCCCTCACTCCCTCCGCTCTCTCCTCAACTATTATCTCCTCGCTCCCATCCTCGGAACAGTTCTCCTTAATGTCTACTGAGGAAGCCTCCTCTATCCTGATGTCCTCACTCTCCTCTTCTTTGGACACACTCTGTCCCCCAATCTCACGACCGGCGCGGTCATCTCCCGCCCCTCCCTGGCTGTCTGAACCTCTGCGAACCAACAGATCATTGTTGCGAGCGTCAGAGAGAAAATGGAAGAAATCGGGACATCACGAGGACCTTGCTCACTACCACCTCCTCCTCTCTGACTTCACCTCAACTGTTTCGGCAGCCAAATCTGCCTTCTACCTGGCTAAGATCAACTCTTCTGCCTCCAACCCCAGGAAACTCTTCTCCGTGTTCTCTTCCCTCCTCACCCCTCCTGCCCCTACCCCCCCTTCCTCCCTTACTGCCGATGACTTTGCAACTTACTTTACCAAGAAAGTACATGACATCAGCTCCTCATTCACGCCTATTCCCTCCCAGAAGACATCTCCCCCAACTCTCAACTCGGATGGTCTTACCAGCTTTAGCCCCCTCACCTCTGAGGACGTCCACGCACTTGTTACATCTAACCGCGCCACCACCTGCTCCCTTGACCCGATTCCCTCCTCTCTTCTCCAGGACATCTCACACGACATCTTGCCATTCCTCACCACCCTGATCAACTCCTCCCTCACCTCAGGTGTCATTCCAGCGGATTTTAAGACCGCTATCGTGAAGCCTCTCCTTAAAAAACCCACCCTAGACGCTACTGACATTCAAAGCTACAGACCTGTATCTCTTCTTTCATTCCTCTCTAAAACCTTGGAACGTGCCTCCTACAACCAACTGTCATCCTATCTCTTGCGGAAAAACCTCCTAGACCCTAATCAATCAGGATTCAGGACTGCTCACTCCACTGAGACGGCCCTCCTCACAGTGACCGAGTCCCTGCGAGACGCCAGAGCCTCGTCCCACTCCTCCGTTCTCATTCTCCTCGACCTATCTGCTGCATTCGACACAGTCAACCACCAAATCCTCCTCTCCACTCTGGCTGAACTTGGCATAACTGACTCTGCTCTCGCCTGGTTTACATCATACCTGACAAACCGCACCTTCCAGGTCACATGGAATGGCTCTATGTCCAAACCCTGCTCTCTGGACACGGGCGTCCCTCAAGGCTCAGTATTAGGACCGCTTCTGTTCTCACTATACACCAGATCACTAGGTTCTGTTATCACATCGCATGGATTCTCCTACCATTGCTACGCAGATGACACCCAGCTGTTCCTCTCTTTTCCCCCGTCCTCTGACGCTCACATTGCAACTCGCATCTCAAACTGTCTGGCTGACATCTCTGTCTGGACAACTGCACATCACCTCAAGCTCAACCTGAACAAAACCGAACTCCTCTTCATCCCAGGGAAAGACTGCCCTCGCATGGACCTGTCGGTCACTGTCGAGGGCATCACAGTATTACCTTCCTCAACTGCGAGGAACCTGGGTGTAATCCTCGATGACCAACTATCCTGCACCCCCAACATCACTGCTGTGGCCCGATCCTGCAGATTCGCCCTCTACAATATCCGCAGGATTCGGACCCTCCTCACAAAGGATGCAACGCAGCTCTTGGTCCAAGCACTGGTCATCTCCCGCCTTGACTACTGCAACTCTCTCCTGGCCGGACTCCCGGCCTCTGCGATTAAACCATTACAGCGTATCCAGAATGCCGCAGCACGCCTTATCTTCAATCTACCCAAATTCTCCCACGTGACCCCCCTCCTCCGTGACCTCCACTGGCTCCCTGTTGCAGCACGCATCCAATTCAAGACGATGACACTGGCCTTCAGGGCCATCAATGGAACGGCACCCTTCTACCTTCAAACACTGGTCAAACCTCATGCCCCGAAGCGAGCACTTCGCTCATCTACTTCAGCTGGCCGGCTGGTACCACCATCGCTGAAATCAAGCAAATGTCGCTCAGCAAAGTCCAGACTCTTCTCTGTTCTGGCGCCTCAGTGGTGGAACGAACTCCCGACCAATGTCAGGACAGCAGAGTCATTTGCCATCTTCCGAAAAAGGCTCAAGACTCACCTGTTCAGACTTCACCTTGACTCTACATAGCATGACCCACTAGCACCCTCCCTCGACACCCCCCCCCCCCCCCCCCCCCCCCAAAAAAAAAAAACCTTACCTATAGCACTCTGATCTTAGCACTGTTGCTCTTGAAGTACTACTTTACTCAGATGAGGACCTAACACTTGTTCTATTTTTAGCTCTTACTTTATCGGCAATGATACGTCGTGGTTTCTTTGTTTCCTTCTTTTGACAAATGTACTTATTGTAAGTCGCTTTGGACAAAAGCGTCTGCTAAATGACCTAAATGTAAATGTAAATGTAAATGTCATTGTAAATACATTAACATTGTTATTTCTCTTAATTCCATGTTTCTTTGTTCATCTGGAAGGTGCTTGTAGTGTTTTTGCTGCATCAGTAATGAAAAAGGAATGTTGGCAAAAGTACTAGTAAGCCGTACCATGAATGTTTTGGGTTTTATTTAAGTATTACTCATGCTAACCCAGTGCCTGAAACTGTTAAATGAGGATGAAAGAGAAAAAACTCCAAACATCTTTTTTTTTTTTTTTTTGCAAAAACATCACGAATCGCCAGATGCAGGACAACATCTTTCAAAAAAGACTAAATAAAATATAAGTAAATAAATAAATAAAGTATATCAGTCAGGCTGGTACTGCTGTGGATCTGAAGGTTTGTTTTATTGTTTTAGTCGTATCATTTTTCAAAAGCACCTGTCCACTACGTACCGAAACAGCAAAACCCATTGTTGGTAGTTGACAGTAGTAATGTATTGAGACCTTTTTCACTCCTAGGAAAGTGATGAGCTTGAGCTTCATACAGAAGGCCTTAGGGATCCCGTCAAAGCAGAGAGGGGGTCTCAGTCATCTTAATGGGGCTCAGGTTTGAGAAAAGAATGAATAATGGGGTAAAAGATAAGGAACTATAGGTAGGTCAGGGCAATCCATACATCACATGTCATCTAATTAACCTTAGCTTTCTGATTGTAGTTGTACAAGCATTTCAATCATGGGTTAGCAGCAAGTCTGGCTTCACAGAATGTACAGGATACAACCCAAAGGTAACCGAGAAAGACAAAGGATCGGAATCTTCCATTCACCCCTAAATAGTGCATAATGTGTGGATTCTACTATTTGCAAACTGTACATGCATAAAATATGATATAAGACAAGAGCTGTTCATTTCTCCTTCTCACTGTGAGTGTCACGGCAGCAATAGTATTGAGATAATGCTTCGTTCACAAGCAGCAGCTGGATCCGACTCTCCCACCACACACACACACTGTGGGAGTGAGTTATTGTTCTCCTGGGAAATAAAGTCTAATTGATAATTACAAAGAGAGCAGACAGGACTAGGAATCAGCCCACACATTCTTTCACCACTACAGAAAAATGTGCACAGCATGTTAAATACTATACCAATAGTCATGCATATTGCAAAAGGAAATGTCTGGTGGGGTATGCACCCAAATTACACTTCAATCCATGGCAGATGGAAAACAATATTGTCAACATTTGCAAAACTATTATTGGAAGAGCACTTGAGGATATGAATGCTGCCAGTAATAAGGAGTTATTGTATGGTGTACTAAGAATAATAGGCTTTTTGGACAGAGGGTGCTAGAGTTGCCAGATTGACAGATTTTTCCCCCCCTCATGAAGCGGCTATAGCCAGTACCTTGTGGCACCCTGCTTGCCACATAATTTCATTGATTGTTTGCGTAAGGTGTGACCCCGAATAGTTAGAATAGGAGCCTGATTGGACTGCCAAACTCACAGTTGAATCGGCGCAGTGATGGGAAAATGCGGTAATCATTCTTCCACAACACGGCGATTTCAAAATCAAAGTAAAAGCCTACATTATTTAATCAGAGCACTCCAAAGGAACATAGCACTATCAGAGCGCTAGATATATTTTAAATTAATGAATGATTCTCTAAAATAAGCATCCGGGGGAGGGGGATAGAAGCAGCTCTTTGCTGCACGTATAGCAGCTGTTTTGCGGCTCGCGTCTCCCTCTCCCGCTGACTGTCCTTTCGCTTCCCTGTTGCTTCCCTTCTGTCAGTGGATCGCGACGATTGGGGAAATGGAACTAAGACCGAAAGTTCTATTTACAACCGTGAAAAGCAAGCGGGATAAGAAACCATGTCTGTCTATCAATCTCCCCTCTGTGTCAGTACTACGACGAGGGCTGCAACTGCATACAAACACACACAACAAACAGAGCTGTCCATTGAATCAATCCATGAAACATCAGCTAAGCCATAGTGATATGTAGCTCGGTCAACACCGTTGTTTTTATAATTTTTCCTACACATACATAAAGCTTAAACAGAGGGGAAACTATGGACACAAAAAGATTACATAGAGACTTGACCAATCTGATTCAACTATTTAATAGGGGACACCTGTAGTTTGCTTGCTACACCTGTAGTAAATGGTATGCAAATAAACCATTAGTTTGATCATTTCTGAGAAATGACTGAATAATGATTAATTGAATATTGCCACATCATGAGACTGTATTTAAAAATCCAACTATGATGTATTAATTATAATCACCCACACGGCACAAATTAAGCCACACACTTAAGCTATAACTCCCTTGGACAAAAGGTGTCAATTATGACATTTTTCCTTATCGCAGAATGAATAGAAGAACAAAATCAGTTTCTATATGGGCAAACAAGGTGTGATAACAGTATGAGAAGCCTGTTATAATTAATATAACAGTTGCGTAGTAAAGACATGACAAGCATCATAAACGTTTACCACAGTGCTTATTTTCTGCAATAATCCAAAGTCCAATGAAAAATCCCATTGTCTTTTTGTCAAGGGAACCAGTGAGATGTTAACTTCCAGTTTTGGCCTTAAAAAATAGGTAAAGCCTGCAGCACTCTATTGCAGGTGGTCTAACAGTTGCACATTCTCTTGGCTACTTTGTACTCAAGCAGTGAGCTGGGACTGCAGTACACAATTCATGGACAGATGGTCAATACAGTTAGAAACCTGAAAGACTGGTCCCACCTAGACTCTCCATCGCAGGGAGTCTGCAGCGGAATTTAGATTAATTACACCATTTGTATTTCTTTGGAGTATTTGTGATTTTTTTTCCCCCATTTAGTTGAATTGCATAACTTTATAGGGTGATACAATGAAGTGAGTACGGATGGTTGATTGTCAGTTTATTAGGTACATTTAGGTACAAATAATGCAATCCAAAACAACAGCCCTGCAATAAATCTTGCTATGGTTTATGTTTAATTAAACAGTCTGTTAATTTTGGAGGCTGCAGTAGGTGGTTGAATTGTTTTTTGTTATACTGACAGGTGTGTTTTATTTTGTTTACCCCATTTATTTCAAGGAGGTAGATCAAATAACAGTAACAGCTGCTTAATAATATTAACTGAATAAACTGAAACACAATGCATGGATAAGTGCCCATTTAAGTGATGGTGTTTTTTGTAAAGCTGTAGTTTAAATAGGTAGAAACTGACAAATGTTGGTTTCTGTTCATGACCAAAGATCCAACTTAAAAGGTTACAATGGAAAGGGAATGTAAGATTTAAATCTGTTTAAGATTTTTAGTGAGAGATAATTTCACTAAATTTAGTCAACAAGTGTTTAAACTAATTAAATAGAAATATGTCATTAGCTTTATTCTAGTTCTGTCACGAATGAGGGGGCTTGGAAACAGGCGTGGACTCGAAAAACAGGTGAGGACCCAAGTGCAGTTAAAAGGAGGATTTATTTAATAATAAACTAAATACAAAACCAAAAAACTAAGACTAAAACAAAGTATCAACAAAGGAAACCACAAGGGCAAAAACGGTCATGAAAGAAACACTTACGAAAACAGGAACCAGAACTCAAAGGGACACGGAAGGCAGGACGCAGGGACAAAGACAAATCCAGGGACGAGACGTGGTGCATGACAGCGACAAGAGACAACGACATCGACAGCAACAATGATCCGACAAGAGACAGGGGAAACACACAGACTATATACACAGGGAGGCAGGGAGCTGACGAGGGACAGGTGAAACACATCAGGGCAGGCATGGTAATCAACACGAGAGGGAGGGGGAGTCAAGACAGCGGAAACAACAAGGACCAGGAAGTACGAGACAGGGAATCACAACGAGGACAAAATAAAACAGGAAATCAAAACCAAGGAAACAGAACACAGATCATAACAGAAACACAGATCATGACAGTACCCCCCCCTTAAGGGACGGATCCCAGACGTCCCCAAGGTCCATGATACGTAGGGCGGGTGGAGGGGGCCAGGAGGTGTGGTTCAGGATACGTAGGGTGGGTGGAGGGGGTCTGGGGGCAGGGCTCAGGAGGCCAGGCATGAGGGCGACCTAGCGGGCGGGACCGCTCAGGAGGCCGGGCATGAGGGCGACCTAGCGGGCGGAACCGCTCAGGAGGCCGGACGTGAGGGCGACCTAGCGGGCGTGACCGCTCAGGAGGCCGGGCGTGAGGGCGGCCTAGCGGGCGGGACCGCTCAGGAGGCCGGGCATGAGGGCGACCTAGCGGGCGGAACCGCTCAGGAGGCCGGACGTGAGGGCGTCCTAGCGGGCGTGACCGCTCAGGAGGCCGGACGTGAGGGCGACCTAGCGGGCGGGACCGCTCAGGAGGCCGGGCGTGAGGGCGACCTAGCGGGCAGGACCGCTCAGGAGGCTGGGCATGAGGGCGACCTAGCGGGCGGGACCGCTCAGGAGGCCGGGCATGAGGGCGACCTAGCGGGCGGAACCCCTCAGGAGGCCGGACGTGAGGGCGACCTAGCGGGCGTGACCGCTCAGGAGGCCGGGCGTGAGGGCGACCTAGCGGGCGGGACCGCTCAGGAGGCCGGGCGTGAGGGCGACCTAGCGGGCGGGACCGCTCAGGAGGCCGGGCATGAGGGCGACCTAGCGGGCGGGACCGCTCAGGAGGCCGGGCATGAGGGCGACCTAGCGGGCGGGGCCGCTTAGGGAGGCAACGTAGAGCAGGCGTAGGACGGCCCCCCGTCGGAACAGGAACGGGCGACGAGCGGACCTCCCGGAGGCTGCGCGGAGCAGCCGTAGGACGGCCCCCCGTCGGAACAGGAACGGGCAACAAGCGGACCTCCCGAAGGCTGCGTGGAGCAGGCGTAGGACGGCCCCCCGTCTGGACAGGAACGGGTGACGAGCGGACCTCCCGAAGGCTGCGTGGAGCAGGCGTCGGACGGCCCCCCGTCGGAACAGGAACGGGCGACGAGCGGACCTCCCGCAGGCTGCGTGGAGCAGGCGTAGGACGGCCCCCCGTCTGGACAGGAACGGGTGATGAGCGGACCTCCCGATGGCTGCGTGGAGCAGGCGTAGGACGGCCCCCCGTCTGGACAGGAACGGGCGACGAGCGGACCTCCCGAAGGCTGCGTGGAGCAGGCGTAGGGCGGTCCCCCGTCTGGACAGGAACGGGTGACGAGCGGACCTCCCGGAGGCTCCCCGGAGCAGGCGTAGGACGGCCCCCCGTCTGGACAGGAACGGGTGACGAGCGGACCTCCCGGAGGCTCCGCGGAGCAGGCGTAGGACGGCCCCCCGTCTGGACAGGAAGGGGTGACGAGCGGACCTCCCGAAGGCTCCGCGGAGCAGGCGTCGGACGGACCCCCGTCAGAACAGGAACAGGTGACGAGCGGACCTCCCGAAGACTGCGTGGAGCAGGCGTAGGGCGGCCCCCCGTCGGAACAGGAACGGGCGACGAGCGGACCTCCCGAAGGCTGCGTGGAGCAGGCGTAGGACGGCCCCCCGTCTGGACAGGAACGGGCGACGAGCGGACCTCCCGAAGGCTGCGTGGAGCAGGCGTAGGACGGCCCCCCGTCGGAACAGGAACGGGCGACGAGCGGACCTCCCGAAGGCTGCGTGGAGCAGGCGTAGGACGGCCCCCCGTCTGGACAGGAACGGGTGACGAGCGGACCTCCCGAAGGCTGCGTGGAGCAGGCGTAGGACGGCCCCCCGTCGGAACTGGAACGGGTGACGAGCAGACCTCCCGAAGGCTGCGTGGAGCAGGCGCGGGACGGTCCCCCGTCGGAACAGGAACTGGTGACAGGCGAACCCCCAATAGGCTGCGAGGAGCAGGTGTGGAACGGTCCCCTGTCTGGGCTGGTGCCGGACGATCCTCCGCCGGGACTGGTGCTGGACGGCCCGCCGACTGAAGACCACTGGAGAGTGTCGACCGGATCGCCGACTGAAGACCACTGGCAGGTGTCGACCGGACCGCCGACTGAAGGCCACTGGCAGGTGTCGACCGGACCGCCGACTGAAGGCCACTGGCAGGTGTCGACCGGACCGCCGACTGAAGGCCAATGGCAGGTGTCGACCGGACCGCCGACTGAAGGCCAATGGCAGGTGTCGACCGGACCGCCGACTGAAGGCCAATGGCAGGTGTCGACCGGACCGCCGATTGGAGGCCACTGGCAGGCTTGGCTGTGGCTGAGGCCTGGGCTGGAAGCTTGGCTGTGGCTGAGGCCTGGGCTGGAAGCTTGGCTGTGGCTGAGGCCTGGGCTGGAAGCTTGGCTGTGGCTGAGGCCTGGGCTGGAAGCTTGGCTGTGGCTGAGGCCTGGGCTGGAAGCTTGGCTGTGGCTGAGGCCTGGGCTGGAAGCTTGGCTGTGGCTGAGGCCTGGGCTGGTAGCTTGGCTGTGGCCTGGACTGGATGCTTTGCTGTGGCTGAGGCCTGGACTGGATGCTTTGCTGTGGCTGAGGCCTGGACTGGATGCTTTGCTGTGACTGAGGCCTGGACTGGATGCTTTGCTGTGACTGAGGCCTGGACTGGGGGCTTGGACGGGCGGGCCTCCGCTGGAACTGGTGATGGACGGACCCCCGTCAGAACCGATGTGAGCAGCATCGGGGAGGCTCGCTTCCTCGTGCCCCACCTCCTCCTCGAGGTCGGCAACTGACGAGCCAACTGCCGGTTAGCCAGCTGGATGCTCTTTGGCCCTCCCAGGGCCAGACGAGTACCCCAAAACGGGTCGGGACCGGAGCCGGGAAGCTGTGCAGTGGCTACAACATAGTCTGGTGGCATGGCTGTGACTGTTGCCTGGGCTGCTAGCATGGTTGTAGCTGAGACATGGGCTGGTGGCTTAGCTGCGGCTTCAAAAAAAAGTTTGCTGGCAACAATCTGGCGAGCCCTGCTAGCAGGGTTCGTCATAAAATCCATGTACCATTGTATGGTCTTGAGTCCTTCGACCGCTGGGTCCTCTTGTGGTCGGATCATTCTGTCACGAATGAGGGGGCTTGGAAACAGGCGTGGACTCGAAAAACAGGTGAGGACCCAAGTGCAGTTAAAAGGAGGATTTATTTAATAATAAACTAAATACAAAACCAAAAAACTAAGACTAAAACAAAGTATCAACAAAGGAAACCACAAGGGCAAAAACGGTCATGAAAGAAACACTTACGAAAACAGGAACCAGAACTCAAAGGGACACGGAAGGCAGGACGCAGGGACAAAGACAAATCCAGGGACGAGACGTGGTGCATGACAGCGACAAGAGACAACGACATCGACAGCAACAATGATCCGACAAGAGACAGGGGAAACACACAGACTATATACACAGGGAGGCAGGGAGCTGACGAGGGACAGGTGAAACACATCAGGGCAGGCATGGTAATCAACACGAGAGGGAGGGGGAGTCAAGACAGCGGAAACAACAAGGACCAGGAAGTACGAGACAGGGAATCACAACGAGGACAAAATAAAACAGGAAATCAAAACCAAGGAAACAGAACACAGATCATAACAGAAACACAGATCATGACAAGTTCATCTTTAAAAATTCCCTGTGGGCTATTCAAACAGGCAACAGGCCGGCTATTCAACTCATATCTATATAAATAATAAAAATAAACCCCCTTTGTATGTCTGTCCCTTTAATTCTAAAATTAGAATGATAGTGCAGGGAAAAAAGTTGGTGATGAAAACCAAAACAAATACTGTGATTTGTACTTGAATAAATTTACATCCCAATGCCGAAAGGGGGAAATAATCTTAACACAGCTCATCTCGGTCCTTCCTTTCAAGTCTGGGTGGTGGCTATAGTTTCGGTTGAACCCTCAAAAACTCACCCACTTTCCTCTTTGAAGGCGACAGCTCTGTGTATTTCAAACCTTAGCCCTCCTTTGCTCCTGACAGACTGACTGCGACACTGGAGGATTTCTCATGAAAGAAAATGACTTCATCTATAAGGACTTTTGCAGCCCTTGAAAAGTAATTTCCACGGAGTTAGACATGTCAGTGCTGCAGACCACCTGGTGAGTTGAAAAGGAGGGTAAAAGCCCATTGGGTGCCCATGCATCAAGGTGGGGACAGGGATAGAGATGTAGTCTCTAACGTTTGAGAAACAGAGACTCAACATCGGGACTACAAAAGGCTCCGTGAAGGCTCCGCTGTGGCCAGGAGGAGAGTGGGGAGGACGCCTGGAGCAGTCTCAAGGAACCAAAATGAATTAATCCTTGCTGGGAAAGTCAAACATCGGAGTTGCTATGGAATAACAACATGTTTCATATGCCTGGCTGTGATGACAGGTAGGCAAGTCTGTGTAGGAGTCTGCAGTGGGTGTCCGAGAAAAAGAGGAAAACAAGTAAACTGCAGAGTAGAAATAGAGAGAAAGAGCAAAAGTAATGTAATGTGGAATTATATTAGAAACCAATACGATTTAAGATTCAAAGAGTTTATTATCATATGCTCAGTAAATAAATGTGTTTTCCTGTACAATTAAATACAAATTAAATTTGTTGTGCATAGAATGCCAAACAAAGTAAAATCCAAGTTTAAAAATAGACAAATAGTACAAAACAAAGTAACTGTTACTACATTAAGGTAGTACTTGATCTACATGAAATGAATGCCTATCCTACTTCATCAACCCCAAACCCCATTTTCAAGGGTGCATTTGTATATGAAAGGTGCATCCTAAGTCTGACATTTCTGAACAGACTAGAGGTCCAACATTGTGGACATGATCCAAAATGGACCCATAAACTAAACCTTCTAAACTACTTAAACCAGCCTTGGATGGAACCATTTTCATTTAAAGAAAAAGAAAGGGACCTTCTGACATTTATTGTCCAACGTGCGTTCAACCCACACAGACCTGAATAGTGACAGAACATCATGATGCCACACCGGATTATGGGCAGCCACAGTGGAAAAAAAACTAACAAATTCTCCTGGCATGATCCAACACAATGTGGAGAGCTGCCTGTGAAGGTTCTCAGTCATCCAGGTCATGGAAACCTCGAAAGCTTTATCGTACGCTACTGGACAAATAATAAGTGGCAGGTGAAGTGGCAGATACTTAATGGAATACTTTGATAGCACGCTAGATTTACACGTGGTTCCATCATGGCGCAGAACTGCAATGGGTTAGTCTTTCATGTCAAGAATATGAATGATAAGCCCTCACAGCTAAAGTGATTCCCTACAGAGGCTTCTATCTTTCTTAGGGGCACAAGCATTGCAGATAGATTACAGGACGATGTAGAACCAAGAGGCAAAGCAATGGTGTCGCTATAAAATAAGAAAAACTCAGGACAATCATATTATAAACAGTCCATAACCATTAAATGTGAACATATAAGTGTGGAGTGTGCTTCCGTGTAGACGCTTACTGAGAACATAAAAAGAATACAAAAGCAACTGACGGGCAGAAATAAGAAAAGGCTTCCACATTACGGGTATTTGTTGACAACACTGTACAGCAGGACAACAAGCACAATCAATATAAAATCTCACTTCTATACGATTACGACACTATATACATTAGACTTTCTATTAACGGCCTTTTAGACGTGCAAATGGAAGCTGTGAAATGGGTTACAATGCATTCGCTCCTGCTATCTTTTGATGATAGCACAGTCTGAAAAACAATGGAATAGCAGAGTCCAAATGACTAGCTCCTCCGTGTGTCTTATGATGCTTGATTTAGAAAATGATCACACAAAAACATAACTCTCTTGCAAGTATGAGTATGTTTGAGGTGACTTAGTCCGTCAGCTCACCTAGAAATCATTGCAATTAAAGTCAAGAGCCCAGAATACTGTCTGTATTGTACTGACCTGGCTTGATTGAGGTTTCACGGGTAGCCATTGGAAGACCCATGCTGCCTGACTGTTTTCTGTCACAGTTGATAAAGAATTCTGTCTCTCTACAGGGTGTTTTCAATATCTCCATCTCTCTGTGGCAGGGTACTACACTTTGAGGCATTCTCAAGCATTCAAAACAGTGAAGCAGCTGCTGGGACCAAACTATAAATCATAAAAAATAGCTGTAAAATTATTTATTGCAATTTAAACACTTCTTTGTAGATCAATGTAGATTTGCTTCACGTCTACTTGTTCGTTTGTTTTTCTTTACCGTTGATGCACAATTAGAGCAGTTCCAATGCTTTACATCCCTTATTGGTAAAAGTAACAACAAATGTAATGCTTATGTCCTCAAAAAGTCATCTTTTGTATATCGGCCTTGTTTGTGGCTAGATGGAACATGGAAATAGTGGTCAGCCTGTCCAACTCTTCCAGCTGGGGCAGGCAATATATTTTCCACATCATTGAGCACAAATTTCAGAATAACCTCCCAGCATATTGTAATTCAAGTGGTCTGAGAAAAAACTACATCTTCTTCTCTTCTTGGCTCTGTTTTCAGGCTTTAGAAAATCTAGCCTTTGAGAGGAGATCATGGCCAATTGCATGTAATTTCAGAGAAAGGGCATTCCAATTAATTGTTCTACAAATGTATGCAGATGATTCAACAGTGGAATATCCTGCATGAATAGTTGCTTTTTCTGTATTGGCAACAATTAACTATAATATAAAGCAAAAATAAAGTCTGAGATTATCGGCAAACTATTAAGAGAAAACCTTGTACCCAAGACATCCCGATCTTATCTTATTGACATTCATTGTTCCCAGAGGAGGAGCCATTTACATTTTGGACAAGCATCTTTTGGGGGCTGCAAGCAGACCTTTGAAATAAATAACATTAGATACTGATGCAATCGGCAGATTCTTGTGAACCCACATGGCCAGCAATCTACCTACTAGATAGTAGGGGTGTAACATTAAGCAAAACTCACAGTTCGGTACGTACCTCCGTTTTTGAGTCACGGTTTGGTATGTTTTTGGTACAATAGGGAAAACAAAGAAAATGCAGAAAACATACTGTGTTTGTTTATTTATTTTGATAATTATAAACTTTCAAAAGTTGCTCATTGGCCATCATTCTGACACTCAAATAGTGGCATTTTGTCAATAAAAAAATGAAAATACAAGAATGAATCACAGAATTTGATTTGATGATTTGTTAGACATGTAAATGAAACAATTTCCAAAGGATGTTGCATACATCGGTACGAATACATGTAGCATAACATCCCTACTACGTAGTAATTACTAGCAATGTGACTCCACAAGCACAGCATATACTGTGTACTAGCACTTTGACAGTATTGCTGAAGCATCAGCTCCCCAGTTAATCATTTCTCTAGTTTTAGAAGTGTGTGAGTTCATACAGGGTTACACAACATTACTGGAAGAAATGCTTTGGATTTGGAAGCAAATTCCATCAGTACAATTGGATATTTTTGTTCCATTCTTCCACCACACATTTGAATGTGTGAGCTAAACAAGATAACGACTTGACATTTTAATTTGAGCCAAACACTCCCATCTTGGAAGTCTTGTTTCTATGCATTACAAAGACGTACCTCATTTCCATTATTGTGCCTTACAATTAAAATTCCATTAAAAGAGCGCCATTGTATTTACAGTTCTATAAAACAAAGACAGAGCCAACAATCAACATGTTATGAACCACATAGGCACATGAACAAAAGCTGATTAAAACAGCATAATCTGACTTCAGTTTAAAATAATAAGCAGTCTTGGGGCATGGCATGAATCAGAGAGAAGGTCATGTTGTTACCTAAATCAAAATTAGTTCCTCTATTCAGTTGATATTGATATTGTAGAAGATAACTTTAAATATTATTTGGGGGAATAAACTTTTCCTTATAAGGTTAACTACGATTGACATAAAGGAATTGTGGATTTTATTACCTTAAAGGTTTGTCCAGTGAATCTAGGATTACTCCTTCCATTGTTGTAAGCTTTGAACTGTTAAGATCTTGTTGTCATCTTTCTAATTCCCAATTACAACTTCCGTTGCACCGCTCCCTATTCCAAAATTTGGGAGATATCTTCGATATTTCCACTCCTTAAATTTCTTCTATATGTGTTCCCATGTATCCTAAGGGTTTTGCAAGTATTTTTCAGTTCATATAAATATCGTTTTTTTTTATCTGTTTGCTTTTTATTTGCTGCACCTGTAATTGCTCTCGAGACATCCCTGCATGTCTACTTCTTTCAGATACCAAGTCAAACTAGCTGAGCTCTTTGATACCATTTCTCCCGCTGGCTACCTGGGACACCTTTTAACAAATAAAGCTAAATTTGGCAAATTTTTCTTTTCCTCACCGTTTGTGCTTCTGCTCGCGTGTTTTGATAATTGCAGAGTTTATGGTTTTGGAGCATATTTGCCTGAATATTTGTTTGTTCTTGAAGCGCGGTTGTCCTTGGGGGCCATTATTAGATGCTGACATGCTACTGGCTGTCACCACGATTAAAAGCATTAGTTCATCTTGTTTGCACACAGGCTAGGTGGTTTAGTGGAGCAGAGTATTTCCTGATGAATACAAGCTTTAATGAAAACGCAGCTGATCACACTGTACACAGCATCTGCATCCGATAGCACTTGGAAAACCAGACTCATCAATCAAGTGTAGCACGATTGCCGCTGTATTTGTTTGTTGCATTCAGTGGTGTATATTTTTATACATGATGAAGCAGGATCTAGATTATATCTACACACACACACACACACACACACTTAGTATCTAGATCCTGCTTCATCATCATGACGATTTTCATCCAGAAGGTGGTATTCTGCCAACAGACTTGATGAGTTCATACCGCCTCAGATGAAAAGAACCCCATAGCAATCAAGAACAACTGCTTCACTCTCTCATTTATAACAGGATCATTCCTGGATACAAAGGTATTAAAATCTTCATTTAAAAAATGTCCCAAGCAATCTGTCTGAGTGATCCATTTAGATCACGAGGATATGATACCGGGATAGCCATCTTGTGGTTGGTTGTCCATTTTTGGCAGATTTTTCCTACTTTATTTTCTTCATGTTTTTTTCAGGACTCAAGCGGAGATCTTGAGATTTGTTTTTCACACCTCACAGAATGTTTGACATGCTTTCCCAAGGTTTTTGGAGAGCATCCTGAAGAATAATGTCCTCTGCCAAATTCTACAAACCATAAATTGTTATAAATAAATTACCTCTTATCTGAAACAAAAGCATGCAACAAATCAAGACATTAATTTCCATTTGAAACTGAAAATCTAGCAACTGATAGGATGCAGTGATCATCTAGAAGTTTAGTCACAATAGAAACATGCTTCTAGCAATAGCAATGCCTATTGGTTTGTCAGTCGAACCGTAACTTTGGCCCAGACTGAAACGTATAAAGCCAAATAATGGCTAGATTGCCATGTATTTGGTACAAAAATGCATGGTCCCCAGATAATGCAGCCTACTGTCTTTGGTGATGACCTGACATTTATTCTCGTGCCACCAGGAGGTTGAGATTTGTTCTTTAGAGCAATGACTTGACAACTATGGGATGAAATTTGAACCTGTCATTCATGGTGCTCAGAGGATGAACCCTAATGTCTTGTTTGATGATGAAAGAGCAATTATCTCTTTTCAATCCAGCACTGAAGAGTGTGAAATAACGCTCTGCTTCATGTCTTAACACAAAGACCTCATCAACAGTCTTAAACGTTTTATTTTTAAGAATTAAGAAATATTGTCATTATGGTCACCGCTAACTGCTTAAAGATAATGATAAACTGTCTCTCAAGCGACGAATTGACTGCAGGACAAAATGAATAAAAAAAAGATGTGTTAATAACTCCTGTTTAAAAGGGAGTGGATGAAGGGTATGTTCCCCACAAGGCTTATGTGTCTCATTTGGCAGGATGGCATTGCTCTACTATCTATGTTATATTTACTACCCTGTGGCTTATTTGATGAAGAGCCAAGTGCTGAAAATGTTATGTGATGGTCCTATGACATGACCACATGACATGGTAGCTGAACAGTTATGCAGATTAAAATAAGTGATTATTCAATATTGACCTTTAGAGAAATGCAGTGACAGTTGTCAGTACTATCACAGAAAACAAATTAATATATACAGAGACATTACACAGCCCAAAGGAACTTATTAGAAAAATACAATAGCTATTTATTATTTATAGTTCAATAGTAGTAGCACACTAAACCAAATGAAAAGGGAATTTAAATGGATTTCTTAATAATTAATGCGACTGAAAGCATGGTGTCATTGAGCTTGAGGGTTTTAAAGTTGTATTCAATAATGAAGTTTTTGATTGAACAGATGTCTCACTGCTTTGGAAGTTTCCAACTGTCAGAAGCCCAAATATATTATCTTCAAAATGAGATGAAACAGAATCAAACAACAACAATAACAAAAGCATCATATTTGAGAAACAGGAACCAGCTTAAGTTCCATATTTCTGCTCTTTGACTAATTGATTAAATCGACTGGTCGTTTCAGTCCCACTATAGAGCAGCAATTTAAGCATTGAAGTAAGAAACATTTCACCAGGTTGTAATTCAGAAAATGCTAATTTTCATAGTTTGAATATTTGTCAGAATGCACAAGAAAACTGATGTGGTATTAAACTTCAAAGAGCATTTCTGATTCTGACAAAGCATTTCTTGTGCAGGATTTGCAAACAAAGCTTAGGAGAGAGGCTGAAATCCCCCCTTCAACCTCAAACTTCATGTGCTAGTTGGAAAAGCCGAGTGCATGCTAATCAAACCATCTTCATTTGAAGAGCATCCTGACTCTTGCAAAGCTTTAATCCATGACGGCTTGCTCTGAACATTATCTAATAATTGGCACATTCCCCTGGTGAGAATGGGCCTGCAATCGCTTTCCCCACCATGACAGCGTAATGGATTGCTTTACACATTCCACGTGGCTTTGAACTTATCTTCATTCGTCGTCGGCCCTCAACTAAATTCTTAGTTGCTTCCCACCGCTCTCTGTATGGAAATGTGCTACATCACATTATTTCACCCCATTGCTTATTGCTTCAGGGTATGTACAGTAATGTTACAGATTAATTTCATGGTCTGCTATTTACATGATGTTTACCCTGAAATAACACCATAAAAGAGAGATCATTCTAATAAAATTTGTAGCACGAGTCTCACTAAGTATGTATGTTTCATTTAATTAAAAAAGAAAATCCCTTGAGTTTCACCCATTATGCTGCACATTCACCCTCGTGAGCCTCATGTCAAATTATCAGACATTTCCACAGTGACCTATAGCACAAATTCCGGATACACACACAACCTTGGCTTACAGGTGAGGTGGGGAAATGCATGCGCTCCTTGATCTCCTAATCTCCAATACTGGGGTGCACTTCACAGCGGCAGACCAGCAGATGGGCAATTCTGCAGGCAGGTTTTTTTTTCCCAGGTCAGTGGGGAAACAGTAGACACAGCAGGTTATACGGAGTGCTGTTTGGGGCAGTAAGAGCTAAACATCAGCCTTTTCCCTGTTTAGTAAACCAACAGCTCCAAGCATCAACACTACCTCAACAGCCCATGTTTGAGACCTGCTGATTGCATGCACCACCACCGGCAATTTCCAATCGCTTTTTTTTTTTTTTTCATAATTATTTTTGCCTTCAGATTTTTTTTTTTAAACATCACACACTGAGAGTGTGAGAGTTGGAAATCTGTCCTAAAATGTAATTATATTATTGTGAAAAAAGTAGTAACAAGTAACAATTTTGCTTAAAAATGTTGCTCATATACACTATTCAGCATTCGCAATTTTTAATTGACATAGTGACAATATGCTGATATTTAAACTGCTCTACAGTAATCAATTATTTCTATTCACAATGAAGAGAGTATGTGTAATATGAAAGAACCCAAACAGATGTATAACCTGATTCAGGAGTTAAAATGTCAGCTCGTTTTGGATTTACTACAGAGCTATTGTTTTGGCTCAGTCAAATCTTTCTCATTAGCATCATTTCCAGACACAGTGGTTGGCAATTTTCAATAAAAAAAAGAAAAGGAATGCAATAGCTGCTCACCACCAAAGCACCAAACGTGATACGCTGATGAATATAGTGGAGCATTTAGCAGCTAAAACTTTTCCCTCAAAAGTTGGCGGGAGCTAAAATGGGGGTGAATATTGAATGTACAATTGTAAAGTTTATCAAAAGCAGTAGTTTAAATGAATGCTAATGCCGTTCCATGTTGTTGGAATGTGGAAATAATCATCTGGCTGCTAACAAGTTTGCTATATCAACTATAAAAACACAAGCAATGAAAACCAATGAGGCATTTACAAGTTGTTGCTGCTGGCACTAAGTAGCAACAAACAAATAAATAACTTAATGCAGCTTTAAATACATCAGCAAAATGTCTGCTGCCAACAAAAACAAACATATCTTTATTATTGTGCACGATTACTGTGACACTTGAATCAAATGGAGCCATCGTTAAAAGGGTATTAGTAACACCTGCACTCTTCCTACTATCACAAGTCATAATCTCTGCTATGAAAAAGACTCATCATATCAAGGTCTCTGCAATATAAAGTGCTACTTAATCATCACAACCATCCACCGGCATGAACAACCCCGCACGTCAACTGGCCACTTGGTTTAAAGTTGGTCTATGTCAGTTCCCAACCAGCCAGATCTGGTACATCATTAATAAATCATTTAAGGATATAATTGATCAGAATGTCACCAGTATAGCTTTGTTTTACTAATCCGGGATCGGCCGGCTAATCCCCCTGGCGTGTATCACTTGTGATAAAAGGGAAGTCCAAACCAACCTGAGGGAGTCAAGGAGCCCAAAAGACATCAGTTAGCCTGAGATAAGGCTTCTCCTCCCCAGGCCCACTTATAGCATTCCCACCTCCCTGGGCATGTACCCTCGTCTTGCCTCTAAATCAAACAGTGAGGCCTTTTATTAATGGCCTGTCGGCAGAGTTAACATTTATTTCACGTGTATTCATCTGAGCAGGTTTTATAAATGGCCTGGTGCTTGTGAACCTGCTCTTGAAAAATTAGCCTTGTTTTTATCCCTCTACTCATGAATTTCACTGACTAAGTTAGATGGTGTGCCTATGTGTCTATGCTGTTTTTCTGCCGGAGGGTAAAAAATATTAAAATAAAAATGAAAAACTGCTAAATTTAGAGTGCTCAAGAATATCACAGCAGGCGTTTGTTACAAATGAGAGATAAATATCATGAGGTGTTGAGGCTGTTGTGATCGGAGTCGACCGAAATGAAAGAAATGCTTACTGAGCCGCAGGTAAAATTGCAGATTATCAAAGAAGCTCAATCAGTAAATATGAAATACAAAATATCTCACGTACTGGCTTTGTACACATGTTAACCCTTTACAGACCACCAGACACATCAGGGTTTGAAAACCGAGGGATAAGAGCAGGGAAGTCACACAGAAGCACCGCTGCTACTATAGAAGATGCTATCAGGAGTTATCCAGCGGAGATCTCCCTAAACATAAGTGAAACAGACAGAGCCTCTCTACAGAATTTATGGTGGCCCATTATTTCATTTTGTGAATACCAAGTGTTCCTCCAGCATTGGCACTTCCAGGGAGAAACCTGGTGTGCTGACACAAATTGATTACGGGAGCGGGGAGACAAATCTATTTCTTCCTCTGAACTGATAGCAAAGAACGACAGGATGAGAAAGCTGGGATGGAGAGAGAGAGAGAGAGAGAGGAAGAGAGGGATTGTGAGAGCTAGAGAGATACAGCGAGAGACAGACAGAGATGAAGACAGACAAACAGTTCTCAACAGAGACCAATCCACACACCAGCCCACACTCTTGGACCATCAAGGCCCCCCCACTGGAAATCATCCTCATCTTCCTCCACACTCCATGTCCCAGGAAGTAAACAAAATTAATGAATCAAAAAAGTAAATAAACATGTTTTAAAGGAGGCCGTCGGTCCAGAAAGACATAATTATGTGTACAGACTAAAATGCAACATCTACTTGGAGAAACAGTTTCAGAGCCACTCTGTGTAAAAACACCCAGACAGACGGGGCAGAGTTAAAGTAAACGTTTTGCAACAAATCTATTTTTTCCAAGCCAATGAAAGTATTTTGCATTGCAGATCGATTCAGTGATAGTACCCTACCTGACAGAATTTCAATAATAAATACATTCTCACACTTCTCCGTTAATGGAACTGCTGGCACCTGAATTAAAAGTCGATGTACTGAGTGTATGAACGTTAGGATACTTATTATTATTAATGATGCTGTAACACAGTTTATAAGTGCAAATATGAAACCATATGGAAATGGAAGCAGAATATTCTGTGAGATGAAAGCATGCATTTCAGAAATTATAATGTCATCTTTTTCTATACATTTTGACTTTGGTACTTTACAATGCTCTGGAGTACTATTCTCTAGCCAGCCTGTTTGTTACCAGTGACCGACAATGTTATCTTTCCTTCACTCGTCTCTCCTCTGTTCTGTGTGTGTGTGTGTGTGTGTGTGCATGTTCTTGTGCTTGTGTGTGTAAGAGAAAGAGAAGGGTCGTGATGATCGTGTGAAACTGTAGTGGTTTTCATAATTCTGGAGCGGCAAAAAAAAAAACAGAAAAACATTGTAGTTTTATTCTGTTGAGTCTGAATTTTTAGATTATTTACAAGGCATGTAGTATAACTTAATATAAACGAACCACATGCAGAATAACCAAGGTCATTGCATGTGTTTTTGTATGTTTATCTGTCTCTTTTTGGAGCTCCAAAAACTTTCAGTCAGGATGGACACTGAATGTTCATGCATCTAGTAAGATAAATCAAAAGTAAATGATTTAATTCATGTCACAAGAAATCTAACATCTCTTAATTGCATCACTTCCCTGATTTCAGAGGCAACTGGCTTTTGGAGAGCCCTTTTCTCCTCCGTCCATTCTTTATGCATATGACGGCGTGGGTAACGCTGCGGAGCCAATACATTTGTCCTTCAGTACATGACATCTTAGCCTTGCTAATGAGCCATTTAACAGCAGTGTGAAGGGAACAGCAGTTAAACGAAGGGTCTCTTGTGGATTTGGAGAAAGCGTGTCAAGAATGGAAAAGACAGTAATACTTCACAATGACAGGAGGAAGAATGAAGAATGAATGGTTTTGCCGGCTGTCTCGACGTGCGGCTGATCTCTCAATGTTTTCCCCATGTCTCATCTCTACCTGGAGGGGAAGCGCTACAAGCACATCAAGCCACAAACTCAAATCATAGTTACATCCACCAGGACTCTATATGCTTCACATTCTCTTCAGTTAATGTTATATGGCAAGCGAGAGGATTCATTTGTTGTGTGGACGGCTGAAACCCCAACAGTGGTCTGACACAACCTGGTCTCTAAAGCATTATTTGTGAATATAATAGACATTAATTGACACTCTGGATTCAAATACACCCTAAAGCACATTCCTGCCTCCTTCCAAAGCTATTTTTAACCATTCCTCCCAGAGACACCTGGACGTTTCTGAATCAGGGAACCCGTTTTCTGGTTCGATGCAGTAAAGCGTATGAGTATTCATGAGCAGTAAGCAGTACTCTCTAATGGGATTTAAGACTGTGATCAACAGAAACTGTCTGTCAGTCATTGTCAATGTGAGCTGAGAGCTCAGGGGACATCGTTAGGTTCCCATTACCACACAAGACTTGCATTCAAGACTCCAACGACTCATCTCGTAAGAGCCGGGGCATATGGAGAACAAACAGAGAAGGCTACCGTTGGAATGCCACAGATGGCTGTCACAGATGTTGATAGTCAGTTGTCATTTCATCGCTGAAAAATTAATGTGGCAACTTCAGTTTTCAAGGTTGAGGAGGGGTGAATCTAATTCCATCATAAATATTTCCCTCTGCGTCCTATACTAATCAGTGCTCCATTTACAGCTGAAACTGAATGCATGAAAAGTAAAAAAGTAAAACATGTAGAAGAAATGATACTACTGTATTGTACTACTGTATTGTACTACTGTATTCAAGTTTGCATAATTAACACTTAATGTTCTTTTCTATAGTCAGTTTGTCACTTAAAAACAGTCCAACAATCAGAGAACAGCAAATACTGATCCATTATTGAAGCATATTCACAAACCACACTCCTATATGCCCTGATATTATTATTATTTCCTGTATCCCCTGTATCCACTACAGTCACATTTGAAGTAGAATAAGTTAAGGACCACTGTCAGTCAACTGTGAATAATGCATCAGGCATCACAGCATCCCCTAACTACTAGTAATTTATGTAGTACTCCCTGAGAGCCAAACATTGGAGAATACAGGGGACAGCCTAAAAAGAAATTAAGGAAGAAGGAGGCCTGGCAGCGGTGAAACTGACAGCAGCATGCAAATATGCACATCTATCTTACTGGGAACACTGAGGGTGCTTTATCTCATCGAGCAGGAGCCTTCCATCTCAAAAAGTAGGGGTACTAAACTGGATAGCAATTGTGCAACAGTACAAACGCTCACCTCAGATGCCCTGCTCTGCACTTAGGAGCATGTATGTCCGTGGTGACCTACACCTGGGCTGCATGCTATGCTAGCTTCAGTTAAGACAACATTCACTTCAAAGTGCTGTATTTTAAAGAATATGTAATTATGTGCGTAACAATATGGCTCTCTTTGCTTCTCGAGTGCTTTTGGAGCAAGTTGGCAGTTGGAACATATTGGCTGAAATGACGAAACAAATCACATTCATCTGTTTATAAAGAACAGGCTTAGAAACAAAAGCTGATTGCATCAAATATGCGTGAAATGCAAAAGTCGTGGCTTGTGTAAGGTTTGTGATGAATCAAGATCATCATCAATCTTCTGTTAATTACACTCAAGGATTACACCTCCTAAATATGCAGAGATGGACGTAAATGGATGTAAATGCAACGTATCAGTAAATACAGTACATTTGAAAATTCACTTGACTTGCAGCTCTCAGTGGGTGTTTTCGTTTGACTGGGACAGTCAAGGCCAATTTGGTGAAAACTTCTGACTGAATGTTTCACACACTTACTGAAAATGTTTCAACAAACCAAAATTCACTAATATCCCAATGACAAGAGCACATGCATTTTGTGGCTTTCATGAAGCTTTTGATTTCTTACGGAGGAAGAAATACAGAAAACTGTTCTGTTTATCTACTTATGTACCAATGAAAATGGAAAGTTCCACATCCATAGTGCACAAATACTAAATTAAATATAATATGGAACACCTCTCAAAAAAGTTTGCACACTTTTCATCTATCTTGGCAAATGAGAAATGTGGTCTGCGTCTTACCCGTTTTAAAAGGATGCCTTCAAATGAAGCTTAAGACACTGTCGGCATCCCTGTCCATCCTCCGTATTTTTCTGTACACATGAGGAAAAACAAACAAACAGACGGGCATGAAGAGAAAGATACAACACAGCACAGCCACTAACGGCTCCAGGAAAAGCTTTTGCGCAGCCTCTCTGTGTTGTTTACTGGAGCTTCATCAAGAGATGCAGCAAGAGGCAGCTGTGGGTAGCAGCAGCCAGGGCTGGTCGACGAGGCTGTAAAATGCCTAAGAAGGTCCCAGAGGGCAGTGTGAGTCCACACTGCACTAACAAAGTGGCAATGTTGCACCACATAAAAACATGACATATGACTAAATCAGCAAGCATGACTGGCTACTTACTATGAACTTTTACTACTATGAAGTTTTTACTTTAGTTTTACTTTCTTGCATAGGGGCACTTCTTTCTCCATTAACTGTGTACTGTTTCATAGCAGGAATGTACTAAAGTGTACTAAACTGTATGTTTGGCGTACAATGTTTTTTATTAAACATAAATATGTTGCATTAAAATGATGAGTCATCAATGGGGTGGAGCTGCGACTGGTGGAATGCAGGTCAGTGTGCACAAGCAGCCTCTGAAGAGAATAAAAGAAGCCGTCTCAATTTAACAGAATTACTTTGGAAATGATTATAAAATGAAAAATAGTCAAATATTCAAGCTGCATGAAATCTTTGTTTTCGATCAATTTATTTGTCACATAACAGTACAAAGTAGCCTACAACTCCAGCGAATGCAATCCCATCAACTCATTCAACTTGGAGAGATGCGCTGATTGCAGATAATCAGTAGATCCGGCAGGTCGGATCATAAAAATCAGTTAATAGCATTCTAGTTAATACCGTATGGGGTACACATGAACGAAATAATGCACCATTAATGAGACAGAAAAGAGTCACCTGGTTGAACGGCGCTGTGCTCTGCCACTCCAGGATCCAGCCGAGTCTCTGCGAAACAGACAATACGAAACTTGAGGTGACCAACGCCTGAATAATTGTTAATCACTCTTATATTATTATATGTATTACATCCCTAGTCTAAAGCCCTTCTTGAGGATGCAGACTTGCTTAATATCCTTGGGCGGCGCACTTCTACGCAGTTGCTGGAAAAAATCCTTGGGGAAACATTAGTTGTATTGTATTGGTGTATGACATGTACTCTAGTAGGGCTGCACGATTCTGGAAAAAATGTGAATCACGATTTTTTTGCTTAGAATTGAGATCACGATTCTCTTGCACGATTTTTTTCCACAAAATGTTAATTGCACTGATGAACTTTAACAAAACAAAAACATGTTTGTTGCTTTGGCAGAGGCATAGTAGTAGTTCTATCATTGGAAGATAAGTAATTTTTACAAAAGTTAAAAAAAAAATTCTCTGCTGACACGTACCTAATACGTGTCCACAGAGGAGATTTTAAACGCGAGTGGACGCGCCGCTTCCCAGTATTGCACGCTTGGCAGGCTGCCACTAGAGGATGATTGACAGGTGCTCTCCTTCAACAATCACGCGCACACTTCATGGCTGCACCTGATTGGACGATCGCTTTCACAGCTGTCCTGTCTACTCCGGAGTTCACGCAGACCAACATGGCGGCTCGTTTGGAATCTTTCTCTTATTTTACGAAAATAGTTCACCAAAAGGTGTTTCTGAAAACATTTTAAGCGAGAAATAAGATATGCAGTTGCTGAATCTGTCTTTATTTTAGATCGACAACATTCAGTTTAGAAGATTTTCGCGAACGTTCCCGAGGCGGCGAGTCGAGCCCGGCGCAATGAATGGGACGCGGGGAAACACCGCTTCCTGTGGACACGTACCTTCTCTCTTTCCAAACACTCAACTGCAGGCGGCTTCCTCCACTGAATCACGTGTTGTAAAGACGCTTTACCATAGGTTGAGGGAGGAGGCAGCGGCAGTGCTGCGTTTGGGGGCGCTTCAAAAATGTGGCGCTTTGTGATGCAGCTCGAGATATAAAATGCTTCAGAATCGCTGTGTGTAGAAATGAGATCACGTGTATGTGTGAATCGAGATCGCGATTTTTTAACTATTTTTTGTGCAGCCCTATACTCTAGATACATGCTGTATTTTCTGCTATATGCTGTGTGTGAGCATTTAATTTAACATTTAATTAACTATAATGACAGAACAAGTTAATTTGTTGTTGGCCTGTGATGTCACACAAGGGCTTAAACAACCGTTCCTGTATTTAGATGTTGGGAAATACTATGGATTATCATTATGAACATTCCTCTCGGAACGAGTTAAAAATATTATTTTCCTCTACTAACAAACTAACTAACTAGTACTACTATACAACAACAGCAGAGTGCAAGACAATACATTTGTAGGGATTAGCTCAGATTGCACAATATGTATTCCACAAACTAACATGAATATTACATATTTAATGTCAGCTGCAGATAAAAATGTAAAGCTATACTCTAAATGTAAGCATTGTTTAGACTAAAACAGTCAAATCATCCAAATTGCCATTTTTATTGTGAAGATACTAAACACATGGTTCCCTAATGATGACTAACAATCTTTATTATCATTAACAATAACAAAGAAAACTGATTATATTGTATTAGGTTTTCATAAAAAACTATAAACAGTTATTGCCACTATTTTAGTTTGAGGTTAAATCCTTGTTTTGCTAAAAATGAACAGCAGGAATCCTCAACACTTACTGGAGAAGATTAAAAAAGCATCTGAAATATCCGAAACAAATTAAATACTGAATAGATCTGCGACTGGGGCAGTCCACGACCGGCTAAGTAGTCAAAAAATAGTGTGTCTATAATGACAAACCGAGTGCTTATACTGTATATATATATAACAGTGAGTATACCATTAATGTGTCATTGTATTGATGGAAATGTACATTATGATAAATTTAGCGAAGCCACAGGTAAACATCAAGGGAGACATGAGCAGCAACAGCAAATTGATTTGACCATCCGTAGCATACCAGAAAACAGGAAACCTTACTGAGATACAAATATACTTGAAATGAAATGCAGGAAAAGTGAAATAAAAAAAAGGTATAGCTTTAATATGAACCTATTTCACATTAAGTTATAATTCTCCCTTCTGTTGAATAAATAGTCGCCAGCCACTGATGATGTGCAGATAGCAAAGACAACCAGACCTTCTAATGTTTGTATTTTCTGCTGTTGCAACAAAGGTATTAAAACATTTAGTGCGAAAAGACACAGCAAAGGAGCTTAATTTCTTCTTTAAATATTTCTCACACAGACGTAGTAACAGCAAATTAATTCATTAAACACAATTACGAAGAAAAGCATGGATGCACTTTTGCTGAGGCATCACTTGAATAAGGAGTAAACTGCATTTAAATGCTAATTGATGCCTTTTATTCCACTGCTGAAACACTGCAAACCTTCATTTGACCGCGGTGAGTACTCGTCAGACAAACAGACCCAGAAGAAACATTTGGATTGAGAATAATACTGTACTATATCACTCACTATCTGGGCCATATGGAAACATCAAATATCACCTGACCAATGCCCCAATGTCGATATCGATACAAAATTATCCTGTTGTTTTTACAAAATCTTTACAGAAATGAGATTTTTTCGTAAAAAATCATCAGTTTTGTGCATAAAATGAGTAAGTGAGTAAAGGCAATAGAACAGCTAGAACAGTTTGGTAAATTCAGAAAATCACATTACTTTAATGTAGCCTTTAAAACCCAGCAAAGACAATACTTTTGCCATATTACGATATCCAACATCTAAGAATGATAACTCTTCTCTTATCATATTTATACTTTCAGTACTCTCAAATAAATGTGCACCTTTCTTGCCTTTCTATCCCTCCTCCACTATGAAACATGAACATCATTAGATCAGCTGTTTGTAAAGAACTGCATGATTATTCATTAAAAGCACACACTGTTATATTATTAGTAATAATTCATGTGGGCAAAAGTGTCACGTTACCAAATCTGCATTAGTGCAGATGCAGCTGTGCTTCAGGCTGATGTCAACAATGGGAAACTGAAAGCCTAAGCATCATTTACCAAATGGAAAGCTTTAGAGGGAAACATCGCCTCCATCCTGCGTCTCTTCCCTCCGCTGCTATAAATCAGCATCATTGTCACCGACAACTGGACAGACTCCAATTTTAGAAAAGGCATTTCACCAAGCCAAGGACACGGGAAAAAGTATCCCAAACCATATTCCTGTCTTGATGTTTCACGGCTATTCCTGTTGGCCAAGTGTTAAAACGTGATTTTGTTGTGGGAGCCTATAAGTTCAGAAGGCACCCAACCCTGCATGATGTGATTTATTTATACACAATACACTAATGCAGCTCTTTCTTTCAGCCTCGTCGCTCTTATTCTGCTAACGTGAAATGGCATGGAGTATGAGATAGAAGCCTGGATAAGATTTACATGTAAATGGATGATAATGATGCAATGAATTTCAGGGGCCGATAACAACAATGATACATTTTTATTTAAACACTTGCTATTACACCTATGCTGATTATTAAACAGGTCATAATCCACTCTAATATCTATGAAAACATCTTCAAACAACTCTATTAGTAAAAAGTTGTAAGCTTTAAGTCGTCTTCACTCACTGACGTGTGTGTGTGGCTGCGAAGTTACAATAAAACAAATCAATCAGCTGATCGATCAGTGAATCTCTACCAATAATATTACTCTTGCAATTACAAAAATATGACTGAAAAAGGCCAACTGCTTACATTTACCATTTTATTTCCCCAATGTCAATTCTATAATAAGTATTCTTCTCTCTAAAACCACTGATAGGCAGCAATGTCATTTATAAGAATGCATTAACATTCATGAGAGCAAAAACAATTATATGATAAGTGAATTAAAAACTATGAGTAAATAAGTACATTTTTATAAAGTAAATAAATTAAGTGGTTTAGGGCTGTTGGAGAGAAAAAAACAATTGTGCAATGTGTCACTATTTATTTATTGCCCACTTGCTTATGCAAGTTGTCCTTGAATCAACGTGTATGAGAGCTTTTCACTGGTGTGTTGTTTTAATATCGTGTTCCAGATTTTGACAGTGTTTGAAAGCATATTGGTTGTGAGGGGCTCATTTAATCAGTGTTCAGTTTCAAAAGTTTTTTTATTTTTTTTAAAGGGTGTATAAAACTGTCAATGTCAACTTCTGTTTGGCTCTTCATATAATATTGAATAATTTCCTACATTAGACAACAGTTCTCCAAGGGTAAGTGTTGTAGCAACAAAAGGGCTCCTCCTCCACTCTGAGCTAACTTAATTTAAAGTGTCATATATTCACTTAATTTGAATTTTGCACCTTCAGCACAAGGAAACTAGTCCCCTCTGAGCAGATGTTTTTGCAGCTGCATCCCAACGGAGCTGTAGCCCCGCTCGCTAACACCCCGTGCATGCATCGCATTGCTAATCTGCAGTTGTGAGCAAAGATTTAAATCATTGGTTGGTGTATGCGGTTCATACTTTTTTGTCATTCTGATGCACTAAACTGGTAACTGAAGATAGTATTCCACATTTACCTGCGATTAGAGCTGCAAATGGTTATAGTAGAGACTTTGCATAGGGTTTATTTTAATATCAACTAATCAACCCCCTACCCCCTCTAGTGGCAAGCACTCTAATATCTAATTTGGCCCTGTGCTGACCTGCAGTCTGCCACTGTGGACACAACATTTAATGACAAAGTGCACAGTGGGAGGTCAAAACCGGTTGTTACTTAGTGGCCGCTGCTTCAATGTGCATGAATGAATGAACTAATCCCTCAGCCATTGTGTATGAATGTGTGCCATTGTGTATGAATGTGTGTATGAATGGGTGATATAGACCTGGAGTGTAAAGAGTCTTCAGTTCCCCATGAGTGGCATTATTCCTCCAAGTGGAAGTCAACTGTGCATCAGTTTTCTTTTCAGTATTTCACTTATGAATGAGCAAGGTGGAGGAAAGAATCAGCAATTCTATAGAGCGTATATGTATAATGTGTGCACACAACTGTTCATTTCTATTATCTTTTTCAAGGCTAGAAAAATCCATTCGGCTGTATATTTGTGTCCACTAACTTCATGTTTGTCCATAGACAGGCAGACTACCTTCTTGTTCATTTGAGGTAATACACTCTGCAACAACACCAGTCCAGCAGCATTTAATTAAAATTTAAAGAGGTCCAGTTATTAAATTGTCTCCCAGCAAAGGTCTGAACCTCATAATGTCTAAAGGACCACAGCCTGACATTTGGTGATGCCTGGTCTATCAAAGAGCTTTAAAATAACATGTCGGGGGACAGTAGTACTTCATTTATACTTTACCAGTAAAGCTTATGTTTTTGGGGTGTGTGTAAATAAGTTTGAGAGAATATTAATTGATTTCACATTCAAAAACATTAGCATCTATAGGGTAACCAAATAAAGCCAAAGAGCGCAATGTTCCTTGCATGATAATATCAGTTATAGCCATTAGCTGATATGACTTAGTGAAGCTGTTTAAGAGACAAAAAAAATACACATATCTCATTGTTTTTTTTAATAAACTCTTTTAGACGTCACTGGTGTGACTTAACGATCGTAATGCAACAAAAAGCTGTCATTCTCTCATTATCCTGGCAACTCAGCTGTGAATCAGAGATATTTGAACTCAAGAAGGGAAATGATCATCTCAAACTCATATGGGAGGCAAAATCACGATTTGAGCAGAGGAAAGCTAATAATAAAATGATTACTGCATTTATCTCTTATTTGTACATATCAAATATGGCATTGCGGAGGAAGAATGTGCGCAGATAAGCCTTCACAATGGAAAGCGAATGAGAAGGGGACATCAACTGTCAAGATATCACTATGCATCAGAACCTGCTCATTGCCTCAGTGGGCTCTTACATCTTATCAGAGTCCCTTTCAATGGCAAAAGCAGCCTCGTCTCAAAATGAATCGCTGATTCTCGGCAAACTCGTGACATGGCTTGTTACACAGATGGATTGCCGTTTTTACCGGGAAATCACAGACCAGCCAAACAGAGCTGTGTTTCCTGTCAGTCTCCCTCACCGGCGAGCCCGTTGAAAACACTTCAAGCAACTCATATCTGATGAGGTCTGCTTTTCAGCAGTCGCCGCCGTCGCAAAGTGCTGTTACCTAATCACAGCTCCGATGATCTATAATGCATAACTGTAAGTGGTTTGGGTGTTGCAGTGTAATACAGCTTCCAACTCATTACAGACAGCGTCTTACAAGAGCAAGTAGGGGTTCAAGACTACGCTTAAAACACTTACTGCTTAAATCACAGCAGAGGTCGAGCGATAGTGGATTTTTAAAGGCCGATATAAAAACAATAGGAGTAGCTGATAGTCATTAAAACTATAAACTAACTATAGAAAGCATGCGCACAAACAAATATATATATGTACATACAGGCATTTTTTTTCTCTTCCCTGACTTTGATTTTTCCTGACAATAATGTGACACAAGCCCTACTGACACTGTCAGACTGGTGAGCTCCAAGCTGCTGTGTAAGACAACCAGCCCACAGATGAAAAGCTGACACGCCAAAAAACAAAAAGTGAAGGCAGAGGCAGAAACATATCCAGATACGTCCAAGACCAGAAGCAAGGAGCCAATCCATATTTGAGTCAAGGGACTCCTACTCGCGCTCTAGAGGCAGAAAATGCCACGCCATCTTTAGACAGCTGTGTAATCAAAGATTGATATCTTAGTATGCACAACTGAGGTTCCCTTCTCCCCAGCAATTAATACTGCACCGACATTAACTTCTCATCAGGAGAGAGGGGGGGTGGGATCTCTAAGTCATCTCTAATCTGCAATGCCGACTGACTATTAGCAAAATCCTATTCATAAATCTCTGAACAGTTGAACAACATTTTGTCCTATTGTGCATGGGAAGATGGGAAGATGTTAGCCTCAGCTTAATAGTGCATTATCAGGAGGGATACATTTAGTATTATCTTCAGGCAAATTCTTTAAGCTATTAAAAATTAATAGAACCGTGTTATGCAGCACAAAGTTAGTATCTGGAGCAATAGAGTTGTTGCAGTGATATCCTAGGTAATATAATAATCATCAGCTGAGTTAATGGACCTGTGCAAATGTGCAATAAATGCAGTGAAACTGGAGTGTGGAAAATGACGCAAATCATAAGCTGAATTACAATTCCCCACTGAATCCTGCTTTCTAAATACAATTACCACTCTTTCCAATACAGTAATGGTTTTACTGCTCCAAATCTCCGCTGATGACATTGCAGTCGCACACAAAAAACCCAATCCTCAAGCCCTTGCTAAATCTGATTAGTGCCAGCTTTGGTGAGAGTGAAATAGCAAGAGAGGGTTTCAAAATCACTCACTTTTTTCTCCTTTGGCCCGTTGCCAGGAAGTGGGATCCACGATATGATGTCAAAGACAGGCCAAAGGCAGGCAGGTGAGGCCAAGTTGTTGCTGAGTGACTGGGACTCACCAGGGGAGAGGCTTTGATCTAGAAATATACATGAAAACATAACGTTAGAAAACATGCTTTTCCCCCTTCATGAACAGTGTATTCCTTATCTGCACTGACAATGATGGGCAACTGAGTGTGGGATATTTAAGCATATGGACACAACTCCCTACTTAAGAGCTTGGTTTGTAAGTTTCACATAGAAATATGCATCACAAAATGTACCTATATCTTGTTTTTTTACTTGATTCTGTAAAACCACAGGTGTTTTTTCATCATCTCTATCCCACTGAACAAATTCTACAATTGTGCTTTGGGAAAGTCAGCGTCAAGAGGACATCGCTGTATATCTAACGTACGAGTTTGACAAGGAGAAATTGATTTTGTCTGGACAGAACCAAAGAGAATAGTTTATCTGTACTCACAGAGCACTGATGTTTTGAGTTGTTTTAGATTCAGTCCAGCATTGGCTCTGCCTTAATGTGATTAGGGGGTTTGAAACGGAAAGAGGATCAAGCTGGGGGCAGTGAGAGAAAGGAAAGTGGACAGATAGATGGCATGTGGGCGAGATGAGAGGTTGACTGGGTGAGATGAAGGTTGAGAGAATGACAGACTGGGTGCCAGGACTGGAACATGAGGAGGGCGACAAATGCGGTAAACAGAAGTAAAGATGACTCAATACAGGGCTGCCAAGAAGGAGCGTAATGAGATGCATTTGATCAGCACATCCAAAATTCAGGATGTTGGTTCAGAGAGACATGGAGATAGAGAGACTGGCTGGCAGACTAAAAAAATACCGGTGTAACATACACCAAATAAAATAAGAAGTTAAGTTTAAAAACTGGAAAATATTATTTCCAGGATAACAGCAGATACACGATGTCTACTCTTGCTGGGGATGAGGTGATCTAATTTTGGGATGAATATACACCCCTGGAAACAACCAGGTGCTTACTGACCTATATACTACACAATATACCTGTTAACGGCTGCAACATGGATAATTTTACCACCCAAAAAATGTAAAATTGCAGGAGGTGCAATAAATGTGAAATGTTCTGTTTTATACATTAAAGTGGCAGTCCCTAACATTTCCTATCTATCTATTATCTATCAAAGAGTGAGTTAAAACAATGGTGATCACATGACACACGAATGAAAGTGCTTGCACTAGTTGCTTTGCCCAGAAATAGGATCTCCGTGTCTGTGGTGACATTCTCGAGCAAAATTCTAAAAGAGAGAGGCTTTTAACGTCAGTCAGCAGCGGTGGAGCAACTCACGGAAGTATGCAGCGTTCCATTGTAATCGGAAATCTGTAACTTCCAACTGTCTTTGACCAACGCAGCCGGGTACATTTCACAGCCAGAGAAAGAAGACCATTCAAATTCCAGTCCCAAGAAAAAGAAACAACAAACTAATGGAAGTGAAGAAGGACGGTCATCAAGAAGCAAAGTGACCACGAACGAGGGAAAACGACAGACCTCCTTTTAAGTGTGGAGCATTTGAAGGCATCACACAGATGAGAGACAGTCGACACTGTTGGGTGAGGGAGATGAGGTCCCAGAGGCTCGCCTGCAGTTCCATCTATCGCCAGAGAGGCCGCTAGAAGCAACGCATCTCAAATCTTACAGACTGCCACTTTAAGGCCAAAGTGTAATTTTAAATGTTGCTGTAATTGCTTAACAAGTAACATCTTTGTTAAGTACACAAACATCACATCTTAAATTGTTTTTTCACATAATAAACAAAATGATCATCTCCTCTAATATAACAAATCATATTGCGATATCGGCCAATAATGGCAATTAAATATTTTTTCAAAATTGTTCAGCCTTCAACAGCCCACATACAACAGCCATCTCATAAATAAATTCAATAAATAAATTCACAAAAGGTTGAAAGCTCACCTTGGACTTTCTGAAATTGCTTTTTTTTATGATTTGACATTTTATAGACCAAACGATTAATCAAGTCAAAGGTGACAGACTAATCATTGAAATTAACTGTTATTCTTAGCCTTATATACGCTTTTCTTTGCCAAAAAGGAAGACAAAATTGCCGTCCAAAAATCCCAAAGATATGTTTGTGATCATTAAGAAACAGTGTCACATTGCAATTACATAATCTTATCAAACATTGTGTTTTTGTTAAATGTTATGGGGTAAAATTAATATTGTTTAATCTACCATGAACACATTTTTTTAAATCTGTTGTGCTCTAGTAGCTGTGACCAGCAGGAGACACATGCAGCTGCCACTTTCCCATCAATTAACTGCTCTGCCAGCCCAATACCAATTACTAGGGCGAACAGGTCTCCTGAGGAATGTTTATTTTTAACATGTGTGCTGTGTTCTTCATTAATATGACACGTATCTGCATAACTTCATAAGGTCCATAGTGCTGACTTTTCGCCCATACTAATGATGTTAATTAAGTAGGCATGTTGTTAGCAGAATTTTGTTGACAAGAGCACATTGCAATTTCTTCCCTTGGGCCTTGTGAAAGCCGTTTGATATTTTCCTGAATTCTGTGTTTTCTCAGAAAAAAAAAGTCTCAAATCATGTGGCGGATCACTAAAATTTTAAAAAAATTCATAAGAAATATTCATATATTCAAATATTCATCAAAATTGAATTAATATCAAGAAATTTGCTGTAAGAACACATTTTTAAGTAAAAGTTGTAATAAAACAAAACATTTCATGCTTTTTCTTAAATAAAGTCTCTCCTGAGTCCTTCTCCCAAGTTTCCCCTCAACAGGTGTCTTGCATTCTCATTGGCTGTAGCCACAGGTCAGATATTAAGCCTGCTACATGATGCATCCTTGAACAGCGATCGCAGAGTCAACAGCCGTTTACACCGGAAGCTATGGGCGAGTGGCAGTCGTGCATTGTGAACTACGCCAGCCTTCAGCGTCTTTGACTGTGTGTCGCTGAGCCTCGCTCTCGGTGAAACACCCAACAGAGAGCAGAGGGGAGAAGCGGCATGTCTCTAAATTATACCAAAACATCCAGCTGTTCATTCGGCTTAGGTGTTGAGGAAAAGAAAACTGCCTGTGATGGGTAGAGAAAGCCTTAAATCGCAACTACTTCAGCAATTTCCACGATATTCCCTGTTTTACAGCCGATTCCATTTTTATCACCAACTTCTGCAATTCCATCCGTGTTTTTAAGAGAAGCAACTACACAGTTCTTTAAACTGGTTTGGAAATGTTGTATGCAGCTTTCCACCCACACACAAGCGCCAGAACACACCACGCTTGTCCCCCAACATGTGTACCACCACAGGACTTCACCCCAGGCCACCTTACAGACTGCTCTCATCAGTCCAGGCAGAGATCCAAGAGGACGGGATAGGCCCGATACAGCTCACAAGCTCTTTGCTGCCCAGGAACAGCCTCTCAGCTCGCCTCATAATTATTCTGCTGGCCCCGTTAAGACTCTCTCCCTGCTCCATTACTCACACACTGCCAAAGATACTGCAAAGAGGCTCCCCGGGCTGCACCACAACACAGCTACCACTGTAGAAGGTTCGTAGAAGCACGCATGTAAACAAACAGAGCGGGCTCAAAGTCTACTTCAACTTCAAACATTGCCTTGTTGTGGCACACAGACTTTTCTCACAACACCTTAAAGCTTTTACTCGAATGAAGGATAAAAATGCTGCACATGTTGTACAGCCTCTGCATATGTTTAACAAACCCTAAAATACAAAGGCTAAAAATGGCTTTCATTTATCTGCAGCATATTGTTTCTTGCAGATGGACCCATTACCACAACTGACCAGAGGAGTAACTTCACTGTGGGTTTGGATGTGTGGGTCTAACGTTCCATTTCTACCAGATGATGCTGTTAAAACGAGAGCTGAGAAAATGATATCAAAATAACTAAGAAACAGTATGATTTCATACAAGCAGACTTGAACACATGTTCACAGATGAGGAATGGTTCTTCAGGTCGCCAAGGTCAAGCATGAATGAAAATAACCCCGGCATAGCCCGGGATGATGACATCACCAGTAATCTAGTTCTCACACATCACACATGCAAACCAGTCACTCACAGGAACACAAAAAGCAGAAAATTAAAAAGAAAATGAGTCAAATCCAGTCAAATGCCATGTCGACCTGACATCCAAACAGCCGTGTCTGACAGTGACACAAATCTACAACGACAAAAGCACAAAGCCATTTTACAATCATCTTGGCAGGAAATATGATCGCAGGTCTGCTCAATACAGAGAAAATAAAAGCTCACAATATTTTTGGCAAAGTACCTAGATGTCAATATTGCAACAATATTGTACGGTTGACTATTGTTGCTTTCACAAAATGCTTACACAATGAGCTTTTTGATAAATAATCACCAGTAAGGGGTCCAGTGATAGCTCAGTGGTAGAGTTAGAGGCTAAGTCCTCACTGCAGCAGCCCAGGGTTCAAATACGACATCTGTATGTCATCCCCCCCTCTCTCCCCCTTTCACTCTCATGCTCTCACAATAAAAAGGCAAAAGGGCCAACATAATAACTTAAAACATTTAAAAAATAATCACCAGTAATGTGGAGGTAATGACTAAGTGGTTAAAGGCAAATTATAGAACAGATAGATCAGCAAGTTTAGAAAATGTAATTACTTAACTGTAACGCAGCATTTTAACCATGAGACAAACAACCCTTTGCCATTACAATACAATGAAAAAAATTATATATCTATCATGATATCTGTATAATATCGATATAGTGCCCAGACCTATATAATGCTTTCTCAATATGAGCTTTAATAAGCTAATTTACAAGGAAATTTACAGTAAACATACAGCCAGTGCAATGAAAGACAGGCTTGTGGAGTACTACAAATATATGGGATTAAATCATAAGTAGCATAAGATAATACAAGGGGCCTGTTCTGAATCCATAAATATATAATTATTGGCTGAGATATTCACATCAGTAAATATCACCAACATCAAAGTTAAAATGGGACAGATAACACTACAATTATACCAAACATCCTCATGTCGCGCTCAAAGCATGCAAATGACTTTTTTGGGATCTATGATCAAAATTACTGTTGGCGACTAAGTAAATGCTTTTAATTACAGGTGATTTAATTATACACTACCCCCATTCATCAAACAACAAAAGAGTTATATCTGAAATCCACTCCGTTCCAGAGGAATCTCTGAGGGTCTCTAGATCCCTCGTTGAGAAGCTTTGCTTTAAAAGAAAAATTATATTCATCATACTCATATTTTCTTTTCTTTTTAAGGACTTTTGAGAAGGTGATTTTTAACTTGAAAATCACTGTCGTGATGGCCCCTTGAAGAAACCCCTGGAAGCATCCTCCCAGCGGATGGAACAGGGCTTTAACAGACGCTGTATGTTAGTCAAACACTAGTGAATGAGCTCACTGTACATACTGTATTGAAAACAGCCACATATGGACACCTGAGTATTTAAAATTAATCCTCTAAATTCCTTTGCCTTTGGGGTCCCCGTCCTGATTGCAGTAACCCAGGAGAACAGCACCCGAGACTGAACTTCATGGTGAAGAAATTGTAAATGCAATCCATGCTGCCAGAGCACTGCAGAGCCTCAGACAGGAGGACGTCAGGGGAAGTGACTGCATCGAAAGGGGTGTGGGCAAAGGGAAAGCTAGAGGCAAGGGGAGCCACACAGTTCTTCAAACAACAGCGCCATCGTGTGGCCAGCTGAGTCAGACCAAAAACAGGAAATGACTAAGATATTTATCCCTGTGTGCAAGGTGACCCATGCTGTGGATTGCTATTCTGGCCTTCGCAAGATTTTTAGTTTGAGGGTTATCCTTCCCAAAACAATGAGCTATATAAAGCTCTAGAGTTACAACTGTGGCAACAAATAAAACAGGGAGTAGTGAAGCAAAAGGGTGAAAATAGATTAAATTCTCATTTCAAGCAGATTAAATACAACTTGGATGGATTAAACGTGACGACTCGTAGTTCCTTTGACACTAGCAGTGCATATAAGTTTACACTGGAGGAAGAAACACTGCTACATGCTGCTATTTTTTACTAAACAAAGTCCAACATACATTTAACCAGCTTACTCAATAACGTTAACCTTAAATGGGGGTCAACTTTCCAAATACTGTATATTAATTGCACTTCACTGTTACTGGGATTTGGGATAATGCTAAATTATGTCTACCTTACAAAATACTCGTGCTTGAAAAGAAAATACATATTATTTTGTGACGTGTTTAACAAAATATGTACTGCTTTCCTTAAAAAAATCATTAATGAATTGGCAAAGTAAATATTTGAGCTAAGAGGACTTGGTCTAGCTACTAGGCCAGGTCTCCACATTTCCCTTAACTACTTAAGAGTTAGCCCAAACCAAACCGTTTAAAAGAAAACTATGGAGGTTCAGTTTGTTTCTCTCATGTTAAATATTTGCGACGTCGATATTAGCGCTGGTCTACTTACGTGTGTGGGCAGGTGTGAGTGAAGCTAACGCTAATGCTAGCCACCTCAAAGACGTTACTTCTCGACGACGTTAGCATTTGGCTAATGCTAACGCGTCAGGCCACAATGTTAAAAACACTTACCACCGTTAAGAAGACTTTTCCAGATTCTCCTGCGCGACGAGAACAAAAATAATCCCGTTGCTTCAGCATGAAACTGTGCTAAAGTCGGGAAGTTACTAGTTCACCGATAAATTCATTTTTTTCTTCTTTACAGATTTGCATATTAAACTAAGATGGCAACCGGAAGTGACATAAAACGCTTATCTTGTACTCTGTTCTCTGAACTTGTGTCACACCTTACCAACATTTTTATATTCACATAATACATATACTTACCATATCTACCTGTATTACGTTCACAACCATATTCATCTAATTTCCTTACAGGTATATTGTCTCGTATTAATTTGTCTTGCCTTGTGCAGAAATCATGGCTCACTTCCATGCTGCCATCTTTGGTGTAAGAAGTTAAAAACGCAGCTCATTAAAACAGTTCAAATATTGAATTCTCAGCTGTCAGAGTCCTTAAATTCAAGCTGGATGTAATAGACATTATGACAGGCTCAAGATATGTTCAGTTCACTTACTTATTAGGTGATTTAACACGTGTTCGATCCACAAAGATTCAGAATTTTTCGATAAAATAATTTCCTTTATGATCATACTTTTCTCAACCCTAACCCCAACTACTCATTAATCAATTGCTCAAAAGACAGCAATGTTGGTGCAAGCTCCTAATCATAATGGAAATCAAGTTGGAGACGGACAACAAATGCATAAGAGGTTGGATTTTATTTAGTCCACTTTTAAAATTTACATTTTCTGTCGAGATTCATTAAAAAAGATAAAGCATCATCAGCTTTGCAGTCCATATCACAAAGAGACTGCAACGAGGAAAGAGTGAAGTAGAATGAAGATGACTTAGTAGGCACATTTTTCAAATGATACGTGTTAATTGATGGCAAAATATGTACAGCGATGATTTTATCTTGTGGTAGCACATGCTTGGGACTTATGAGTGAGAGTTCACAGGTTAGTAAAGCACAGATTTATGCAGACATAAAGACTTTTTCACTTTCTATAAAAGATGTATCAAGTTGGCTACACAAGGCAGTCAATTTCCCAAAACTGTATGCCAGTTCAATTTGTAATAAATTAAACCTAAGACGAGAGAGAAATGAGGAATATCAATGAACTTGTGAAGCTCATTGACCAGCGCTTGTCAAACTAAGCATTTGAACAGACTTTAGAAAATGTTCCTCCATATGAATCAAGAATACTGAGCTAAAAGTGGACATGGCGTCCACCTGACAAACTAATGTGAGAAATAAATTAGAAATGGATAGTTGTATTATAAGTACCTGATTTTCTCTCTAGCCTAAGTTTGATACCTTTGCATAACTTATAGAAAACCTGTCACGTTCTTTTAAAAACTCACAGTAATTCATTCATTAATCACAAGTCCTGATACAACCTAAGACAGGCACAGGATTCTACCCTGCAGAATCCACATACCTTCGAGTCAAACACACTGGATATTCCATACAAATAAAGGACACTTATCCTGTTTATATACATAACACTTTTATACAGTCTTTGCACTTCCATTATAACAGATTGAAGCATCTCCACGTACAAAGTAAATGGAAATCAAATCATGTTCAGTGGATTAAACCTTGAGTGAATCCAAAGCTTAAATTGAGCACTTAGTTACATATACATTGAACGAGTTCAACTGCCCTGGCATTGAATGAAAAAAGTAATAAAACTATGATATTCTGTCGTACGGGGTTATCTTGGGGATCAGGTTTGAAGTTTGCCTTAAACACAGATCACAGTGTTTCAGACATCCAAACTCACTTGGTGAAGAAATTGTAAAACTGACCTGTGACCGGTGGCCATGGAAACTTCACTCTGCTCAAAACGGAGAAAGTAAAAACACTGTTAACCATCTGCACTAAGTAGTAGAGTGTCGCATTGATAAAGTACTATGATCGTGTTATCAAGAGATTTCACTTAAACTCAAAAACAACATCAAACGGCATTATAATTTAAGGAAATGTTAACTGTGGATCAACCCACTGGCCATTGAAAGTGAACAGAAAAAAAACAACAAAACTTTAATCCAATATAGGAGGCAGTGAATTTTCAAAGTTCATGAGTCTGCTTAAGTCAAAGCCCGAAGACAAGTCCAGTCATTCCACCTGCTTTCATAGTGCATACAGCTTATTCCTGGCTCACACCCCTTCCTACGACTGTACGCACAGTGCTGCTCTAGGCCTCACAGATCTGTAAACTAAACAGTTGAGTGGCTATGAAGCTCCGTTACACATTTAAGGTTCTTGCTGAGGTGGAATGCGACAGCTGGACCGTCCCAAAGCACAAACCAGAGCCGACACTGGTGTAAAAGGCCCAACGGTTTGGGGGTTTGGAGGACGGGGTGACGGTTGGGACATCAGGGTCACTTGGGTCCCTTGGAAGGGGTGTCTGTCTCTGTGGACTGGCGGCCATCATTCCAAGCCTCTCGGGTGCTTTTAAGGGCCTGCGTCCGTTGCTGATCCACAACCACGTAGTCAACACGCTCATCCGACACTGCCATTCCAGTTCCATTGCTTTTCATCTGAAGAAAGATAAAACACAAAGAAACGTCGGTCTTAAAGTTCCTTAAAACCGGCTTGTGTAAAACATGGCTCAAGAAGTGGGCGCGGATTCATTCCTACCTTCCTAGGTGGGGTAGACTTGCCGGGGTCAAGGTCCAAATCCAGGTACTCCACCTGTTTGTCTCCCTTCGGCTTCACCATAGGGCTGCTCCCGCCATCCGCAGTCATGGGGGCACCAAGCTTCATGTTCTACATAAGCCAGGAGAGGATGCTTTAATTGACTGAAGAGGATCACTGAGGCAGTGTCAGTGAAACAAAGTTCATATTTCAAGACAATCTTTCAATGTCAAAATAACCAACATTTGTTTAAGATTGCAAGATTTAACTGATGTGATTTCCTGGAAAAGTTGGTATTTTAACAAAGCATGTTCTGCGAGCCCAAACTGCATTTAACCTCAGCTTCAGAGGATGCATATGCGAGTCCAATGGTTCGTGGGTTTAAGATCACACTGTCCGTGTGAACTAAATGTCAAAACGGGAAGAATTGGTGAATAATAGTACTACTTAGATGAAGCTGATCATCGTTTAATTATAAGAATAGATTTGTTTAATCAGGGAACATCTGTTCATCTTGCTGGTCTAATCAAACAGGCGCCAGACTGGCAAAGTTTGTTCACTGAAGCGTGGACGCATCATTGCACAGCCAACAAAAACGGGCACCAGACCAACATGCCAACACTCCGGTTCCTTCAAAGCTACCCAATGAAAAAACAAATAACTCTGCATAGCAACTCAGATTTTTACATATTTTAATTTGAATTCTGAAAAGGCTTTTTTTACTTGTTCTGATTGCTTAGTTTATGTTGTTTAGTTAATTGTCCTTTCCCTTTGTTTATACTGAATAAAGCAGTGGGTCAGAGACACTGTGTTTACATCAAATTTAAAATAAAGGGGAAAGAGCTTTAGTTTTAGTATAAAAAGTAAGAATTCTGGTTCTGCAAAAACACTAAGGTCCTATAGCCAGTGTTAATTTCTACCTACACGGTGGGGTGGAGTTAATAGAACTAGGATGGTGAAAAACTAGGACATGACATACTAATGGTACCAAAAGTGATGGTATACAACACCTCAAATCACTGCACTGCAAACTGTGTGTCAATCCAAGCCAGTTTCTAGCTGATGTAGTAGAGAGATAAAGGCACAGCAAAGTATGCACTATGTATCTGCTGAACATCTCATCTAATGATTACACCTTAAACTGGCAACCTCTGGTGTTCTGACAGAGCAGGCCATGCATGTCTAACCTGGCAACCCTGCTCACCTCCTCTACGGTGTCAAGTTCCTCCACCTCCCTCTTTACAGGGGTGATGGGGACTGTGCAGTAGAAGGACTCCTCTCTACACAGAGTGAAAAGGCGGCAGTGACAAAGGGGGGAAAAAAAGAGACAGAGCAGATGGTCAGGAACAAAATGAGGATGAAAAGAAAACGAAAGAAGCCAGAGCCTGGTGAAGACAAAGAAATTAGGAACTGGGGAAAAGAAAAGAACATGAGTGACCAAAGAACAGGAAGTCAGCAGAAAATATCAAAGCAAATGTTGGAAAAGGTTAAATTGTTACAGCAAGAAATAAATAGGAAAATTATACATCAAATACCCAAACTGTAAGAGAAAGAATCCAAGATGACAGAGATGTAATCCCATCAGTTTATGGCTGATGTTCCCAATATTATTATGGTTACATAAGCCAATTTCTGCAGGCATTACTAATGGTTAAAGATACCTCATATTCCATTTCAACTAATGCCTAAATACCAACAAGGGATCTACTACAGTAAGGGTACTGATTTGGCAAAATTAGCTTCTTCTTTTTTTTAAGAACACAATACCTGAAAAGCAAAAGAACAAAAATAGAGAATAAAGAAAGCAGAAAAGGAGAACAAGAGGAAACTGCAAAGGAAAAGTGTTGAAGTGGCGAGGAGTCCATCTGCAGCAACCAGTTATTTGTCCACACTAATGTATGCCTTAGAGAGAACAGCGGGAACTGGAAATGGGATTCCTTATACTTTCTGTGCAACAATTACACTCAACATTCAAGGCGGCATGGTGTTCAACCCTGGAAACTTTGACTGCCTCATACAAACTGTCTATTGTATTGATGGTGCATCTGTTGTATAAAAACTGTAACAATGCTTTAACATATTTCAGTTAACAAACCACAAAAAAACACATTACATTTAAAAGCAAAATCAGACATTTGGCTTTCATTATCTGCGATTTGAGAATAGAAAATAACAATCATGCAACTTCTTATATCAGAGGATAGTTGTGTGTTACATACTGGTTCATCTGTGGACATATTAGAGACCATGGCTACATAATTCTCATCACAGTCTTCGGAGTCAGTGCTGGAGGCCGTACTATGCACTGACGGGGGTCTCGTTGGCATTGGAAACCTAGAGAGACTGAGCAGCATTCACAATGTTTACACACTGACTTCCAGACAGATACAGTCTCTGGTGAGCACAGAATATAATACAGACATAACAGCTACAGCCATAAACCACAGCAGCCAGAGGAGTCCCCGCAGCACAAAGCACAGGTAAAGACCTCGTCCCACATAAGGCAACAAACTGCAGTATAATGTAGCTTTAAAGCATTTCCCAGACCAGTCTGTATGAGCAGTGCTGCTTTGATCACAAGGTGACTACAGTAATGCATGAAGTGTTAGTGCCTACTTATTAAGTTCATTCTATCCACTACAAAAGGGAGTGTTCACACCAAATAGTATTTTTACTATAAAAACTGTATTTTATATATTTAATATAAATAGCAGCTGATATGAAAGCAGAGTAGTGTGAACACGCCCTTAGCTGTTAGCAAAATGCAGAAGCTTGAAAAACGCTGCAGATCATTTCAGATACTTACTCCCGAGCAAATGAGCGTGTGACGGGCGAGCGGACGGGCGTACAGGGCTCCTCCCATTCTGGCAGTGGTTTTATCTCCAGTGGAGCGGGTCTTCCTGAAGCAAGGTACACATACCAGTCAGTCACTGCTTAACACACATTGAGCTACATGCATGTAAGGCCGACAAAGGTCAACAACAGAAAAGTGGAGTTAATCAACCTGTGTGTTCATAATCTAAAACTCTAGCAGTTTTTGAATCATAAAAATACTTCTAATGTAACTTAAGACTGAAACAAATTACTGCAGGATTTTTTTTTAATATCAGTACTATTTTATAATTTAAAAAAAATTGTGTGCCATTTGAATAGAAACTTCTTGTGTCCCCATTTATTGCTTTAAATTTAGAAATCAGTAATTAATGCTTCAATTTCTATCACCCAAAGTCCTCATCCCATGCAGATCTTGCCTGCACCAAAACCGTGGTGAGATTTCAACAGGAAGAAAATTAAAATGTTTGTATGTTTAAGGGCATTAAATGTGTGAAACCTATTTCCTTCTATTATACACTTCAATGCAAACATGTCTGCAATGAAACAGCTCGCATATTATTAAAATGTCACAGGGGTCGGACTCAAACATTGTAAACTATACTTGCCAGTACATACAAGCAGGAGACGAGATCTATGAGTCTCCCTTTCATTAGATTATATCATTGTTCAATATCCTCTTGAGGAGCTATCTGCTACTTTCCAGAGCCATGCGAGTGTTGTGTGTGTTGTGGCTTCTACATCTGAATGTGTGTTTTGGAAGCACAATACATTAAACAAATAACCCCAAAAAGAAATGTTCGGGAAGTTAATTGCTCCTAAGTTATTTGGTTGAATGCATGTACGTAGTCCCAATCGAGTGAGGGGATATCTAGTGTAAGGTGGTAGTAACAGTGTTTTCTTAGAGGCATGCTGTGACTTCAATCCACCGTGCATGAAGTGCACACTCGTCTCCCTCCTGCTGGGATTTAAAATAAGCCTGGATTCATGCAACAGCGGCGACACCTATGTCACATTCTTAAACTGATTTGGGGAACTCTGGTTGGATGTGCTCATCGAAGCTGGCAAATATTGAAGATACGGTTTTGGAGCCTGGTTTGCCCACAGTTTATCTTATAGAACCAACAGGCCTGAGAAAGAAGAGACATCCCACAGTACACAACATGCAAAGAGTCGGGATGAAGTGTGGACAGGTCAAAAAATGGAAAGTGTTCAGACACACGACGGCAGTTCAGTGTAGAGTACCTACCCTTGCGTCGTCCCCTCGGGAATTCACCTATGGTTTGAGAGTCGGTTCGCTCTAAACCGACACCTTTTGCTCTTATTATTTTAGGACTCTGACCTGATTGGTGAAAGAAGACTTTGCTTATTATAGAATTTTTGGTGATCACAACAGTTAAGCCCTACGGTAACAACCCTCCTGCCATGCAAAGCAAAAGACGAGACTTTGCTGGACAAGACTACACCTTCACGCACTGTTATCAAGAGGATGATTGTCATGACAACAGCAGACCCATACTGCCCAACATGCACCTCACTCCATGCACCACGGCTTCCCACACAAAGACTGACTCCACAGCTGTGCATGCACGACGAGCTGTGTATAAGCACTGATAGTACACAGAGAATAATGTTATGTTGAGACGATCACATACAAATCTTACTGACGAGACTGTAGCTCCTTTTACAGCCCAAAAACCCAAATGTGCCACAATCTCAAAGAAAGATCATTGATAGTTCAGTGGAATCACACATCAGTGGGTTAATAACGTGAAAGCCATGTGCTGGCCTTGACCACAGATGTCAAAGACCTTGGTGACATACGACTGAAACAACCAAAGCAGAGAGAGACGTGCACAGAAGATGAACACAGCTGGTAGTAAATTGAATTAGTCCTCAGTACACAGAATTTGCATGGCACACGGTAAATAAGAAATGAAGAATATCCAAGGTAAAACAGCGAATATAATACTGTACTTCTTCAAAAGTATGTATTTACTCACATCTAGGATAAACAAGAGTTCAGAGACCAAATATCTTAGACCATTGCTTCTCAATAGTGATGTTCAAAAGCATCCGGCAAAAAGATTACTTCCATATTTTGAATTCTCTTTGCATTCTCCTGGTCCATGTGCTGTTTCCACAACTAAAGCTGCAAGCTGATCTAAGTTACTTATATAGAGAACGCTACATTTTCGATCAAGGGTGAGATAAAAATAAATAGTAGTGGATACACTTCTGTCTCTTATCTATCCTAATAAAACCAAAATGAATACGGTGAAGAAAGTAAAAAAAGATGATGGGATGAATAGTAGAATTACGATAAGAGAGGAAGTGAACTTAAAAACTAAAAATTAAAAGGGCCAAAGTGAACATACCTTTTACCACCATAACTGCCTGGAAACTATGGTTCAAAAGCCTTAATGTGAATTATACTGACACTCGCAAATTTTCATGATAATGTAGCATCACGGTTTGTCGATGTGCATCAAAGATTCATGAGCACTGATGGTTTCCAGCAAGAAAAAAATATATTTGTGTTCCAACTTTTAGTCCTGACAACATTTAGCCAAATCTGGAAATGACTGACTCAAAGGTCACAGAAAAAAAAAGACCACAAGTGGTTCAATGGAAGGATTCCTGACTGGGAACTCTATAACTCTATAACATGTGATATTTTCTTCACAATGACTTGAACAGCCATTGTTTTTCATTCGCATCCATGACGACTCCCTGTCTCCATGACATTACAGTCAATCCTCTCTCTTTGCCTGGCCTCAATCTGCCCAGATAGTAATTTCCCTTGCTATTAGGTCTTTCATCAAAGAGCTCCATTCAGATGAAGGGAACAAAGGGGATGGAGGTGACCACTCCGGCCTTCAGTCGCTCCACTGCAAAGGGACCAGCCCCCTCCCAAACGGTCTACGGGCCTCTAGAGCTCAGGACAAAAGTGCTTTGGACAAGGAGCTTACTGTGTTGTTTGTAAGAGGATGTAGCAGGCACTAAACTCATTTATCAAGAGGTGAAATAAGCTGGTCAAGGACAGGCGCAGAAGAAGATGGTGGCATTTAATACACCAGACAAGCAAAGGGAGACAAATAAATAAACAGATTTCCCCACAATGACAACTGAAGTATGATGAAGACGGACCCAGCTTTGAAAGTGGTTGAAAATGATTAAATGTTGTGCAGATGGCTTTATGACCATGAGCCAGCACTGTGAGAATAGCAGCTGAGTGTGACACAAGGCATGGTCAGTCATTGCATTAGTGAAAACTGAGCATACTTTAGTAAGTTAAGTGCAACAATACACTAGAGCACACACATACACACACACACACACACCCCCGCAGTAAGAACAAAGCTACAGAATACGTCCCCTCACCTTTGCGATCAGGTTTGAGATTTCGGTCCACAGGTGGGGGCTGGCAGTCGCTGAGCATTGGCCTGCGAGGAGGGGTCTTGGGACTGGAGCGGAAGCCCATGTGGGCAGGTGGGGGGACCTGCTTTCCCAGGAAGAGAACTCCATGGTGCTTGGGGTCATGGGCACATAGTTCGGTTCATGCATCGGCTCTGACAAACTGCCCGAGTGATGGTGCGACGGGGAGTTGGCACTCATGGGTACGTAGTTCTGGTCCACCTCTTCTGTTGACTGGCTGCCCACTGGCATCATTCCTTTGTTTTTCTGATGGTGACAAGGCATACAGTTATGGTCACAAACACACAGCAGATACATGCCTCGAAACTCCGGCCACAGGGGAACAGTAATTATATTCCACTTGATTTTTACTAAATTAGACTGTGCGTAACACTCCCCACACAAAACACTGTGCAGTCATCTGTACACGCACTCAGACTACGTTAGTGTTGGATAATGGTTTCGACAAAAGCATAGAACATGAAACCTTGTGAGAGCAAACTAATCTAGGATTGACTCAAAGAAACTACCCTGGCAAGTATCACCTGTATGTTTTAATACAGGTTTTAATCAGTTTCATCTGATTATTCCCTGTCACACAAGTCTGCAGCCATTGTTTAGACTTCGCATTTTCAGTCAAAACAAAATACTTTTTGGTGAGGGAAATGGGGAGCATGTTTTTCTTTACGAGCACGCCCTTCCCTCCCTTGTAGGTTTCTAAAAAAAGGGAACATTTAGAAGCAGCTCAGACACACTGCATTTATTGGGCAGCAATAAAAGAAAAACAGAATACCATAATATATAATAATATATGTAGATGACTTTGCTCACTGCTCCCATGATGCTATTCTGCATTGTGGAGCGCAAATGAGAATGCAGCGTTTGCAGTGAGTCCTGGGTATTTTAGGAGAAGCTGAGAAAATTCTGAATCTTTGTTATGAGCAAAAAGGTTTTACTTAAACTTTACTTTACTTAAACTTTCAGTGCACATTAAAGAATGTAATGTTTCTATTAATAATTATAGTAAACAATAGTCAAAACAGCCACATTCATAATACAAACACTCATCTTTAAGCTGTCAGCTGCTACTTGGAACTTATAAACCAGTAAACCTCTGAACAACACTCACAAAATAGCTGTTGAAGCTTTCATTGAAGTCAAATGAGCAGCTTTTCTCAGAAGGGAATGATCTAGGAATGTCATAGCAGTCCTGGGATCCAAAATCTGCAAACATAAACAAATACAATGACTTGAAAATGATTGAAAATCAATTTACTGCAACTTTATCAAAGTAGATATTTAACTCTCAATGTCTTTTTTTTAAATCAGAAAATGAACAATACTGCACATTATATTTACCCATACCAATGCTATATTCTGACTTTCAAGGCCATTTATGCTATAACAACAGAGGTCTAGTTAAAAAAAAATGTGTATGTGTTTTCATGATTCTGAAACGATTATATTATTCAGTAGGATAGAGCTCAGTGGCTACAGTATGTAATGACTCTACTGTGACACACATAATTGCTGTTTTTCTTGCATTCCTATTAGGCTCTAATGCAGGCGCTAATGCATTTCACTTACGGTCACAAGAACCACAGCAGTGCTAGGAAAACCTTCTGAGGCAAATTAGTGTCAGTAGAATAAGACTAAGTAGGATAAGACCATGACAGGGAAGCAAAAAGAAAGGACATTTTTTTTAAAGACTGTGCCCCCCAAATTGAAAAAAATACAAATGGTTCAGATGAAATCCTATGCAAATTAGGGTATAAATAATTCACCAATTCAGTGGTTCTTTGCCGTGTATTTTCACCCTGGCCTGTTTATTTGTCATCAAGACGCGAAGGCAAATTGCACCGATAAGGGCTGACTACCAAATTTCACCAAAGAGTTTGGACTCTCTTGGGTCACTGTTAACAATATTCTTGCCATTTATTCTTCTGAAATTTCATTTGTCACCACAAGGGGGATGAGGCAGTGAAAGAATAGATTTTGTTGTGTCCATACTTATGTCAAAAGTGTCTCTGTTCTCACCAGAATGTTGTGTTCTGTCTATTTTAAGCTTTCCTACAAAGTGTGCTGTATATGGATTTAAGATCTGTGCTATAAATGTAACATTTTATTATTAGATCTTCTTTATTTTCTAATTTTACTCAACTGTCATTATGAAATGCATCTCGTCTACACAGAAGATCTTCTGTTCCGTTGCTCTGATTCGTCATATATTAGTAGATTCTTCTCTTGATTTGATACACAATGGAAGTGATGGTGGTGTGCAGGAATAGCCATTATTTTACATTGGCTTGTAAATCCCTACATTAATAAAAACAGTGTACATTACATGTATTGTGTCTTGTCAGATGTAGAAGACAGCAGCAACACTCTCAAGGTTAGTGACGGTGTAGCACACTATCTACAACAGAGAAGGCCAAAGATATCTGTGTCTTCAATGTTGCAACTTAAGGCATGTATTTGTCCACACCTGAGGACATATGATATATGAGTGTGATATATGATTGGAATTGCCACATAGAACCATTATCAAGACCCATAAAATGTAAGGCCTTTGTTCGCAAAGAGGCTAAATATATCTGAAAACTGTCTGCTCTATCTTCAGGTCATCTAAGCGTTTTGACAATTTCAAGAGTTATGGCAAAAATAGTGTTTGGAGCTAGAAGAAAACATGCCAAGAGCTCCAGTGATGTCTCTTATCATCCATCAAATAAATAAGGATGAAAAATATCACTGCGTTAAAGGCTCTTTAAAAATGTTATAGAGGAAAGTAGCTCTGTAAATGTGTGTATCCTATTAAAACATTACATTTTGATATAAATATTCCAAGACCACTTTTATAGTGGTTTTCCAATGCATAGAATTCTCGCACCGACACAAACCTTTTCGGAGGCGTGAACAGTCCACAGTGCCAATAGTGTTGCTGCGTAAAGCCTTGTTCCCAGCACTAGTAGGTACACAGTAGTTTCCGTCCGTCTCTGACGCCGAGCGAGGCACAAAATAGGTGTCCGTAGGTGAGCGCTCAGCAGGGGGTGGTGGGGGTCCTGAGGTGGAACTGAGCGAAGGTTTGGGTGGTCTGGGAGGTGGTACTACATCTCCCCCTCCCTCTGAGCCTCCTACCCCTGTCGACGCTGACAAAGTGCGGGGCACCTGGTAGGTACAGTTTGCGCCAGGTGTAGGTGGAATATCATAACTGATGGAAAGGTTACGGATCTGTGACTCCATTGAAGGCTTCCGTGACGGTGTGTTGAAGACATAGAGCTCGGAGCCATCCCCGCTGTCTGGATGGGCCGACGGGGAGGAGGCTGACTTTGGAAGCAGCACAGTGTCCTGGGAGTAGCTGCGAGGGAGGTGGTAAAGGCCGGCGTCGGTTGATAATGAGGCACCGCGCGATGGAGGCGAGTCGTAGATGGAAGAGGCGGAAGCAGGCGCCGGGTGCTGCGGGAAAAAGCCGTTGTGCGAGGTGTGTTTGGCTGAGGAGGTGGAGGATGTGGGCGTGCGGTGAGAGGGGAGGTTGTCATTCAGGTCCGTCTCTGAAGAAGTAGACTTGGAACACTCCGCATGGGCTCTAAGGCGACAACACACATACACACCACAGAATTATACATCCACAACTGATTTAGAGAAGCTAAGAAATCCACACAGTACTGTTTGCAAGCCATGGTTAGTAACATAACGTTATATACACACATGTGATCTTTGGTACCTGGAGCCGTATTAGCATCTCTTTTTTCAGTAGATGTTGAGTAAATGCTGCTTTCAACATACAAGCAATAGTACAAATCAGTCTGTTCTGATCTACGAGGAGGGCTGGATGCAAAAGGTTCAAACACTTCAAATACACTAACACTCATCTTGCAAGCCATGAAAATCTACAGAACCGCGACGTGTTTGTTGTCTCTCTGTTGAGCTGTCTTTTATTTTTTGTTAATACATGTGTAGCACACCACACAAGCAGGCAGTTCCAGCTGGATGGCTGGCCACTCACAGACTAGCCTGAGGAGGAAGAGTCTTGCTCTCACACTCCTCCAGGAGCAAATACTCCTGGTCTCCCTCCAATGGAGAGTGAAGCTGCACTGAGCTACACGACACACAGCAGAGACAAGGACGAGAGTGGCAGTACAGAAGAAATGCACAGAAAGAATAAATGGGTTGGAAAAATAAACAGGGAGAAGCTTATGTGACAGTGTGGCTCTCCAGCGAAGTGAACATGGATACTATACGTATAGTCAGCACACGCCGACACAAACAAACTCACCTGTTGGGTTCAGGCTTTTTGCTCTCGCAGTTGACAAGCCACAGGTAATCCTGGGGCTCCTCTGAACTGGACTGAGAGTCCAGGTGTCGTACACTGACCGGCTGGTATGGAGGGGGCACACTGGACAGCACTGCTGCTGGACCCACAATATTACCCAGAGCTGGGTGTGGCGGGGTGTCCACCACCAGGCCTCCGATGACCGACTGGTGAGCAGCTTTTGCTGCCTCTACAGAAAAAAAACAAGAAAGGTTGGGGTTAATCACTCTCTGTATCTCCTTTAGTACATCAAAACATGGAATACAAGGTCTTCCAAACATGACTATAGGGGAGGAGGGGGACTGCCACCGAATTAATGATCACCTCAACTCACGACTGAAGAACACAACACACTTTAATGGATTCAAGCCTTAACATTCAGGGGTGCCATTTTGCACAAGGAAGGCCATGTAATGAATGAGTGACGTCGTTTTTTGGACTATAATCTGTAAGTGACTTTAAGTAATTAAATTGATGACAAAAGATCTGTCAGACTCGGCTCAGCAGATGTCAGTGAATGACTGTAGGCTCACACAGTGTTCAGTGGCTTTGTGGGAATTAATCAGGCCAGCACAACCCACACATTAGAACATCGCATTCACATGTAAACCATCAGGCTGATCCATTTCATTTCTAGATAGATTTCATTCAATCATATTGGCCTCATTTTAGTGTGCGTGACTTCCTACACTGATTTTACTACATTTGAGTTGGTCCTATTATGAGCCTAATGTTGGATTCTAACTGCATTGTTGTATTTTAGTTAACTCATGGCTCCTACTGAACCCCCAGTCGCTCTAGGGAGCCAGGCCCTGCTCCTGCAACTGATATTAGGCAGAAAGTAAACAGCAAGCTGTGTTTGCCAATGTCAACTCTGGCTGAGTAAACTTGGACCCAAGCTGTTTCCTAGCAACCTAATTCCAATGTAACAGTCTATAGCCATCAGACTGTCCGACTAAATCAACTTTACATCTTTATAATATCTGAACCTGAGCGGCGGATGTGTGTAGAGTCAACAACTCAAGGACGGATCTCATATATCTCTTTAAAGCCGTTAGCTAGCGCCAGTGTTTTGGTTCCCCCCCCTTCTTAACAGGTCCAACCAGCCACAAGAACCTCTAAGCTCACTTCGGTCTTGGGTGGATTTCCACAGGGAAATCAAACCTTTTCAAATGCAGTACACTGTCCAGCTTGAGGGGAAGGACATGATGTGTGTGTGTGTGTGACATGTGAAATGTGTATGTGTGACAAGATTCCATAAATAACACTGGCACTGACAGCTAATATCAGTACACTCCAGTCATTGCTGTGGATTTATACAAAAACACACCATGATATATTTGTATTTTCATATCAAATACATGCATGAAACACACTTAGAAGCTTAGTTTGTCTGTGAACAGTCTGACGATAGTGTTTGCCTTCAGAATCTATCTTTTTCTCAGACAGCATTTCCTCAAGGTCTCTGCTTCATCACACAAATGCCAAAGTCCTTTCCAAAACCTTCAGGTCGAGCTAATTGTTGCATTGCACTGAAAGCCAAGATGGCTGATGTGTATGCTTGGTGAAATGGCATATCTGTATTCATTCCACATCTTTCTATTTTTTATCCTTTTTCATTTCATTTTCATTCTCTTACACAAGCCATTTCTGTCTTCTTCCCTTTTACCCACTTGTTGTTTCAACCAAAATTCATACAGGAAAAGGGAAGTCCCCTCTGCTCATACTCATCTATACCTCCTCCATCATATATCAGAGCCCTCCAAATGTTCCCTCCTCTGATATCTGGCCAGCCGCGGAGCACTCTAGCATGGTCACACATGACAGAAGACTGGGATTGTGTCTCACACGAAGAGGAGAGCAAGCGAGCGCAAACGGGAGAGCCAAGGACATTCTTTTGTAATAAAAATGGTGAGGAAGGCTATCTGAAAGGATATTTATCTTTAGACCCAGTTTCTCCTTGAATGCGCTCACGGTTTGCTTGCACATTGGGATTTTAACAACTTGTTTCAATAATTGTGTTGAAGAGTTGCCATGAATGTTGTTATCAGGATTGCCCTGCAACACTCGCTATGTAACAGAGGTGGAGGCATAGTCGTACTACTGTGGAGAAGACAACCTTGAAGCGGTATAATCAGTGACTCTCCTTCCAGATTTGAAAAGTAAATTCTTCTTCCTAAAAAAGACTTTTAGTGACGCGATACAGTAAATGAGTTCTCATCACACTAAAATGCTGACATATTTAATTGGGAGGGATGCAAATGAGAGAGAATGAGAACCAGATAAGAGGGAAAGAATGAAAGAGGCCGACCTGCACACAATGCTTTGATTATACAGTATTGGGGGCAACGTGATACTCAACACAACACATGGATCATTAGCTCTTGGCTGAGAACTAATCTGAATAGAGACCTTCTGGCATATTCTGCTGGTTCGCCTACCTCCTTCAGAGAGAGAGAGGGAGAGAGAGGGAGGGGCAGATATTTCAAAGGCACAACAGCAGCATGGAATAAGAAAAGCCAATCAAATAGCTTGCTGGACATTTGATTGCTAATTTTGTAATGCTACACATCTGGCTTTTTCCTCTAACACATTCTATAATGTATCTAAATGAATAGGTTCACAACAAGGTGTTGGCGCATGAGAAAACTGTATTAACATACGCACTCATTGCAGTAGAGCGACAAGTCTGGTAAGTAATATATTTTTTTTTTTTTTAGATATAACACAGTGCTGGTAACTTTTATAGCAGCATCATCATCAGGTAAGGATATCCGTGGACGATTTCTCGAAATCCTACAATCTCAAATGTGCCTTGAACAGGTTGAATCAATGCTGATGTCGGGCAGCAGTGACGTGTGGTTAATTATCGAATGCCAATCCTTACCATCATCAGTGGGGTTAAAGCCACAGATGTCGCAGATGCAGCGAACCCACTTATTCATCTCTTCTTCAGTGTCAGCCACCAGGTAGAAGACACGGTCAATGGTCTTGATGTCGAATATGAAGCTGTGCTCCAAGTCCTTCTTGTTGAACGTCAGCCCAGCATCCACCTGAAGCAAGAACAAACAGGTCTAGGTGATATGGCATCAGAAAAACAGTCCATCGAAGAGAAAGCTACAGAATGGATGAGTAGTGAAGCTGAAATAATTAGCTGACTCATCGATTTGTTGATCGGCAGAAAACTTGTCAGCAACTGCTTTTTGAAGACACCGCTATGGGCTTTACAAAAATGTAACAAGGATTTTCACTATTTCCTGACATTTTATTGACACAATTAAAAATTTAAATTAGCTGCAACTCTATTAAGTGCCACCTTAAAAAACTCCAAGCGTGTTTTCCACAAAAATCAATACATGTCAAATTTAGTATTTTCTAAATATCAACAGCACATGTTTTTAAAAGTTTGTCATTTATTTGGAAATGGAAAAGAGCTGCTTAAATGTTATCCATTATCAATGTAACCCCCTGGAGGTGGTTTTAGTAATTTGGAGGCCCCAGGCAAAGACCAATGTGAGGATTTTCTCTGTTCTTCCTATAATATATTTAATATGAGCAGAGCAGCATATTAAACATAAACAGTGCATCTCGAGTTGTCCTCCCTTTGGCCAGCAGATGAAATGTGGGTGATACAGAATATTGGCAGATATACATATTTCATTGGATTGGCCCACATCTACATATTGATAGGTTTAATCTATTACAGATTATCATTCATTTAGAAAAAAAGGAAGCAACATTTCCCCAGACCCTTGGTCAATGACGTAATGTAAAACGGATGGATGTCAGACTGTAATTAGGTAAAAATTGGACTTAATGAGGAACCGTACCTGCTCACACAAGTTGAGATCAATCACGCGGATGGGCTTCTTGGCGTGGTCATTCTTGTAATACTCCAATACGTCTGGGTCGCCTGTCAGACGGCCACTGCGAAGAACAAACCACCGCTTCTTCCATGCCTGCAGAGAAATGAGGCCAAAGGTTATGTGCGTTCTCACAATGACTGCTCCATTCCTGACTGACCACTGGCCAAATGCTTTATTTTTCCAGTTTAGCCAATCCGTCCTAGCATAGCTTGCATCTCTGTGTGCATTCTCCACCAGCTGCACTGCCCCCACTGAAAGAATACTCAGGGCCAAAAGGAAAGAGGCCCGTAACCAGAAATATGTGTCTGGGATAACCAGAACAAAAGCCACATAGTTTGGTCTAGCACCCTCATTGGGGTGAATAACCAAAAGAGAAACAGGCAATTGGGTATGTTCTTTTTCAAATGGGATGTGTTGGTCTGTGAGAAAAAGGCACCACAAAGCAGACAAAAGTAAAAAAAAAAAAAAGAAAATACAGATACAGATACAAGCAGCTGAGATGTATGACTTCATCTGTGTACATACAAAGAGGACAATTCAATAATGAATCATTTTCTTGTAGTACATTAAGGAGACAGACAATGAGACACCACTTTCCTTATCTGGGATAATTTAATACATCAGCGATACTTCCTGAATTATTAAAAAGTCCCTGTGCCACTGTAATTCAAAATGCAGAGCTATTTCACCCATGAGCTTTCAGAAAAAGACAACCCATACAGCTTCAGAACTTGTTTACGTATCATGCAGAGCAGTCGTATCATTTGTCATGTTGTTTAAAGGAAAAGGGTCAGTGAGTGAGAAGTCTTCAGGCCTTCAAAAATAAACACAAAGCCAGAGGCAGATTCATTTTGGCACTATACCGACACTGCTCTACTTCTAGATTGTGTTTTCCTCCTCATGGTGTTTGTAGTTATATTTAGAGAATATATCCAGCAGTGATTCATTTAAATGCAGACTCAAGGTCACAAACTCTTGATTTTGCCAATTCATTGCAGTGAGGCTAAAGGTTTAGTTTTAGAACAAGCTGTTTTTCAAAAACCTCTCCACCAAATACTAGCAAGACTTGCCTGAGATTGTATCATAAAGAGAGTCATCAAAATAATGATTCACTCCCCTTAAAATCAGGCAAGTATGTATGGACACGTTGTACAAGTTTCACCAATCGAATAGTGTAGTACTAGAAAAGAAATCAATCAATTAAATGCCAGAAACGTTCCCAGTGCTGCTTTGAAATATGAGTTTCAACTGATAGACAAGATCCAGCACACAAACAACCACCACAGAGATGAGACGGATCAGGAAGCATACCAACGCAGTGTGAGGAATGCAAACTGAAGCTTTTTTTGTTGTTGTTTTGGGGTAAGATTTTGACTGTATTAACAATGCTGTGGGTGTGGGGGGTTTTTCATCCCTTAGCTGTTTTTCCATCCACAGGGTGGCCTTTGTTAGTGGGCCAAGCACCCTGACTGAGACTGCATGATGAGCATCAGACCTTTCCCTCCACAAACAGGACGCAGAAACAACTCACAGACCTGAAAAGCCCCCGGATTTTAAACTGTGAGCATACAGACACACTAGAATCACATGGCCAAAAGCACTAAAACAGCAAATAATACAAACACTATTCACATCCCACACTGACATATTTTGCACACATGTGCAGCACTTGTTTCACAGACTGTAGTTCAAAATGACTGTATTATATAATCGCAGACAAACCTACAGAGTCCAAACGAGGCTTAAACCTATTAAACATGCATCCTTTCAGGCAGGCCCACTTCAAAACCAAAAAGTAAAAGCTCAAGTGAATGTTGTCAAAAACAACGCTGGTGTGTCTGTGTTGTGCTGGTCAGACAAAGATGCTGGGTTTGGAGGGGGAACCTCTCTCTCTAGCACATGACAAAGCACTCTTGGGTCAAGTTACCCTGTGGGGAACAGAAGGACCAAGAGCTTGGGTTACAGCGAGGCCAGGCCCGCCCAGGGTGAGAAGTTGACAAGTGGGTAAGATGTACATGCTGAAGACAGAGGCAAGTGAGTCCTGTTTAGCAAGACTGCTTCACAGTCATGGTTACTTACAGTTAAGACTTAACAAAACAAAGTGGAGAGGTGAGGGATCAAAAACCCTGACTCACAACAACAACTGATAGCTTCCATTGTAATTAAATATTACATTTCAAGTCATTAATATTGTAATGTAATATTTGTATACATTGCTTGGTTTAAATTATGTTATAAAGATCATTTAAACTATGCTCACAAAAAAGTCCAACATGAAAATTAAATAGTAAATGCCCAGAAAACAGGATGTTAAGGGTCAACCGGAGCTATAAGCAGTGGTTATAAGAAGGAGAATCTGCATCCACTGTTTCTGCATGTTGTTATCCAAGGATGACAAGCTGGTGGTAGCTTGAGCATCTCTCCTCCATCTGTGGACTTTCACACAGCTTTCCCCATACGCAATCATGCACACTTGCACCGTTTAATACCACTTGATACAGCACCAGACACGTGCATAAAATACAAAACGTATAGAATGATACACACATGACAATATAACACAGACACATCCTTAGTTGTCATGCATACAGATCCTACGTTTATATGCATGCAAGACTTCAGGAAAGTGGAAGGAATCAGGTTAAGGCAGGAAGTCAGACAACACATTTGCATGCAGTGCAATAAACCGGTTGCTGTAAAATCCACATTTGCGTGCAGCTGGTCAGTAATTCGATTTCTCCTCTACCTCCCATCATATTTGTGAACCAATGCAGGCAGATTTAAAGCGTATTAGTGATATGCACTGCAGCCTGAAGTGGTCAGCACAGTGGCAGAACAGGCACTTGTAGTGAGACAACACACTGTTTTTTTCCTAATGTGCGAATGTGTCTGCACTTGTTCAGCTGAAGAAACTGATACTCATTTATATTAGCATTTGATAATTTGCAGTTGGACTTGGGTTTTACTTAGGATGCAACGCTAGGAGTATCTAGCAGAAATCTAACTTTGTCAACTGCATTTTCCTTGACTTGATGAAGCAAACTTGACTCAGCATTCACTGAGAATAAATGAGCTGAAAGCAAAACTGACAATTTCACCATTCACAACTTCAATTTCATTTGACATATGATCTAGTCACATAGAAACTCAACACGTCTCTTCAAGTGTGTGTAAACACACTAAATATGACAGAACCCAAACCACAACAGAGTTCTGAACCCAATGTCCAAATATCGAGTGTCCACCATAACATACCTCCTGTCAAGGCTCATGGAGAACATGACGAGGCATCTTGTCCTGCTTTTGGTTTGGTATATTCCATTGTGGCCAGTGTTGAATTAATGGCTAAATCCCAACTGGTCCAAGTCAGGTTACAGTACTAAATGACTGCAGGAAACGTATACATCCATTCCAGGTCTTCCTTAATCTCACGACTGATTGTGAACCTTTCAGCTCACTCAACAATCACAGAGCCCACTTCAGCTTGGAGGAGTCCACTGTCCACTGCCCCAGGGTTGGGAATGGGACAGCATGGGACGATACTGAGATGGTGGGGGCTCCCCTAGCATGGCAGCTGTCCCAGCCAACCTCTCTCTATCCCCCTCCCCCCTTGCTTCAAGCGACCTAGTGTCTTCTGATAGGGTGAGACACCAGGAAGACACCCGCCATTCGCCCACTCAGGCTCTGGGGGCCAGACAGAGAGGGCATTGAGGGTCCGACTAAGAAGATGACAGGGGAAGGAAGGGTGGGAGGGTTGAGGGGAGATGCCAACTGAGTGGAGTCACGTTGCCGTCAGAGGCCTTCTGACCCAACATCACTGGAGCATGACACAGGCAACGGTGGGGGCGAGAAGTTGGTACAGTGCGTAAGCAGGGATGAAAATGAAATCTAATGCCCTTGAGGGCAGTGGTTTGTTAGACATATCACTCTAAAGCTTCTAGTCACTCTAAACCAGTCACCCACTAGTAATGAACCACTACACATTCACAGAGGACGTCTCACATTATCCAGCTTAATCTGAAGCCTGAAGGTTGGCCAGAATGACATTCTGGGTCTTTCAAGCTCTCACAATGGAAAAATAAAAAAGATCAAACATTTTTGATAACAGAAGGCCCCGACAATGTGGGAAGTACTTGGTAATAAAACAGGAATGCACTAACAGTCTGTAGAAAAGGGTTTACTCCTAACAGCCATTCCATCACTTAATATAACAAAAGGAAGAGGAGAGGCACCTCCAAATAACTCTCAAAGGAGTAGTTTACATTTGTGAAATTTCTTTCTTGACGAAAAGTTAGAGAAGTTGGTATCACTCTCTTGTCCGTCTCTACATCGAGCAGCTGGCCAAGAAAAAGTCCTCCATTTAACCCCTTGGAAAATGCCCATTTGTTGCCAACTGTTGTGGTATCATTCTCTTATCTAACACTCAGCAAGGACGACAGGTGTAGTGAATATGTGAGTGATAATAAGTGTTGAACTATTCCCTTTAGACACTGACTGGCATAAATAGACAGTATCGTCGAAGACATCTGTGTATTCTTACACAAATCTCATCTATTACGGCTCCATAGCTAACATTTCAACGTATATTTCATGTTGCCAGATTTAAGGAATGAAATGAGTCATTGCATTCCCACATCAGACGTGGGTAAAGTCCTACTTGGCACTGCAACATGCAAGAAATCCATACAAGGAGAAGTAGAGAAAATGATTGAGACAATATGGCACCACTGCATGTTGATTAAAGACTTGGCAAGACTCCTGAATGCAGTAAGCAGTGAACAAAAAGACAGTGGAAATTAACTCTATGCTTTAGCCTGCAGCTGCTAAAAATAAGTATGCGGTCAGATCAGGGTCCTATTGCAAAGGTTTGATCTAATCTATTCATCTCTATGAAACTAGTTGCTGCTCAACCTTTCTGCCAACACCACTCAAGCTGCACCAATCCAGTTTTACTGCTCTTACAAGGCTAATTGTGCTTCATGGTTTAGATAGATTAATGCAGCCTAAAAACCTTTAAGTGCACTAATTGCTAATGCGAATGTACTATCATCACAGGCTGTTAAACTACACACTAAAACTCATCCTCCATATCTCTAATGGTACCGACAGGGGCCTGTGGGTAGCTATTTTTCTGCAGCTGCAGCAGTTGGGACATTATACGAGTCTCTTCAGGACATGGACAGGTTTCTTTGATACTGTTGGACAATATGTGAAAAGGGACACCAGAGTCATTGTGTTTCAAACGGTTCATGTGTGCCAGTCAGTGTTAGTGCAGGTACAACATGTGTCTTAAAAAGGGACAGCAACGTTATCTTAAGCATTGTACTCAACATATTTTCACATTGAGAGTATGTCCGTTTTAAATTGACTGCATAGGCAAGTTTACAATCAACGCTAGATAACCTATGTCACAGATTGACATGCACCCCACATCTGCACAGACAACTAGGGCTGGGTATCGTGGCCAATTTCCTAAATCGATTCGATTTCGATTCATAAGGTCCTGAATCGATTAATCACGATTTGATTCGATTCGATTCGATTGGCTCTTACATAATGAAAATGGCTCAACTGTGTTACAAAATACAGATGTACTTTATTTTTTGCTCTTCACCATAAACAACACAAGTTCTGCCGACACTCTCTGCTGACTGCATTTTCGTTATGTCGTCTTTCACACATGTATACATCATGGGGATAACTGTTTCAGTCAGATGTTTACGTTGCACCATAACGTAGTGTGGATCGAGCACTAGGGCCTTGACTTTTGCCCAAAAATCATATTCGAAGTTCGTTTGTTTATTAATATTAATATTCGAATATATTTGAATATTTATCAATAATCTTTTGACCATTAAAACCCTTCAGTAAGACCTATATGGTATGGTATGGTACTTAAGTTGTATATGTGTTGTCCACCAGAGGGCAGTGTATCAGTCAACGTCAATAGGCAGGCAACATGTTTTCAGAACCTTTATTTATTTAAGGTCAGACATAAACTGTGTATGCATTCGGTTTCATCAAAATAAAGCTAAATAAGCCAGTCGGTGGGGTTTGTTTGCCTATTTACGGGCAGTATTCGGGGCGGTGCGTCTTAAGAGTTTACGGTTTTCAGGACGGAGCGCGAGTGCGGGCTCGCGGAGCGTAATTGTGGGCTCGCGGAGCCGTGTGCTGCCCGGTGTCGGTGAGAGCTCCAGGCTGCTTTCGGACATTATTTGGGCCGTCAGTGGCGACTGTTCGGCAGTGTTTGTTTGCCTATTTCCGGGCAGTATTCCGGGCGGCGCGTCTTAGAGTTTACGGTTCTCCGGACGGAGCGGGAGTGCGGGCTCCTCGGGGGCTGTTGTCGATGTTGACGCAGCCATTGTTCTGCAAAATTGGCACAAACCAGGGCGCTAACGTCACCTATAGGAGACATCTTGCACGCTTGTGCGCATGAATGAACGTCAACCGGACGTAAACGCGCCACTGCTGCATCACGCACGAGGGGTAAACTTAATGGGGGAAAATCGATCTCATGCCCTATTAATCGATATTGCAAAATTTAAATGAAATCGATCCAAAATCGATTGAATCGATTTTTTTACCCAGCCCTACAGACAACAAGCAAACATGATTCAAATCTACTTTTCGTGTTTTTTGCAAGAGAAAGAACACTCGACCCATCAAATGCAAGTTAGTAACAGTTTGGAGTCTCGTGCAGGTTAAGTGACGTGCACAGCAATGCACCAGCAATGCAAACTAGGAGAGAATATCTCCCATTACAATCCATACATTACTCATATTCAGAAATTAGGATCCACAATGTTGATCATATCTGCATATTATACACAATACAAAGTTTTTTCTAGGGATTTTAGAGTCTCTTTTCGACATAATCATAACTGAAGAGGCACTTTAGTAGAGTACTCTGTGAGATCAGCTGCATCAGTGCAGATACATGGTTTATTTTTCATACGAGATGTCGATCAAAAACTCATTCAAAAACGGAAAGTATCACTATTGTGCATTACCAAGTGGAAACAATCACACACGGCACTCAAATGTACTCAAAAATTACAAGAGGCCATGAGAGATCAGTGTTTTGATAGCATTATCGGAGCTTTCTCCACTTCACCCATGATGTGTTAGCATTAGCCTAGCTCACAGACTGGGTGAATAGTTAGCACTTAGCAGCATGCGAGTGGCTGGGCCATCTGTCCCGTCTGAGTGGGCTGTGGGTAAATGACCTGCACCCCAGCTGCACTGACTCATCCTGACTAGGACAGCTTCTCTGTTTGTTCCTCAGAAAAACACAGTGCAAAGGAGAGAGCAGAGGGGGGAGACAGGGAGCAGACAGAGCACAGGGTGAAGACGGGGGAGAGATTTTTGTGATAGCAGAACAAATTAGTATGTGGTAATGTTTAATCTGCCAGAAATGACAACCAGACTACATTTTATGGCCACAGAGAAAACAGACCACCTTTTACAGTCAGTCGATATGAAAAAAATTCTCTCTCGCACTGGCTTTATGCTCACAGAGTCTCTCTATCGTTCTCAAGCAGGAAATTAAACATAAGACAGTGTCTCAGTATGTATCTGTGTCCTCTCCAGGGCAGTATCACTACAAGGAACATGGAAGGTTAGTGCGAGGTGAGAAAAATGGAAATTAAGCATCAGATGCTGTGATGTTACTCAGCGTTATGTGGAGAAAAAAAGTATATACATGAAATTAATTAATAAGTGTAGTAATTTTCAGAGGACATTTGTTATTTGATTTAAGGGCTGGGCATTTTAGCGATATTATATCGATAATGTGAGTTGAGACGCTTATTGTCTTCTTCTGGATATGATTCTGGATATGGCAACATCGTAATATACAGCAAGTTCTCTTTTCTACATTCAATTGTATATATTTAAGCAGGTCATGTCCCTGAAATCCAAGAGTCAATATCCATAAAGGACTTGGAAATGTTTTATAATTAAATTGTGCAAAACCAAAACCAAAATAGACATGTTTTGTATGACTTAAGCAATATTTATCTACCATTATGTTGTCAAATGATGCCAGATATGTGTCATGTTACGACATATAAAGGGGTTAGGGGGACAAAAATCAAGGAATGTTTTTTAGGGAGTGACATTTTTTTTGTTATTTAAGCAAATACCTGATCCTTAAATAATCACATTTGCTGACGCAGAAAAGCAAAATATTTCAGTGACACTGCATTCTGACCCAAATGCAGTAAACAAATACGCAATCCTGTAGACCACAGTGCTTCCCTAAGCCTCACTGTCAGGACCGTAGGACTATGCTGAACAAAGGATGTTCTAAGAGAGGAGTGTCAAGAGCGTCAGAGGTTTTGGCGCTCACAGTCTTGGTGACGAGGTCTGCAGAAGGAGAAGGGGGGGGAGGGACAAAAGCGCCTCTATGCTTAGTGCCGCAACTTGTATAAATCAGTCTTTGTTATGGAGAGATGACTGGGATTCTTGCTAAACAGCTATTTTTACATCCTTCAGCACCAGAAAGGGCAGTCAACGTGCAAGTAAGAGTGCATGGCCTTTGGCTAACTGAGGGTGTCCAGCCAACGTCATCAGCCCTCCGCCTGCTGGAAGGAGAGGGGACTTCCATGAAAGATGTACATGCCTGAGGTCCAGGATCCCGGACAGCAGTTAATAGTCAGCCAACTCTATCACCAGCATCTGTCCTCAGAGTAAACACTCCTGATGGAGTCTTGTTAGATAAACCCAATGCATTGCTTGACCTGACATGAGCATCTATTGCAGGTGGGAAGTGGATGCATAACAAACATGCTGTTGGTTCACATTCAAAGTTAAAGTAAACTAAACACAAACAGTGCAAATTCAGTTCCATATCCTGGTACCACTTGCTACAATGTTTTCCTTATTAAAAAAAAAAGGTAAATAAATATTGTAACTACATCCAACATTGAATGGGAATTGATAATAATCACCCTAAACAAGCATTGGCGAACTAATAAGCATTTTGTCCTGATCCCACAGCATCGGTACCAACCTTCTTGCCCAAACACTAGCCTTCACCAAAAAGCTCACCATGATACTAAAAAAAGATAATGTGATACTCTCAAAATGTTTAGAGCTTATCTGTGCAGAACTCTTTTGAAGAGCTTGAAAAACAGTGACCCTACCTTGCAAGCTGTATATCCATAGGAGCGGTTTTCATTCTGCGACCTGCCACTGAAAGTGCTGCATGTTGTTTGTTGTTGTTTAGCGCCTTCTGTCTTTATCATGTGCTGCAGTGTGTGTGAAGGTCTGTAGTTTGTGACCCCTCCCTCCTCTGACTTCCTGTTCTATGTAATCAGGTTGTCCCAGACACTCTTAACTGCCACTAAATACGAGGGGGTGGGACTAAAGGGAGACGAGAGGGTGTGCGTTAAGTTTCCAGAAATGAGGTGGGAGTGCACCCCAAAAAATAACAGTGGAATAATTTATTTTACCAATTACATACCAATACATTCTTATTAAATCTGCCAGACAGCATTTAGACTGAAGGGCACAGAGAACATTAGAGCTCACACTGGTTTTTAACAAGTTTCTAATCAACCAACTGCACACTGTGAAACGCTTCACAGTGAAAACGGAGCTCAAGTTTGTACAGCATGCGACACCTTCTATCATGTAGAGCCGCAATTATTGTGGCAGGGTAAACATCTAGAGATTACCTGGGCTGTCCAACTGCCTCTCTCTCCCTAAATGACATTGATTTAGAATTATCTTCACTGTGCTATACCAGAACTGACCTCCTGTTTTAAGAGGATCCACATTAAGGGAGTAAAGACAGCATGTCATGGGGGCTTTAAAGTCCGTCTCCTCTCACCACTCAAATCGCATGTCCTAATGGTTACAGCTGTTAAAATATTCCTTTCTTCATTTCCATTGCTAATCAAAAGGTCTTTGCCAAGCTAATAATTATAGACAAATCAGTTTCCTTGTATTTCTATTTCGAGTGTGGCATCTGAAGGCTCCATCCTCTTCCCTGGATCCGAGCCTTCCTTTGCTTCCTGTAGACACTTAAAGATTCTGATTCCCATCTGCACTCTCAATAAAAAAGGTCAGAGATGCCCCAGCATGGACAACTTCCTCTACATGCCTGCTTCACAAAAGCTCTGCCTTGGCGTGCCACTGACCCCAGACACTTCTGCTAATGCTGCAAAGATAACTAGTGAGTGTCTGGGGTTCTTTTATGTCAGGAGATAAGAAGTGCTTAGAGTACTAAAAACGTAAGAAAGATTTTGCCCAGATTTCCATCCAATATCAAGGCACTGTTTCATTTTGTTCTCTGCTTTATATTCTATCTTGGCGAGCATGTTTGATGGAAGCCATTTTAACATTTCAGTGACAATGATGTGCTTTTCATCATGTTGTTCTGTAATAACAAAGTGCACACGCCTCAGCACAAAGACAAGTGACGTTGCCGGGCAGCCCAAGGGAAGCCAAGTCATGCATGAAAGCTTGGTAGACTGCACCTTTCTGCCTTCACAGAAGTACTGTTAACAACTTTTTAACCCACAGCGGTCTTAAGCTCTCAACAACAGGAGGTGTAGCTGGGCAATTATTTAGTCAAATCAACGGTGCAAATCAACCTTGATTTGATTATGTCCAAATTCAATTTTTATTTAATTCTCAAATAACTATTTACCACACCTGGGGCAACAGCAAACTATTGTAAAAGTAGTCCCGCGCGGTTATAATGAATTCAGGAGAACAACTGAGAAAAAATGATTGATTGATGATAGGAAATATAAAAGTCTATTTTCCTTGCAACCATCAGAGGATTGAGGCCGAAGACAGCAGAGGAAATAAACAAAGAGAGATAGAGTGAGAACGTGCTAAAGATAGGACCACCCAGGCAAACAGACTGAAGTAACAGCAACACTGGCTTAGGTGTGACTGTGTGTGTCCTATTGAACCCTTACATGTCCATCTGACGAACACCCACCGCAAAACATTCTAACTCCCAACTGGATCTGAAGTTATCAATTATCATCCGTGTCCACCGCATAGCGCTGCTCCCATGTGAGAGTCAACCTCTTCATTTCTCTCCTCTCCAAGAGAAAACAAGACCAAATCTTTGTTAAACTGAAGCATCACATCCTTGCTTTGTGTGCGAGTGCCCCATCTTCCCACACAGGTCAGAGACGCAACAGTGAGAGAAGTATCAATTCTTCCAGAAGACCCAAAGCCCAAACCAGAATTCCTAAGAAACTACACATCGACTTTTAACGGACTGCAAATGACTATCCCTGCATAAAACAATGCCTTGTACAGTGCATGTGCTCCTATTTATTCATGTCCTAGTTTACCTTTTGCATAATAAAAACACAACTATATGTGTTCATTTACACATGTGAACCACAATATCTCAATTTGAGCATTTCCTCAAAATAAGATTATATGAAACAACATTATTTAACGGGCTTCCTTACAAACACTGCTGCAGCAATATGAGCCAGCACCTGCCTATGTAGAGGCTACACGGTCGAACAAGTTAGCTCCATGCCAAAAGAAAGGGCAGTTGATTGATGCAGCTGGGCATGTACTATGAAGTAACACTTGTGCATTCCTACTTTGCTAGAAATAAACTGGCAAACTGACATCTGTTGTGTTATGTAAAGACAGTGTGCATGTGTTTTATGACAAAAATAGCCCAGTTTATGCCCTGTTCTGTTAACACTTTCTGATATTACCAAATGCTTTAAAGTCAGAAAATGAAAGCATCTTTCTTTAACAGCAACTTTGAGAAGCTATATCTCTGCAAAGAGCTCCTCCTGAGATTGTAGGTTACATCAGCATGCTCAGATCCAATATGCATTCTCGTCAACAGGGTATCGATCCATAAAGAGCACCTATGATCAAAACAAGCCAGTTCTCTCCCTTCACGGTCTACATGATCCCTCGCTCTCTCTCCTTCGATTTATCATCCCACAGTCGCTCCTCTTTCATGTGCAGCTGTGAAATTCTCACCCAGCCAGGCGCCATCTGACCTCAGCCCTTACAATCTACGGTAACTGTCCAAAGAATACAGACCTTGGTAGTCATACTGCTATCTTTGCAAACAGTGCGCACAAAGAGCAACATTTTCATGAAAGACTTTCCGAAACACAAACAGGTGTTCTTAATTTACGGCCTCTCGGTCACAGGTGACCTAATAACAAAACTATGTCCTGATTTTTTAAACTATTTCATATCAAAAAATAAATATTCTAACTGAGATGAGAAACCACATCCAGCCTGTAATTTGGACTACCACACAGAGGCACATAAATAATTTAACAAAATATAAACACTTTTTCTCCCACAAAACTTTGACAAAAACATCTGCAGAGGAACGATGAGATGCTTACCCAAGTTTTCGACAACAAGTATGATATTCTTTGAGGCTTTGTTGGAGAGGCATCTCATCAACCAGTTCTATGATCCTTTGTACATATTCCATACAGCGCAGGATCCACAGTACCGCTCTTACTCCGGTGTCTTGGCTAGGCAAATGTGTAATTGCTGTCGTTGCTGCACTAGTAGGGCGGGACAGGAACTCTAAGTCAAGTGATCATTCCATATCATTCATTAGAGTATCCACAGACAGAGGGAGGGAAAGACAAAGAGAGAGTGAGTGAGAAGGAGAGAGCAGGCAACGAAGCAGATGGACAGGAAGAAGTAAAAGGACTGATCAGTAGCTCAGCACAGTGGCTGAGGGCTGTGGGTCTTGTTTACTTTCATAAAGCGGGGATGATTCAATCAATTTTCCACCAACCACATTTGACACCAACCACCTCCAATAGCAATAAGCCCCCGGGAAAAACAGCTACCCCCTGGCCTCTCTACACAGCTTTCAGACAAGTTAGGTTCACACTTAAACCGCGCTCACGAGGTAAAGCATTAACTCACAGGGAGCAGGTTTAAACATTAACACAACCTCACATCATGTATGACTGAGGGAGCACAGAAGCGTCAGTTACGTATAATGTAGGAAACTGTTCGGCCTTCTCTTCACAACTAAACCAACTACCTCTTACTGTGTTTTCCAGGAAACATGGGGCTTTGCGAAACACAGAAAAGGAGAGAAAAAACACACACAAGGCAAAATAACATCCCTGAGTGGAAGTTTCCACTTTGTTAGCGCTTTTTATCTTCCTGGTCATCTGTTCCCAACACACACTCTGTGCAAAAAGATTTCCTGTTTTGCCTCCTTTTGTCACTGCGGTTGTGTTTGGGGGTCGTTCGCGAGCTAACTTTAGAACCACACATTAACCTAATGTCTCATAAGTTGTCCAGAAGATTGGACACATGCCAGGCTGAAATATTGTTCCTATAAATGCTTGAAATGGACAAAGTAGAGAGCAAACAACCAAAGTTGATTAATTGCTTACAATATACAGCTTACAAGTTTTTTTTTTGCAAAAACATTTGTCCTGTGCAAGATGAGGCGTTTAGGGAATGTTATATTGGAGTGTGAGAGGCTGATCCCATCTGTTATTAATGCTAATGTGCAACCTACTGTATATGCTGTTGCAGGAGCATTACTCAACCTCCACTAAAACAGCAATCAAACGTGTTCGGTCAAAACTGTCAAATGGCATTCTGATCATTGTTTCCGGAGATGCATGTGATAAGACAGTCGCTGTACATTTTCTGTCTTGGGAAGGATCCGAACATCAAGCAAAACAACGATTTTGTTTGATGCCGATCTATCAATATATATATAGACCTATTAAAAGACAGTGTGTGTGGAATGACTGACCATGCCAGAGATATCAGTGCCAGGGTCTCCAATGAGGGGCTCTGCCATGATAATATTTTTGCTATATGGTCCTGCCTACCTTTGCAAGAAGCCGTGCTCTACCTGTATGTCATGTTTTGTAGGAAAACAATAAAATAGGAATCAGTGTCTACCGTTGTACTATTGTACTATCTTTTTTAGGTCGTTTTTTTCCTTTTTTTATGCAACATAGTGGAGCTAATTATGAAGCACTTAAAAGGCTGTATATGAGCTGAAAACATGTTGGTAAAGGGCTATGGATGTCTTAACATGGTAGTTACAATAACCAATAAAATATATGCACACAACAGCACAGCATAGAGCCTACAGATAATCATAAAAAAACAAAGGGACAACTAATTGCAGAAGAAAAGTTTCAGACAAGATAAAGTAAATATGCTTTCAGAATCCACTTTTCTTCCTCTTTCAGGTTGCTGTGGTCTCAAGATTTCTTATTTAAATGCAACATTGCAAACAAATCAAAGTTCTCCTAAAACAAGAGCTGCCATTGAATTTGCTGGAAGTGGTCATGATGGTCATGTGAGGGTTTAAATTATCTTCATTGGATTTAATGAAGAAATACAATTATATTTTAAAATTTGGAGTTATTCATACACTGCGCGGTAAACATTCTGTTTAAGGCTGTTATTCAGTGATTTGAGTTCAACTATCAATGCTGTTGACGATCCGATGCCCAAGCGTTATGCAAGTGTCATGAAATTTCCAACTACTGCCCGCCTTCGATATTTAATTCATATTTTCAGTGTGCTAACCCTAACCCAAACAAGCATATGCATACATATTTTGAAGAAGATTGTCCGTCTAACCTTCTGCTAATAGAAACCAGCTAACAACGTTTGTAAAATGCGGACAGCAACAACATCCAAATGAAAATTCTGAATGACAATGATTAAAATGCAAGTCATGACTCGTTACCTGGTCCTGAAGACTCCAAGCTTTGCATGGATAAAAATGAGAAACATAGCGACAGAAGTAAGGTAAGCAAGCTGCTGACCAGCCACTGTTGTTGAGTGAGTCTGGCCACTTTCCTGCCTACCCTGCTGACTTCCCTTCCCTCCTCTTTACTCCATAAAGTCTGCAACACCCTGCTCCAATAACCCCTGACCCACAGGAAGTAGACACAATGGACTGAAAATAACACACCACCTCCCCTGGCAACAACTGCCCACCCCTACCCCCATTACACACTGCTTGTACACTACAGTACACCTACTATACACCGGCCCAACATATGTGGGTGGAACCAAAAATATCAGCCGCTATTCAACAAGCTGCGCCCACATGCTAAAAAAACGCACCATCCCACTTTGAATTATCAGCGCGGCTTTTGAGTCACTCCCTCGCATGCACAAGGTCCGGGTCCATGTATATTATTCTGAATATGGACCCTGAGATATATTTACATTTAATGTTTCAAAAGAGCCTGCAGTGGCTCAGCCTTGAAGCAGACGGTTTGACACTGCAGCATGTTGTGGGTTGAGCGGGAGACTCACTGCTTCCTGTAGGGGAACCACTGCATGGTGAGATGGATTACTTCTCCATAGTCAGGCCCTGAAAAGCATCTGTGGGTGAGTGTGTGGGCAATATGTGTGTTTATATGTGAGTGTTTGGCTTATTTGTTAAATTAGGACATGTTCAGATTAATGTTCTTTGAATGCTTTATACACAAATCAAGGAAGAAGTCTATATATTTTAAGGCCTTTGAGTGATTACAATACAATAACATTTGAAAAAACAGGTAGGTAGGCCCATTGTTATTCCGCTCTGTGTGTGTCTAAACCAATCTTTATCCATGCAGTGAGCAGCAGCAGCCTAATCCAATCAGCCCAATGAAAATTATTCCAAATTACATTTAGTGGCCAGTGAGAGGTTGCCTTGGACATGATCTAATTACCCCCTCTCTTGCTAGAGTCCATCCACTAGGAAATGGATTGAGATGCCATACATAGAGATAAGGAAATGGACTCTGATACGCACTTCTCTGTTGCATTAAAAAAAAAAGTGGCACCTGGTTGGATAATCAGCAAAACAGAAAATGAAACACAATATAAATGCATTTTAAATTGCAGTCATTTCAGTAAATGTAAGTAATAGCAAACAGAAAAAGGATGTGGAAGTTGTGAATGATGTCATTGAAATCAGGTGCTGCTGTAAATTCTATTTGTTAATTTTTTCATGCATGTATTTATAGTCACAAACACAACATGCGTATTCTTAGGACTTGCATTAACCACATTGGGTGTCCTGTTCTAGGAGCTGAGCCGTTGAGCATGTCGAGGCTTGTTAAGTTAAAGGAGACACACCTCCTTTTTCAACCAGTCCCCTGAAACTGGAACACACCTCCACTCTCTGTTGTCACATTCAGATGATACTACTTCACTTTCAGTTGAAAGAGAATGTGCGTGGTGTGAACACATACCTCAGTGGTTCTGTGCTGCGTGTGCGTTCATGCGATTCTTTTACAGTGATTCACATTAAGTGAAGAATGCGCGGAATCCCACCTACACGTGAATTTTGAGCCACCAATATAGGCAGCAGGGGTAACAATGCAAAATATTTTTTTTCCAACTCAGCTATTACGCAAACAGCAGAAAAACAATGTCAGCGTTTTTGTTAAACATTTTCCTCTCTCTTTAACTGTGGGTTGGCTTCTGTGGGTGTGTGCTTGCATGCCTGGAGATTTGTTCTAACAGCTTGCACTCATTTGCACTCAACTCACCTGCACTCACCATCTCTTGCACACATAGCTTCTCTAAAAAGGTTTAATTTCCTCACCTTCTCGGTGTCTGATCCATTGTGCTATTCAACCAAATTCCCTAATGCACAATGATATATTTACACGTGTGCATTTTTTGTTTTATGGCCATTGCATGCATGTCCTTTGCCGGTAGAGAGCCCAAAAGGCAGGTTGACACCATATTTATTAACCGTTTTAAGGAATATCCATCCATCCATCCATTTTCTACCGCTTATCCTGCATTCAGGGTCACGGGGGGCTGGAGCCGATCCCAGCTGTCATTGGGCGAAGGCAGGGTTCACCCTGGACAGGACGCCAGTCTATCACAGGGCCGACATGTAGAGACAGACAACCATTTACACTCACATTCACACCTACGGGCAATTTAGAGTCACCAATTAACCTATCCCCATCTTGCATGTCTTTGGATGTGGGAGGAAGCCGGAGAACCCGGAGAGAACCCACGCTTACACGGGGAGAACATGCAAACTCCACACAGAAGGAACCCGGGCCGACCCGGGAATCGAACCCAGGACCCTCTTGCTGTGAGGCGAAAGTGCTACCCACTACACCACCGTGCAGCGTTTTAAGGAATATTTACTTTACAATTCCATCATGACAAAATGTTAAAAACACACTAAATTTGTTATTAACGGTAAAACAATAATAATACATTTTGAGCCATTGCCTTCATGTACAAAAATGGCTGCAGTTATGAGGCAATGTTTTCTTAATAAATTCTATCAACGTGACTGATGATGACTTCCACTCAATTTAGCTAAATAAAATGATTACATAAGCTGTCCTGTTTACAGTTTCCAAAGTGAAACAACCAGATTAATGCTTCTGACATACAATATACTGAATCTGCTAAACGGCTATGAAGGCAGACATGCTATTAGTGCTTGGTATCATTATCCCGTTGCTGCATATTCTGCTGGAGCATCGCTTTTCCTAAAATATAGTCTATCTGCAGAATCAAATAATAGAACATGAGCAACCCACCGTGATTAACAAAACTAAGAAGAATATATATAGATCCCTCAAACAAAGCTGGATCCTATGACACACCACTTAGAAAACACTCAATGCTGTTGAAAGGCACATGTTGCTTACAAACAACCAAATCAAACATTCTGTGGGTCCACAAAATCAGTCTCCCAGTCTCCTATTCTAATTCTGACTGGGCTTTTAATCTGATTATTAGGGTAATAAAGCACTAAACTGTATAAAACCTGCTAATGATCAGAATTCCAAAAAGCAATACAACACGAATCAGGTTCTAAATAGGTGTACAGGCCTAAAAATGTAGTCCACACACATGAAAGATCACCAAAGGACAAGGTCCAGGAAACATTTACTCAATAACTTAAGTATCTTTCTCAATTTCTTATAATATAATAAACTAGAGTTATAGCTTGTCCGGCCTAATGAAAATGCACTCACATTGGCTTGTGGTGACGAGGGAAAATCCAGGTCACCAAACAATATCTATTATCTGACACAGTAGAAAACAACATTAAGTTTAAGCCATGGAGAAATAGATGTTGTGCCTCCATTGTTTGCCTTGTGCTGAAACCATCAAGTCCAGTTGAGAATTAACTGTGAATTTCTTTCTTAGCCTTAAAAAAAATGCTTTCTTCCCTACTTCAAAGAAGAATTATATTCCCGTCACACTGATGCATGAAAGTGACAAAAATAACTGATCTTTTTGACTTCTGTCAAATGACACCAGCTGCTTCCGAATGAACAAATATCAGGCTGTCTTTATGTTGAACTCTAATACAGAAATAAACTGTGAACACAGTGTTAGTCCCAGAGTAAGACATTAACACAAGCATTACTATGGCTCCTTTATAGAGTGGGAATCTTTGCTGAAGATGATTCCCAGAGTAAATTCTTTATTACCCTTGTTCATACAGTGCCCTATTCAATCTACATGCTCTGAGGACAGTTTGTGAGTGCAGATGGCAGCCCACTCTCAGCCATGAGAACCAAAGCTGCACTAGAGATAAAGACTGGCTCGTCTGACTTCAGGATATGTTGCTCCCCAAAACACAAGTTTATCACATTCCAACAGTATCCCCTTGTCGTTTAGTCTTTCGGTTTTAATGCCGTTTTTTCCCCAGATAACCAGGAAGTCAAAACGTTGCAGCCTTTATTCCTGCACAACCCTGACACTTTTATCCATTGTATTCTTTCTTTTGCCACTTTCACCCTATCTGCCTTTGCTTCTCCTGCTCTCGCCAATCTAAGCTCTTGCTCTTGAGTCACATGCACTTGTCAAAGCAGCATCGTTAGAATTCAGCACATTCTTTTGGCATGGCAGACTTGGTTCACATGATCACGCTGTTCCTTGACCGCTGACGAGAGTGGCTTAAACAATTCTCCTTTCAGGCCCAATTGGCCTGAACACAGACAAGCACAATAGTCCAGAAATAAACAGTCACAGGAGTACAACATAGACTGCATCATATAATCACATGCAAAAAACACTAAGCTTTGAGAGCTGGGCAGGGAACACAAGTTCTGATTTAAGACTAACCAGCTAGAGCAGCTTGTACTATTTAGTAAGTTATTATGGTTATATGTAACACACATGTTGAGAAAGAAAATATTCAAATATAGCCAATATTATTTTGCTTCATGCAAAATGAATCCCGTAAATCTCAGCTCAATTGCAAATGTGTCTGTTAAACTGAACACCTGTAAGGGAACCTGCAGATCATAAAAGGATTGTTATGGAAATTCCCTTTGCAACTGTGAACTGTTGTACAAGGACATGACAACACAGAAGAATAGCATTTGCATAATGTTTTCTACAATTGTGAATTTTGTCATTCATATTTACCAATATGACCAATAAAACCAAGTCTCTTTGGTGCATTTCCAAACTGTAGTTTACAGTCAAGTAATCCAAATTACAAACCTTGAGTTCTGCTTGGATTTCAAATCAAACAGTTAGTAGTTGGCTATCCGAATGCCATGGGCATGGTCAAAGTATTCCACAGGTTTCTTAGACACTCCAGCAATAAGCGTAAAAAAAAAAGAAGAGCAGAGTGCCAGGGAAAGTTCAGACAAATGCCAAGAAAGTAGGTGGACAAGGGGAGGAGGTCTTCCACACTCTCAGCTTCCAATCAGACTGGAAACGAATACTCTCAGAGAGCGAAGGTCTGCTGCATCTCTGTGTCTCTCTTATTGTGTGTGTGTGTGTGTGTGTGTGTGTGTGTGTGTGTGTGTGTGTGTGTGTGTGTGTGTGTGTGTGTACATGTGCGCAAGTTTAACCACGTCCTCTGGCTTGAGGCCAGGCCAAAGATATCAGGCAGCACCATAGTAACTCTAATGCAATCAGGGGCAGTGGCCACAACGGTTTTGTGCAGTGGTGTATAGCAAAGAGCCATCCACCTTTCTCTGACCATTTCCTGTTTCTGCTGGAGGATTCTGGAGCTGAATTACAAAACTGAATTAGATGGTTGAATAGCACATTTTTTAGAAAGACCTATTAAGGACAATTAGATACAGACATCTTTTTATTGAGTGCCTGTCTGAGTCACAGTAACTTGGGAAATTACACAGGTTGGTAACAATACTTCGCATCTAGTCTCCAGGCAGACACCCCAACACCCCCTGACTAACTCTGTCCTCAGACTGGGACAAACATGTACACATAGCGGTGCACACACACAGCACAGAGCGAAAGAAGAGGGGCAAAAACTACCATGACAGCAGTGGGCTATATTAAGGGGCTGCAGACACAGCGGCTGGGATCAGATCACACAGCACCACATAACTAGAGTGCCAGCTGCATGTGTGTGTGTTTGTGGGAAATGACAGGTGAACCTTTGGAGTTAAATGTGAACAGACACAGTCGCACATATTTCTACCTTCAAAAGCTTCCCGCAAACCTGATCACGCTAATCATCCAACATTTCCAGCACTAAACTTCTCAGAGGAATACAAGCAGAAAACAACAACGGTTCCATGGTAGACCATCAATTATCTGTATGACCTTCTGGGAATCAATTGGTGCCTTGTGTCTTTCATCTGCTAATTCATTCTCAGGCACACAAGTAGTAGTTTTGACACGGTGGAATATTTCTTGTTGACATCTCAAAGGTTTTTTTTTTTTTTAAAAGACCAAGGTCACAAGACATCTGGCAGCAATAGCTTCTCTTTGTCAGACTAACTTCATAACATAAACATCACACTCCAATATTGTTTTCTAGTCCACAATTTGTAGCCCAGAAGCAAGTTTACACCGATAACATCAAGTCAAACTGCAACTTGTGATGTCAAGCCTCACTGCTGGTTTAAAATTCGTAAGAATTCAATTAGGCTTTACAGATGCATCCAATTTTACAGCTGAATAATCAATTAGTCTAACTATTGAAAATGTGTCAAAGCGCATTTAATGCACCGGTAACGTTAGAGGCAAAACAAATGGTTAAAATGAATTTTCTAGAGCTTCAGTTTTGGTTTTCTGAATAATTTGAAAATGTAAATTAAAAAAAGTTTTTTATTCACTTTTTTCGAAGATAGCTCAAACAATTACATAACGTAACCCTGTTTCATGAGACAACTTGCAATAGCAACACATAATTGCTTATTTTTCCAATCTCTAAGCTGAACTTCTGCTCCAAGTCTTCTTACGAGACAGGATGATTAAATGCAGCATTTTTATGTCAGCATGCAATATATCTGATGTCTCTTTAAACTACTTCTATGCAGCCTCTCCCGCAAACTGGTCAGCAACCAAACAAGGCAATTAGAGCTAATTTCATCAAGCAGGTGTGTTATGGAGCCTTGGCGAAAGAGGTGATAGTGGTCTCCTTGTGCAATGAGTTTAGAGGGCCTCCTGTTGGCGGCTTTAAGTGAGTCAACTGGTCACCCAGCTCTGTTTTCATGAGTTCTTGCTGACGCCCATCGAGCTCCTGCACCGTTTTGTGCACACTTCTGTGGTGAACACTAAGGTTGATTATGGTGATAATCAACCTTAGTGTTAAAATGTTAGATTTAAAGAGCGTATGCGTCATGAGGAGGCTTTCAAAGTATACAATTCTTCATTGAGTCACTGATTGCAAGTGAGTCATCTTTTTTTTGTCTCAGGGAGTGTAAAACCTAGAAAAACATAAAATTGGTATATAGCCTGGATGCCAGCAACATCACTTTTTTTTCATCCTCCATTCTTAAGAGTACAATAAGCTGTTGAAGCAAAGGAGGAAGGGAAAGATGAAGATGAGGAAAAGAAGAAATAAAGATTTTGCAAAGAGAGAAAAATAGAGGAGACGAGCAGCAAATGAACAATATAAAATGAGAAAGGTTAAATAGAGAAAAAGAGGGAGAGCATAGGACCCCTCCTCCTTTCTCTTTCGCCGCCATCTGGTAGCCATCAGCGCCTCACACAGGAAAGGGCGGCCATGCCTTGTTGGGGCGCCAGGGAGCGGCTCCTCTTCCCTCCCGTTGCTGCAGAAACAACAATCGGCCAGTGCATTGCAGTGCAGTGCAGTCCAGCCCATCCTAGCCAAAGCTGAACGACCAGCAGCAGCAGCCCAGGACCAGGCGCTCAGAGCCCAGCAAGACCAGCAAAGAAGAGCACAGAGCAACCTCACATTCCTGCTGTCTGCGCCTGCCAAGAAGCACTGGGAACGGAAAGAAAGAGGGAGAGAACAGAGAGCTGCTCTCACTGGAGGCTGCCTAATGGTGTTGCTTCGAGAAACACTCCAATCCTTCTCATCCCATTTGCTTTCTTTTTGCTCTTCTCAACAATGATGACAAAGTTATTGATAACATTGTTCAGGTCACCGCCTACATATCAGTCCTACAAGGTTAGAAATTCCCCTCCTTTGAAAGAATTCAGGGAATGCATATCATCATAAATTTGGCCTACAGTTTGTCCTTTGTTGTTCCTCAAAACGACACACGCACCCACCAATCTGATGGGAACAGAGAACCCTACAGGCTTTTAGTCTGGTTAGTATAGACCATCTTTGGCAATCTGTGTTCTCCTACAAGCCCTGTTTTATGTCCAAAACAGGCTACAACTCTACTCTGGAAATAGAAAGCAGCCTTATGACCTAGTAATTTTACGGTGTGGAGTCATTAGCTCAACAGTAGAAACATGAGAAACAATGTAAAGCGAGTATGTGAAGCTTCTGATCTAAGAAAAGAGCATTTTTAAATTGAATCCATGTCACATCGTTGTGAAAAAAAAAATCCTCCTGATCAATTGCAAATGGAAGGAAGAAATGTACAATTAGTCTTGCCAAGTAGTTGAAAGTTCCCATCATCATCTGCATTTAATAATAGCTGCACTTGAAACTGTTCAACTTGGCACCATGACAAATAGCACAAAAGGATAATTTTACAACTCAGCAGAATCCACTTCCAACAGAAACAACTCAGAATCGGTTCCCAAGTTTCAAACAGGAAAACCAAGTCTGCATGAGAACCAGTTCTCACAGACACACCACTGGCTGCTGGGTGACTTGGCACACAGGACAGAAAACAGCTGCATCAGGCAAAAAAAGAGACACATGTGTTTACAAAATGCTCCATATCAGTCCTGACCTACGGGTTCCATCCAACAATCTCAGCGCTCCACTAAGGCAACAAACCAAGTTGAAAGAAGGACACAATAACCATAACATTTCTTGAATGAGCATAATTTGTACATAGTATGACTCACGAGGAAAACGCTTTATTTTTTTACTTCCTGAAAATGTAAGTGACTTCATTATCATGCACGAGTACTTCAATCAATAATATAACCAACATTTATACACCGTGGCATCAACTTTCAGCTGAAAATAAATTCACAAACCGCGTACTCTCAAAAAAAAAAAAAAAGCTTACGAGATGGCAGCAAAAAAATCCTCTAAAATTTAATTTTGAAACTGCAAATGGGTGTGTGCTGGAATAAACAATGGCTTACTGCGCTTTGAAGAGCAGTTCCACCGCTCAAAAATCTGCAAGGAATGTGAATGAGAGGTATCCTGTTTACATAACAACCAAAAGATGATCTACTGTGAAGGGAAGAGTATAAGTGAGTGAAAGTTAAGACAAAAGTTGGACACGAGGTTAGTTTTACATACTTTTGTTCCTTCCAAACCATCTATATTGTTCAGATGCAGACGCTGCTTACAAATGGTGATTAACAGACAGACTCTGTGGCAACAGACACAGCCAGGAGATGAAGACACCAAGGGATGCATTAAATTCAGATTCATAAAGCTGTGTGTACGCCTGATCCTGCACATACATGAGCCAAATTTCCAGTCTCACTGGTAGTCAGTGATGGGCTTAGATAACCTGGTTTTCACAAATAAAGAATGGCAAGAATGTAAATATAAACACTGATTAAATGCACCATTATGATTCTAATTGAAGCTTGTAAATGAACCTTTGATTGAAATGAAATTATGCTGTATAGATTTAAAAACTAATGAAATCAGAAACATTCTCAACACGCATACTTCTTTGATAAATACCTGCATGGTATTTGTGGAACTGCAAAATAATGCTGCAAAGATCACAGAGAGACAATGAGATATCCAAAATAGATAATTTCCATGATCCATGTTTGCTGGCTGGCCCCTTTGGGTGATTGGAATGATACCTGCAATTCATGCTGTCACAAAGATGGATGACACACATAATCAAGAAAACAGCGTAAACTATAAAACAGTCTGATGTTCATAACACATTTCACACACGAGATCCGTGACATATTTACAATGTGTCACAAAAATACCATGCACTGCAAACTTCCAGGGGGCTTTGCTCTCGCAAGCTGTTTTGTTTGTGTGGCTGCGTTTTCCTTTGTGATGCAACGACATGATTCCAGGTTTGGTATCCTCTATAAATATTGCAAAGAAAACGGAGACATAATATTTTTCACTTCTATTGTGTTTTGAAACAAAAGGCCTGAACTGAAATGAAACATACCCAATGTGTTTAATCAAGCAAACACATTGGGTAAGAAATGATCCCTTTTATTCTAAAAGGGATCATTTCCCTTTTAGAATAAAACGGTTACATGGAATCCACCGATCACCATGTTTGTGAGTCCTTACAGCCTAACTTTGAAACCATGCTGTTTCCCAATTTGGCTACAATGCAACTGATACGCCTATGTATAACACAATGATGATAGGCTGTGTCTGGGACAAAAGTGGGTCGGCAGGGATAATTATTGTAGTAGAAAAGATATGAATATTTAATGGTTATTTGTTTGTAATGGACATTAAATAATTAATGGCACATGCAATCCATTTTCAAGCTGTGGCATATCACACAACAGTACTCCAAATGGAAAGCCGAGTTGTTGTGGCAGCCAGGACACGGTCCAGTAATTTTTTCAATGTTAGCTTAACAGGCTAATGCTGCACAAGTAGCCCTCTGTTGCATCCTGTTCACTTTGCTTGTTTGTTTGTTTCTTCAAGCATGCGGGGAGGGGGCTTAACAGAAAGTGAATGTTTGTTCTCTGTTCCACTTGCTAAGCAGATTTAATGAATCCTCTACTTAATCAAAGAGCTATGGCTTTGTTTTCGTTTGACTGCCCTGTCACATTTTCTGCGTACATATTTCTCTTTACAAATGACAATGTGAGCCACAGAGAGAAATAACGGCTAGTGGCCACAGTAGTCTATACTGTTAATGCATTTCCCCTCAACTGAGAGGACTTAAGACCAGCATGGAATATGCCCTCAGTGTCCCTTTACAGCCATCAGAAAAGGACCTTCGGGTTCAATATTTTCCTTCTTCCGGTCTACCCAGAAGCCTTGTGCTCCAGGACTGAGGCCCTATTAAGGGCTGGACGAAGTGTACAACAAAATCCTTATCTGTTTCTAGTGGGTGCATGCCAATGGACTACAGGGATTAGAATGGTCCATATAGCTCTGTACAGTGGGTGGAAAGGGCCGAGTAACTGCAAATTTGAAGCATGTCACAATGATAAATCGGTATTTCAGTATAGAAGTGCCTGCTCTTGAAAACAGCTGGGGAACACTTATAAACATGCCAATATTAGAACAATTGGGTTTGTGGGCCGACTTTTCCAGACCCAATAACAATAGTGATACCCGTGTTTTGGATACATGTTTAATTAATGAGCTGTATGCCTCACTGTGACTGGACTCATTAGTTAGATATAATGTGAGTTATTTATTAAAATGATGGTATCCATTTGGCAACATAGGTAACATAAACATTAATACTAGCAAGCTTATCTCATAAACCTGAATCTCCTGTTGCCTCTGTGGCTGTTGGGACATCAGAACCCGGTGGTATGTGCTTCTGTGCATTTATGTTGTCAAAGAGGTTTAATAGGAACTGTGTGCAACACATAGCATGAAGTCATTTTCATCGCCGTAGCCGGATAGTTTTCTTACAACTCTCGTTCCAAGTGGACCTCGACAGAAATTCAGATTGGATTGAAGGTAAGAGAAATGAAAGAGTAAAAGGAGAACCAGATGGAAAATGCAGTGTAACTGAAATGTAGAACCACAGAGGACGCAGTTAAGACAAACTCTGGCTGGGAAAGGTCCTACCAAAGCAATTGTGGTTAGACACCTTCATGCTGCCCCTGAATGAGACGTTCATATACAGGAAGTGTTGTTCTTTCCCAGAGAATTCTGACTACAACCATGACGTGGATAAGTACCAAGACCGTATCATACATTCTGCATTTATTCTGTTTATTAAATGTTGCCTCAGTTAAGAGATAGAATAAAAATGGCCGATATCAATCGAAAACTGATACCAAGGCGAACCAAAAATGGGAGGTTTGGAATATTGCCTCCTCGCACTTACTTCCCTGGTAATGAATACCGAGTCAACATTTCTAGCTTGTTCCAAGCCCACGATGGTTGAGGCTGCACAGGCAGGTCTGCTGGACTACATTCACCTTTGAGCTCCACCAATCAGCAGCAGAACCACAGGGGCAAACTTTGCCCTGAGTGGTTAATCGGGCTAACAGGGGCCCCTGGCTTCTAGTCTACTGCTGCTCAGTCTGGAGATGGGTCTTATAAAAGTAAAAGAGTTGGAGATGGCATGTTCACATACAATCGTGAACAATTCAGCCGTTAAACCTACTGGAAAGGGTTTTCATGATCTCGATTATCTGTTTAAACAAGATAAAACAACCATTGGACAATATACAAGGAAGCCCGGGTACAAAATGGTTGAGAATTTAATTAGGTTGAAAACATGTATACTGTAGTCAGATTACTAGAAAAGTGGACATACCCCGGATTATTCTGCTTATCAATCAAATTAATTCTCAATTAATTCATCAGAATCTGTAATATATGACTTGGTGTGAAACAAGTGCATACAAGTTAGACTGCATTTATTTTGCAGTTGCTTAGTACTGATGTAAACGGCTTTCTGATGCATTCTGCAGAAATTGATAATCATTCAACAGTCTGGTGTGTGGAATTTTACTGTAATGTCAGCACTCACAATAAGTGGTGAAAGACAAATCAAGTAGAGCGAACACATGAAACGGCAGTCATGAAGGTAGTGTATCATGTGGTATTAATTGAAAGCCGACGTGGAGAAAAGGCGAGCAAAAATGTGGCCAAAACTGCTGTTGCTCCTTTTCCAAGCAGCAACAAGTAAGAGTGAACAGATTTTAGCTAATACTTGTGCCTGACACATCTCAAATCCACTCAAATGATGGCAGATGAAGGATTTACAGTGTCAGGACATTATTGTACGTGACAAACAGGGCTTCACCAGCTTCTCCTGCCTGAGAGAGAGACAGCTGAAGGGTTGTATTCATTTTCTCCTAAGGCTCACCGGGTTCTGTTCTCATCTAAAATGTATGCGATTCCAGGCGAATAGAGTTATGTAATTCATAGGATAGAAAACGATAGCGGTCTTCATCTCAAGAGACATAATTGAGAGCCACTGATTCAGTCTACGTAGCGGTAGTCTATATAACAGGAAGTGAAGGCTCGGGATCAAGGAGGAAGGAAGTCAGACTGTTTTTTTTGCAAGAGCTACAAACAGCTAGCAAATTTCTGTGTTAATTAGTCCAGTGAGCTCTTCCAGAGCTACAGAATAGACAGGATTCACCGCTGGGTCACCGACCATCAAATTATGTTTTTCCTCTTGTTTAATAAACGTCTCATCACACAGTCGACATACGTTTTACGCAGAGTTTTCTTTTGCAGGGAATCAGCCATGGTAATGATGGGACTCAACGTTCCATCGAAACAAGTTTCCTCCTGACACTGTTTTGCTGCCGCGCCACAGCGGCTTCCGGAGCTTAGCACCGCCCCAAGGCCATTGTGATTGGTTGAAAGAAATACAAACAAGCCAGAGCATTTTTTCCCAGAACCCGGAAATGCGATATAGTGTAGCCAGTCCCTTCTACAATGCGAGACTAATGTAGCAGTGACAAGAAGATAGCATCACCTGATGCAACCACAAGATGTTACTATGAGCGGATAGTCAGAGCATTGATCACAAGCCATTCAACTCTTATTTCAGCCCTAAATGTATCCCACCAATCCTTGATAGTCTGAAACCACAATGCTTCATTACCGGCTGAATGATTTATACTTTAGAAAAGAATCAACTTGTCTATTTCTTTTGAGATTTAACTTAAAAAACAACTGGTGCAGAGTTGCTACATAGCTAACAGTTGAACACTTCATCATCCGCCAAAAAGAAAAAGATTTCCATGGATTACACAGGCTCATGTGACCAAGAACTCTGATCTTTCACAGAATGGGGAACCTGGCTCCAACAGCCTACTTTTTGTTAAGTAGTAAGTATTTTTTAGATTTGATTGAATTCTGAGCAACTCACGGGGAAAAAATGTTTTTTTACATAAAACATGAATACTATAGGTAGTCCACAATGTTTTACACAGATATTAAGGTTTGAGAGTTGTTGTTTTTTAATCAAATGATACTAATCATTCATTTAAAAACACATTACATATATTTTTAAAACAATTGTAACCCAAAAACTGGATTTGGAAAGACATATCTGCAATGAGCTAATATGGGCCGATATATCGACATGGACCATTTCCTGTATTTCACATTTTGTCTCGTTAGGGCTAACCATTAATTCAAAATGCAAAAATTAAACAATAAAAAGCTCCTAAAACAAAAACGCATAGTTGTTTGCAAACACTATAAAAACCAAATAGCGATGTAGTTTGCTGATCAGTCGTAAACCACTTGACGTCTTCTCTATAAAACCAGCATCACAGCAGTTCCCATGCTCCTCATAACATACTGTGGGAAGGACTCATGGCTATTATACGCTGTGTTCAGAAAATACTGACAATCCGCAGCTTGTGGCCGTATCCCCTCGAAAGCCATTAAATCCTCTATCAGAGTGCTGTTAACTTTATTTACAACAATTTTCAGCCATTATCACTTACAGTTGGTTTTCAGAGATTATCTCAAGTCAAGCAAAGTGAAAAACTCTCGTAGGTTCTCATAACTACATACAAAATTTTATTTTTTTTCCCAGAAAAATTATGAAGATACGAGTGATTACAACCCATAAAGACATGCACTAACACAAGAAATATACGTTCGCAAGTAGAATGTGAACTAAAATTTAAACTCCACATCTAATCAGACTTGAATCTGTCATGAATGCCTGTGAAATTTGTCTTTGTTTCTAAAATTCAGCTTTATTACTTAGAAAAACTCAACTGGACCTGTGGTTTCTGCAAAAACATCCCTCCTCTCAAGTTGTGGGCCTTATAATTCAAACATCAATAACAGTGATATCCACTGATCCACGAGGAACGCTGTAGACGTGAAAGCTAACATGTGCTGCTGAAGATATTTGCCCTTGCATCAGCGCTGCTGCCAGCTACATTCTTTTTCCAAGTGCACAACAAATAAGCAGAGAGAACAACACACTAAACAGTGATAACCCGCTGCTAGTGTGAAAAACGAATAGCCGAGAAAGTGACACGTATTGTCCCCATGTTGTTGCGTGGTACTTTAAAGCCTGTAACATTGAATGATGTGTGTGCAGCATGAGTGTGAAAGAGTGCTCAGTCAGTTTTGAGGCAGTAAACCTTAATAATCACAATAGATCTGACAAAAAAACGTCATTATGCACACCTGACAACTCTTTACTAAGACACTGTTAGGAATTTGCAAGAATGGGGTCATCTTCTGATGTATTCCACAGTTTCGTAAATCATTTAACCCTTGGTGTGTCAAACTACCACAGTGATACTCAACGTACAGCCCATGGGCAATAGGGGCAATAGGTGGCCCACCGACCACTTTCTAATTCACAATGAAAATAAACTGATTCGGATGGATTTTGGTACCTTAAATGTAAATAAGGTGCAAGAGTGCATTAAAACATAGAATTTGTATATTTAAAACAAAAAACTATGAAGGGGTGGATCTGGTATGCGCTAGATTTATGAATCATTCCAAAATCTGAGTGATGGCATTATGGAAGAGGTTCCCATTAAAAGGTTAATGTTTGATTGTTTCAAATGTAAACACAGCAATTTACAATTATAACGCAGAAAAGAAAGTGTCAATCCTTGTGCCAAGAGATTAAATAATACGTTTCTTAACTGGCCCCCTGTCATATCACAAAATTGGCCCCAAGGCAAAGCGAGTTGAGTATCCCCATCTACCACCTACTGACTGTGACTACACCAAGCATTGCTTCCCACAGTGATCAATGCATTCTTTTATTGTTCTGTGGAAATCAAATCCTCTGGGAGGTAAATCTTGTTAGATTGAATCGCTATTTGCTGGCTTGAACCAGCCATTAAAGAGGCTGTCTCAAAGTAAAAGCCTCAACCCAAAACAACAGCAATGTTGGAGTGCCTTTGAGCAAAAACAACAGATAGTAAAAGTCACTTTCCTCACACTGAAGACACTCTTACCACAAAAGGGACTGCAAGGCAAAATTGCACAGAGAAAAGTAATTAAAAAAAAGCTTTCAGAAAATTGTTAAAAACTTGGATTGTTGAAATGCACACGGGATGAGGCCTACACGTCTGTCACTGCGCACGACCGTGCACTTGAAAAGTATCCAGGGAAGAGCTGGCACATTTTGGCGTAATAGCTTATTTTATAACGATGTAACAAATAGGATATAAAGTGCACTTACGTAACGTCTCAACTTTTTTTCAGGAGGAGACTTTCTCAGCCACCCAGAGCACACCACATCTCCCCCACTCATATCTGCTCCCTTTTCTCGCTCTCACTGGAGTTGGAGCGGAGATTGCCGTTTGGCTTCGTGTGTTGTTGGGGAGTGTCTTCTTTCACCTGAAAACAAACGTTGACACAGAGCTCAAACTGTAAAGTTGAAGTATTGTGAAAAAAGTAAAAAAAGTTAAAGTGTCGTATTTCGTGTTTCTGGGAGCGATAAATACCGTCACTCCTTCGAAAGTCGACTCGCCGACCAGGCTCTTTCTCTGAAATGCACAGACCAGATTTCCCACGAGTTGTAGTCTAATAAACGGGTATATCCTGAGCCCGGAGTTGATATAAACCTCCGCGGCACCGCCTTTTGTACAAATATCAACGGTGACTTGTGTATTGTGTTCAAACTGGAACGCTGTGGGGGCAAAAAAAAAAAAAAAATAGGCGCAGGCAACTGGAAGTCGCTAAGTTTGTGTTGTTATACGTAACGCCTCATGCTAATTCCCGTCAAAGTGGAGCGATTCCCAGTTGGTGAGATCAGATGTAAATGTCCCGCAATGTACCCGTGCATAGTTGTCGTTTTCTGCGCAGATTTAAAAGCAATCTTCACCATAAACACAGTGGTTCCGCCGAGCTTCCTTACCAGTTTACTCCCATGGTTCCTTAATTGTGATTGACAGGGTGGCTCCGTCTTTCCCTAAAACTCACCCTCCTCTGGAACATGGCGGCGTCAAGCTCACTGGCCTAACGGCAACGGACCGGCTCCTCGGGGGTTCTTTCAAAATAAAAGTTTCGTTTAAAACCTCAGTTACAACCAGGTTCCAATGACTCTATCGTACCGCTGTTCATTAATAAAATACGGACATGTTATTTTGTTGATACTTGCCAGCCATAACTATCAATGCTCATTCGGTCAACCGTCCAGAATTGTGGCTAGTTATGCTAATTCGCAACAAACAAAAAAAATACTTTTTTTGTTTATTTTTTTACAAAGAGAAAATGTAGTTTGACGCGTGGGTTGTATTAACCTTCGTTATAATACTCGTGTTTACGAGGCAAATACATTCCTTCAACATGTCATTTCGGACTTTTGTTTTGAAAGCTACTACCGGATGTCGCATCCGTGTAGGTCTGCTCGCTTTAATGCTACTTTAGAGAACGGAATGGGAAGGCGGCGGCGGCGGCGGCGTGCAAAGAAAACTATAGAGCTTCAACCATGGGACATGTAGTTCAACAATCGTTTGTGTTCCGTCCCGAAGCACAACAAATGGCTGCGGGGCGGGTTCATATGTGAAACGTGACGCAACAGAGCCACATGCACCTCTGGGTGATTACAGAAAGTGGACTCCAGTCAGTTGCATAGAAGACAAAGAAAGGATCCACCTCAGAGACCAGAAATGTCCCACGAAATAACTACGCGTGTAAACTACACTATCCACAATGCATGTGTATTCCCTAAAGAAAACTCACCATAAAAAAATATCATATGTTAGTAGAATAGTATGAAGGGGGCAGTTCATTTATTTACCAAGGAGTCATAATTTGGCATTTATCTTCGGTGGTTGCATTATTTTATTATACCTGTTAATATCTAAAAATAACCAAAAACATATATCTGAGATATACTTTTGGCAGTATGTGATTATTTTTATTTGAACTGGATTCTAAGATAGATACATCAGTAATTCTACAGGATACTGTCCAATACCACAGTGGTAAAATATTCAGGTTATATTGGTTAGTGTAATATTGATCCAGTGACTATAACTGATCAATATACCGGACTCAGCAGAGAGAGCATCCACTACTAATCCACTAGCAAGGACGTGACCCAGCACACCCAGAATGGTATCCGAGGAATCTTATTGGAATGCCATTATAATGGTAAACATGTCTTCCCCCAAAGGATGTTTCCTGTTAGTCTATGATTAATGACTGTGCCACAGTAGGCACATTACCTCTTTCAACAGCCTCGGTATTGATGAAGAAACAGGGAGCAGTTAACGGAGGACACAACACGCCATTTCCAGTTAGTTGAGTTCTCTTTCATGGTAGTCTACCATATATTTAGCACTGTAACATCGAGCAACAGAGGCTGTGCATTCGTGTTTAATGCTGTGTCTCATTCCTGTGCTCTACAGGTACATCAGTCTTGAGTTCATGTGGGAAATGTATAACTCATTTGTAGCCATAGTAGATGAACTGATCAGGCCTACATGCCAAATCAATGTATACTGTATTGAACTACAAATCCCAACACAAAATCCTAATATGACATTACATTTAAATCGACTATATTATATCGTACCATTCCCAAGAGAGACCATTTCAACAAAAGTGAGGACAAAAGTGTAATGGTTTGGTTGATTAATAATTGAGAATCATTGATTTTTTTTTCTTCTAAATGCCCTTTAAAAGATTTAGTGCTGCTGCAGTTTTTATTTTTTTTACCATATCAATTGCTAATTAGTTATAAAAGGAACCTTTGCAAATCATTTGTTATTGCCACAGCTGTTGTTTGTCCTATGAGAAAAGAACCCAATAGCATGTGATTTTCCCAGTTCCCTTTTTCAGTCACGGTTTTGTCTGTACTCACTTCCATTTGAGTAAAATATATATTTTGCAATGAAAGCAGAAAAGACTATATGCATGCTTGTTTTGATGAATTATGCAACAATGTAGAGTTCTGTATTTATTTTTTTGAATCAACAGTCGCTTACATACTAAAAATCAGCACGTTGTGGAGTGGGATTCATGAGGTTTGCATTTTGTAGCATTTAATTAATAAAGTTTTTATTATTTGCAAATCCATCTCGTCACATTTGATGATGATAAGGTCTGTGTTTACTGCAAGAAGGAATATAAATGATGTACAGCAGGTGATCTATCCAAACCAACAAAAACAAAAAACAAATCAAGATGTAGTGCTCAAGTTGGTGGTCAATAAATTCTCTGCAGTGGAAATATGACAGGTAAGGTCACACAGACATTGAGGTATGCTTGAGCGTAACCCACTCTACTCATTTTGGTGTTTTTTTTGCACATTTCCACAGAAATTAATACAAGGTTTCCAGAAACCATCTGCTGCTTCGTCTTGCCATCACTCAGTTTTGCATTTACTAATTGCCTGTCATCCTTCATCATTTTTTTTTTATTTGAATCGTCACTCATTGCAACATTTGCCCACCTTTTTTTTGCCAACATACTTCTTTAAATAACCTTAAATAATCTGCCTGGTTGAGTAAAACAAAACAACAAATACTGGTTTGTTTTTACTGCAGGGACAGTTGAAGTCATTATGAATATTAACACGGTACAGCTCAAGTATGTATCCTGACAAATTCCTCTTCAAAAATCTGCATTAAATATCGAAAAAAGGCACATAAAATCAGCATGAACACAAAAGTCTCCCTGAATGAAGGAATACATTAAAAGATGCTGTCAAACACGTTAAAACGAGCTGTTTGCAGTTAAGTAACCTGTGGAACACACTAGCTACTAGTGGGAGGACAGCATTAAATATTCATATTGAAAATGCCTTTATCTTGGAGATCACATATAGTTTTGTATACCATGATTATTCAAGATGATTTTTTTTAAAGTCATATGTACATTTATTGCATGGGTTATGAAACCAGTAAAACACAGAAAAGCACGCATCAAAAAAAGACTCAAATATGAAAATCAAACAGCTCGTGAAGGTAAGCTGCATGCACATCAGAAGAGTAAACAAAGGTTGTGAGCTGTATATTCAGAACTATGACAAATCAATGTCTCTTTATCTTACAGTTGAATGCTTTCTTCTGTGCACTGCACATGCATGTATTTGCACGTTTGTGTGTGAGGTAATAGAAAAACTGTCAGGCCAGATATGAGCATTGTTCTAGCCGTTTCTGATATTCATCAATGTATGTAACAGTTAATTATTATGTTATTATTGTTTCATTTAAGGGAGAGAATACATTTGCACCAGTATTTTCTATCTGAAGTTTTGAAATTTGGAGGATTGATGAAAGATTACAATGTTGAGACCACAAAAAAGAATCAGAACAAATCCAATACTATTAAATGATGACTAAAACACGGGGTATTCAAAGATATTTTAGTCACAACAAAATCAAATGTAGGATCAGAATCAGCACATAAACGTGTGTGTTTTAGGTCATATCAGTGCTCTTTTCATGAGGTTATATGCACATCTATGGTATGACAGTCCGGGCTCCCGTACGATCAGTGCAGGACTCGCTTAGTGCCAGTTCATGTGGGTTTCCTGCAGCATTTTTCTTTCTTTCAGAAGACCAGTCTACTAATGGTATTGAAGCCCCCTCCTCCTCCACCTCCACCAGATGGGCCACAGCTCCCTGGTGGGTTATTGTCATCCGACCCGTTGGGCCTGAATGAGCAGGAGGATGAAGGGGCCTGGAGAGCCTGGGTGCGAGCACTCAGCTCCTGTTCCTGTTGGCAGCATGGAGGAAAGAGAAATGTTTCAGAGTTAGTTCTTTTAAAACGTGTAAACAGGACTAAAATGTATGAGTACGCCAGAGAGTTCATCCAGCCTTGGTGTCATTAAATGTGAATGACAGTGATTCAGTGATGTCACTTAACATTACAGCACCATCTAGGGGTGATTTACTTGAGTCACTTATAAAAGTGCACCGGAAAGTCAACTCTACACACCACAGTTCAATGACTCGTGAAATCACACTTCATGTTTTGTAACGGGACAGGTTGGCTATGGCAGTCACAAAAATCTTCTATTCTGCAGGCTCTGTAAAAGAACGGCATGTTTTGGCTCAGCTTCTTTCCACCTGAGGGAATCTAGTACGGCCTTCAACATACATAATATCTTCACGCTTAGAGGGGTTAGTGGTGATGATGTTATGCATCCAATTCATGTAAAGCATGAAGAAAAAAAAAGGCAGGGTGGATTCGCCCAAATTAGCCAACAAACCTCTTAGCAGCAGATTAAATACTTGCTCTAACGCTAATCACCGCGCACGGGTAGCATACATTGGTTTAATTTGTGAGGACCAATTTTAAATCGTTACCACAATGCCTGTACGTGGGAGAAGTGGGTCTTTTGTTCACCCCCACATACCTGTAAATACAGCTTGTTGTCCTTGATTATAGCATCCAGTAGTTCTTTCTGCAGGGGAGGCTCCACGCTCGATCTCATTCCATTTGCCGTCAGTCCCCCATTTATGTTCTGCCCTGGTAACTCCTGTTTCCTGTACATGAGCACATAAGCCGTGTCCTTGGGGAAGCGGTTGGTAATGTTTTGCACCGATTGGAAGGCTGTGAATGTGACTCTGCTATCGTTGAACAGCAGCCAATCCCTTGCCTCCTGGCCACTGTTAGGTAGTGTGTCTCCTTGTTCAGGTAGAATTGAGAAAGCAGAGCAAGTGGAGAGGCTACACTCGGGGTGACCGTTCCCCGACTCCTCCTTAAGGGCAAAGTGGTTGGCTGGATGCTGTGTTCCATCTGCTCCATTAATGTTACGGCCGTAAGAATAGTAGTGGCCGCTCTCAGACGAGACACCCGAATGCATCACCACTGAGCTGAGGACATAGGGCACTGACTGGACTGACATCTCTCCTCCTCTATTTAGCCGCTCTGCCCCATCTATCCTCTCCTTCTCGTCTTCCTCCTCATCTTTTTGAGACGGTTTGAGCTTCTTGGCCAGATTCTCGCTGCTCTCGGGAGAATCCACCTGCAGTGGAGAGGAGGTCGAGGAGGAACATTGTGTGAGCATTGAGGGGGCGTGCACGGGAAGTCTCATGAGCGGCGGGATGGTGACATTGTCCAAAATCTTCCTCCGGACATGGCATTTGGCATCATACGAGAATCGCAGCAGGGTGAGGATCAAGTATTCAGGTGCCGACACCACTTTCATGGTCCTCTCTGCCCGCTGGAGGGAGCTACACTTCTCACAGAAATAGGCGTTCTCTTCGTCCAGGATCTCTGGTGCCAGGAAGTAGTTTACCAGGTCAGGCACAGAGAGAGGAGGCTCATTTGTCACTGGCACAAAAGGGACATTGCTAGCCGGGGATTTGGCCGTGCCTGGCTCAGGAATTTCACTGCCGCCATTGACGGATCCTTGACAGAGAACCTTGGGTTCCTCGGAGGGCCCCTCAGGTTGAGGGCCGCCCTGAGAGGAGGCAGAAGGACAGAATGCTAGAGAGAGGTCGGTAAAAGGCTCCTCTTTCTCAGAGATGCAGTTGCACTGCATACAGCGAATACCTGTGATCAGCTTCCCACCAAACGTCCTTTCTATCAAAGTCCTCCCATCACTCTCAGGTTTGATTTCTGCTGGAGTCAACGATGACTCTTCACGCTCCTCTGGAGAAGTCTGACTCGTTTGGTCTTTGCTGCTTGTTTCAACAGGGGGGCCAACCTTTGGCTTAACTGATTCCAGGACTTGAAGAGTTTTCTCTTCTTCGTGTAGTCTTGAGATGAGGAGACAAGGGGCATTTAACATTAGAGCAGAAAATACAACAGTGAAAAACTGATTTTAATCTGTGCCACTGCTGTGATAGCAGAACTAATATGTTCTTTCAAAACAACAAGCCCATAGTCACATCTTTTATTTCCAAAGAATGTGCGGTTTACATAAAACCACAGTCATGTGAACTCAACACTCACAAAGCTTTATGCAATAACAAGAGCTTTTTTGAAACATTTTGAATTCAGTGACGCAGAAATAATACACTAACTATAATTTTGCCTGATTTCATTCATTTAGGAAAAGGGAGCAATAAAAGAAAATTTAATTTGTATTTCAAATTTACATATTAATTTGAAACAATCCTATTATGATTAAAGCAATCTTTCGGGAGTTGGACTGTACCTGTCTAGAAGAAATCTGAGGTACTCAGAACAGTCCTGCTGGGAGCCCACGTTGAACCACGGAGGCCGAGATGCTTCCAAGAAGTTTTTTGGAGCGTATGCTGCCCTCTGCAGGAAACAGAAATGCACCGCAGAGTCGTTCCGTCATCAACTGTTGTTGTCATCAGTAATAATAATCTATAATATCTATAACACAACACAGCACTAACCTGAGTGTGTGCAAGAAAAGCAAAGAGCATCTGGAGCTTTTTCATTAGGATGTTGGAACCATTTAGATTTAATGATAAAACATGCCGCCTGAAACTGTGAAGAAAACAAAACGTTAAAAGACAATCTAAATGTATACATAATAATTTCATGTTTCAGCATACAAATATATAAATGCAACAAGTGTGTGTGTGTGTGTGTGTCTGTGTATGTTTGCATACACAACTCACTCTGTGGCCATGAAGAGGGTCTGGATGATGCTGTTCAGGAAGCAGGTGTTCCCCAGGTTGACCAGGCCAGTCTTGCCCGTCTCAGACTTTCCAACTTGCCTCAGAGGACCCGAGGCAAATGAGTTGGACTGGGACGTCCAGGCACTTTGATTCAACACCAGCTTGATCTTCTCTTCTCCAGGTTTTGGGAGATCCTGAGAAGACCCATTTAAATTATAAGATACAGAGCATTTTTTAACACGTTTACAAGTAAAGGCTTAAGTCTTGATTATTTATGCAACATTACAGTATGCTCTTTTACCTTGATGGCCTCTAGTATGTGGTCGTAGAGGTCAGGAAAACCGGAGTACTGGTACATCATGCAGTGTATCAGCTCAGTGAACTGCAGCAGGAAAGCTTTGCTGGTGGGGAGACCATCTGTCCTCAAAGACTGGACTAGATGCACCACATGTGGAACGACCTGGGACATTGAGGGATGTAGATGAGAGAAAAACGGTGAGGACACCGTGGTGCTGGAATGCACTGCAAATATTAGTCATAGAAATATGCAACATGGTCAGTCAGAGGGTAGTTGCACATCAGGCACCTCACAGGGGATTCAGTCTTATTTGAGGAGAATTGTTGAGACTATTCATGTTTTTAAGTTACTAATGAAATTGGCCAACTCAAGGGCCATTGCTCTGCATTTAAGTGCTTCGCACATCATTAGTGGGAGAGCAGTGCCGAGTCTGGTGTTCTGGGAAAAGGAGTCTATGCAGCTTTGAAGTAATTTCAGCCAGAAGAGAAGAAAAGGACAAAACCAATAAAGTGGCCATATGAGAGGGAAATGGGCTGTGAGGTGGCAGGAGATCCCATACCAAATGGAAGGCTTCAGGAGAGTGCTGGAAACTCAGGAGCATGTGGGAGAGTACAGCTAGCGCCCCCTGCCGCACAAGCGGGTACCACAGACGACTGAATACCTATGGGTAAAAAAAGAAAAAATGTATTCAATTAATACATTTATACAAGGATGTTTACCTTAACAGCCCTGGGAAAAAATACATGCAAGATAAAATGCTGCAATCCAGCTTAATCATGACTGCAGTTTAACATTGGTGTAGCTTTAAAAGATGCATATCCTTTTAGATTAGCTTCTTCCTGAGGTCCATAATAAATCAAAAATAAGGAGGTCTCACTACGCACCAGTTCAATTTTAAGCAGAGTGACGTCTATGAGGATGGTGAACTTCTGAACGGCAGCCAGTCCCTTCAGTAGAGCAATGACCCAGGTGTCAACATGTTGGGCCAGCGGCCAAGAGAGCCAGTCGATCATCCTAGATAGAGAAGCATGGGGCGTAAATAATGTGCAAACGTGGTAATACTGTGGCACCAATCATATTGGGTGATTAGATGTGACATGTACCTGCAGAGTGCTTTAGTCATGCTTGCATCTTTGACATTGTGGTCTGTGGTGAGACTCTTGATGAGCACTGTGATCATCTGGACGGGGATGTGCTGCACCAGGCTGGCCAGAGCAATAGATGGATCAAAGGAAGGGTCCGCTGAAAATAAATAAGAGTAGACATTTTACATAAGTACACAACCACAACTTTTCTTTTTCTACATATGTGGAAAAAAGTGGGGTAAAAATATAGACGTTTTTTTACTCAGATTTCAGAATTTTTCAAATTTTAGACTAGAATCAAGTTTTCAGCCAAGATCACAGTTAAGCTAAAGTAGTCTGAAATAATGCACCTATACTGCTTTACATACTTTAAAAGCTCTGCATTTTGAGTGTTCTTTATGTTGCTGGGGCAGAATTTTGACATCAGCACTTAAGCCCTGATTATGCTTCCGCGTAGTGATCACGCAACGGCAACGCAACGGCGACGCAGTTGCTTGGAGACCGTGATGGTTCTGCGTTGGGTTTACGTGTCGAAATGCAATTCAATGCCACACCGGTAAAGGGCGCTATGTTTTTTGTAAAGACTGACCGACCGACCAAGACTCTTGACGTATATCGTCGTTAGCCTCGTTATAGCCTATTTGTTTACTTTCCGGCTTTAAACATCCACAATTTTTCAGAACTTGGTGTTTTATTTCTTTGTGCAAAAGCGACAAGGTGCAAACAATAAAACAAGGTGAAAACAATAAAAGTAGCCTTTTAAAAGTTTAATTGGCGGTGTTTATGGGTGGAAACCGGATAGCTGTCTCCAGCGGATGTAGTTAGCGGACCAATCACAGCCGATGCCGCTGCGTTGGCGTTGCGTTGGTGTTGCGTCGCCTCGACGCGCGTCTAGGATTTTTGGGAGGTGCACGTCAGGCCCTTGCGTCGGACGCAAGGGGGGTCCGCAAGAACGCAAGGGGTCCGCAAGCCCCCTTGCGTCGTGTCGACGCGGAAGCATAACTTGGGCTTTAAGAAGCACAGCACACCTGATAAATGCCACTGAAATAGAGGCAGAGTGGCCTCTTAGCCCAAAGTGTCACTGCTCGCATCGCTCACTGATGCATGCTGTCAGTGTGGCTATTTAATTGAAACTGCTGCCTCCTGTTTGTTTACTTTCTGCTCCTCTACAGCTCAGTGACTTGCAACACTGCACAACAGGCTCAGGAGGACATCCCTGAAATGTAATCTACAAAAGAACTGCAGCTTCAAGTATTCTGAACAGCAACTACATCTTCACCATCTGTCCTTGAAGATAATACACTCTTTGTGGTTTTGAAGATAACTGTTCCAGGCAGTGATGTGTGCAAAATGAGTCCGCTGCCTCCAAGATTAAAATAATCGGTTTGCCAATAACAGTGAATATTCTTGGATGAACATCCAACAATAATCAAAGTCAGCTATTGGCAGGGCCCTGTAAAAACCAAAACGAAACAGGGTAACTGTTCCGGGGTGTTCAATCGTCTATTAACAACCACAATTTAATGGGGGGAGAGGTATAAGTCATGGTCCCATGCTGCCAAACACAAATTCTATTTTTTCCTTACTGGTGGGCAGACATTTATGAATCCATGAATAAATCAAATTTTCATATTTAAGCTTCTTTAGAACATTTGTACCTAATTTTGGGTGCCCCTAAACTTATCCGACAGAAGAATACATATTATAAATCGAAATATTTCCTTTGAAGTGTATCCCATTCATTAATTTTGGAAGGAAGATAGGAATGAAACTCACCTGTGGAAGAGATAATAGCAAACACTTCCTGCAGGGAAGGAAGCAGTGTGGCTGGATCAGTCTTCCAGATGTTCTGCAGCAGTGTGCTAACCTTAGTCACCTGATCTACATACTCTCTTAGCTCCCGTTCATGGCTAGCAAAGCAGTGGAAGTAGCTGATGGTCCTCACCAACTGCTGGCAGAACACAAAGCCCGACTTATCCTTCGGGATGCACTGTACAAAGTCTGACAGCAAAGTGCTCAAGTGGGCACAAAGAGCAGGCTCGGGACGTTCACACACCATCCTTAAAACCTCCACCTGAATCACGCTGAAGTTCTCGAGCACCGAGGGGCAGCTGATGAGGAGCCGCAGGCAGCAATGAATATAGTCTATTATGGCTGGGTCTTTGCGGTCCAGTTGGCCATAGCCCTGCTGGAGAAGGCCGAGGACAAAGTCTTTACAGAAGAAGTGCTCAAACTCTGGCCGATGGTAACGTGCGTAGGCTTCCAAAACCTGGTAGCCGATCTGCCTCTGAAAAGCATCTTCACCAAGCAAGATGAGGCGGGTGGTGAGAGTAAACAATGCCTGACACTGCTCCTCTGTCACCTCTTTCTCTGCTGCTTCCACTACCTTCTTCACAATGGCCCTCTTCACTGGAACGGAGTGATTGGAGCTCACAAGGCCCTCCAAAATCTTGTCCATGATGATGGTCTGCAGAAATAATTAGCCGACACGTTAAATGGTCACATCATTTCTGCACTCATCAGTAACATAAATGTGCAGACCACAATATATACATATATATATATATATATATATATAATTAATACAGTTTCAGGGTCTTAGTAGTGTACATGCTGGCTCACTGTCACACGGTCATGGTTTACAGAAGTATTACAATAGATCAGTCATTAGTTTATCATTACACCTGTGCTTTTCCTACTATAAGTCAAAATGTCTGTTGTGGAAAAGTCTATAGCTGCATATGGTCCTTTCTACCAGTTTAGAGTCCACAAATTGTCCGCATTCATTCAACACACACTGTGAGCATTCAAAGCTAGACAATGTGTACTCAGCGTTAACGTGTTGCAAGGGGAATTTACAGCTCATTGACTAAGCTGTGATGTGACTATGGAGGCTAAAAAGAGGTGCTTTACATCATGAGACAATTGTGCTTTTAAAATCACACACAATATGATTACTAAATCGCTGTGCAAGGAAAAACTTTGTTTTGATATAATGTTAAACTACAAATTATGATGACTAAGTTTAAATTAGGATGTAATTAGAAACAAACCTGTCATGTCAATGCTGTTTTCATTCATTTGATGAATATTTTACAAAAATATTCAATTAAAAAAAAAGTTTGAAATGCGCTACATAGGTTTCCAGATCTCAACGTGATGTCTTCATATCGTTAGTTTCATCAAACTAACAGTTCACAACCTAAATAGAATTAAACTACAATGATATAAAATAGAGAAAAGCACCAAATCCTTATAATTAAGACGCCGGAAGCAAAACGTTTCACATTTTAGTATCTTTTTGTTTTGACTGATCTAATCAACCACTGTTTTTAAATGAAAACCTGTTAATCATAGGTTGTTAAACAGTCACCATATTTCTATAGACCCTTTAAAGCCAAATAACCGAAACACAGATTTTACTTTTAATAAAACATATACATTACGTTGCTTGAAAAGTCTAATATTTATCTAAATATGTTCAAATGAGAACAGATCTAAAGCAGATGTAGTGGTTTAGGAGAGATCCGTTGCAGCATTTTTTGTCACAATTGTGTCCATCAGTTTCATTGTGGAGATTTTTGACACATAATATGATGTCATTGTATTTTTTACTTTTTTAACGTCCAAATTACATTAACTATCTGCCGCAACACAGAATCATTACTATGTTACGCGTATTTAACATCACTGCACACCGGACGTTTTCCTCTTCCCCGCCGCTGAAGGGGCACAGTGACCAACCGCTATCTGTGGATACAGGCGGCTAGCTTGCTAACGCTAGCTGTAACGCTAACGGCTATTTATTTTCGCCCGGCAGGTTCAAAATGGCTCTAATGTTAATTACAACTAAACCGTTGGAGCCCATCGTGCCGCTCCATAGCAACAGTTGTTACTAACATCCCTCGACAACATTAAAACGAACAAAGCAACCAAGCAGGCCTACGCGTTAGCTAGCTAACGTTGGGTCCCTCTGACTTCGCATAAAAACCGTCATGTTTAAGGGCGATACAGAAGCTTTACGATATTTGCTTACCAAAATAACGCATGTCAACAATGTCCACCCAGAGTATCCTCAGTTGTCGGTAGATGTTGACGGTGTTTTGACAGATAAAAGCATGTTATTTTGGTTCATTTGATCGCTCAAAATCAGCTGATTACCCTTTCACCGACGTCATTGTGGACAGACAATTTGGTAGGACCCTTGTGTGAGGTAATTTCCGTCTTAATATTGCCTGTTTGTCAGCTGCGTTTTGAGTGATGAAATCACCAGTGGTTCTCCGCGACAGGTGTTTTTGGACATGTCGAATCACAAGATACTATTTTTTTGTAAGATATTTGGGCAATGATGAAACGTTTCTGTTCAGTTGACATGCTGCTTTCAAATACCTCTCGTCCATCTAACTATTGGAGGTCCCGGGCGAAGTTGGCTTTTGATTTAGACTTGTTTTCATATCTCGTTCACATTGGGACCATTCCACAAAGTTTTTTTTTTTTTTTTTTACAAAATAGATTAAGGAATGATCAGAGCATATTTTGAAATTATTGTTACTACGAGGCTATTCCAATTTCCTCAGGAAAAAGAAAACACCTTTAAGACCAGCTGTAATCATAAAGGAGTACAATAGATCTATGTATCTTCCATCCAAGATTTAACCGATATTAATATTGCTGTTGATTGCAGTGTAAATACTTTATTGAACAGAAATGGAATCAACTGTAAGGAAATTAACTGAGCCAAAACAACTTCCAACCACTTAAGGCAGCACATTCAAGTCTCGCGATAGCCCGCACTCGGTTGGCGCTGTGTGAACGCGGGTGCCCGAGAAAAATCTTGCTAGCGGGAACGTGTTGCCTGTGACCCACCGGTGTGTCTTTCATATCAACAACAGGATAGGTCTCTTTTACCGCGAACGTCAGGAATATCTCCAACGGCTGTTTTACGGGATCATATAAGGCGCCAAATAACTGAAGATATATCCGAATCTAAGAGGGACTTTGATAAAAATGTCCGAACTCTTAAGCTGCGTGGAACAGCGGGAAGAGCCGACTGAAGTTGAAGAACCCGAAGTAGCGGAGGTAAGATGGTTTTAAATGAGTAACGTTGTCTTCTCTCAATATCACGTACATCTTTCACAGACCAGTCACAAGCTCTGGAAAGCTCTGTCCCTTACCTACCGTTTCCTAAAAATCGACTGTGTTCAACTTTCACTTTGTCAATGTTACTGCGGGCTGGTCTAGCTAGCCCGCCAGTTAGCTAGCTAGCAGCGGCGGCGCTATCGTTAGCTCACGATAACAACAGCTCCGTCCCATTCACCCGGGACTGAAGCTAACGTTACAGCGCAGAGCAGCGACAAGGCCGGCCTGTTTCGTAAGAGCTCACGCCACTAGCTTAGCCACGCTAGCGACACCCAGACCATCGCGTTGAAAGCCCCCCCAGCGTGCCTTGTGTTTACTCCCAGTCCAGTTTCATTGAGTGAATTGCTTGTGACTGTGATCCGGATCGTGGAAAAACCTCGCGACGGTAACTCGCAGCACCCCCAGTCCCGTCCGCGTCTTTGTTGTCAGTGGGACAGGGTAGCTATGGGTTCATGATGCTACTGGCGCTGCGTCTTCGGACCATGTCTTCTGCTGCACTTTGTATTGATCCACAACGGTAAAAATAAATAAACAAACTTAATTGGATCCCACGCAGGGGAAAATTACATGTCACAGCAGTTGAAGTCAATAAATAGACGCATCGTATGTGTAGTAACTTAACCCTGTTTCGAGTACTATATCCAAAATACATTGTGAAAATCATGATTGTTGAACACCACACATGCTCATATAAATAGTACATACAACGTGTATTGAGACAAATAAATAGTATTACAGGGAATCAAACTGGGTGGTGGGGTGAATGTTAGCAGCATGGAATGCAGCAAAACAGTGAATTTAAGTATGGCATGGTACAAAGTGTATGCTTGCAAAGCTACTGGTGTAGAAGGTTGATCACCGTGATTAAATTCAATCCAGGTTTGGTCCACTTAGAGCGTTGGTAATAGCAGCAAGTACAAAAGACTTGTGGTAGTACTCCTTCACACGCACTTCCTTCAGGGTGTGTTTGTCATGTAATATGTGTTTGGTGCAGGGGAGGTTGGGAGATGTTTTTGTCTAGCCAACAAGTTTTTCCATCCCGTGCCTCTCTCCTGCTTCTTCTTCAGGGACCAGAGATCATTCCAAAACACTGGTAGTTTGTCCGTTGTTGTTGTACAAATCTGAGGATAGCCACTAAACAAGACTGTTTGTTTGCTTTGTTTCTACTCAGCCGAAATCTGATTCTTCAGATGCTGGAAAAGAGTCATCTTCAGATGCCGGGGCTGATGGACAAGATGCCTCTTCGTCCACGACTGCTCCGGGGTATGAAGAGAAAGTGGTAAGTGCACTTACTCTGTGACTTTCAATACATGGGTCACTACACTGTCCTTGGATACGTTAACAGAACTGTCTCCCTGTCTATGTAGCAAACAGACCGGACCAACAGATTTGAATACCTGTTGAAGCAAACAGAGTTGTTTGCTCATTTCATCCAACCAGCCGCACAGAAAACCCCCACCTCCCCCCTGAAGATGAAGCCGGGGCGTCCTCGCATCAAGAAAGATGAGAAACAGAACCTGCTGTCTGCCGGAGAGTGAGTACATGTCCACACATTTGTATCTAATGTCAGGAAGCCCATTGGGATTATGAATCATTGTTTATTTTTTTGTGCTTTAACAGCAACCGACACCGCCGCACAGAGCAAGAGGAGGATGAAGAGCTTCTGAATGAGAGCACCAAGACTACTAATGTCTGCACTCGTTTTGACGATTCTCCCTCCTGTAAGCAATTACTTTTTTAAAATATAGGCTTGAGAAGAAGGTATATTGTAAATGTGGTGATAATGCATTTCCTGTTCTCTCATTTAGACGTCAAATCTGGAAAAATGAGAGACTATCAGGTCCGCGGTCTGAATTGGCTCATCTCTTTGTATGAGAATGGCATCAATGGCATCCTCGCTGATGAAATGGTCAGTACTTTCTAACAGTCAAAACTCTTTACTTCTGCATTTAAAATGGAGTGTTTTTTATCCTACAATATTGTTGTTTTATTGCTCCATTGTAACACACACACTCTGCTGGTTCTCAGGGTTTGGGGAAGACTCTGCAGACTATTTCCCTGCTGGGTTATATGAAGCACTACAGAAACATCCCTGGTCCACACATGGTTTTGGTGCCCAAGTCCACCCTCTACAACTGGATGAATGAGTTCAAGAGATGGGTGCCTTCACTCCGTGCAGTCTGCCTGATCGGAGACAGAGAGGAGAGGGTAAGCTGCGTCAGCATATAATGATTGTCTGAAACGCCCAATGCAACTGCATTTATTCTTATTCTGTAATGCTTGGCCTTATAGAACAGCTTAGATAGCAGAGTTACTTTTCATTAAACCTGACTGCCTATTTGATCACAGCAGTACAACAGACCATTACACTTGATTGAATGTGTTGTATGAAAGTGAAGAAATTTGCTACTGGTTTTAGTTCAGTGAAATGTACACAAACCAAAATAACTGGTGCAAAATTTAGTGAAATAACTTTTATTCAAGGTTTTCAGCATTATTTATTGACACTTAATCGTTTGATTTTTAACGGAAAAATAACTTTAATTTACACTTTAAAAAACCCAGAATGTTTTTGTATCAATTTCAGACTGCCCTGATCCGAGACGTGCTGCTGCCTGGTGAATGGGATGTCTGCGTCACTTCTTACGAGATGCTCATCATTGAAAAGGCAGTGTTCAAGAAATTCAACTGGAGGTACCTGGTCATTGACGAAGCTCACAGAATCAAGAATGAGAAATCAAAGGTCAGACAGCCATTGTAACAAATATGGAAATATGAATATGTCACAACCAGGTGGCGTTGGACAAGATTTCCTAACAAAGCAATTTTTTTCTCTTAGCTATCAGAGATTGTGCGAGAATTTAAGACCACCAATCGGTTGTTGCTGACTGGAACACCCCTGCAAAACAACCTTCACGAGCTGTGGGCTCTGCTGAACTTCCTGTTGCCCGATGTCTTCAACTCAGCAGATGTAAGAATCACCTAGAAATGCTCAACAGAGATTTTCACTCCAACATTTATGCACTTTCAAGCTGGAATCCTTAGTTGTACTGAAGTTGTTGAAGTCTGTTGTGTGGAAGAAAGTGAATGTATTCTGATGCAAATTATTATTTTTTTCCCCCCAAAGGACTTTGATTCCTGGTTCGACACAAACAATTGTTTGGGTGATACGAAGTTGGTCGAACGTCTTCACACTGTAAGTATTGAGTTTTCCTTGCATCAAATCTAGTCTTTGTGAATTTTAAGGCGAGTCCACACCGGACCGAAAATTGGCGTCTTTGAGAGAGTCGGCGTCCGTGACATGAGTCTGCTTGGTGTGGTCGCTCGAATCGGCCCACGTCGGCGTTCATTTCAGCCGATTAAAATGTGTAATCCGCCATGCGAGTCGGTGACTCTTTTACCATTCTGATTGGTGGAGGCTAGCAGCTTGACTAGCGAATCAGTGAAGCCCGGAAGTGACGATGGCAAACATACCAGATAACCAGTAGAATCGAAGAAGGTGGTCGAGAGAGGACCGCCTACTTCCGGTTTTCGTGTTTTTTGGCGCACAATACAGATTAGCTCCGCCTGTTGTTTTGGAGATATTACATCCGCGCAAGCGCGGAACGTATGGCGTCGGCTGTAGTTCCGTAGGTGTGAACCGCCCAAGTCGTTGTTCGACTCTGCCATGTTAAGTAGCCCGACTTCACGAGTCGGGGAGTCGGTGCGGTGTGGACCCGCCTTTAAGGTGCGTTACTCTTTCTTGTGTTAAGCATTTGTTCAATCTGCCATTTTTTTGTGGTTTGTAGGTTCTACGCCCCTTCTTGCTTCGTCGTATAAAAGCTGACGTAGAGAAGACGCTGCTTCCGAAAAAGGAGATCAAGATGTATGTGGGCCTTAGCAAGATGCAGCGAGAGTGGTAAGCATCTTTAGTTACACAGCTTGAAATAATCTGGATACTTGAGATAGTACACTGGTATGTAATATTAACTCATGTCACAGGTACACAAAGATCCTGATGAAGGACATTGACATCCTGAACTCAGCGGGTAAGATGGACAAGATGCGTCTGCTGAACGTTCTCATGCAGCTGAGGAAGTGCTGCAACCATCCGTACCTGTTCGACGGAGCCGAGCCCGGCCCCCCATACACCACTGACCTCCACCTGGTGGTGAACAGTGGCAAGATGGCGGTGCTGGACAAGCTGCTACCCAAGATGAAGCAACAGGGTATGTACATGGCCATGCTGCCAGGGGAATTTATCACGATCATCTTTGGATATAGTATTAATATTAGAGTCTGAAAATGTATAATATTAAGATGGAAGAATAATAACACCTGTATTTGTCATTCATACATGACAGAAGAAGTACTTAAGAAAAATACCTATCCAACATAGTTAATATCTCCATTTCACATATACATAGTAATATACTTTATTCATACTTATATTTATCTTTTGGACTCATCTCTTTTTTTTTTTGCAAATTATAATATATTGTTCTTACTTTCCACCGCTGTCATTCACCCAATCAAATATAAATCACTGCCTAATCTTCTTTCAAACGGTTAAAATACAAAGTGGGAGGATTGCCTATTTCCTACATTTCTTTGACTGATTGTACCACCGTTCCTTTCCAGGTTCTCGTGTGCTCATCTTCAGTCAGATGACGAGGGTGCTGGACATTTTGGAGGACTACTGTATGTGGAGGAACTATGGCTACTGCCGCCTGGATGGCCAGACACCACATGAGGAGAGACAGGTGTGGTGCTCGGATCTTGTATAAGAAGAGTATAAGCTCAAGATTTACGTTGCTCGATTACCATCTAGCTCTCTCAGTAAAAAATAAGATGAGTTTAGTGAAAATCCATTTATTTTTCATGTATCTGTGTGTTTTCAGATCTCTATCAATGCGTACAATGAGCCCAACAGCGTCAAGTTCATCTTCATGTTGAGCACCAGAGCTGGAGGACTGGGTATCAACCTGGCTACAGCAGATGTGGTCATCCTGTACGACTCAGACTGGAACCCCCAAGTCGACCTTCAGGCCATGGTAAGTGGTCTGGAGTGCTGAACGGCACATTCCTTATTCAGTATTAAGGAGTTACAGGATCTGAATAGGAACTTCTTTTCAGACACAAGCGACATGACCAGTTTTATCTTTGTATTTCAGGACCGAGCTCACAGGATTGGTCAGCAGAAGCAGGTACGCGTCTTCCGCTTCATCACTGAAAACACAGTGGAGGAGAGGATTGTTGAGAGGGCTGAGATGAAGCTGCGCTTGGACTCCATTGTCATCCAGCAAGGTAACGCCTCTTCCTCGTCTCATTAGTACACAGGATCTCTGAGAAAGGTGTAATGTAAGTTTACAGGACACCACTAAGTTGTCTTCTATTTGTTTAACAGGGAGACTTGTTGATCCAAGTGCAAACAAGCTGGGCAAGGATGAGATGCTGTCCATCATCCGCCACGGTGCCACACATGTGTTTGCTTCCAAACAGAGTGAGATCACAGATGATGACATTGATGCAATCCTGGAGAGAGGCGAAAGGAAGGTGAGTCTGGATGCATTAGAGAATTTTTAATCCAGGTTTTAAACCATAAAATTAAAACTCTGATGTTGTCATTTGTCAGACGATGGAAATGAAGGAGAAGCTGTCTTCACTGGGTGAGAGCACTCTGAGAAACTTCACCATGGACACAGAGAACAGCAGTGTGTACACATTTGAAGGAGAAGATTACAGAGAGAAGAAAAAGGTAAAAAAAATAAAAAATATCAGTCAGTCTTTAATTCCACTAGCATGAACCATTGTGCCTTTACCTTGTTTTCCCTCTTGCTTCTTCATTCAGGTCATTACCAACTGGATCGAGCCACCCAAGAGAGAAAGGAAAGCCAATTACGCCGTTGATGCCTACTTCAGAGAGGCTCTGCGAGTCAGCGAGCCCAAAGCACCCAAGGTAGGGATGAACGCTCTGCAAACACTATTAAGGCTGGATTATGCTTCCGCGTCGACACAACGCAAGGGAGCTTGCGGACCCCTTACGTCCTTGCGGACCCCCCTTGCGTCAACGCAAGGGCCTGACGTGTGCCTCCCAAAAATCCTCGACGTGCGTCGAGGCGACGCAACGCCAACGCAACACCAACGCAGCGGCATTGGCTGTGATTGGTCCGCTAACTACATCCGCTGGAGACCGCTATCCGGTTTCCACTCATAAACACCGCCATTTAAACTTTTAAAAGGCTACTTTTATTGTTTTCACCTCGTTTTATTGTTTGCACCTTGTCGCTTTTGCACAAAGAAATAAAACACCAAGTTCTGAAAAATTGTGGATGTTTAAAGCCGGAAAGTAAACAAATACGCTATAACGAGGCTAACAACGATATACGCCAAGAGTCTCGGTCGGTCGGTCAGTCTTTACAAAAAACATAGCGCCCTTTACCGGTGTGGCATTGAATTGCATTTCGACACGTAAACCCCACGCAGAACCATCACGGTTTCCAAGCAACTGCGTCGCCGTTGCGTTGCCGTTGCGTGATCACTACGCGGAAGCATAATCAGGCCTTTAGATATGAGGCATTAATGCAACAGAATGTGTAATTACAATGCTCATATTACGGATGGCATGTTATCCTCATTGAGGTATAACATTAATTTGTTTGATTATATTTTCCAGGCTCCTCGTCCTCCCAAGCAGCCAAATGTCCAGGACTTCCAGTTCTTCCCTCCACGTCTGTTTGAGCTTCTAGAAAAGGAAATTCTGTTCTACAGAAAGACTATAGGATACAAGGTACAAATGTGTATTTCAGATGATAAATTGATTACTTGATCACATTTGGTTGAAACTTCTTTAGAAATGTCTCTAAAGTCAGTTTGTGTTTCCAGGTTCCCCGCAATCCAGAAATGCCCAATTCGGCCCAGCTCCAGAAAGAAGAGCAGGGTAAGATTGATGAGGCTGAGGCTCTTGCAGAGGAGGAACTGGAGGAGAAGGAGAACCTGCTGCAACAGGTAATGATTATTCTCCCTAAATACAGTCAATTCACGGCTGTGTCGCAAGTCAAATCTAAAAGTTCTGGGTCTGAATCTCAATTGTATTGTATTTTGATCAACTGTGCTTCTTTGCAGGGATTCACTATTTGGAACAAACGTGACTTCAACCAGTTCATCAAAGCCAACGAGAAGTGGGGAAGAGATGATATTGAGAACATTGCCAGAGAAGTTGAGGGGAAAACGCCAGAGGAAGTCATGGAATATTCTGGTAATTACTCATTTATTGTCCTGTACCTAACAGGCAAACTCTGGATTACTTCGCATACTTAGTGAATTCCTGCTTGTCTGTCCCTCCAGCTGTATTCTGGGAGCGCTGCAATGAGCTGCAGGATATTGAGAAGATCATGGCCCAGATAGAGAGAGGAGAGGCGAGGATCCAGAGACGGATTAGCATCAAGAAAGCACTGGACTCAAAGGTAAGCTGAGTGTCTGGCTGAGTGTTTGGCTTTTCATTCGTTGTTTAAACTACCTAATCAAATGAATCGGTCCTAATCGAATACCTTAACAAATTGTCTCTTCATCACGTAATCGGATCTCCCTGATTTAACTAATGAACGGCCCCTCAATATGCTTCCTTGCCCAGATTGGTCGATACAAGGCTCCCTTCCATCAGCTGCGTATCTCCTATGGCACCAACAAAGGCAAGAACTACACAGAGGAGGAGGACCGCTTCCTTATCTGCATGCTGCACAAGCTGGGATTCGACAAGGAGAGCGTGTACGACGAGCTGCGTCAGTGCATTCGCAACTCCCCTCAGTTCCGCTTCGACTGGTTCCTCAAATCCAGGACTGCCATGGTAAGTGTTGGCTTCTTTGTCTGTTTCTCTTTTGTTCTCAGGCATATTATGTTGCTTAAGATGAAAAATATGCTGTGTGTGTAGGAGCTCCAGAGGCGATGCAACACCCTAATTACACTGATAGAGAGAGAGAACATGGAGCTGGAGGAGAGGGAAAAGGCTGAGAAGAAGAAACGCGGCCCAAAGAACACCTCGGTAAGTTTCTAATCCATCTCGTATTGCAGGAAGTTTTGTCGCTGCTCGTGAAGTCTTACTTATAATTTTCTCCTCCTGTCTTAGGCTCAGAAACGGAAGTCAGACGCAACCCAAGATGGTCGTGGACGCAGAAAAAAGCTCAAGTTGTGAAGCTGTTCACAACTTGAATCTATGGCGTACAGTGTCCGGTATAGGTAGTCCGAGTGTCTGTTTGTTTTGCAGGCTGTGATAAAGTACTGTGTAAAACCCCCCGATGGACTGACCTCATCGTATTAGGTTTTAGGAAAGGCTCTTTTATAAGCCTGCCTTGTCACTTGCATAAACACTGCAGCTGTGCTGGTTTAGTTTTTTCATTGCTAGTCCTTTTTTTTTTTACTAGTACTTAATTGAAATAAATGTATTTATGCCTGTTGGTTGTACCACATTCCACTGCTTGGAACAATATGCTCCCTTTTTATTTTTAAGAAAACATTTGTTGTTTTATCTTCCTATGTGAAGTAGAAAATGTCTTTTTGAACGTTACAAATAAACTTCCCGTTTTTTAAAAATATGTGTACTCTGGTAAATAAGACACTGGTTCAAAAAAGGAAATTTATATTTGGCAGTTTAAGTGTACATACATCCAAACTCTTGAAATGGACACAATATTAATACACCAAAAAGTCTACTAAAATTGGCACATTAAAATATGCTGTCACCTGTAGAAGAATAATTCAAAGTTTTATAATGCACTTATTTTTTTTCAGGACTTGATTGACAAACCAGAAAGAGTTCACAATTTTTCAAGTTTCACCAGGGTGTAGTAATACCTTTTTTTTTTTTTTTTTTTTTTTTTTTTCTTTTTTCATAGTCCTACATTGATATGTACACAGATAGTTTTGCATCGGATTTCAGCCACATTAACCTGAAAAAATGTAAAAAAATAACAAAACATTTACAATCCCTTTCAATTAAACCACAATGGTATTGTTACTCGGAGGTGGGCAGGTATACTGCAGGCTTTTTAAAGCGCAACAGTCAAATACCAATACTAAAAATCATTTATCACATCATTCATAAAGGTCAGCTTCAACTAACATTCAGTCGATTTTGCTCTACTCTCCACAAAACAAAATAATGAACACTGAATAATAAAAACAACAAATCTTGGGAAACTAATTTTGAAAAAGGAACATAAAAAAATGATTTTCTTTCATGAAAGTCAAACAGATTTGCCTTTTCTGAAATAATTGTATTTACTAAATTTTCATGCAATTGCAAACACTGGATTAAGCGGGATATTTTACAACTTTGCAACTAATGAAGCAAGTGAATCGCTGAGGGGCGGGTACATCCATGAATCCAAAAAAATGCAAAAAAAACCTACACTGCAAGAAGAAACAATCATCAGAGATCAACAAGTCCCTGAAAACGGGTGCATTCTCTGCATGTAGGCCCAAGCGCTGACATATTGTGAAGTCCACAGGTTGTATTGGGCTCTATCAGTGCTACAGGAGTTGGGCTTTGAAGGCACAATGGTGGAGGAGACTGTCGTAGTCTTTAATAAGGGGCGGATGTTTGAGGTGGATCCACATCTAGACCTCAGAGTTGTCCGTGCTGCCCCACATCCCCGCTTGGCCTTGGCTGTAGGCGGAAGAAGAGGAGGTGGTGTAAGGAGGGAACTGGGTCTTCTTTTCCCTCCTCTTGCGCCGCAGCAGCATAACGACGACGACGGCGATGAGGCAGACGAGAAGAATAAGGCCTGCGAGGCCCACTAACATGGGCAGGGTGGAGGAGTCGGCCAGTTCTCTGCCAGAGCTTTCCAACAGGGGTCGCTCCAGGAGGGCGTCGCGGTTAGGGGACCAGGGCTGGCGCTGGCTGACCACCATGCGGTCTGCTCGGTCCAGAGCAATGTGCTGGATGTTGGTGCCCCTGTTGTTATCGACGCCGATGTCCTCTGCGTCGGAGATAGCAGGGGCGGCACGCCGGTGGCGGTGGGGGGCCAGGTTGGAGCTCTCGGGCTGCTCGACGGAGGACATGCTGTGCTGCAGGTACTCCACGCTGCGCTTGCCAATGTTGCGGTTGGCATTTTGTCTGGAGCGGACGGTGTAGATAGTGTGGATGAACCATTCTCGACCAGCAGCCACCTGCAGAAGAAACACGTTTGAGTCTATGTGTTCATGTAACGTATCAATACATGGGGTTTAGAGAATTATAAAGACCTGGAAAAGTGGAGACGAGGAGAGTGAGAAGCCATCTGATCCTGGTTGTCTAACCAGAGGCAGACCTCCAGGTGTGTCTTGAGCCAGCGTGGCCTTAAAACCAACATCCCCAAATGCTGAAGCTTGAGTCTCCGGCTGGGCCTTGTCCTGCAGAACAACACGCACATTAAATCAGAAATTATCTTCACATCTTTTGGATCCACAACTCCCTAAAATATTATCCCTGTGGATTCATCGCATCTTACCAGGATCTTGAATCTGTAAAGCAGAGAGGGAGCGTCTGCAAGGCAACCGTACTCCTTGTTGGTGGGGTTGTACTTGGGAACGTAACCATCTGCTCCGGTGCAGAGGAAGACCTTCTCAATGCTGCAGGAGAAGGAGTCGCCCAGGTTCTGGACCGGGTCCACCATCACACGGCCGTAAATATTGGAGCCTGAAGTAAAGAACAGATGAAATGGTAAGTGGGGACTATAACACAGGATTCTCAGAGGGACAATGGTCCTCAGCTGTAATGTTTACTAAAATCCACTAGGAAGCAGCGTTGTACCATCTGAGAAAGCTGTATCGGTCCCTTCTCCGAAGCCCATGGAGCCGTCAGACAACCACATCTCCTTCTTGGACAGCAGGAACATCTGAGTGTTGAGGCTGAACTCTGCTGCCACCGGGTCACTCACCTGGAGCACAGAACCAGTTATTGCACACAGGACATATTCTGGGTCTTAATGAGAAAAATGAAATGCTATAGGATTTTTGGTCGGCTAACCTGCTGGAAGCGAATGTCCATGTCAAACGTGAGTGGCTCTCTCGGGTGGCAGACGGGAGGAATGGTGAACTCCCCATTGGGTGATGCAATGCATGCGATCAACTTCACCGTGTAGGTGCCGGAGTAGTCTCGCACCTGGAGGTCGGGTGCAGAAACACAGGAATAACGTAAAGACGTGTCTATGGAGTTTAGTTCACGACAGCTGATGGTTTTGCATAGTGACTCACAGCAAAGTCCGAGACAAAGCTCCACTGCTGCATGGGCTGGTTGTACGTAGGCTCAGTCCTGACCAGGGCCAGCGTGAATGTCAGCCCGGGGTGGTCAGCACACATCACCATGGATGACACGCTGGTTCCTGGAAAACAAACATGTAGACGGTCATAAATCATACGTCTGCGTTTGGTCCAAACTACAACTAGCAACAGTGTTTTTTTATTTTAAGAGTGACCTTCTACATTGTTTGCACCACTTGCTTCCTAACCCTAAATGCTGAAGGGTCGTTTTTGACATTTGCTGAAATGACCTCTGACACTTTCACACAGAAAAGGACCCCCAATGTGGATCTCCAAAAATAGATGAAGAGAGGAGTTCGACCACAGGGTAATTCAAGAGGAAGGTTGCGGTATAGAACGGCCGCACTGGTTCGTTTGAGGGTATGATCACATTTCTTACCTGCATGAGACATAACAAACTGTCCCCTGAAGCGAGCCTCTGTCTTGAAGTTGACCACCAGGCGTCCCTCCTCGTTTATACGCATGCTTGTCGGGTACATGGCCCCTGTGAGAAACAGAGGACTGAGTTTTTACAGCGCTTCACAAACAGAGCTCAAGTCACCAGCAGGGAGCAGCATCGGTCCGAGGGGACGTACCTTGCAGCTCGGCCTCAGGGGGGCTGCCGATGCCGTCCTGCCACAGAATGGCTGTGTCGTACACAAAGGTGAGTTTGAGCTCTGACTGCAGGTCAAAGTGCTGCCAGCCTCCCACGGCCACCGGAGAGTGGAAGACGTAGGACACGAACAGAGGAACGCGCAGGGTGACGTAGGACTGGACCAGGTTCAGCACCTGCATAAGAGATATAACAGCCATTGTAGAGGATAATGCAGGGTGTGGCACAAAATATATGGTTCTGTGACTACAGGCAACTTCTGTAGGTGGCGTCATTTACTGTTAGTTAGCTGGTTAGCCGGGTCGCTAAGGAGACAAACGAGTTCACAAAGTTCACTCCCTTATCTCATATCTGCCTGCAAGCGTTCCTCTTTCTGGAGCTGTTTTTACTCCGACAGAAGAGGTGACGTAAATGTTAATGGTGCAACACGGCTAATAAGCTGCAATAGTTTCCTCTCACCATCAAGACAATTTGGAATTAGTCAAACCAAATTCTTCTTCGACCCCTGGGAGTGAATCATTCTTTAGTAAATTATCATTTTCTGACTTCCAACCGGTTATGTGTTCTCCCTCTTTTTATCTGAACCCAGAAGAATCTTTGACTGTCTGTATGTAGTGTGTCCTGGGTCCTACCTGTCCATCGGTGCCTATGGAGCCTCCACAGTCGTTGAGCAGCTCGGACATGTCGTAGTAGCTGGTGAACTCCCAGAGGCAGGCCTCCAGGTTGAGGTTCCTGTAGAATCGCAGAGAGTTGGCCGAGCGCATGATGGGGCTGTACTGGTATGGTGACGTCTCGCCAATGATCTCTGGGTTCTTTGTCGCGTCGGTGATGAATCCGTGGCCTGTTTGGATCTCATTGAAATCCAGCAGGTTGGAGCAGCGGTGGTTGCCGACGCGCGTGCCGTCTGGGCTCAGGGTGAGCTCGAAGTTGGACAGAGGTCTGGTGGAGATGACAGGTAACATGCCTGTCGAGGGTTGGAAAAGCTTGTTCATTTCCAGGGTCTTTGTCAAGATTACGAAAATATTAAGTTCAAGTTAAATGTTTACTGCTCACCATCCATGTGAGGCATGTTGATAATGAGTTTGATGAGGTTGGGGAAGTCCGGGTCATCGGGACCGGTGTAGCGGATCTTAGCAGAGAAAGGTTCAGCTCCAACAGTGCCTTGGACACGAGGCTGACACATACCTGAAACGAGTTAGGAGTCAGTTAAACTAACAAACTCTATACCGAGTCTACATCTGCGGCTGTCCCATCAGTGCTCCGCTCACCCTCCTCCTTGCTCATCACAACGATGGGGCTGGACAGCTCGAGACCGGCCTCGCCGTTAGCGTTGAAGGCCCTCGCCGCACACTGAACCCTGGAGCCGGACTGGAAGTAGATTGAATCCAAAGTGATGGACTTGGTGTTGGTGAAGAAAGTGTTGGTGTCCACCTCCCTCATGGGGCTGGTCACTCCGTCTGACCCGGTGGGGGCGCTGACCAACCAGCGGTACTGAGTCAGAGTGTCGTTGATGTTCTCCGCAGAGCATATGGAGCCAGTTTTGTCAAAGTCGTGGTACTTCGGGTTGCAAGCCTGCGAGAGAAGACAAGATTGATTTGAAGAAATCTGCAGGTGTGTGTGGCTCGAATAAAGCAGCAGAAGCATTGCACTCACCGTCACACACACGACGGGATATCCATTGGGCGGGTGGGGCTTGTCTTTGGTTTTTGCTGTGTCATCATACATGAGCAGGGAAACCACCTGGGGCACGGCAGGGAAGGTCACATCCGCCACACTGTCCATCTCCTCGATGTACACAATGGCTTTGTTCATCTAGCGAGAAGAGGAAAAGCATTGTTAGCTGGCCGTCAACTTAAGAAACTTTAAATCTGCCAATCTTTAAGTCTATAAGTATAACTTATCTTTCCTCAAATTGAGGTACCAAACTGAATTGGTGAAGTGAGCGGTACACGCCTGACGTAGAGTATACCGGTAGAATGTGGCCGTTCTGTTTATAGGTTTGTCTACTGTTTGGGTCTACTGGGACATTCCCCTCAGCATCTCATTCCAGAGGGGAAAAGCTTTTTATAAGACTCTGTGGTTCAGGCGCGCTGACAGCAATGCCAGCTGCTGCCTGGCTATTTTAACACAGGCTGCCATGACGGGGGCGCATGTGTAGATATGCAGCACTGTACGTGTGCACATACAGGACCGGTTTATATTTGTTTGGTTGTGTACGTGCTGCCGTGTATCACCTGTATCTCAGCCACCATGTTGTCATCGGGCTTCATGTGTACAGTGAAGGCCTCTCTCATCTCCCTCTGGCCATCGTACAGGATCTCTATCTCCACAAAGTGCTCCTTCTCGCCCTCCTTGAACTCAACATCTGAGACAAAGAGACAGCGAAGTGAGCGTCGATTAAAAAACATAAATTCATATGAAGAGGCACCGTGCCAGCCATGTTCTTACCCTCCGACAGCGGGTTGTAGTCCTCTCCGGAGGTTGCAGAGCCGTCCTTGGTGTGCACTCTCACCACTGAGAGCTTTGAGGTGTCTCCAACACGCAGGATGGGGATTTTCACTATAGCCATGTCACCTTTGACCTGAGGTTCACGCACACTGTACTTGATCTCAGAAAAACGGATGATGGGCTCTGGAGGAGGAAGAAAATTTGAAATACCAAAATGATTATTGATGATGTTGACATCTATCTATCTATCTATCTATCTATCTATCTATCTATCTATCTATCTATCTATCTATCTATCTATCTATCTATCTATCTATCTATCTATCTATCTATCTATCTATCTCTACAGCCATCCCTTAGGAGGTAAAGTACGTACTGTCTTTGTCATCTGTGACTTGTCACCAGAACTTCCTTCTGCTCCCCGATAGAAGCTCCGTACGGAGACTTGCTCTTGGGAGTTCCCAGGACGAGGCGGAACTCCTCCTCCTCTTCATGGACGGAGTCGTCCATCAGACTGACCACACATGGCTTCTCAGTCTCACCTGGAGGGAAAAAGGGGTCACCGTTCTCAGATAAGTGCTGCTGGACGTAGAGAAACACAGTGATCCAGAAGGAGCGGGAGGTCTCACCTGGCAGGAAGGTGATGACTGATGCGTCAGTATTGGGTCGCTCGCTGTAGTCCATCATGACCTGAGCGGAGCCTTGGCGAGTGTAACAGCGCACCGTGGACCTGAGACTGATGTCGCCACTGCGGTAGACGATGGCTGTCACCTCCCCGTCAGACTCATCCACCTTGTAGCTTCCTTCCTTAAACTGAACCTTCGGCACTGCAAAGACAGTAGTCAGCTCGTTACAAGAGAAAAAATACAGTAATGGTAGACTTGTGCATACAGACATAATTAGATTTGTATGTGTGCGTGATACTCACCATCGGTGACTGTATCATTGATGGTGATGGTGGTCTTGCTCGGTTCTCCCAGCACAGCGTTCATAGGCATCCGTAAGACGAGGTCAAAAGTCTCCGGCCCCTCCAACTCTGGCTGACCCAGATCATCCAGGATGGTCACCCTGAATGTCTGCATTGTC